>NW_004624745.1:12902485-12960241 GCF_000247695.1 Heterocephalus glaber | reverse complement strand
TTTAATTAATTTTCATATAAATTGTAAATATCTTCTTCCCAACTTATTTGGTAAGTACTAATTAAAAATTGGTCATATGTTTGTATTTCTGGGTTTTTCATTACTTTTTCATTTATCACTTTCTCTCATTTGCACCCAGAATGCAATACAGTACTACCATCAATAACATTACTGAACATTTAGTAAAATTCTAATTACTGCAGTCAACAAGACTTGATTTCAAATCTTGCTCCTGCTTCTCATTTAGCTCAGTGACCTTCCAATTAATCTATTTGAATTTATGTTCCCTAGTCCATAAGTCAAAGATTATAATATTTATTTCTCTGAGTTGTTTTGAGAATTGGAAGTAATGTATAGCAAGTCATTATCACAATGTCTTGAAGATCCAAAAATAAATATTCTAGTAAAAGTATATTATCAGGTAAGTGTATTTTATTAGTTCTTCATCAAATTATCATTCTCCAAGACTATTTTTTGTAAGAAGGTACAAGTGAAGAAGTTTTACTTTAATATTGAATGTATTTATTTTAATTTTAATTGGCCTGCCATAAACTATGCAGAATCTTTTGTTCTGATGTATGAACCATAAGGTAAACAACACTCACTATATGGTCCAAGGTAAGGATGAAAATTGTTTTATTGCCAAAATTTGTTTTCTTTTCTAAAAATATGTACAGTATGAAATCTTTATCCTTATTTTGAGTCAACAAATGCTTTAATCTTACTTAGTTGGAAAATCAGAGTATAAGCTACAAATTAGCAGAGAATTAAACCGAAAATGAAAACTTTTATAAAAAAAATTAAAATTTTATTTTCCTGAATAAAACTTTAAGCATATATCACCTAATTTGTTTTTGTGCTTTAAAGTAACAAGGTACAAAGTATTTTTTAAGCTGATCAAAGTGCTATTCAAAAGTAATGAGCTGATGGTCATGAAGGTTTCTAATTTACATTTCCAAATTGCTGTCTGTTAAAGGAGGCTTAAAAGCTCATGATTGCACATATTTCAAGTAGATTGGCAGAGCCCTTATAGCACAGAAATTTTAGAAATCACATACAAGTCCTTGGTGATTCAAGTTCAATTGTTTAGCTTGATTTGTTCCTTTTTGATAGTCTCTTTCCTCAATTAGGTAAGATGTTATATTAAATACAAACCCAAGTAAACATAATTTTATATTTTCAAAATGCAAGAAAAATAAAAATTCATAAATTTTTTAAAAAGTTTTAATTATTTGTTAATTTTTACAAATTAATTTTGTTGGTACATTTTAGGTATAAAATATAATGATGTTCATCATTGGAGATTTGTACCCTTTACATAATATAACTTGATTCTTATGTTTTCCCCATTCCCCTGCCCTCCCTTCAACGCCTCCACCCCTCCCTATTTACAAAGACTTTGTTTCCAACTTTTAATTTTCTCATATTAATTCCATCCCCTTCTTTCCTTTCCTTTATTCCTCCCATTTCCCCTTACCCTTTGCACCTTTTCTTTCTATTTCACATTTTCTATTATACACTTTCATCCTTATTTCCACTTTCAGTTTCTCACAGCAGAGAAACTATTTGGTATTTAAACATATGTCACATTTATTTCATTTAAGAGTATTGCCTCAATGTGCATCCCTTTATCTATAAATGTCTCTAATTTCTCATTCTTTATGGCTGAATAGCACTCTATTTTATTTTTTTTTAAAACCCTCGTTTTCTTTTTCCAGTCTCCAGTAGATGGGCAATTGGGATGTTTCCAAGTTGAAGCTATTATGAACTGTGCTGCTATGAACATGGGTACATATATATTGCTGTGGTATGATTCTTTCCATTTTGGGGGGAAGATATCCAGCAGGGGAATAGCTAGGTAAAATGGGACCTCTAAGTTCTTTCAGGTGTCTTCATATTGATTTCCACAGTGACTGCACCAGTCTACACTCCCAACAGTGGAGAAGTGTTTCTTTTCCCCCACAACCAAGCCAGTGTTTATTAGTTGATTTCATGATATCAGCCACTCTTTCTGGGATGAGGTAGAATCTCAGCATTGTTTTCATTTGCATCTCTCCAATGACCAGTGATGTTGAACATTTTTTTATATGTTTATTTACAGTTTCTACTTCTTTGAGAAATGTCTGTTCATTTCTGATGCCCATTTTTGGATTGGGTCTTTAAATTTTAGAGGTCTGATTTTTTAAAGTTCTTTATATATTCTAGTTAGAAGACCTTTGTCTGAGGAACAGCTGGTAAATTTTTTTCCCACATTGTGACTTGTCTCAACATGCTGTTGGTGGCTTCTCTTGCTGTGCAGAAGCATTTTAATAAGAAAAGATCCCTCTTATTGATTGTTTGTGTTAGTACATGTGCAACATAGGTTTTGTTAATGAAGCATTTTCCTACACCAAAGTCTTCAAGAGTTCTACCTAATCTCTCTTCCAGCCTTTTGAGTGTTTCTGTTTTAATATTTAGATCTTTAATCCATTTTCATTTCAGTTTAGTGAATAGTGAGAGATATAGGTCTAGTTTTAATCTTTGGCAAGTTAAAACCCAGTTTTTCCAGCAAAATTTATTAAAAAGGGTATGTTTCCTCCAGTGAGGGTATTTGGCTCCTTTGTCAAAGATGAGGTGGCTGAGTGTGCCTGGAGTTGTTTCTGCATCTTTTAATCTGTTCCACTGTTACTTGGGTCTGTTTTTTTGCAGTACCATGCTATTTTTATCACAGTAGCTTGGTAGTATAGTTTCAAGCAGGGGATTGTGATATCCCCTACTTTGTCTTTGTTGCCTAGAATTGCTTTTGGTATTCTAGGTCTCTTGTTCCAAATGAATTTGTGGATTGTTTTCTCAAAGTCCATGAACTATGCTGCTGGAATTTCAATTGAGATTGCATTGAATCTACATAGCAATTTTGGAAGTAGGGCCATTTTCACTATATTTGTTCTTCCTACCCAGGAGGAAGGGATGTGTTTACATTTTATGATATCCTTTTGATCTCTTTTTTCAGAGTGCTATAGTTTCCAGACTACAGGTCTTTGATTTCATTAGGCTGATTCTTATGTATTTCAATTTTTTGAATGCTGTTGTGAAGGGAATTATTTCTTCAGTTCCTTTTTCAGTGAGTCTGTGGATTGTGTACAGTAAAACTATTGATTTTGTGTGTTGACCTTATATCCAGATACTCTACTAAATTTAGTTGTTAAGTCTAGAAGACTTTTGGTGGAGTTCTTGGGGTCTTCTATATAGAGTATCATGTCATCTGCAAATAATGACAATTTGACTTCTTCCTTGCCTATCTTAATTCCTTTAATTTCTTTGTCTTGTCTAATTGCTGGGCTAATGTTTCAAAAACTATATTGAGCAGGAGTGGTGATAGTGAGCATCCTTGTCTTGTTCCTGATTTCACTGTGAAAGATTTCAGTTTTTGACCATTTAGTATGGTGTTGGCTGTTGATTTTTCATAGATGGCTTTTATCAGTTTGAGGTAGAGACTGTCTCTTCCAATTGTTGTAGGGTTTTTATCATGAATGTGTGTTGGATTTTGTTGAACAATTTTTCTGCATCTATTGAGATCATCATATGGTTTTTGTCCTTGGCACTATTAATATAGTGTGTTACATTTATTGATTTTCAAAAGTTGAACCATCCCTGCATTCCTGGGATAAATCCCACTTAGTCAGGATGTATGATCTTCTTGATGATCTTCTGCATTCTGTTTACCACTCTTTTATCAAGGATTTTTGCATCTATGTTCATTAGTGAGATTGGCCTGTAGTCCTCTTTTTGGTTGGGTCATTCTCTGCTTTTGAGATCAAGGTGATGCTCTTTCCCAGAAATGAATTTGGGAGTATCACTTCCCTTTCAATTTCATTGCAGTTTAAACAGTAGTGGCAATAGTTCTTCTCTAAATGTGTTACAGAGCTCAGCAGTGCAGTCATCAGGATCTGGGCTTTTCTTCATTGGTAAGTTTTTAATTACATTTTCAATTTTTCTGATTGATATAGGGTTGTTTAAAATTTTTAGGTCTTCTTTGTTCACCTTTTTTTTTTTGGGTACCGGGAATTGAACTTGGGTCCTTGTGCTTGCACAGCAGGCAGCAAAACCACTGAGCTAAATCCCTGGCCCCTTTGTTCACCTTTTAAAATTCATATGTATCTAGGAATCTGTCCATTTCTTCTGGGTTTATCATCCATTGGCACACAGGTTCTTGAAGTAGATATTGATAATCTTTTAGATTTCTTCTGTGTCCATTGTAAATTCACCCTTTTCATTTCTAATTGCATGGATTTGGGTCTTTTTCCCCCTTTTATTGATAAGGTTGGCTAAAGGCTTGTCAATTTTGTTTATTCTTTTGAAGAACCAACTCTTTGTTTTATTGATTTTTTGGTATCATTCTCTTAGTCTCCATTGCATCTGATCTGATCTTTATAATTTCCTCCTTTGTAGAAGCTTTGCATCTGTCCTGCTCTTTTTTTTTCTAGAAGCTTGAGTTTCAGCATCAGTTGTTTATTTGAACTCGCTCTTTTTTCCTAATATGAGATTTACCTGCTATGTATTTCCCTCATAAGAATGCTTTCATTGTGTCCCATAGATTCCAATATGTTGTATTGACATTGTCATTTAATTGTACAAACTGTCTGATTTCTTCTTTAATTTCCTCTGTGACCCATTGGTTATTCAGAAGTGTGTTGTTCAATTTCCATGAGTTTATAAAATTCTTGCAGTTTCTTTTGCTATTGATCTGCAATTTCATCACACTGTGGTCTGATAATATATAGGGGATAAATTCAATTCCTTTGCACTTAAACATGTTCTATGAGCTAGTATCTGGTCTATTTTGGAGAATGACCTATATGCAGCCAAAAAGAATGTGTATTCTGATTTTGTGGGGTGGAACACTCTGTAAACATCTGCTAAGTTCATTCATTCAAGAGTTTGATTGATTTCTAGCATTTTGTTATTTATTTTCTGCTTAATTGATCTATCTATTTGTGACAGTGGGGTATTGCAGTCCCCAAATAGTATTGTAGTAGTGCTTATTTGATTTTTCATGTCCATTATGCCTGTATTATGAACTGTATCTGACTCACTGCATAGTGCGTATACAGTACTATAGGTCACTGCATCTCCCACATTTTTCTGGCCCCTCATTGCCACCCTGGAGCACAGACCTTCTTGATTTTCACTCTTGGATCATTCTTCATCTTTCAGATGTATGAAGTCTTTTCAGTTAAACACAGAAATATATGTAAAATAATAAACCCCCATATTCAACTGGAAAGAGATTCATTTTACTGTTATAGTTTCAGCAGCATTTCCAAAAATATTATAAAATATTGTAGCTTATATATGCTATTTTTACTGTTCCATTACTTCCTTCCTGAATCATTGAATTTTCTCTGTAGTAAAGGAAACAAATTCAACTTTTCATCCAAACTATGGGGCTTCTTTAAATTACTCCCGCATGTTGATCTTACAGTCGTTTCAGCAGTTTTATGTTCTGAGCAGATACTTAAAAAGAGACAGATTGTATTGCTGATATTATACATAATGAACCTAATCTTCCACCCTCCTATTTATTCCAATCACTTTTTTTAACCCTTTGCACTAAAGCAGAAAAATTTTTCATTAATTATTTGTTCACAAAACAATTATCCGTTGAGCATTGTCAAGTACCAATTGTGCAGTGGACAATTATAAACCCCTGTTTCTATGTGTCTCACATTGTAATAGGTTTGAAATAATGAAGAAAAAAATACACTAAGTAGAAATAAGTGCTAAATGTGGAAATTGAAGCAGAGAAGGAGTTATTGTGTATGTGTGTTTGTGCATGGATGTGTATTGTGTACATGTATACACATGTGTGAAAGTGAGTAGGGGTTAGTTTTGCTTTTCTTTTTCCAGTGATGGGGATCCAACCCAGGGGTATGTACTTGCTAGGCAAGCACTTTGCTTCTGAGCTACATCTCTGGCTTGGAGTTTGCAATTTTACTAAGGTGACTGTGGAAATTCATCCTGAGAAAGTGACTTCCAGTGGCCAAGATAAGGTAAACCATATGCATATATGGATAAGGATTTCCAGGCCTAGAAAAAAAATAAAACAACAAAAGAAAAGTTCCCATAGAAGGTAATTTTATTTCACTTATACCATGACAGTCCCTGAACTATTTAATGATCACATCAAGAACATTCAATACTTCATCTTTGTTGTTGCTATTGAAAAGCTCCAGTGTCTTCCTTTACATTATGAATAAAATAATTTAAGCAAACTTTAAATAAATTGTAGGCTCTTTTCTGGTTATATTTCTTACTTTGAGTTAACTATCTTTTTCACGTTTTTATAGGATAATAGTAAATATTCCATTAACTTGTTTGAGAATGACTGAAATGAATAGAAATATTGCATTTGTAGAATACACTAGTTTTTAAAAGATAGAGTTTTGACATGATTGAACACTACATTGGAATTTATTTTTATTTTATATCAACTTTATTTCTTTCTCTCTCTTTTCTTATTCTTTTTCCCACCTTCCAAATCCTAAAATAGCCACTCCATGATATATTCATACTAAATATTTATTTATTTTTTATCTTAAACAAGGCTATGGAGACAAGAATGAGATTTTGGACATCCAACAAGGTGCAGCCTTCATTTAACCTTTGTCCCTCAATATCTCTTTCATTTGGTATCTAGCAACGGAACTGAAATGGCTAAATAACTAATTGCTAAATTTTAACAAATCTCTATTAAATGTCATTATTGTGTCATTTCCTTAAAAGTCAAAGTACTAAAATCAGTGAAGCATAAGTAAATGACATTAGAGACTTCACCTCCTTGAGCAGGATAAATCTCTTTGGGTTTTAGTTGCTCATTATAAATCTCGTTAACCAATAATGTCTGTTATGAACAGAGTGCATATATAATTTGTCATTGAAAGTTGGAATTTTGTGACCAGGAGCACTATTATAACTAAGCCTGAGAAAAATGTATAAAGCAAAACTATGAAAATTAAAATTGGATTTATGTTTACTTGTATGTTATATTTAATAAAGGTAGCATCACAATGGCTAACTAATCAGGTTCTAGAATTGCAGAGAACTAGGTTTCGCCCCACCCATATGCGCTTGCTTGTTTCAACTCACACAGTCTCTTTCTTTGGCTAGTTCTGCCTCTGCACTTTTCAACTACAGGATTCTCATGCTATTGGAATTGGCTATGGTTTAGGTCAGGGGTGTCCCTCAAAATCCTCATGTGTTCAAAGAGGGGATCTTTGGAAGGAGATTAGAGAATGGGATTGTATAGTCAGTAGTGGATCAAGCCATTCATGGGTCCATAATTAAATGTGCTGTTAGGAGACAGAGCTTGGTTAGAGACTGTTTGCGGGAAGCATGATCTAGAAAGCTATATCTCCCCCTCAGACACCACCCCTCTCTTCTGCTTCCTCACTGTGATGATGTGGGCAGTTTTCCATGTCCACTTTTGCAAACTTGGTGGAAGCTTCCTGATCCCATAATTTGAATTTGGTGTTACAGTAAAACCAACACCACATAGATGACACCAAGGGTTGCTGTTAGTGGGAGCAGTAGCCAGACATATTTGACCATAGCTGCAATGGCTTTTCAATGCCTGAATGACCAAGCACAATGAATGAATGAATCCTGGGGAAGTAAGTTTTCTAGGTTGCCCTTCTTG
The DNA here is from genome assembly GCF_000247695.1 of Heterocephalus glaber. The sequence goes on along the minus strand of NW_004624745.1, from coordinate 12,952,566 downwards.
AGCATGGGGTCCAGTGACTCTCTCTTCACATGAAAAGTTGACACTTTTGTACTATTAACCCTGTGATCAATGGGATCTTGCTAATATTTCTGTGATGCCCTCAAGGTGTCTTCTTATCCCTGAACAAATTACTTGGTTTCTTTTTTTTTTTTTCGGTGCTGGGGATCAAACTCAAGATCTTGCACTTGCAGAGCAGGCAGCCAGCTGAACCACAGAGCTAAATTCCTGGCCCATTTGGTTTCTTTTTAATGGTGCTAATCTCTTCAGCAATACCTCCTTTGACTCCACTCATTCATGTAGATCCTTTAGGGGCAAATTTACATTTTCCAAATCTTCTGGTTTTGCTTTTCTCTTACAATAAATCTGACTAAAAGAATCCAGCAGTATTCATGCCACAGCTGAGCATTGGACTGCCTTGAAATTTGCTCAGTCAGATCAATTTGTGAACCATTCTTAATCTCAGTTTTCTGAAAAGTCTCAAAACATGGCAAAAATGTTGAGAAATATTTTCCAGAGTCGAAATTTGCCAACAATGGCCTTGTTTCTAAACCATGTGAACCTGATTTTACTATTGCATTCTTATCAGCATTAGTATTTTCTGGCCACCCATCAGGCTCTGCTTAAAATATACTAGCACTCATCTCTAAATCTTTCCAAACTCTCCTTAACAATCTTTTCCAAAAGCTTCCCAACCACATGGTCATGTATAGTTACAGCAATGACTCCACTCCTGGTAACAATTTTTTTGTGATACTCACTTCCCTGTTGGTAGGGCCAAGTACCCAATACTCACAACTTAAAGGAGAAAAATGTTTCTTCTACTCCCAGTTTCATTTCATGTTTGGCTGCTCCAAGCCAGAAAATTCAACAAGACAAATCATAACTTGTGCAATAAAACAAGTCTGAATAAATATACAAGAATTAAATGAAACAAAATGTGTTCTTTGAATATAACAGAATTCAAATTTATAGAAAGTAGAGTAAGCTATTTGGAAATTTCTAAATATTCAAAAAATCAAATACTACGGTTCAGATAACTGTGGAATAAAAAATGTCTCATAAATTTTGAACTGAAGGAAGTTAAAAATATGCACAATTAAATAAATATTCCAAAATTCTACTTATTAAAATTTAAAATTGACAAATAATCTGAAAGAAAGGAAATGATTTAAAAAGAAAACTGATATCAACAAAATATAGAGAAAGAGTAGATTTAAAATTAAGTATAACAAAATATAAATATTGTATATATACACAATACTTACACTTTAGCCAGGCTAATTAGGAGAAATTGAAATAAATAAAAGAATAATTTTTAGAAGTAGAATAGGAGCCATCATTACAGATTTTAAAGCATAAGTGAATAATTATGAAATATTACATATTGATCAAAAATTAATTAAAATTATTACATTCCTTAAAAAGATGCTACTAACTCACCAAGAAACATAAAACAAATATCATTATATTCAGTATAGGTATAGAATGTTTACATGAAATCTTCCACAAAGAAAGTTACACAGCCCCATATAGTTTCATTGTTAAGTTGTATTAAACAGTTAGAAAAAATAATTTCAACTATTATATATTAATTTAATATTGAAATAGAAGAGAAGACACTTTCTAACTCTTTTTACATAAGTATTATCTTGATAGCAAGACATTATAGAAAATAAAAAGTCAAAAACTGTATTTCTCATTAACATAGACACAAATATCCTTGTTAATAAAAATAAAAATATCAGACACACACATATATATTTTTCACACAGAAAACAGAGAGAAAATATGTGTGACTGTGCTAACATTTAAAAATCAAATAATGTAATTCACTGCATTAACATATTTAAAAAGAATAAACACAAATCACTTTGATATATTCAGGAAAAATTTTTGATAAACTCTCAAAATTAATAATAAAATATTTTAGCAAACAAGAAATAGGTCTCAATCCAAGAAGGAAACTACAAAAGAAATCACATGTGACATTTCTCCTTATGATGGTATCTGTACTGGAGTTTAATTTCACCCAGAGTCTTCTTGTGCAAGTCTAGGTAGGAGAATCATTATAGAGCTTTTTTCCACCTGAGCTGCACCCCTGTGTTTTGTGGGTGGGATCATAGGTAGGTCAGCCATTGACTAAACTAAATCCTGCCTACAGACTTGAACTCCTCTGTACCTGGGAATGGAAGGGCCAAAGAATCCAGACTGTCCACTGAATCTGTCACTGTTATAGTCTGCAAGTTCAGAGCATGGACCAAAGCTCCATAGATTTTCAAACTGCTTCCAGACACATGGCTGGCCAGTGACTGTATAGTGGAGTCTGCAGTCTGAGAGCCTCCACAAAGCCTCCACAACTCACCTCCCTCCTCCCACTGATGAGGCATGGCTCTGCGTGGAACAAGGAATGAGTTGCCTTTCTCCCTGTCCATTCCCCATAAAACCATCAAAGCATGATGTTCAGCACACCTTAGCTACTCTCCTGGCTCTGGTTACAGGTCACCCTCCTTTACCTCCCCCTGCACTTTCCTTATCTCTACACTATAAATGCACTGCAGTTGCCAGCCAGACCTTTTCTCCCTTCAGGAGTGAGGCCTCACCTGGCCCCAGCTTTGTATCTCTTTGTTCTTTTGTATCTCTTTATTTATTTCCACCCCACTCCGTTCTCACCCTGTGGACCCTTCAGCCATGCAGGCTGTGGCATGTAGGTACTGTGGTTGCATTTGGAGCTGTAGGTGTCCAGCATTGCACTGGTCCTTGATGCACACTGAGCATCAGACTCCTCCCACTGTAAAACCTCTCATGGCTGGACTCATTGTCTGCCACTGCATTCAAACAGCTACTATTTTGCTCTATTTTTGAAGCTGGAGTTCTCTCAGTTCAGTTTAGTCTCCTGTAAGCTAGAGGGTAGGTTCTTTATCCCAGTCACATGATTTTAGTTTTACTGTGTCAGGGTCAACTTTTTCCAAGGCTCACTCTATATTAGCATTGGTAGCCACTTCCTCTCTGTAGCACGATGATAGGTAAGTCTTGAAGTTATGGAAAATATGGGGGTTTGTGTCTTTAGACTGAGGAAATTATTCAAGATGGTTCCCCACCCCACTACAGCCTGTTTATTTTCTGCTTTTTCTACCAATGCTAAGGGAAAGGGGTTCTTAAATGGCTTCCTTCTTGGACCCTGTCTAAATCTGGAAAGACAAAGTGAGAATTACACACCTGTTTCTGTTCTCTTGGCTGTAATCAAATCTCTTGTCTTCACAGGCTGTATCTCTGTCCCATAGCAGAGCCAGTGCTCACAAAAGATGCTGAGTTTTTCCTTTTACTGTGGCATTAAAGAGAAAGACACTTTTCCCCTACTGAGTTGGCTCCTGTGCATAGCTGGTCCATTGTCTCAGCTAATTTACTTTAACTTTGTAATTACCAGCATTTCAAGGTTTTGCCTTGTTGCTGCTCTCTCAAGATGTAGTCCCACCATTTTCTGTGTACTCCTACCTCCTCAAAGAACTATGTACCTCTGGCTTTGGATAAATACTCCGGAGTATTTTGTGAGTACACCCTGCCTCTAGTTCTGCTATCTTTCCCTCACCATGGATATATTTTTAAACAAATCTTTTTCTTTTTTTCATAGCATATCATGGATTTAATATACTTTCCTTTGTAGTAATTTTCATATTTGATGATTTTCTCCTACAAATTTATTTATTAAAAGGGAAGAGGAAAAAGAAGCCCAAACAGTTCCATTCCGAATTGATTGCATTGGTACTAGTAACTATACGCCTAAGTAGTTTATAGATGTTGGGACTAAAATATTAATTTTTAGAAGATTTCACTAAGATAAAAAGATTTTTTAATGTCCTATATCTAAATGGAATTTATATAGCTATTAAGCAGAAACTTAAAAATTCATTTCTCTTCATCAGATATCAATATCAATTCTACTATATCTTGAAAATTCAATGTTGATTACTCATCCTATGTTTATTTATTCACAGCTATCCTTTCCTTACCAAATATCAGTTGTGTTTTTCTAATACTTCTACCTCAGATTTTAAGCTCCGTGAGGAGGGTTGGTGTATTTTTTTAAAGTATTATTAATTTTATTTGTACATTTAAGGTACATAATATAATGATATTCATAATTGGAAATTTGCACCTTTACATAGTCTGTCTTGGTTCTTATTTTTTCCCCATTCCCCTGCCCTCCCTTCAACCCCTCCACCCCTCCCTATCTACAAAGACTTTGTTTCCATTATTTCTTTTTCTCATATTAATTCCATTCCTTTCTTTCTTTTCCCCTACCCCTCCCAGTTCCCCTTCCCCCTTGCACATTTTCTTCCTATTTCAAATGATCTATTATACCTTTTTCCTTACTTACACTTTCAGTTTCTCACACTAGAGAGACTATTAGGTATTTACACATGTGTGTCCTATTTATTTCACTTAAGAATATCTCCTCAATGTGCATCCATTTAGCTATAAATGTCTCTAGTTTCTCATTCTTTATGGTTGAGTAATAACAAATGCTGGTGGGGCTGTGGGGAAAGAGGAACCTTACTCCACTGCTGGTGGGAGTGTAGATTGGTGCAACCACTGTGGAAATCAGTATGGAGATACCTCAAAGAACTACTATTGGAAGTCCCATTTGACCTCGCTATTCCCCTGCTGGGTATTGTCCCCAAAGAATTAAAAGAATCATACCACAGTGATATATGTGCACCCATGTGCATAGCAGCACAATTCATGATAGCTAAAACTTGGAAGCAATCCAATTGCCCATCAACTGGAGACTGTATAAAGAAAATGTGTTTTTTATAAAATGGAGTTGGTGTGTTTTATTCACTAGTAGATTTTAATTCATGTGGACTAGAAATCAATAAATATATTTATCCATTAGTAACACTTTTAAAGGTATCAACTTTAAGTAATTATATATTGTCAAACATTGAGAAAACAAAGCCCAGATATTCATGTTCTGGAAATTCATTATCAGATAAGTGGAAAATTCTGCAAAATTGTTTTAGTTGTTAGCAACAACCAGTGTCATTACAAAACAAAGATATTTGATTTGTTCAATGATTGTAGCTTTTGTTTCAAATTTGATTTGTAGTTTAACCAATTAATCTTAATAAAAAAGATCTAGATTTGCTTGCTATTCACTAATAGTACACATTTGGTCAAGAAAATATTGTAGTATTGATTTTGACATTTTAAGGATGATGTCATAATGAGCTAATATATTCATTTGAATATGACAATTAGTAAATAGCAGCCACTAAATAGTTGCTAATGTGTTCACAGAAGCATTTAGGAATTACTCTGATAAATGAATGAGCTTATTTCTGTTGGTTAAGACACAGATTATAGTCCACTCTCAGGAAGATATTTTAGCACAGTTTAAGTCTAGAGCATTGTATATCAGAGTAGTGAAAAACATCACAACCTCCATGTGGAGTGTAATGGAGTTTTCATTTAGTAACTCCTTTCCATATTCTAAAAAAAAGTAACAAAAAAAAAGTGGCAACAAAACTATCAATCCTTGAGGTTGAAATGAAACCAAAGGTCAGACCATCAGCAGAAGAGCCCTAAAAGAACTAGATTAACAGTTATGAAGATGGTGAGAATGTGATAATAAACCTTTTCATCTTGGAACCTACCCAAAGGATCTCCAGCCACCAGCAGTGAGAGCGCATTTAACCAGGCCGCTAACTGCAGCAAAATCTCTGAAGGAAGTGAGAATGAACTACTAAAAGCATCTTTTTCAGGAGTTTAGAACTTCAACTCTTACCATGCTGTTTAATGTGACTACTTATTTAATTTGTTTTGTCAGTATCAGGGGTGAGAATGTATTGTTGTGGATTATCTTATTACAGAAATAACCATAATCATGAAAAAAGGGTCCCCCATGCCGTGTGTGTGTGTGTGTGTGTGTGTGTGTGTGTGTGTGTGTGTGTGTGTGTTGGAACAGAATTTCAATCAACTCCTATATGTGTGCAGGCAAGCTTATTTTATGATTAAAAAATGGGTGAAAAAAATTCAACCGAGCATACACATTAAACAGATATCCCAGTGATCATGTATGCTCCATTTATTTCAAAAGAATCAACCTGACTTTGGCTCAGTAGATTTAAAATTAATATTACTTTTTGAACAATCTTTATTTTGGAGGGGAGTGGGGATACTCACCCTTAAGAATGTATATGAAAGGGTCAAGAAATTCTTAGAGATGCTGCTGAAGAAACAGCAGTGACTATAGACAAATACCCAGCTCACTAGATTGAAAACTTCAACATCATTTTCTCTCAATATTACCTTATCAGAAGGGGATTAAATAATAATACTTTCCCTTCTCATTTGAAAATATTACTCAAAAATATATTTAAAGTTAGGCTGGGAAAATGCATGTCATTGTGTGTCTGATGTGCTAAGATTATGCTATTGATCGCATTTCAAAAGTATGTATAAACCAAAACATTCTGGAAGGAGTAAGAATTTGTTTCATGGATATTAATGCACATGAAATTCATTTTCTATGCCTTTATTATATATTACTGAGTATTTGCTAAGAAACTGCAGTAAGATGGGGCAATAGAATAGAAAAACAATCAAGTGCTCTGGCACTTAAAGAACTCTCAGGCTAATAAGATTTAGACTATAAGGCTCTTGACAGCAGTACAGCATGCTAGGGCCACAGGAGTTATATGCCAATATGTGACTCCAACAAGTGAGAGGAGTCACTTCCTCCTGAGCTTTCTGTGCAAACTAATCTACTGTGAAGTGAAAGGCCAGGATTCCTGATAAACCTGGAAATCTGGACTTTTCTTTTCCATTGTTCTCCCTCTAAGTGACCTGAACACTCATCTATGTAAATTATCACCATTGAAAAAAATCTAAATTTGAAAGAGAAGTAGGCAAATTTGGACTCACCATAGATGGTAAAATTGAAATAAAAGTAAAGGCAGCAATGGTGATTTAAAATATTATAAATCATTTTTCCTTTTTATTGAGATTTAGTTGTATGAAGAATAAATAACAACAAATTTGCTCATTTTAGCCCCATTGCCTGGTGCAGGATCAGTGTGATGTTACAAAGGAAGCTCTTCATGAGCACTGTTAGACTGCATAGAAAAAACCAAGGAGACTTTCTTAAACCTGGAATGTGAGTGACTATGTTCCAAAAGATGTAATTATCTTCATTTATTTGAATGTAAACTTTATAATAACAAGAATAACAGCATTTGTTGCTTTTATTTTTCTAATTTCTATCAAACAGTGGCATGTAAATATACTATTGGTAAATTAATTGACATTAATTGATTAAAATCATAAGAGCCAGACATGATTAAAAACTGTTACCTCTTTGCTAGGGTTTGGGTAACTCCACCAAAGACCAATGTGCTAAAGGCTTGCTTGGCAGCTTGTGGTGCCACTGGGAATGGGTCCTTAAGATATGGGTCTAATGGAAGTCTTTAGGGCTTTGAGGGCACACACTTGAAGGAAATTGTGGGCCCCAGCACCTTGTCTTTATTTTATGAACAAAACCTCAGTTACTCGTAAACTAGCACAAGCAATCAACAAGTTGAATCGCTTTATATTAAAGAGCTTCTGCACAGCAAGAGAAACCACTAACAGTGTGAAGAGACAACCCACAATGTGGGGAAGAATTTTCACCAGCTCTCCCTCCGACAAAGGTCTACTATCTAGAATATATAAAGAATTTTAAAAAGTCAGACCTCCCAAATTTAAAGACCCAATCTAAAAATAGGCATCTGAAATGAACAGACATTTCTCAGACAAAGAAGTAGAAATAGCAAATAAATACATGAAAAAATGTTCAATATCACTGGTCATTGGAGAGGTACAAATGAAAACAACACTGAGATTCCACCTCACCTCACCCCACAAAGAATGGCTGCTATCATGAAATCAACCAATAACAAATGCTGGCAGGGCTGTGGGGAAAGAGGAAACCTACTCCACTGCTTGTGGGACTGTAGACTGGTGCAACCACTATGGAAATCAGTACGGAGATACCTCAAAAAACCAGGACTGGAAGGTCCCATTTGACCCAGCTATTTCCCTGCTTGGTATCTTCCCCAAAGAATTAAAAGAATCATACTAGAGTGATATATGTGCACCCATGTTCATAGCAGCACTGTTTGTAATAGCTAAAACTTGGAAACAACCCGATTGCCCATCTACTGGAGACTGGATAAAGAAAATGTGGTGTGTTTTTTTTTTAAAAAATAAAATGGAGTATTACTCAGCCATAAAAAACAACAAAGTAAGAGACATTTATAGCTAAATGGATGCACACTGAGGAGATACTCTTAAGTGAAATAAATAGGACACACGTGTGTAAATACCTAATAGTTTCTCTAGTATGAGAAACTGAAACTGTAAATAAAGGCTAAAAGATATAAGAGATAATGTGAAATAGGAAGAAAAGGTGCAAAGGGGAAGGAGAATTGGGAGTGGTAGGAGAAAAGAAAGAAAGGAATGGAATTAATATGAGAAAAATAAAAAATGGAAACAAAGTTTTTGTAGATTGGGAGGGGTGGAGGGGTTGAAGGGAGGGCAGGGGAATGGGAAAAAATAAGAACCAAGATGGATTGCATAAAGGTGCAAATTTTCAATGATGAATGTCATTATATTTTATACCTTAAATTTACCAATATAAGTAATAAAAAAATGCTTGACTTATAGGGGTCAGGGTTAAATTTAAGTTTGTTATTTTTGGTTTTGGTTCTGATGTCTTCTATAAGAAATTAGAGATGTTAATTGATAAAATCAATTACAAATTTGTCAATCAAAAACGCTGTCTCTTGCCTTATTCTTATCTGAGAAATCCAAGTGAAAAAAACAGTTTGAAGACATAATTATTAGATATTAAAAGTCTTGATAGGAGCCGGGGATTTAGCTCAGTGGTTTTGCCGCCTGCTAGTTTGATCCCCGGTACCAAAAAAAAAAAAAAAGAGAGAGAGAAAAGTCTTGAATCATGTGTTTATTGACAGATCAATAACCCCTCCAGGCAAGAGAGGTGCATAACTGTCAGATTGAGAGTATTTCTTGGTAAAACGCCTTTCTAGAATCATATTCAATAGATGTGAGGATTTTCTTTTACAAAAAAAAAAAAGAAAAAGTAATCAAATAAAAGGTCATCATGTAATCTATATTAAGCTTATCTGTTTACATTCACCACCTTAGCGCTTTGCTGACACTGGAAGTACTGTCCCCCAGAGTCAGTTACTTCTTAGTAAACAATAGGCCATTTTTCATATGTAAGCTAACCAATCCAGAGTCCAACCAGAGCAGCAGGCTCTGACACTCCAGGCCAGTACTTTCTGACCATGATCACCGCATGGCCAGATACCAGAAAACATGGGACAGCCCTTACACCCGATGGTCCACTGCAATTCCTTAACTTAGTGCTAAGCCCATTTTCCATTACTCACTCTTTCCTTGTCACAGAGCCCACAGTCAAAGCTTAGTTAGTTTCTACTTTGTATCCATGTAGACCCTGGTCCTTCTGCCTGTGGTACTGCTGGAAGCCTCTGGTTTCTTGTGTCTTCTTTCTAGATAGTTAGTCACATGTCTGCATATCTGCCATATCTAAATGATGCAACCCTGAACAATTGTAAAATATAACTACTCTCCTTATAGATTTGAAGTCAATTCATTTATTATGTTATTATTCAATTTATGCCTATTAAGCACTAAGTATGGCCTAGATATAAATATTACTTGTTTCACTCAGGCATTAGAATCTAAGTTGTTATTAAAATGGCACTTTTTTCTCTTTTATTTTTATGTACTCTCTTTTTAGGGTATCATTTAGTTTACACAGTATGTTAAGACTTTGGAAATTGTAATATACAAATCATAGAAGGTGGAACAAGATGGAGATGAGAGATGACCTCTCTATGAGTAAATAGATTTATCAAATATTTTATTCATATTTTGCTTTTAATTTGTACATGTTGGTATTTAATTTCAGCCCAGAAATGAAGAGCTGTAGATCCCCTGAATTTATTCTATCAAGCTTCAGACTTCAAATGAGATTCCATGTTTAGTAGTATTTTCAAAACATATTTACTTTTTATCCACATTTTTTATTTTTCACATTTGTGATAGAAAAAAATTCTGAAAAATTATAGTGCAAGGGGTCCAGATATCTGATCAAGAAAAGTATGCCATCCTCATAACACTTAAAAATCAAAATATAATATGGTAAAGAAGCAAACACAGAACAAAAGAATATTCATCAACTGCTATTACAAAGACTAATTTCAAATTTTTTATTCAAATTGAGATTTAAACATACTTTGAAATTCCAAGGCAAAGAGTTAATAAAAAGTTTGGAATAAGTGTGTCAGTTTGGTGGTAGATAGAAAGATATGTGTCCTCCCTGCATTTCAAATCTAACTCAAATTGCTTTTTTAATAATTAAGACAATAGGAGAGAATTCTAATGAGGAAAATGCCAGTTGTAAAGTAGCATTTTCAGTTGTTTTACTTTATATTTTGTGGCATTTTATAATAGCAAGCACAACTATTACAATTTTATTAATAGTAACAAAGAACTTGGGTAAACATATGCTACAATTTGAATGTTCTCTTTAAAATATGTGTTGAAATTTAATCACCTTTATGACAGTATTAAGAGGTAGGATGTTTAAGTGGTGACTAGATCATGAGAGGTATCATTGTCATGAATGGATTAAAGCTATTATTACAAAAGTAGATTAGTTATTAAATGGTGAGTTCAGCCTACTTTTCTTCTTCCTCTTTCTTTTACCATATGATTCCTTATGTCACATTAGGATGTAGCAAGAAGTGCCTCACTAGATACTGCCCATTGATCTTGGACTCCATAGCCTCCAGAAATGTGTGCAAAATAAGCTCCTATTGTTTATAATTCACCTGCTATGTGGTATTTTGTTATAGCAACATAAAAAGGACTAAGGCTCCTCACAAAGGAATAGATGATATTAGTAAGCAAGAGGACTTCAGAAATCTTGTAGTGAAATGACAGGCTAGAGTAAAACAAAATTTTGAAGCAATTAATAGGCCACTGTGAAGATAAAGTTCTTTTTGTGATTCTTCAAAAAGCAGAATATTCAGAAATTTAATAAAAATTGAATAACATTAAACCATCTTGCCTAGAATCAAAGTATTATAATAAGTCAAATATAACTCACAATAACCATGCCCAAAGTCTAGTAGATAAAATTAGACTGTTCTTAAAAATCATCTTATTTTGTGCTACAGAATCACTACAATTGTTTGGAGATACTTAGGAAATTCTAATGCTTGGTTATTTATAGAGAGCACAGCGGTGGAAAGGATATTCCGAAGAATCTTTGGAACGTGAAAGTTAACAGGAGGGTACTCATCCTCCAATTACATGAATCACTCTTGTGTGGTAGAATTGGGTTTTTTTTTTAAGGAGCTGTGCATTAAAACTCAGTTGCATACACCATACCAAGGTAAAGATATCCTGGGAAAGGCAATCAGGGCACTTGGCACCACTGTGGTAGGGAGTGTGTATGTACTTGAATTATTGCCAGAAGCATTTTCAGTGAGCCAACACACAATAAAAGGAAAAGCAGCAGCCTTCATGCCACCACTTGATGCCAACAGAAGCAATGCCAAGTCTTGCAGCAGAGGTAAATGTTACTACAATAGTTAAGTAGGAATACAGCTCTGCAATCTTTCTCAAATAAAGAGTGCTCAGAGAGAACTCATTATTTTCTGAGTCCAAATTGAAGGAATGCTGTCTTTGCCCACCCACTTCATTCATCAGACCTCAAACCCATGACTTTCACAAGTATCTTGAAAAGAGCAAGACAACCTATTGTCTTGCCCTGTGTTGGAAAAAAGTACCTATAAAGAGGGAAATCTTGCAGCAATTACACCTTTTGCTGGTCTGTAGCACAAGTGGAGACTGAAACAACCTTAGAAGATTGTCTTAAATGAGTTTGCTTCTGCAGGGCTTTCGATTCTTCCATTTAATACAGCCCATATTAGTTAACCTCCTGTTGCAAATGCCCAGTGTCCATTTTTCTGCACTGTGTTCTGCCTTCTTTCTGGTCATGACTGTCCAAATCCTCCAATAGACATACAGGATTTTTTGGTTACTTCTTGTCTTCTTTGAGATTCTCTGTGGGTTTCGTTGGATACTCCACATTGAGACAATAACAAGGCTTGCCTCACCATATTTTCTTGGGAACTCTTAATTCCTAGTTCTGTCCCTTCACATTATAAAAACATGTCTTCTATAATCAAGATCTAGACTAATTAAGGGAGGGAAAAGTGGGGGAAGGCTTCTTACATTTGGTTATTTTATTGTCTCTCTTTACTTTCCAGTGATCATTCCATATTTGTCACATATGTGTATTTTAAACTCTTACAAGCATATATATTTTTAACATTATTAATGGTGGTTTAAAAAACCAGATCTATAAAGATTATGACATTCCCCCAAACCCTAATTTTTATCACTAAAACTCTAGTCTCATGGAATAGTTTTCCAAGAAAAAAATCCAATATACTACTTTCAGAAAACACAACTGTGACAGTTTTGGGAGGCTTACACTAGAATAATTTAATGAGCAGTATATTGAAATAAAAAATGGAATTTGAATATTTTATAAGAAAAAACAATACTAGCTAGTTTGATCGATCACACAATTTCAAATCACTATTATGTTTGAGACAGATTATTCTTATTAAATTTACTTGGTGCTAAATAAGCATTGAAGAAATGCTTCTAAGCTTCCATTTCTCACTTACGAGTCAGGAGTATATTGATAATGCATGAAACTTTTATATTTTATTTTTTTAAATTGATAGTGTGTCCTACTCTGTGACTTGATAATTGTTTTTGAATTTTGTGCCAAGATAAAACTCACAGGCACCTTATTTTGAAATAGTAACATTAAAGGAAAAAAAAGAACTCAACTGAGAATAAAGTTATAGTGCGTTGTTTACATGGACTTTTGTTGAGAATTTTACTTTCTCTGTATAACTACCACCTCTTGAAAAATACTAGGAGAATTCTAGAGGCTTGCAATTGTTTGAAGGAAAGATAAACTGGTTACTAGAGTCAACGTCAATACTGAAGTCTGCGTTGAATACAATATTCTTCCTCATGACATTTAACAGAAATTGAGAGACATGAATCCCAGCACCAACCGTCCAAAAAGATCTCATGGGAAAACTATTCAACATCAAACTACAGAGAATTTTGCTGCTTCTCAAAAAGCTGCTGCCTGTGGTAACATAACTTTGCCTGCTCCAGTCCTCCCAGCATTAAGTAGGTTGCTGCATCAACCTGTACTCTAAATCCAGAAGTTTTGACAGGCGCCAAGACATCAGCCAAGTCTAGCAATCATAGGGCAGAGATAATGTGCAATATCCCTGTCAGGCCCATGTTATTTACTGGTTTGAAAATTGATCTTCAGTTAACACAATAATAATGAAGGATTGGCTGTAATTAGTGTGTAATAACTTTAGAGATAATAATATGTGGCAGTTTAGGAAAAAAATTCCTGGCATTATCATAAGACATTTATCAATACCTATGCTACTGGAGAAATGATTGAGTTAGAGAAATTGATCTTTTAACATATTAAGCTAAATGAGCCAACACATATCATCATAGACATTATAAAAATAGAACAAGACCTGCCAGAGTAAATAATATGTACTGATTTCAGAGCAATAAGAATATAGCCAAGAAAATGCCATATCCGATATTTCTGCGGCCTATTATTTTAGCAAAGCACAAGCGCAGGTGACCCACTGCCAGCAATTGCCTCTTTGTCTGTAGATGGTATCACCTATCTGAAAGAGTAATCAAGTGAGAATGCTGAGATTCCATGCCACTTGCCTTACCTTTGTTTTTCAATGATTGTAAGGAAAACGTTTCAGCATATGATCCAATGTAAAAAATAGAGTGAATTATTTTTAGTACATGTTTGACACAAGCCACTGTAGAATGCAGAAATAGGATGCCTTTGGTCAGTAACTCAAGAAGATTCACACTGCTTATTAGATCAAGTCCAAGTCCTTGTCTCTGCATCTCTATCTCAGTTCTCTCACAGTTAATATCCAGTGTCAACTTGATTGCCTTGAGAACCACCCAGGAGATTAGGAAAGAGGACTTCTGGGTGTGTCTGGGTGGGTCAAGGGCTGGCGGTCCTGGGAATTCTGTCTGGTCACTTTCTCCTTCCTCTCTGGCTCTTCTCTGTTTCCCAGGTGCCATAAGTTGGCCAGATGTACCCCGCTACACCATTGCACCATGATGTTTTTGACTTGAGGACGCCCAACCATGGACTAAAGACTCTGAAACTGTGAGCTAAATAAATGCCTGTTCTTTTACATTGTCATGTATTTTTGTCCCAGCAATTTTGAGCCACTTTTTTCTTGTGATTCATGGCCCTTTTGAAACTATATGCTTTTATAAACTACACCTTTCATCTCACTATCCTCTTTGGAGCCTCAGCAAGGCTCTGAAAACTTTAATCACCCTTTAATTTCCTCATCTTATAATGATCATTTTGATTTTACCATTGATTGTATTTTTTCTGACATAATTATTTTATTTCTCAATTTAACAGAATTTCTCATGCTACTACTCATTGTTCTTTGTCTTTACATATTCTTAACCTTGTCTCAGGTATCTTCCAAAAAGATATTGATAAAAAATTTATTTCCTATTTGATAATCTGAACTTTTGTATATGGTTCTGTGTAGACATGGAAGACAATTTCATCATAGAAAAATAAAGTAATACTTTTTAAAGAGGAGATGTTTCCACATTTTAAGAACTTTTCCGTGTTATAAGTTTTCTTGGTATAAAACATTTCAATAAAACCATACAAGTAAGTTATAATGATAAAGGATTTTTATTTTGCAGCAGAAATATATTTCTTTTATTATGAATGTATGTTTTGAAACCTCATTTTATGTAAGGATATGAGGAGAAAAGAAATGTACAACCGAGTCTCTCCCCATGTCAAATAATGACAGTGCTGCCCACTCTGAAATAAGATGGCTCGAATTTACATGAACATGCTAGAAATTTTGGGAATGGATTCCAATATAACATACTTAATTTTACCCTGCCAATGAACTGCTGTATTGTAGGAAAGGTAATTTCTCATGACATCTTACATTCCAATAATGCAAACCATTTGAGAAAGACTTTTAGATATTTGGGTTTATTTCATATTAATATGAGAAGGAAGGCAGAGGGATGAAATCTCACTGCTGTCTCCGCAGTAATTGGGATGTGTGAACTGTCACTATGAATATGGAGTTTGATGAAAATCTGTTAACTTTCACTTTAGTCCTTACAAAATTTTTATTTTCTATGAATCTTCTGTTTGATCTCTTAACTCCCCCTTTTCACAAAGATGGAATCTTCAACCCACACTGTCCAAGGAAAGATGCCTCAGTGTCTTTACTGTATTGATTCATTCAGGGATGCATGGATAGAACAAGCAAAGTCAACGGGACCTACTTTATAGAGTGGATATGCATTTGGGAAAAAAGGGAGCACTCTGCTCTTATAATTTGTGGCACAGAACCTGCAAGCCTTGTGATGCCAGGGACATTCTTTATATCTACTTTAGATAGCTTGCCTGAGAATTACAGGGAATAACAGAAATATAGTCAACAGCAGATGATTATATTATAGACAGCTAAGTTACATAGAAATATTACAGGGAGTCAGATAGGGCTAGGTTCTCCAGAGAGTCAGGACAAAAGTAAAAATACATCACAGCTGTGGCTGGAGACAAATCTGTTGGAGACCAGGCCTCAAGATAAAGACAAGATTACCAGGCCTATATACTTCCTCAAAGGACAAACACCAAGCCTAATAAAGTCTAGATAGACATCAGTCACCTCAGTGCGTGACCAGGACCTTTGGACCCATCATTTCCTAGAAGAAGTCTTTGTTCTTTCCATCCAGTCTTGTTACACAACTTGTTTCCCAATTGTCACTATTACCTAACCAAGTATACTTGTAACCTTATTGGTTAATCATAGTTGTAACTCACATTGTATTCACATGAGTTTTGCTTTATAAAACTCTGCTATAAAGTGGGATCCCCAGCTACCCATTTGGGAACCCTCCTGCCTCTCAGGAGCTATTCTATCAATAAATATTTTCCTACTCTTAACCTCTGTTGTTCCTAGAATTCATTCTTTGATTTTTTAGAGAACATGAAAGAACAGACATCTAACAAGTTGGGAAATATAATATTTTCATATTTCATCTCCTATATCATAGTCTGTGTTTATGTCTATGTCATCTCCTGTATCATAAGTGACTAAATGTATTTTTGTGTGTTTTTTATGAGTAGAAATGTAGTTTCAATAAAATGGATATATTAATTTAAAAGGTTGTTTTGAGTAATTATATTCTCATGGAGAAATATTGTCTCTCAGTTTGTAAGATACAAATTGCACAGTAAATATCTAATCCTTAGCAAGTACTTCAGTTAATGAATACAAAGGAAAAACTAATTTTGTTATTGTCTCAGAATATAAAAGTCCCTGGTGAAAAAAGTCCACAGACCCCATTTTGAGTACAATTAGAGGAATGTGGACTTGGTATAAATGGAGGAATGTAAGCTCAAACCGTCATCAGCAGATGGTATGAACAATTCTCTAAAAGTCACCAAGGGGGTTGTGCATTGCCGGTGTTGGCAATTTGGGACAGATATATCTGGGTCACTATGGCTGGTGAGGAATAACCATGTTAATTTTGTGTGATCAAGAAGTGATGTTTTATGCATTTGATACCTTGGTGTGCTTTGTACCTTTTCAAAAAACATATTTCTGTATTTTAGTTGCATATTACAAAATTGATAAAAATCAGCATGTAAGTAAATGGAAATTATTTTCCTTTTAAAATAATGGGAAATAACCTCCCTATTCACACTGTAATGCAGAAAGGTATATTTTATTAGCTAATAAGCTAAAATTAAATATTATTTGTTATTAACTATGTCATTGGTAATTATTAAATAATATGTAAATAGCATATATTAAATGATTAAAATATATTTTAGGAATTTGAACAGATACAGTAAGTTATTTGTTACATCTGAGGTAAAATATTAATAACCGTATTAAAAGCCTTCTGAAAGAATTATAGTTTGAAGGAAAGAAAATAGAATTACAATGCTCACTTATTATACCATGTATCTATATTTTTTTGAAATTTTCATGACACTGAAAATAATGACCTTATGGATATATTATGAACTTTTGATGTTTGTCTTTTTCAAAGCTTTACTAGGGTATGATTGACAAAAATTGAATATATTTATGTATATAATGTGATGTTCCAATATATGTACACATTGTAAAATTCTTACATAGTCAAGTTAACATATCAAGCACCTCACCGAATTACCACTTTTTGTGTGTCTGGTAAGAATACTTTGAAATCTATTCTCTCAGCAAATTTCAAGAGCGCAGTATATTATTATTAAGTTCACTCACCATGTTTGTTATCACTATGTTTTAGATCTATAAATATATCAATATGTAAATATATTTCTGTATGTCAGTGTATAGGTTTAAATTAAATTATTTATTTAGAAGTTAGTAAGTAAAGCCTATGCATAACAGAAAAAAAAGGAATAAAAGTGGTAGGTCAGAGAGCAATGAAAATTGTTCTCTGTTCTGCAGTTTGGGTTTTTGTGAGGTAGTGAAATTTCCTCATTTCTCTGCAGTCTTCCCAGGTGGCAGAACTGCCAGCTTTCCTGGAGAGTGTACTCTTACATATTAAAAAGCATCAGTTATCCTCCCTTTCATAATGCCCTTGAGTACTTCTTGGCTGAAAAAAACTTGCTAAAATAATGAGTGTTTCTCACTCCTGGAGAAGCTAAACTGCTAATGGTACTTATGTTACTTTCTGCTCAGGTTGTTAAAAAAATTTGTTCTCTGCTCAATAACACAGGAGAGGCTGTGGCCATTCCTCACTCTTTGACTACCTTCTTACACTACTTTAACCACAGAGGAATCTTCCTTGGCAACTCTTTTATATATTGGCTTTCACTAATTAAATCAAACACAAATTAAAATGAGAGGACAAAGAAAGAAAAAAGAAACTTAAGAAAGACAATGTTTTCCTAATGTACATGTTTTCTTAGAAAAAACGTATCATGTGCATTTTTGAAAATTTTATTTTCAAGTCTAATGTCTAAAAGAAGTCTCAAAATTATACTAAGCCAAAACTGGGCTGTATTTTCTTGGGGTTGCAGTCTTTAAAGAAATTAAGGTATAAAACTGTGTATGTATTTTAATGACAGTGAGAATGGTAGAAAGTTTGTTCTGTAAGGTGTGATCATGAAAGGCTGCAGCCTAAAATATTCCTACATGAAAAATAAGCAAGTAATCCCAGCTATGAATTCCAATAGAATATGAAATATGAAAATAAAGAAATGTCTTATCTATGAACAGATTATTAATACAATTAAGATATTTTTCATATATTGCAATGAAGGCATTACAATCTCAACATATTGTTTGTTAAAATAACCCCATCTGTATGTTTTCTTTCTTCAGTGCTTAAAGTTGTCAGATCTGCTGTTTTCTTCTTGTGTCAAATGCTGGACTGAAGACTTAGAAGACTTAGAAACTTCAGAATCCTGTGTATAAAAAGAATTTCAAAATGTAACACATGGAAAGTAAAAACTTCTTATGTCAAAACATCTTCAAGGATGTTTAATATTTCCAAATTTAACTTGGTATATTCTTCTTTTAATTTATACTTTGTTGATTTATATTAGGTAGGTATCTTCTCAGTAACAGAATTGGGGACCACTAATAAAGCCACAGAAAGTAAAATAACACGGGGAAATTATCATTTAGAAATTGTTCTAAAAATAAATCATAGATAAGAATAATTTCTTTTTTAAATAATTAAGAAAACATGTATTTGTATAATGTTATTGGGTAAAACACAGGAAGATTTACTGCCTTGTTTACTTGTAAAATCTGATACATTGTCCTCTAAGAAAAAAGTTAGAACTTCATCACAACCTTAAACTCATCTATGGATTTGCATTAATAGTTATTTCTTTATACAGTTGCTCATTGAGGAGAACAGACACTTATTTAAATTAGATCTAGAGAACTGAATCACAAGCCATAGACAGGAATGGAGAATCTGTGAACAACAAATTTACAGAAACCATTTCAAGATTATCAGTGACCTAGATATTCATAGTTCTCAAATCCACTAAACTTTGAGGCAATTGAATAAAATTCCTTTTATCTAACAGCTGCACAGTGAGTTACTATGGTAATTGAGACAGTCTGATTAAGGCTGTATCAGAGCCTATTTTAAAACCACACTGAGAGTAATTTAGTGTGGTTTAGAAGGCATTCTATATTTTCTAATGACCTCAGGACATATAAATGTAAGTATGAATGACATGTAACAAAATAGACATGAAGAAGCATAAGATAAGATTCACAATGAATTTACCCAGAAAATTCATTCACTAACTTAATTCAACCGATTTTCTGAAAATCATAGGATAGAATCTAATCTGCATGATAATTTTCCTGCATATACATGTGCTACTTGAGAAGTTCTCTGAATTTGAATTTTAGATATGCCTTTTAAATGGAATAAGCTATTTTGTAGAATAATATTAATTGTTAATATAAATTTGGACCAAAGCCTATCTAGTCATTTATAAGTATGAATATAATTATACATATGAAGGAATATACTTAGTTATATATGTATAATTTGCTGAGTTTTACCACATGCAAGTCATTGAATAAGTGCTTTGTATATAAGACATATTTGATTCTCAAAACCATAACTTTGATAAAATTTTATAAAGAATTTAAGACTTAGAGTGGCTGAATTTTTCAGAATTACACGCCATATAAATGAGAAAGACAAACATCAAATTTAATTTTACCTGATTCAGAATGAGCTTCTAATTCATGTGGCATTCTTCCTCTTTTTTGAACTATGCGAAATTGTACTCATAATTTTTTTGTGATTTATTTACTAAAAACAAAAGAGTACTAGCAGTTTCACACCTCAGATTTTAGCATAGTAAAGCATTAAGACAGACAGATGTGGATATCTGCACATCTGTTCCATGAGTTGAAAGTTATCAATCTGAACAATAATGTTATCAGATTGATGACTTCTGTGGCATGGTTGCTACAATTAATTGGTGGTAATCCAATTTTAACCAAAGTTTCAGCCAATGACTCTATTTTTATCACTCATTATCACAGTATACTTTCTTTTCTTTCATAAGTATCTTAGGTAACTTTGATTACTCTATTCCAAAGAATAGAGAGTATAAGAGATCATCTTTTGCTATCTCTAAATTCATTAACATCTTCAGGGAAGAAGAGATAAGATTCAAAATTAAATAGTTTTATTATATCAAGAAATGATTAAGCATCTTTAGTAAGATTATAAATCTGTGGAAACAAAACTGGACATTCAATGTCCTTTGCGTATCTATAAGTATTATATTCTAATAATGCTTTATTCAAATATTAAAGTGAGCATTGTTCTCGGCTCATGATTGTAATAAAATAGCCAGCAAAGCACTTACTTTAGTGACATTTTTTATTTTATAATGTTAACTGATATTAGTCAACATTTAGGTAGGAACAAAAAGAAAATGAACAATAGTTTAAGTGATATAAAATTTCATTCATTTTTAGAATTTAAAATGATGGTTTTACTCATACTGGTTTTTGTTCGTTAAGCACATGATAGCTTGTTGTAGAATAACGGAAACTGTGACGAGGGAGAACCACTGTAAAACCACTGCAAAGCCTGACAGTCAAAGGCCCCTTTACAGCAAGGCATCCCTAGTTCACAGGTGATGTTAATGCTTTTTAAAGGTCCTTGGCTTGGAGTTTTCTGTGATAAATTAAATTATAGGTTACTTACGTTTCAGTACCAGATGGCATCTTCTCTTTTGGTTTCACTCTTGATATATGATAAAATCGTCAAAGATAAATGTCCGCATGTGGCAGAGTCCAAGGTAAAGCAATCTTTGTCACCACACAAAAACTTAATTTCTTTGTTAAGGAAAACATTTTCTTTTCTTTTGACTTACAAAGGCATAGTGAAAAATTCAAAAAGCATATTACATATTACAACTTCATTTTAACAGAATAGTGGATTGTAGTCCAACTGCTCATAAAGGAAACTAGAAGACCGAACTGCAGGTTCAAACTTACTTTTACAATGGTGTACCTTGTATTTTCCCAGCATTTTCTTCCTCAGGGTTTCAAAACACTTTCCTGTGTTAAGGTGAAAATTGTTATGCTTCAGACTGCATAAGCTCAATCAAAACTAATTATTTCTACTTTAAAATAAGAAAATCTCTGTTTGGTAGTACTTCAATGAATATTTCAATTGTATTTTTGTTTACAACCTTACTTCTAGGTTGCCTTTAAGCTGAATGATTCAATTTAAAATTCCAGTAAAAATACACTTTTAATTTTTTGGTAACCTCACCTAATTCACTGAATACCTCCAGCTTCTCTCTCTCATTATATTTCATTAATAATTTTGAATTTACCTGGCAGAAATTAATTATCTAATATCCTGGTCTCTCAGTCGATCTCACTTTGATTATTGTTCCCTTTCCTTCATCTCAGCTAATCCACTCCACTGGTACCATGTAGATTTATGAGACTATTTTTAAATTTTTGGAGATTTCCTTTACAACCACAACTTCCTAGCTTGCATATCACTTGCTCAAGATCTCTTTTTCGCACTGCGAAGCATATTTAGTTTCATTGGAAATTTCACTCCTTTGTGACTGTTGATTTTCACCTGTTGATTTGACTGGGTTGAGAAATATAGAGGGGTTTAGTAGAGCACATTGCTGGGTGTCTGTGTGGGTCGTGAAGACTTCACCTTGGGTTCTGCATGTGGTCCCTGCCTCTTCCTTCTGTGGCAGTCTTTCTCGGCTCTGCGTCCTGACCACCATGAATTAAGCAGCTTTGCTCCATCACACACTTCTTCATTTAAATTATGGGTGTCAGGTATTTTGTACAGCGATGGAAATGCTGACTAATACACATTGCCCTTTCAGTATTTTCAGGATGACTCAGGTATGGCCTGACCTCATTTTATTCTTTGTCTAACCTTGATTTCAACCGCAACATTGTAATCACTGTTTCAAATGTTTTCAATCAGTATAGCATATTATCTTACTATTATGATCACAATAGTTATTACTGTTAATTTCTCACAACTTCTCTATCAATTTAATTAAATCCACTATCAAACTTTAACTCCACTGTAATAGTCATGAAAGTTAACAGGGAGGAAAACTAAGTCTATCTTCAACTTCCATGACTTCTTAGTTGGGACAGACCCCGTAACAGAAAAGGTAGATTAACAGGAGAAAAACAATAATATATGTTTAGCATATGTTACACATCACATAGGACAAAATCTCTATGAAAAGTAATTCCAAAGCAAAGTCTTTGAGCTCTGGCTCATACAGCATTTTTAACAAAGAACAATAAATTTGTGGTGAAATGACAGGAAAAGGGGGGAGGGTTTGGGGTTTCCAAGAGTGGAAAACAGTCATAAATATATTAAAAGAAACTAAAGTGGTGAGATTTTATTTGCAGATTCCTGTAGTGCCCTCTCTGGGCTCATTAAAGTCTGGAGTACACTCCAGTAAAGGAAAATTTATGTCTTGTGGCAGAATGTATGGGGTGGAAGGAGACTTTCCTCCATTTATGGATTCTTTATCACCTTCAACGCAAGAATAATTTTATGTCAAAGAGGCATATTTCAGGGTAATGTATTCTAGTTTCCTTCAATAAGTGTCTTTTCACTTCTGTAACTCTTTAATCCCAACACAGCAACTGAGTGACCTTTAAATACAAATTGTGTTATTTATCTTTCCAGCTTATAAAACTGTCAATGTTTCATTATTCTACTTGAAATAAAATACAAACTCAAGTCTACAGCTCCAATTTCACCCAGAGTCATCTACTTGGAACTAAGTTCTTCACATCACTCAATGATATTCCACTTAAATGGATTGATCTTTTCCCTATGAAAAGATCTTTACCAATTTTTAGTTTTATTAGTACATGCTTGCAGTAGCACATAATGATCACATTCCTCATGGAGAATTGCTACATGTACATTGCACTTCTTCTTTTTCTTTTTCTTCTTCTTCTTTTTTTTTTTTTTTTTTTTGCAGCATTGGGGATCGAACTCAGGACCTTGGGCTTGCGAGGCAGGCATGGTGCCACTGAACTAAATCCTCAGCTCTACATTACACTTCTTAATTCTTTTTTTTCCCCCTCTCCTTCCTTTTCTCTCCCCCTTCCTCTGTCTCTTGGTCCTCTTCCCACTTTCAAAAGGTCTATCTCCCTGCTTCCTATTATCTATTTTTTACTTTGTTCTTTATTTATATTTAATTCTTATGATTGTCCCCTCTATTTTTCAATCTTTCATTGAACATTTCCTCCATGAAGAAACCTCCAAGCACCTACCTCAAGGAAGCACATTCATATTATCCTTTAATTCTATTCCTTTAAAAAATAATACATACAACAAAAACACATAAAACACAAGGAACTGGGTTTGTGCAAATCTTGATCATCATCGTGTCCCCTCTACCTTGCATAGAATAGTGCCTCGGATACAGAAATAACAGAGAAAATATTTGTGAAAGATTTTTAGAACAATTTTATGGGTGGGTCAGAGTTGCTAAGTTATTAGGGTCATGTTATGATCATTTAGCATTCACAATCAATGTTCTCACTACTCTATTCTTTTAAACCTTGAGCCTATGCTGTGTAGCATCTGATCAGTTCAAATTCCTAAGATATCCTCTAGGCATCTTTCCCATTTTCCCTGTTCAAATTATTTGGCTTATTTTTATAATAGTGCTCATCTCTTCAACCACACCTTCCTTAGATTCAACTTTACAAACAATTCTTTTTTGGCCTATGTGAAAAATTTTCAGATCTTTCCAATCTACTCTTCTGCTTGTGATTCTCACTCTAAATCTGGCTAAAAGCCACCAGAAATATCCATGCCATAGCTTGGACATTCTAATACCTTCGGATCTAGTGAATAAATCTGTTTCCCTCCTTTCCATACTTAACCAATAATGGCTTGAAAATAAGATCAAATTGTTCTTCTGCAGACAAAAGGTGAGATAAACTAGTCAACTACTTTTACTACAAAACTGTGACCCAGTGATAATTCCCACACTTTTACTTAGTTTTTTTCTAGCTCACTTCTTTCTTTTAATTTTTTCTTGCTCCCCTCGATTGTAGTCCTATTAAAGTGTAGGCACATAGCACATCATGTTTTTGTTTGATTGCTTTTGCCTCAGAATTAGTCTTCTAGGGAATTTGAGCTAAGACAATCCTTAATTGGAAATGACAGGTTTATTACTATCCTTAATTTTTACTTTACTTATCACAAAATATGTACATATTTATCCTTTATAACTTATTGTTTGGACATATGTATATATTTTAGAATGACTAAATAGGGCTAATCAACCTATGCATTACTTCACAGACTTATTTTGCCTTAAAATCTATTTTGATTTAAAAATTTATTTACTTAGCATTTTTCAAGAATACAATACATTGTTTTTAAGTGTAGTCACCATGCTGTACAATAACTATTTTGAACTCATTACTTCTACCCTAAATTTTTACCTTTTGACCAGAATCTATAAACTTTCTCCTTCTAAGATAAACAACATCAACAACAAAAATTAAAAGATTCCACATGCGCATGAGATCATACATATGATATTTGTCTTTATGTAGCTAGTTTACTCACATTAATATTCTCTAGATTCATCTATGTTGTAGCATATGACATGACTTTCTTCTATTTTAAGTCTACTAATGGACATTTAAGTTGCTTCCATATCTCCACTATTCTACATCTTGGTTCACTTGAACATGCTGCTGTGGACAGGAGAATGCAGATTTCTCTTTGGCAGACTACTTTCATTTCATTTGGACATATGCCCAGGAGTGGTATTGGTGGAACTAAGTTATTTTAAAATATTGCAACTGAACTATTATATCCTATACATTGTATATATAAACTGAAGCATATAATAAAGCATATTTAAAATTACTAGGCTTTCAAATGGCCAGATGATTTAAGAAGATATTGAGAAATTAAGTTAGTACTTTGAGAAGAAAATTTATTTTGATTTTAGAAACATTATTATTATCTTGTGTTTCCTTGATAAGAAAATTTTATACTCAAACAAATACCAGCAACCCTTTTTTGCAATAGAGTAGATGGTAGTTGTTTTAGGTTTTGATGACATAAAGAGGTCTGTAGCAACTACTCAACTTTTCGATTATACCGACCATAAAATATAATTGATTAATATTTATTGTGCTTGTTTTACAATGAGTCATGAATTATTTTATAAACCAGGTTGGTAGGGCTAGGAGAATGACAGATTTGTCTTTGTGTTAGCTGCTCAGGCGGGTAAGTTAGGGTAGACTTCTATACTGATGAGTGGTGAGGAAAGAAAAAATATGCTGCCTTTTCAAAAAGACTGGTAACTTGCCTTCAGAGTGACACGTTCAGCTACTAATCTGTTGATTTCTTGGGTATAGATTTACTTATTTACTTTGGATAAAAAAAATGAGAGATGTGGTAAAAATTTAATTCTACAACAGTGGACTCTGGAGTTATGACTGGCCTGACATACGAATGACTTGGGTTATGACCGCCATTTTAGGTTTGACTTACTACCAAAGTCTTGAGTTACAAATTGAATGCCGGCCACTTGCACTTCCAGATGGTCTCAGATACAGATTTAACCCTTAAATAGTTCTGGAAGTAACATTACAACATCCTTTCCTATGTGGGGTTAGTGGAGAAATCCTGGGTCAATGTCACTCTGAGGACCCTGAGATCTGCCTGTATACAGAAGAGAGACTTTGAAGGCTGCGTAGAGGAGCCTGAGCCTTCAATTAATCAATTTGAGTTAAAACAGGCCCTCAGGAACAAACTGAGTTTGTAAGTCAAGGGTCCACTGTATTTGGTTGGAAAACAATTCAACCTTTTAAAATCAGTTGAAATATTATAGAATTATTGTAACTTATATTTTAAAGAACAGATTTTTCAAATTGAGCTAAAATTTGTATATTATGAAATGCATAGGTCTTAAGTGTACAAAAAAAAGAAAGTTGGTTTTCATTTTGGTCCAGGGTCATCGGAAAAACTTTAAAGGACCCCATCAAAATCACCAAGTCACTTTGCCTCATTCTTCTAGGTAGCTTGAAACTAATTTTTCTTATTATAATGTTAAATTCTATATTTAGAGGTGCTTATGTTTGCCATCACTTTTAAACATAATTATGACCTAAAACCAAGCGTTTTCAGGAATGTGCTATCTCTACATATTATGATGAGTCCGACCAATATAAATATGAATGTTTCCCCCCAAAGAGTCACTTGCCTTCTTTATTCCAGGAGAAAACTGCTTTACAATTTTATCCCAGTGCTATTCTTACTTCCTACAAGTAATAAATCTCTCCACTTCTGTATCTTTTCATTGTGCTTATCAGCTTTGCATTCACTAAGGGGTGAACACTTTGCATTCTGCCACATTTTGACAGTAGTTTATAAAATCCTTCTGAAAAGGTTTGTAAGTAAAAGCTGTGAAGAAGATGCACTAATATTTGGAGAAATGCATTAACTTATTTAATAAAATTTACTGAATGACTTTTATGGTTTAAGACCTTTGATATGTGCTACAGAGACAAATATTACAGTAAGCACAAAAACAGTAAAAGAATGGCAGATATGAAACTGTGTCATGTTTCATATTGTTATTATTTTTGATATGTGAATATTATTGATGCCATGTGAATATTATTATTGATGTAAGGTAGCACTGTATTTATTGCTTGTGTCATAATATAATATTTGTAGATAAACAGCAAACACTATGAAAACACTGCAAGGATAACACTTGGCAAAGTCATAAATGTTCACAGAAGAGACAACACTTAGCAAAAACACCAAGAATTAATAGAAACGTGCCCATTAAACAAAAATAAGAAAGAGTATTCTCAAGGAAAAAGGAGAGGCAAGTTCCAACATTGTCACGAAACTGTTACTATCATGAATGTTCAGTCCTGAGTTGTAATTATGGCTCCTTTCCTAATCCAATTGCCAAAGCTGATGAGAAATAGATGTGGAAATCAGGGAGATGACTATAAAAATACAGGGTTTATAACTGAAAAATTTTGGGCTTCTGGGTAATGTTTCAATCTGGATATTAATGAATAAAATCTAGATTTACTTTCCACAGTTATAGACAACATTTGAGGATTTTAGAGATTTAAGATTCCAATCAGGCCCTATGAAATTTGCATGTAGTACAAAGAAGATCTGAGTAAATGCTATCTTCACAGAGATTTAAGGTAGCCACAGATTAATTCTACCGTACAATGTGCCACATTGGCATAAGAATTATTTTGAGATGAAAGACAATCAGAAACAGCAGATGTAAGACAAGCACCTGCCCTATCCCTAATTACCTAAAAGGAGGTCATTATATTTGCAAAGATGCCCCTTTACCTTCTCTACCAGGAAGAACAAAAGTCAATCACTAGAAAAACATATAGTCCCTGCCAACCTGAAGGTAGTCAGAGGAAGCTGCACAAAAATCTTACTTATCCGTCTTTATCTATCTTTAGTTTCCCATATACTTACTTTCCCACAGTTGATTTACCTGGAAACTTGAAGTCTTTTTCTTTTGATTTGTTCCATCTCTAAAATTTTATTATATCTTTGGTAAGGTGGCACATAAGACCCCCTGCTAAGCAACCCTTTGAGATATCATCTCTGAATATCCCTATGCATAAGCATGATGTATAATGGAGTGAATTTGTTTTTCTCTTTTTAATCTGGTTTTCATCAGTCCAATTTATAGGAAGCCAGCAAAAGATCCTTGGGAACATACTGGAGGAAGAAGTCTTCCTCTTCTACTGGGAGAAAGGCTTCGCAAACAGAGGAAAGTAATCCTGTATCCTCCAGTGTCATGTTCATTTTCCCAAACCCACCAATCATGCAAGAGTCCCTCTACACCCCCTCCCCACCATGGATTGTTAAATAAGGGTGGAGAAAGTCCAGAGAGTTATTTATGAAGTGCAGGGCAGAGTGCTCTTTACTAAAGGTCCCTCTGGTATTGCTCTTTTCCCAGTTGTCTGTGCGATTGTATTTGCTTGTCTACTTCCCGTAAGGACTGAGTGTCCAACACAGTTACTGATTAGTGACTTGAAGAACATCTTTTGTACTTTGCTGCGGCATTCCTCCAAACCTAATACTACAGCTTCATGTTAGAGTTATTTAACTCTAAAATAGGAGATATAATCTTTTGCCACAATGAAGAAAAAAATAATTCCCTTAGTCAAATTCAAATGTACTTTTTGTTCATAGAAGAAAATTCACTGTGTTAATCTCTTATATCACCATACTATCCAATAAATCCATTAGGGGTTTGCGATGAGAACAAATGTTCTATGAGTGAAATGTCAGTGATATAAAAGGCCTTGATTTTAAATATAAACTTCACTCTGCCACAAATTTTCTGGGAAGAAGTCCAATAGTTTTAAAATGCCAAAATGACTACAGTTAAAATTTCTACTATATTCACTTAGAGTCTTTTGAAATATTTTAATTCTTTTCTCTCTAATGTTCATTCTCCACTTCAAGTATTATTGGCAACATCAATTGAAGATCTCCATGCATTCCAAACTTCACTTGTCAGGCAGGAGTGATTTGATCAGCTACAATTCCGGTAATAGGTACAAAGTCTCAACTCCGAACTCTCTGAACTCTCACCTGCTGCCCTAGTTCTCATCTGAGTGCAGTTTTTGGCAACACTGGCCCCGGAAAATTGGCAGAACTAAATTTTGGAGACTCCTGGATCTTGGGCTTTGGCCTTCTTCAAAGAGCTGAATGACACAGTCTTTCAGTTGCTGAGAGGCACCTTACACACATCTGGCTGGTTGTGCAGAGGCTCCTCAACTTTCAGATATAGCTTTCTCTATATAGCCAACTGGCATTGTTTCTGGAACTACCCCGAGAGGCTATCTCTTTATTTATACTTACCTATATATATATTTTTTTGTACTGGGGAACGAACTCAGGACCTTGCACTTGTGAGGCTGGCAGCGGAACCACTGAGTTAAATCCCTGGCCAGTTACCTACATATTAATGCACTAAATCACAAAACAACTCTGTGATTTTATAAAATGTATAAAGGGGAAAGTTTAAGGATGCTTTTTTTTCTAAGGATTTATCATGTGCCAGGTATTCTCATTTTAAAACACTAAGAAAAGATAAGTCTTTATAAAAATAATAAACGTTCATGAAAATATTTCTTTTAGGCTCTGTTATATTTTAAAACAAACTCTACCTTTCCTTTCTGATTAACACCCAAAATAAAGTTTAAAAATCTGTACTGATATCAACATTGAAGAAAAACTCTATTTTTTTTTTCTAATTACCTGTGGCAAAAATGTGGGCTTTATACAAAGTAGAGAGAGACTACTGGTGGTATGATGCCCTACCTTGCAGTACATCTATTTTTTTTTGTAGGTTGTATACAAATTCTAAATTGGAGAATACATGCTAAATATTGGGTTTTTTCTTAAACATATGGGTGAAAAATTATAGATGCATTTAAAAAAATCCAAACCAGTTTACTGAGGCAAAGTTAGAACATATGATACATGTAAAAACTATCCTACCTAAAAAGATGTTTCTTTCCCATTTGTGCTTAAATGTTATGGTTTCCAAGAAGGAACAAGAATAAATAATAAAATTTCTATGTTTACATTAGCTCATTGAATATTGTAGTTACATCATTATAAACTTATAATTTTGATATTTACAGTCTTCATATATTCTGATTATCAATGTAGCATATAAAATATATATTATATGTATTTTACTCAGTGCATATATATCAAAAGTAATTTAAAATTATTGAATCAAAATTTGTTTATATGCATGTTTCATTGTATAAAGTTGAGTAAGTTAATATTTTGCAGGAATAGATTAAAGTCACATTCCTTTAAATTTAGAGTATTACTAAAAATAAAGAGATTAGGACAGAGCTATAAACTTATTCTGTAACCTTATTCCATTTAATGTTTATTCTTGATATGGAAAAAGTTTTGTCAGGGAGCTAACTACATATAGAGAAAGATCTTTACATATTCTTTTAGCAAAGGGCCAGATAGGATCTCCTGAATTTTAGTGGGAATCTAGTAGGTGGGGATGGTACATCTACAGGCGATGAATTTTGAATTCCATTAGTAAGCTTCAGAACAATTGGCAAAATTCACTGGCAGGAGATGAGAACCACAGTATATCAGTACCATACCACAGCCTATCACGTTGAAATAGGGATTATTTTGATCTGAA
This sequence comes from Heterocephalus glaber, assembly GCF_000247695.1. The sequence goes on along the minus strand of NW_004624745.1, from coordinate 12,922,076 downwards.
TGTAATTGAGAACAAACAAGTACAAGAATAAGTCTCTGCCCTCTCTCTACTGGCCACAAAGTAGAATATTATTATTCAAAGGTGTCCCTTCATCCCTGCCTTCCAGAAATGACAAATGCTTATCTCTGAAAGCAATGTTAAATCTATCAACCCAAAGACAAAACCAGAGAAATGTAAGTAATAAATGATAATAACTCCAATATCTTGGTCTCTCAAGGTCCTTTTCCTTCTTATTTCTCAAAAATATATTGTTCTTTAAGGAAAGTATTTGCCATAGTTTCACTGTGTCCTCCAAAAACACATGTTGTCAGGCAGATTTCCATCACTGTAATAAAATGCCTAAGATAATCAATTTATGAAAAGAAAAGGCTTATTTTTTCTTATAGTTTTGGAGCTTTTAGTCCATGACTGATTGAATCCATTACCCGTGGCAGCACAGTACATCATGTGTGGAGCACACCACAAAATCACCCTATTCCTCTTGTGAAACAAGAGAGAGGAAGGAACTAAGACCCCAACATCCTCTCCAAGGGAATGTCTCAAGTAACTGAGCATCCTCACAGTAAGGCCCATGTCTTAAATGTTCCCCACTTCGCAGTAGCAGCACATACTGGGAACAAAGCCTTTGAAACACGAGCTCTTGGGACCTATTGTCCAAACTATAATACAAGTGTTGGAAACTTAATTCCTAAAGCAACAGTTTTGGGAGATAAGGTCTACTGGGAGAAACACAGGTCATAAGGATTACACCATCATGAATAAATTTACGCTGATTATAAAAGTGCTCAAAACTGAGTTTGATATCTTATTCCCTCTCTCTCCATCTGATGTCTTTCACAATGCTGTGATGCATCAAGCACTTGATCACTAGATGAAGCCTCTGATTCCTGGACTTCTTAACCTAGAAAGCCATGAGCCAAATAAAGTTCTGATCATGAAACATTATCTGAGTTCAAGTACAGCAGTATAAAATGGACTATGATAATGTTATGGAAGCCTGAGGTCTAAGCCACTATTGTGAAACACCCATTTCTCCCCCTGTATCACCTCTTTGTTTTGCTTTTGTTTCACCTGTCTTTTGTTGAAAATCCTAGCTACAACCTCAAAAAAGTATGGGGAAAATTATTTTCTTCCCCTATACATTGCAGTTTTCTATTTCAAACAAATACGTATTTTATGCAGATCATGTTTACCTTACTTATCTCTTCTGCATGACCTGGAATCTTTGGACTTAATCACTTATTTGTTGCTAAGTAACCAAAGTTTTTATCTCCAAAATGAGTTGTCCTTTTGCTGGGAATCAATACCAAAATGCATAGATAAGGGTTTGTCAATGAATGGCCACCACTGTAATGCCCATTTGAGATAATGGATGAGAACTATTCAATGAAGGCACACTGTTGAAAGGCCTTTGGCATCTTTCTTTTTGTAATTTACATTGATTGTAGGAATAGCAAATTTCTCAATACATTTTTCAGAGCAAAATGCTAGAATATATAAACAGAATAACAGTATACTAGTATACATATTTGCAATAAACAAAAGTAGAAATGGTCAACAAAACCTCATAGACACATTATAAGGTAATATATTTTACAATATTGTATACTGGAATTTTGTGATTTTTCTGATGCTATTGTAACATAAAATAATGGGACAGATGTTTAGAGTTGATATATTATTCTATTCAGGGAGAAACATTTAACTTAAAAAGAAATTCATGGAACAATACTCATAAAGAATATCTTTTGTATACATGCTACATTTACTTATGGGTGTAATATAATTGAAGACTTACTTTGCATTATTAAAACATCAGGTAATTCATGGTATGCAGCCCTAATGATTCCACCTGTGAAATAAGTAATTCTGAGAAACTATTTTTTGGTGCAAAGCAGTATGACTTACAGAAGTAGGATGATAATCACATAAAAAGAAATGACTTCCTATTCTTATCATGCTAATTGTGTTAATATTTCCTAAACATACGTGTGTTCTATGTACTTGTTCAAGATATGAATACTATGACTTTAAAAAAATCTTACTAAATTTTAGATTGGAAATTTTAAATATACATATTAAATATATATAGTAAAAAATGAAAAAACATTAAAATTATGTTGTTCAGTTGATTTTTATTATAATTTGTCAAATACTCAAATATTTGGCTCATTTTTCTGGTTAAAAGAGTTACTTGAAAGAACTTGATGTACAGACACAATATGAATAAAAACAAGGGAGTATAGAATTAATCTATTACAATAGAATAGCTTAATATGTTCAGGGGGAAGAAACATTCAAAATAGTTGCCTACTTTGAAGGTGGTTTGAATTGAGTGGTTAATTTCATCAAACTTAACAATGGACTATGGGCTGCATGGTGTTCACATATCTAAGCTACTCTGTTGATATTATGCCTAAATGGAGGTTCATAGGAAATGTGGAGATGTGAAGGAATAATTACTCTCAGAAATAATAAAAATCAGTGAGAAATTACTTGTCTTTAATTCAGTCCTTCTCATCTTTATAAGAAACTATGGGTCAAAACAGCAAAACCACAATGACAACACCAAAAAAGCCCAAAACATTTAATGCCCTAAGCCTCTCCTGACTTTAAGAAACCAGTTGGGAAAATTTTTTCTCCATCCTGTAGGTTGTCTCTTCACTCTGTTGTTTTTCATTTGTTTGTTTGTTTATGCTGTACAGAAGCTTTGTAATTTTATATTTCCTCATTTGGTGATACTTGGTACTATTACTTCTGCCATTGGGATTCTGTTCCAAAAGTCATTGCCTACACTTGTGTCTTCAAGTTTACCTATTTTATTTTCCAGAAGAATGTTTCTGGTTTTTTATTTAAATTTTTCATCTGTTTTGATTAGTACACAGTGAGATATACAGATCTATATTAAATCTTCTGTATGTGGATAGCCAATTTTGCTAGCACCATTTACTAAAAAGGCCATCTAGACCCAATCAAAAGATAGACAACTGAAATAAATAGACATTTCTCAGAAAGAGTACAAATGGCCAATAAATACATGAAAAAAAGTATTCAACACTGCTGACCATCAGAGAGATGCAAATTAAAACAACACTAAGATTCCACCTCACTCCAGAAAGAATCTAGAAATCAAATATTAACAAATGCTGATGAGGCTGTGTGGAAAAAGCAAACCTTCTACATTGTTGATGAAAATTTCAACTGATACAACCAATATAGAAATCAATACGGAGATTTCTCAAAAAACTAAAGCTAGAAAAAATAGAAATTCCATTTATTCAGCTATTCCCCTTCTAGGCATCTTCCTGAAAGAGTTAAAAACATCATATTCAGTGATACGTGGTTATCTATGTTTATACCAGCATAAATCACAATAGCTAAATCTTGGAAGTGGCCTATGTATGCCCATCAATAGATCACTACAAAAGAAAATGTGGTATTTATACCCAATGGAGTACTACTCTGGCATAAACAAAGATAAACAAGTCATTTGCAGGAAAATGAATGCATCTTGAGACCATAATGTTAAGTGAAATATGTAGATCATCTGATGCACAAGGTTGAACACCACATGGTTTTCTTCTTTCAGTTTTTTTTTTTTTTTTTGTACCTTGGATGGAACTCGGGACTCTACTCTTACAAGACAGGCAGGGGCAACACTGAGCTAAATCCTTGGTCCACCACATGGTTTTCTCATATGAGAAACCTAAAAAAAAAAGAGAAAATAAAATATAGGTAAGAAGTAGAGAGATAGATTTTGTTCAAAGAGGAAGGAGATGAAGAGATGGAGGGAGTGGGAGGGAGGGGAGGGAAAGCAGACACAAAACAGAATTCAGCTGTGCTATGTACACATACCAGTTCCCTGCAAGGAATGCAAATATTGTATAATATGAACATATACTAATAAAAAGAAACCAATTGGCTCTTTCTTTGTTCTTTATTTTCCCTACATAGGTTTGACTCAAATCTGTTTACTTCAAGGCAAAACTAAAAACTTTAGTTATATATAATGACAAACCAAAACACAGATGTGAGTGTTCAATTAAACACAACTCTTTATGAACTGAAGGTTTATGATTTAGCAATATGTAATAGTACATGAGAGAAGGATGAATACAAGTACTATGAATATTGTTTCCTCAAATATCTTATGTTGAAATCCTTACTCTCAATAAAATGGAGATAGGATATTAGGAAGGTTATTAGTTTATGAAGGTGGAACCCTCATGAGTGAGATGTATGTCCTTGCAAAAGGAGAAAAAAATAGCTTACTTTTTCTCACTCCTCTCTACCATGTGAGGACAGTAGATATGATGCTCATGTGTAACCAGAAAGAAAACTCCCATCAGATACTAGTTGTGTGGGTGCCTTGATCTTAGACTTCCTAGCTTCCAGAACTATGAGATTTAAATCCTTATTGTTTAGTTATTCAGGTTGTGTTATTTTTACAGTCTAAAGATAAGAAGTAGATACACTCCTTGACTTATTTTTGGTGATATTTGATAAACTCATCATAAGCTAAAATACAGAAAGTTAAAAATGCATCGAATATGTCAAACATGATAGCTTAACAACACAGTTCACTACAGGGTAGGACCTGGTCACCCTTGTGATGGTGTGATTGACAGCTTATGGCAGCAGTCCAGCATCATGAGGACTGTTCCATACATCACTAGTCCAGGAAAAGATCAAAATTCAAAACTGACTGAATGCATATTACTTTAATAACATTATAAAGTTGAAAAAACTTTATAAGCTGTTAAGTGAATCCATCATAAACTGAGAAGCATCTATAAGGCCACTAATTAAATGGTTTAAATTACAATGTAGGTAGAAGTAACTATTAAATCTTTGTCTCCAATTCCAACTTAACTCTTGATACCTTGGTTTTTACCCTGTACATCCATTTACCTGTTGATTATAGTATCCTGGTACCCATTGAGTTACCTCCAAAGACAGAGGCAGGAGACCTCCATATAATTCTCCACTAGGCTCACCTTCCATTTCTGTTCTAGCAGCTGGGCATGCCTGGCTTTCCACATTTCTGTATTAGGTCTGACTTTTCCACCTACACAAATCATTTGGGAGAATGCTAGTCACTTTTCCCACTTGGCTCCCTCCCCCCATCTTTCCAAAAAAAAAAAAGAAAAAGAAAAACTCGAGTTCTATTTCCCTGATCAAACATTGCATGATGCAAATGATATATTTTTGGAAAGTAAAAAGAAAAACAGTATAATAGATATGTATTTCTCCTGCCAAATCTTCTCATAAGTGAATATAATTAGAGGAGAATTGCCAGAGTATCAAATAAAACTTCAGTAAAATTTGATGATAAGATAAAGAAATAATTTTTTTGTAAAGTATGTACCATGTAATATTGGGACCTATCTATGGCAAAACAAATACCTATTTATTTGAAACTCAAAAGTATCTTGCTTTTCTGTATTTGAATGGCAACTTCAAAATGAAAGTAAACTAAGCAGTCATAGAATTAATGAAATTGATTAATGACATATGAAGCTGGATATTCCTTTTTGTCTTCATCAACCTCTTTCAAGCTAGTACCCCTTTATAAAGGTCAGTTTCCCTCTTCTTAAGCATCTGCAGACTATAATGGTTGATGATTTCTGTCGAGAAGGCAATTAAAAGCGTTAATTTTTGTTTTATTTTTTTTGAGACAAAGTCTTGCTTTGTAGTGCAGATTGGCCTTGAAGTCACTATATATTAGCCCAGGTTGGCCTCGAACTCACCCCAATCCTCCTGCCTCAGCCTCCCTAGTGGTAGTATTACAGGCGTGCAGTACCATGGCTGGTTAAAAGTGTTAATTTGATTTTCAGTTCTAATTGAGTCATAAAATCTCTCATGTAGGTTTTTGAAACATTTTGACTTTTATTAATTTTTTAGTACAGAAAATAATAAAAAAAGATTCAATATTATAAAAATTATAAGGCTTAGCCTTTAGTCAAGTGATTTTTTTTTCAGTCCATACTTTATTTTACCTACAAAATTAAAGAAGTAAAGCAGGAACTAATTTCAGCAATTTCATTAGTATTTAAAAGGCAGAACAGATAGTTGAGAGAAGTGCTGAGCCCTAATTCACATATATGAATCTAGGTTACCTCTGAGATTGGGGAAATTTTACAATATTCTTTATTTATTTGTTGCAATATAATGAATTCTTTAAGAATAGGTTTGGTTAATTGTTCCTAAAATGTGTTGCTGAGAAGAGCATCATCATGGTCACCTGAGAATTTGCTATTCACAAACACATTTTCAGGTCCTACTCTATACCCACTGCATCAATAATATGAGTGGGACTCAGCGTTGTAGTGTTTAAAATTTTGCTTTCAGTGAACAGACACCTGTAGATATTTATGAATACATTGTGAGATTTCAATGTGTGCATGCACTGTATAATAAAGGTACTGATCACCTCATTTGGAATTGCTCTGTGATGGGGACATTCAAAATCTGGTCTTTTGGCTATTTTTAAATATTCAGTATAGTATTGATAACGATTGTCACTCTCCTGAGCAATAGATCACCAGAATTTGTTCTTCCTATGTAGCTACAACTTCATAACCATTGACAAGTGTCTCCTAGTTCCCACTAACTCTCCTGTCCCAGGCCCTGATAACCACTTGTCTACTCTCTATGTAAATGAGATCAGATTTAGAGTCCATATATAAGCATTCTATTTTTTAATAAGTTCTCCAGATGATTCTTATAAGTACTAAATTTGAGAAACACTTTCTTATGTGAATGGCATGCTTTTATTCATATCCAATCATAATCTTTCTGATGAGTTCAAAGCATGACCTGGTGAATAGAGGGAACTAAAATTTTCAGTGAATTCTTCAACCATGTATATTTGTCACATGGTTTGGAGAAAAGAGCAACTTGAAGGTGAATTTAATCAATGCTGATAACTAAGTGGTATAATTGCCTCGCTCTCTGCATTACTTAGCCTGCATATAAATTGGTTTTAAGCCATGTGTTTGTGAAAATGGTGCATGAATTGGGAGGTAGTAGGTTAATGAATTCAGGAAAGTTTGTAATGTGTGAGGTTTTAGAACAAATCATTATGGAAACATGTCACTAAACAAACACATGGAAATCAATATATCCAAAGAAAAATGTTAAAAACATATTTTGCCATGCTATTAAAGATTTACAAATGTTAACAAGGTAATACTTTCATGATTATTGCTTTGAAAATTTTTCACAAATTTGTTATTTCACCTTAATTCGTAAATAGAAAGTACTATCCAAAGATAGATAAAGTGAATTTTTTAGCTAGAGGATGTGAGAGTAATGTTGAAAATTCTTGTTAATGTTGATATCCAAAGGTAAGTATTGTAACTATAAAGCTTTGATTATGGAGAAGTAATATATTTTAATATATTATTTACATCAGGTTTAAAAATGCTTTTGATCTTTCTTATCATGTAAAGTTGACATTTTGGAGTTATTATGCATGTACAGATTTTTGATGAGAGTTCTGTAATTTATCTTTGAGCACTTAATAAAAATAAATTACATATGATAATAACTAGTAAAATGCATATATTGTATTTTTAAAAGTAAAAATACACATAATTTTTCTTAATTTTAGTTAAATCTCAGAGAATGTATTTACCAATATATTTAATTACACATTTCATGCTTTATATCTTATTACCAAATAACTTTCATATACATCAAAATTGTCATATTATTGAGGGGTAATGTATTTATGTTGATTTTCCATTGAATATTATTCTTAGATATAAATTATTAACCATCACACTCTAATGAATTCTCTCTTTTCTAAGGTATTAACTAATTTTCATAAAATTGCCACTGAAAATAAAAGTTTCAAATGTAAGGGAAAAAGCCTTGCAAAAGAAATGTAATGGGCATATATAATCTCAATAGTATGGTGCATCTGTATATTTACATAAATTCATCAAAAGTAGAAGGTAAATTTGAAGACTTCCAATTTTTACAAATAAAGAAGAGCTTAACTTTAAAGAGAGTTAATTCATTTTAAACAAGATAAGATGGGAAATATAATGAATAAGTATTTAGGCTCTGAACTCTCAACATGTTAGGAAACTTCAAATGACAATTAATTTTCTGTTTCTTGATTAAGAGTGAACAGGGTTCTACTTTATACTGTAGAAACAAATAAAAATCATCATTCAATAAATTCTTTCAATACAGGTCTCGAAGAAATTCTCCACATTAATAGCAGCCTACCAAGAACATAACCAAAAGTTCAAACATGGAAAAATCAGCCAAAAGTAGAAGATTCAGCAGAGACAAGAAAGTTTGGAAATCCTATTATTTTTAGATATTTAATTTTAAGAAAGTAATTTGTTTAAAAAAGCAAAAGTATAGTAAAAATTGAGAAAGGAACATAATATAAAAGTCATACGTCAAAGAAATAGAACTTCTAGAATTAACAGTGTATCTGAAATTCATATCAATTTTACAATCAATGTTAGTTTACATGCAAAATTGATAATTTACACATTAACAAAGAAATCTAGTCAACTTGAAGAAATATTTGAAGGAGTATCATATTAATTTATCGCAAAAAGTACAAAGAGGAAAAGGAAGTAAAGCTTTAAGAGAAACTGGGGATAAACTGACATGAAGAATATATGTTCATTTGAGGGCCAGGAAATGAATAATTGAGCAGACATAGAGAGGAGCACCACTTAAATAGTTCCAGTGATAGTTTTCTAACTTCAACATAAGACATAAATTATTAGATCAACAAATAACTAATTCCAAGCTAGTCAGAAACTGATATTCACTTGCAGGAAAATTAGAGTACCAGAGCACTGAAAAAAGAAGAAATCTGTTAATCAGTGCAAAAGGAGAAACATACCTCTTAAGGAATCAAAATATAAACATCATTAAAATAATAAAATAAGCACAATATATTAGATTATTATTCTCAAAGTTCTGATAAAATGTTGATAGTTATCAACCAGTAGTTCTATGTTCAAATAAGCTATCATATTTATGATAGCTTAGCATACCATAAGCTGTGTTCAGATAAGCTATCATTGTTTGGGAAGATGATTTGGTTGACTAGATTAAGTTCAGACTATTGAATTAATATGAGTTTTAAGATTTATAAATGTGGGGTGGGGATTTAGCTCAATGGTGCTGTTGTTTGCCTCACAAACGCAAATTCTTGAGTTTGATCCCCAGTAACAGAACCAAGATGGATTATGTAAAGGTGCAAATTTCCAATGATGAATGTCATTATATTGTATACCTTAAATATACCAATAAAATTAATTAAAAAATACTACACTCCAAAAACAAAGAAAAGATTTATGAACAAATAAACAAAAATATGTCCCAAAATTTTCCTAAAACAAAACAAACAAAAAAGTAGAATGAAAAGCCTGAAAAAGGAGAGATTTCAAGTGGTAACAGGAAAAAAAGAGCAGATTTAAGAAATACACTTTTCCCTGTAACATCTGTTACTGAGATGTAGAACAAGCACCCTGAAACCATCAAACGACTTGGCTTGCGCTCTAGTATCACCTTCTCTTCCAACTCCTCCTCCTGATTATTCACATAATCCATCCTCCATCCCTTGCTATTCTACATGCAATTGAGGATCTTCAGTTCATCTGTGAAGACCTTACACAACCAAAGATTACCAAATTTTAGGACTACATGGCTTTTATCAAAGAGAGACTGGAATATGTTGGGTGTTTTTCCTCTCAGTTATTTGGAAATGTCAAGAATAATAAAATATCATGAGTGAATAAAATAAAAGGAGAAAGTCAAATAGACAATGAGAAATTAGGTTCCTGAGTTTTAGCCCCAGCGTGGGCTGATTTTATTTTCCTAGTCCTGAGTGAAGAAAAAACTGTATTATTAGTTTTAAATACTAGATTGAATAAAATTATAAACCATGAAGCACTAAGAGCCTGTCTGTAAACACGAAAGTAAATATTGGATAAATTTTCTTTGATTTCACCTAAAAATGAACTATAAAAATGCAACTACTGTAGAAAAGGGGAAAAGAATGAAAAAGTGCTACAGAAATGAAAGAAAAGAGTATGAACTTGCTGAGTGTTATAGTTTAGTTTTAAAATATTTCTGGAGCTCTACGGGTTAAAGGATTGGTACCAAATCTGTGGTGTTATTGGGGAGTAGTGGGTCACTTAAGAGGTGGGGCTTACTGAGAGGTTTTCAGTCACGGAAAACATGCCCTTGAAGGGGACTGTAGAACTACAGTCTCTTCAATTCATGCCCTGGTCATGCTCCACCATTTATTTCTTGTCATGATGTTGTGCCTTGCTACAGGACTAATTGGTCATAGACTGAAACCTCTAAAATGTGAGCCAAAATAAAACTTTGCTTTTTAAATTTGGCTATCTCATATATATGTTACAGTAATACCAAGCGGAGCAGCATACCAATAAACACAACAAATTCAACTGTACTAAATTTTTGTAAAGGCAAAATTTGTAATATATTTTTTAAAAAATCTATTGTATGACAAATCATGGATATTTCTACGCTAGTTTTTATGTTTTGTTTTGTTTTTTTACTTCTGTTTGTGTGTGTGCGTGTGTTTGTTTTTTTGGAAAGGGCCACCTATTAAATGATTTCAGCTTGGGGGACCTCACAAGGATGCTGTGATTCTACTTAGGGTTTTATTTACTTCTTAAAAACAAAACTTTAGAATGGTAAAAATTATTGATAGTTCATTGGCTACATAAAATTAGATAATGTGCCAGGTTTTGATTTCAATATGTACCTTTTTGAGTCCTATAGGCTGTGAGTACACAAATCAGAGAACTCAGGCATCTCAGGGTTTAAATCACATTGGGTGTTACCATTATTCCAGTCACGTCAGCTAATCAAACAGTGTGTTAGTGAAATCATATGGTGTCTTAATTTATGATGTTTTTGTGGTTACTTTTTGCATAATAATGTTCAAATATTGTATATAGAGTCATTAAATTCCTATGTGCAGGTGATGAGTTAGGATAATCAAATGGATCTATGTTGAGTCCACGGTTTGTGGACTATCAGCACTCTCTACGTTATCAGAAGGAGAAACTATGTCAGCTTTAAATGTCATCAAAGTAGAGAGCCAACTCCAGAAGTGATGGGAAATGTATGTATAATTATGGAAGGGGATTTATTAGGTAGGTTTTACAGGACCAGAGGCAGGAGGCAGGAGACACAGTGGCTGTCTGAGCACTGGAAAGCTAAAGGATCTAGTAGCTATTTAGCCCAAGAAAATAGAAGCTGGAGATCAAGAGGGACCAAGGATCAGTATCAATTCATGGTTGAAGCCCTAGAAGCTCAGAGGAGAATCACTGCTCAAGTAGACTGGAGCCTTTCACAAATGGGCACACTTCCTTCCTCTTTCTTTCTTTTTCTTTTTAAATCCACCCAAGCTACTAGTCTATTGATTGGTGCCATTTATAACCTGGATGGGCCTTCCCCCTTCAGTTTGCTGCCCTACATACCAATCATCTTCAGAAACACTCCATAAATACAACCAGAACTGTGTTTTACTAGTCTTCTGGGTGTTCCTTACTCCAGTTGACATATCACAATTCATGGTCACCATGGGCTCTTCTTTTTCTCTGAGGTTGAAATTTTATAAGTGATTAAAGAAGAAAACACCATGTGTTCACAAGATGTCTAGACCTGCTTTGGATGTCCCCTAGGACAGCAGTGCATATGTGGATAAACTAAAGCTTCAAATTGCATCAAAAATGTCACATCTGTGGCTGTCCCATTTTCACTGATAAATGTCATGATTTCTCTCAAAATATCCCAGATTTATGTTTTTCTAAAATAATGGGAAATTATAAAAGCAATATTAAAATAAAAAATTTTGATGTACATCAATGATTGCACATGCCCTAAAATATTGTTCTTTAAAAAGTAAATTATGTAAACTTAATAAACATTAAGTTTATTAATGTTTAATGTTAAACATTATTTACCAGTGTAATCGTAAATATTTACTTAATGTTAAACATTCAGTAAAAATTATGTAAACTCATAAACATTCTATATATGTGTTATTTATTGTGTATATGTTCATTAAGTACTTATATTCCCTGAGAGTTACTTCACCAACAGTAAGAACAAAGACATATCACTTTTCTATTTACTTTTTGACATTAAGGATAAAAATGGTAGTACTGTGGTGAGTTTAGTTGTTCAGGTAGTTCATTATTATTATTTTATTTCATAAAACTTAAATTTGAAATTTAAATTTTTTCAACAATTTATATTTTGCAACTATTTCAAATATACACAAAAATTACAAAACATTCAGACCACTCTTCACCTACATGACCATTTTTGCATTTAACTATAACCATCTTTCCTCCATAAAACTCCTTTACAACTTTTTTTTTCATTATTGGTGATCAAACCCACTGCCTTGAAAATGCTAGGCTCGTGCTCTACCACTAAGATACATCCTCCATCCAAATTTCTTTAAATTGTGTCATGTGGATTAAATAATATCTCCTTTTCTATTCTGCGAAATATATGATTATGTGATTGTACATAAGATAGGAATGCTTGAAGGGCTCTGCAGCCTATAATATATGGCCAAACTGATCAGCCTGGGCTTCTTTATTGTAGTTTAATTGGTTTCTGCAGTGATTTGTAGTTATTGAGAAACAGCATTGAAGAAGTGTAGGGTAATTAATTTGCCTGAGATGAATGCTCCAACTGATTCCATAACTATGTTGCTACCACTTGAGTAAACATAACTTCAGTGTTCCATTGCTGTTGGGACTGCAGTTATTCAAATTCTGATTCATATTTTGCAATAACCTTTGTGACATTTTACTGGATTCCCCTGAGAGATCAGCAAGCCATGATTTCTTTTGGACCAACTATTGTGCAATATTGTCAACGAGCAATTATCAGCAGGTCATCATGGCTTTGCCCCACACTGAGTTATAATAGATTGAATTTTTCTGTGCAGCAAATAGAAGCAGGAAGAATAACATAATGACATCCATATTAAAATTCATTAACTTAGCAAAAGCACTTGGTATCATCATTAGATAGAAATGTTGTCTAACTACTAAGCTTTAAATATTCATCAAGACACTGAGATTTATTTTATGTAATCTTGTGGTGCTTACAATTTGGAGTTTCTATACTGGATATTGATAATGAAAATATTTTTAGCAAATCATCAAGGAGTAAATAGAGCATTAGAATTTGGTATTTGTTAATGTTAGTCATCTGGAAAATTAAAATTGCTAAACTTGTTCTCAAAGTTCTTACTGGCCTTGATCTCAGTGTTTAGCATATTATATGTTCCTGATGAAAGTATTATAAATTGTACCATATATATATATATATATATATATATATGTGTGTATATATATATCAAATACACCCACATACACACACACACACACACACACACACACACATATGCACATTTTACATATATTTGAGAAAGCCTGTTGGGTTTTTCTGCAGAGATAGTATTACAGATTTACCATCCTGAAAATGACTCCACCTATTGCTGAACACAATTACTACAAAAAATAAAGTATGGTTGTCTGAATGGTGGAAGACTTGTGACTATCTGGGTTTTTCCCTTCCTTCTGTCGTAGATAAATTCTTATTTTCTTCCTTATCCTGCTTAATGCTTGTCCTTCCTTATTCTTTTGTTGTTACCATAGTTTTCCTATGTCTCCTCCATTTAGCCAATTCAACCTTGTAAAGAAGTATAGAGTCTCCAATATCCTATTTTTCTCATTTCTAGTTTCAGCCAACATATATGATTAACAATATGTGGCCATCTTCAGCTAGGAGTAAAACATCATTTATGTAATGTTTAATTTTACTCTGCAGACAACAAAGTGCACTGTAGAAGAAATGCTCATATTATCTTTAATATACATTTTGTGTTCTAGGAACTTGTGGAAATCCAACAACCGGGCTTCAATAACTTAATTAACTTTCTTATAGCTATAAAATGTTTAACTCATAAGCAGTGGCAGGAAAAAGGAAAGGAAAAAGAAGTAAAAAGAAAGGAAAAGAATGGAAAGAAAAGTTGTTGAATGACACATTTATAAGCATACATTAACATCCATCTATGATTTATAACAGTAACTATTTTATTTATTTGGGCACATGAGTCATGATGTTGCTGTAGGTTTATCCAGTTGTAGGTCAATGGAAAATAGTATACTAGTGAAAGACTGGACCAATCTAATCTAGAAAGTAGCTTCTCTATTTTATTTCTGGCTAGAGAAGGATTCAATAAACTGATAAACCATTAAGTACATCACAGGAAAAACACAAATTCCAAGTAGATTCCAGGGGCTCTATTATATGAGTGTTCAGAAGGAGAATTATTTTTTTGGCTTGCAGTATAGATTCACACACAAAGGCTATTTTAACAATGTTTATTTAACTATTGTTAAAAAGATGTTGAAGACCAGAGAGATAATCATAGTGTTGGCAACAATAACAGATGGTTGAAGAGACCATCCAAGGTGACTTACCAAATTATCTTATCCGACTTTTCCAGAAAACTGGAAATTTGTTATTTTCTAAGAAGAAGCAAATATTTCCAGAAAAGGATTTCAAACACACAAGAGAACTTAAGTTTAAATCTAGGACTTCTGAATATGAAGCTCTTGCTTGATCTACTATATAAAATGAATGTTTCTTATTGGTGAGGTATCTTGCTGTGTCATGAGATTAAGGCTCTGTGTTGGAAGTCAGCCTACATTCAGAGTGGGAGTCATCATAGAGAAAGAAAATTGTCATTTAAATCTTGAATGATGAGGAATTTGGTAAACACTGTAATCAAGGGATTATAGGAATAGGTGGGGGGGGGAGTACACTTCAGTAAAAACAACACTTTCTTTGAAGGATAAGATTTATTAAGGGGAAAGAGTGTGAAGTTTTGTGTGGTTATCCAGTCCAAACCAGAGGGTTACAAGCACTGGATTAGGAGATTTTGGCAAGAAGACTGAGGTACATTTCAGATATGAAAAAAGAGAAGCACGGAGTGTACATCATTGAGGTAGGAGATTCAAAGAGAAAAGGGGAGTAGAGAGTTTCAAGTGCTTCAGAAGGACTGAGCTGGATAAGAAATGAAGAGGGATGTTAGACTTGGTTAAGAGAAGTTTATCAATTACCTTTGACATGTGATTTCATTGGCATGAGAGAGGGAGAAAGAGCGTGTCTAGAGGGGCTGTACACTAAAACAAAACAAAAGAAAAAGGCATCTAGAGATAAAATTCTCCCAAATATTACAGTTCTTAAACACCTGCTTCCTTTATGACACTTTTAAATCAATTGTTCTATGACCTTTGTATCATTTCAAAGGCAAGGTTTTCTAGTAGATTGAATTTCCTTAAACAATTTTTCTAATGTATGAATATCACACTATTTGACCTTTTGATATTTGATGAAGTACTCAGCACTTCTCCAAGATTGATTGTGTTCTTTTACTCCTAACAAGTTTTACATTTATAACATTTTGAACTACAAGGTAAAAATGTGATGGCCGTATTTTCTCCAACCAAACTGACTCCTCTGAATACATGAGGACAAATTAGGAACAGTGATTTCTGGAGAATAATAGTATAATAGCAAGAGAATTGAGACTTAGAAATCACTGTCCTGAAGTAGAGGCCAAAAGAGGAATTAGATCGTTGAGCTCCACAGAAACAAGATATGAAAGGGTCCACAATATTTTGATTTCCTCTACCTCCGGTACTAAATGGTCTTTCGGCTTCTACTTGAAATACCCTGTGGGCATGTGTTTGGACTTTTAAGTGAGTACATATGAGATCTATATATATTTGTGTGTATATATCTTCATCTTCATATTTACATGTATATTCATATTTAATTCCCATATTTGTTAATACATTGTTCACAGAGATCCTGTATAAGAAAGAACTTATGCTATCTATAAACTGAATAATTTTCAGCTTAGATTTTCGTGGGCTGCATTTTTGCTACAGATGCTTTCTGCAGTCTCAAGCTTTACCTAGTTCCTAAGCAGCACAACACAGCCACAATGTTCATAAGCAATAAGCTCCTTTCAGACACTGAGTATTTGGTTGTGAGGGTTCTCCAGGCTTATGCAGAAAGAAGCTACCATAAGCACTAGATGAAGGGACTAGACAGACAAAAAGTGCAGAGGGAAGGAATATAAATATTGGTCTGAGTCATAGATTTTAGACCATAAACAGAGATTTATAAATATTTACTCTGTATAAAATTTTGAGTAATTTGTGCATACTGATTTTCTTTAGCTTTTAAAGCAGCTTATCAATGAAATATAATGATAGTATGAGTAACTCTTTGGATGCAGCTTCATTACTCAAATTTGTGATTAGAAAGGCAGATAAAATACGCTACAGTAAGACACATCTCACTTTCTCTTGAACTAAATTTAAAAATAAATATTTGAGTAGATAGGCACACATGCATTTATATACACATATATATACACATATACATGTATATGCATGTATACACATGTATATATGTATACACATATACATGTATATATGTATATGTAATATATGCCTATATATGTGTGTATATGCATATATAGACATATGTACTTATACATACATATGTGTATATACACATCTATATGTCCATGTATGTATTCTCCAATTCATAATTACATGTATATTCATACTTGCTTCCAAAAATCTGTCTCCCTGTGCATTCCTGTATTGGCTTTCTACTGTAGTTATGTAAAACAAAATGTGATTCATTTTCCAAATAGCTCAATGAAGATTTTTTTTTTACTATCCTTACTTTACTATGAATCTAAAACACTTAATTTTTCATAAAAATATTAGGGTCACAAATTTAGATAAATTTCTTTATTGGCTAATACTCAGTATGATTTAACATATATAAAAGCACTTAACATGTGTTCTCAGTTATTGACCTCTGAACTTCTTTTCTTCTTAGTTATAGATGTGTAGAAGAGTCAAGGCATCTTTTACCCTAGCAAGAACAACAAAAATAACTGCACCACAACATTTAGATATTTATTATAGTCCCCTATAAGGAATATAAGCTGTCATTGCCTTAATTGTAATTCTTTAGAGTTACAAGTCTGACTCATAATTTCTTATTTACTGACTAAATAGTTGTTTGCATTATGGACAGATAATAGACTATGTTGAATAAAACTTTGTTTTTAATTTTAATCCTCACACTTGATAGTTCGGCATACATCTGATATGCTTTACATTTTTATGTTACTTTGCACTCTTCCTATCATCATATCCACATGCAGTACATGTAATGTACTCTTTCTGTGATGTTTTAAACATTTTAAGCTTCATAATACTTCTTAAATCCTTCATTATAAATCTCACTTTTCTACACTTTGATCAGTTCAACTCCAAATATTTTTAAAATGTTTTTGAGAAGTTGAATATATTGTTGGCTCTTCTGAGATAATTATTTCTACAGATGAGCATTCCAATATGTGAATATATTTCCCACTCTGCATGTTTTTCTTTCAATGTGACATTGACATTCTTCCTTTAAGAGATGGGCTATATTCACATCCTTTCAATCTAGGCAGAACATTCCAAGTGCTATGCCTAAAAGGGTGAATCACAAATGATGCTGCACATTTTCTGAAATTAGATAATAAAAGGCCACATTACTTTTCCCTTCTGTTTCATGACAAGTGGCTTTGGAGTTATAAGCAAACATATTTAGCTATTCTATAGCCATGTTACAAAAACTAGAGGAAGGGTCTTCACTGATGTTGAGAAAGATGTCTAAGGATCTCTGGAGTATCTAACCACCATGTCTTCAAGTTTTCCTGAAATAAACACCAAACACATGAATGAAGAAGTCTTGGAAATGACCACAACTCAGACACATTCTTAGTTCAGTAGCATGAGACTTAACAGAATTTATAGCCAGAAACTTCCAACTGAGTGGTTCAAAATTCTTGACCCACAGACACTATAGCACATAATGAATTGGCGTGATTTTAAACTACTATTTGGATAACTTTTATATAATTGTAGATAAAAAAATATAGGTTCAAGAAATAGAGATAACAGCAATTTAAAACCATTATCTTTATTAAAATTCATAAATTAAAACATTTTAATCTTGTGCTTATTTCAAATGGTTCATCTGGTGTCCTTTATATTTGAGAGCTAACATGTCATGGTTTATGTCTAGATTTTCCCCCAAAGTCTCGTTCACTCATAGGCAAGGCTTTGGGGATGTGACTGAATCATGGGACCATCAGTGACTTATTCCACTGAGGAGTTTTAGCCAAATGTGCTATAACCAGGTGGAGCCTCCTTGGAAGAGGCGGGTCAGTGGGAGTTTGGTATATGTACCTCTCAGGCTCTTCTTTGCTGCCATAAGCTTTCCTCTGGCAGATCCTTTCATCAGGCCTTTCTGCCTTGGAAACAGCCACCTATGGATTCAAAACAGCAGCCTATTTAAACCTCTTCTTTGAATTGTGGATGTTGGGCCTTGTATCTCAGAAACAAAAAAAGTGACCAAGACAGCATCCCTATGGCCTTCCTCCTTCCTATAGACTGTAATTTTAATCCTTTATTTTTATATCCCTTTTGGCTATGTGGATTCAGTTTATCATGTCACACACTAAAATGAATGATCAGTATATGCAGAAGTATTTTATTTGTTGTTATATTTGTGTTGCCAATAATTAGTATGATGCCTGTCATAGAACATGTATTCTTTGTTGAATAGTAAAGAAGCCCTTAGACTTTTAAGGTGCATTATTGTCAAAATTGCTTTAATAAGTAAGTTTATCTGTTTTGTGAAAGTCTCAAGATCCGTGTTTAATGCAGCTTGTCAAATAGACCATCTGAATTTTCAGAAAAATTGCTTCTCCATTCAGGGTAGATAATACCAACAAGTTGCTATTTGAACTAAATAACTTTATAATCAATTCATCTGTTTGTTCCTCACAGAATTCTCTTTAAATAGACTTATTCACAGTTGACTATAAAGTCATAAATACTTTTCATCCCCTCTGTCGGGTTAAAGAGAATTCAACCAATAAAACTAGCACACTGTACTTGTAGACTGCTCTGTTTGAATGAACAGATTTCCAGGCTAATGTCAGCTGATGAATGGGATCGCAAAATGTGACCCTGGGCATTACTGATACTGGCATTAAAAACTTAAGAATAGTCACGCCCTACCCAGGTCACGAGTCATGCAGAACACACCGAATCAGCCCACATCTCAGCAACAATCCACTGGATACACCCTGCCGCCCACTCCTCTGTACAGCCACCTGTTTCCACACTAAAAAGACACAGAGGACACCGAACCACCAGACCATGGTACTGAGTTCTGCCACTCCCGTCAAGTAGCTGGTTACAAGGTCAACACACAAAAATCAATATCTTTCCTTTACACCAATGACAGACTCACTGAGAGAGAAATAGGACAAATAATTCCTTTCACAATAGCATCCAGAAACTGAAATACTTAGGAATCATCCTAATGAAAGAAATCAAAGACCTCTTCTCTGAAAACTATGGCACTCTGAAAAGAGAGATTGAAGATGATA
>NW_004624745.1:12837418-12900740 GCF_000247695.1 Heterocephalus glaber | reverse complement strand
GGAAAGAAGGGAAAGGAAAAATGATGAGAAATGGAAAAAATGGAAATAAAGTCTTTGTAAATAGGGAAGGGTGAAGGGGGTGAAGGGAAGGCTAGGAAAGGGGAAAAAATAAGAACCAAGATGCATTATGTACAGGTACAATTCCCAATGAGAAATGTAATTGTGTTGTATCCCTAAAATGCACCAATAAAAGAATTTAACAACAAAAATAACTTAAGAATAAATTAGTCAGTATATAAGAAGATGGAAATATGAGGATCACTAAAATTATAGTATGCTTTAGAAGAAAATATTATAGTTCTATGGGGAGCCATAGAGCAGATGGATTAGCAGAAGAAAACATGGGTGCTTGAGTTGAAATGAAGTACTAAGAGAAAAGAGTAGACAGAAACTACCTTGAAAATTTCTCAAGACAAGCATACCTTTCCTAAAGACTAGAGCATTAATGGCATTTCCTAAAAGTGTCAAGTGGTCTGGTAAGAAATGAATATAGGACCATCTCATAGTAACCTCAGAAGGACCAGAAGTGGGCAGCGGAGTATGATCGAACAACCACCATCTGGCTCCAGTTGCCAGTGACTGGATGCATATTATTCAGTGCCACAGTTGTATTTCTTCTTGTTCAATTGCACTTATTTATTTATTTATTTATTTATTTATTTATATATTTAGGTACCGGGGATCAAACTCAGGTCCTTAGGCTTGCAAAGCAGTCGGCAGGACCACTAAGGTAAATCCCCGGCCCTATTTATTTATTTTTTTGGTACTGGGGATTGAACTCGGGTCCTTGCGCTTGGAAGGCAGGTGGCAGAACCACTGAGCTAAATCCCTGGCCCATCAACTGCACTAATTTAATCTTGATCAATGTGAAAATAAATTTTTAACTCTAAATTAATGGATAAAATAATAAAATATACATTTTTGTCCTTGACAGCCTCAGATAATCAAGATAATTTATAAATTTAATGAACTGAATGATAATTTTAAAACCAATGCATTCTAAATAGATGTATTATTAATTAAAAATATGCTTGAATGTCTGGTTAGGTGATTGCTTTCTACTAATTAAACACATGTAAATCAATGACTGTCATATTTGGTTAATAGCAAACACGGGGTGGTGGCAGTGAGAACCAATTTCAGGAAGTATGCTTGCAATAGCTTTAATGGGATGCTTTATTTTTTATTTTCCTCCTACCTTTATGCAGCACTGTAAGAAAAATAGTGGATGCTTTGAAAAAAACGTTTGTTTCTATTTCCCAGATAACTGTCTTTCATTTTTTTTAAATACAGGGTTTGTGAGAGATTTTTGATGTTCAATGTGTGACAATATCACTTCTATTTAGAATGGGTTGGTTTTAAAATTAGCACTAAGTTCATTAAATTTTTAAATTATCTTGATTATCTGAGACTGTTAAGGACAAAGTGTATATTTTATTATTTAATTATTTTAAATTATTTTATTAATCTACAGTTTAAAAATACCTTATTTAATCCTGATCAACATTATATTTATGCAGTTTGATATAATGAAATTCACTTAAATAATTTGTATCATTTGTAACTTAATTACTTCCCTTAGGCTTTACATACTGTAGTTATAAATATGTATTTTTTATTTTATGCCAAGCCCTTCCAGTATCTATTGGAGCAAATATATGAAATTAAGTAGCAAAACTTCTGAAATAATTGGATAATTTTTGTAATTCTGAGTTAAAAGTTTTCCTCTCATTTTTTCTGACAATCTAGATTATTCCTTTAGCATTTTTCACAGGGCAGTTTTGCAGACATTTTATTTTCTTTGTGTATATGAAAGTTATTTATTTCCCTTTATTTTGAAAAGATATTTCATAATGTATAGAAATCTGGACTTAGTAAGCCCCCACAAAATCTCCAAACTTTAAAGCTATTGTCACCGTTTATTTTGTTATTCATCTCTTCTTATGAAAATGTAGTTTCATACTACTTTTGTGATAGTACATATGTGATGTTTGGTTTTGACTGTATAATTTTTCTTGCTTGCAAACCATGGTGTTTGAGAATATTGAGAATTTGTTTTTCTCACACAATGCTCGTTTATAACTTAGTGCTTTTATGGTTTATACTGATGAAGACACATTAAAATATGAATAGTTTATGTAATAGGCGCTAATAAATGTTTCTCTTTTTAATAGGGATGATGTGTATATTTCAATATTATGATGCTACTGAAGGACTCTTATTAATATGTCTTTCCAAATATACAAAGATAAGGGAATTTGATTCTATTACTAATTTATGAGTATTTTTATTGTGAATGCGCATCAAATTTAGCTTATTTTTATTGCTTCTGTTGGATTTGACAGCCCATTTCTTTGACCATATTAATGTTTTGAGTTAGATTTAAGAAAGATTTCTTAATGTGGAACCGCCATTTTGTTTCTTTGATGGACCCTAATGGTTTATTAGTTCTAACATAATAGTAAATTCCATTTGGAAATATGCTGTTAAGAAAGTGATATTCTTCCTAATTTCATTTTAAGCTGTTTTTATTCAATATTTGAATTATACTAGTATTACCAAGTGGTACATCTGACAGATCAATTCCAACTCTCATGTACAGCAAGTAAAGAATTGCAAAGTATATACCCAATGGTGACAGAAAAGCAACTACATTTACTGAAGATCGTGAGCAGACAAAAGGTGCTCGGATGACAGAAAAGGCCCGCTGTATGCCATGCAGACGAAACAGGCTTTTGGACTCAAAAGTGAGAGAGAAAGCAAAAGGCCTGGGGTTATATTGAATGGTCCTTAGCTGAAGTGGGTGGAGGAGACTGATTTCCTAGATCTCAATGTTCTATCTGTACTACTGAGGAAGGAGATTAGGGAATAGCAGATTGGTTGGGGAAGCAGATATGACCTATTAATTACAAAATCCCAGGGCACATGTGCACAGCAGTCCCCAAAGCCCTGCCTGTGGACCCAATCAGAGAATGTGCTCTTCAATTCTTCTTGCAAGTACTCCAGCAAGTTTACAATAAGATGGCCTAGAGCTGATGTCAGCCTAAGAAGTGGGAGATACGAAAGGACAGTTGTCATTGAGCTTCCTGCCACTGTGTTCTCTCTTGTACATTAATCCACCCTCACGCTGTAGGGTGTACTTTTCCTACTTTTAGTTGGCCCAAATTAGATCTGCAGAGCCCATTTCTTTTCCTACCTTTAATAAATATAAAACCTTGCTACCAGTTTTGCTTGTATTGACCAATTCTTTGCTCAGAACAGAAAAAAAACAAGAAACCACTTATAGAAGGAGACTCCAGCACCCTAAACCTGGTAACATATTTGGTATAGCCAGCCAGGAGCAGATTAGTAGCTTTTGGACACAATTTTGGGTTTCTAACATCTATGGCCGAGGTGTTTATCTTTCTCTTTCTCTCCCTTAGGAAAGCTCCAATACCCTCCCTACTTATTGTGCCCTAGGATGAGCTTTTATTCTTTGGAGGGTTCAAATCCTTTTTGGTTGTCAGGGAGGGGCAAGGAGCTAGAGGGTGTAAAAAATTAATGGAAGCTGGGGAATTCAGGAAGCTTTCTCATGAGACCAAGAGCAGCTTCCTAGTTTGTCCCACAATGTGGAATCGGGTAGGGGGAGTGTGCACCCCTAAACCTGGAAACACTACTAGCCTCATTAAATTATTTGAGAAATTCTCATATTTTTATATGATCATAATGTCAAAAAGTGGTACATTGCAATAAGATAAATTAAAATGTTGATCTATTTTAGTTGTAATTTACCATAAGGAACCAATATATTGTATCAGATAAAGTATTCTAGAAGATATCTTTCAAGATGTTTAAAAATGTAGGCTACAAAATAAGAGAGAAGTCCCATAGATATCCGTAGTTCCTTAAATTATATTTTGTACAATTTTATAGAATGTATTATGTATGTAATGTAATAGAATAATTATGAAAATAGTAAAATATTTATGGTTTAAATCTGTATTTTAAAACTAATGGTCACTTATAAAATTGTTAGGCATAATAAGTTATGTAATTATTGTTAAAATAGTTGTGGATTGACTGATGTTATCAAAATGGAAAATAAAACACTTTGTTAGAATGACATTTCATTTATCATATATTATATACAAATAATTCCATTTGTTAAACACCAGATATTAAAGCATGTGCCTTTTGTAAAACTGAAATTTCAATTGTCCATAGAATCATTCATATAGCATATTTTCACAAGGGTTACTTCTTTTATTGCAAACAGCTTTGCCTTGAACTAAAGAACAGAGAAAAACAGAACTGATCACAATTAGCATTCCTTTTATCACACACTTTAAATAATTGCAACTTGATGCCACATTAAATTAATTGAAAACTCTAATGGAAATGTTCAGAACATAGATGTGCTATTAGAAATTCACTTTGCACTACAGAGTTTTATCATATATTTTTGGGTTAACAGGAAAATATTTGCAGAAGAGAGTCCATTAATCCTTGGAGGTGGCACCAGTATTTCCACATATTTTGTAAAAATGAAATCATTCCTTTTCTTCCTGTAAGGTCAAGTTTGATCGACTATTTCTAGAGAATGTTTACAAAAATGGCTTTTTCTTTAATCTTGTTAAAAACACACACGCACATACAATTCGACAAGGGGAATCTATAAAGGATTGTCAAAAATAAAATGTTTTGGATAGTTTCTTAATGCCTAGGAATGTTCTCTGGATAATTTTCATGTAACTCATAAAAAGTCAGCACAATGTATCTGTGGATAGACAGATCACTTCTCATTCTTACTTTTTGGAAGCCACATTCTCTTGGTTTATTTGGACTACTAAAACAAAATATCACACACCAAGGTATCAAAATATGCTACTGGGTGGCTTTTAAAAAACAGATATTTATTTTTTGCACTTCTACAAGGTGAGAAGCAAAGATAAAGGTGCTGAGATATTCCAGATATGCCGAGGACTTGTTTTCTCACACATGTTGTCTTCTCACCATAACCTCACTTGGTGGAAGAGGTGTGTGTGTGTGGGGGGGGTCTCTGTCTGCCCTTTTATGAAACCACTAATTCTGTTATGATTGGTCTACCTTCATCACCTAATCACCTCTTGATTCCACCAATTTAGGGATTAAGATTGTAAAATATTGATTTTGGATTCCAATATTGGACATTCAGTCCAAGGCAAAAAAATAATATAAGAAAAATATAGCATGCATTTTATGATATGTGATCAAAATAATAACTATAATTTTGGAAATAATTGTCTCTTAATTTATTTAAATTTAGAATACTTGTTTCTAAATAAATATTTCCATCAATATTAAAGTTTTAATGTAGATTTGCAACATTCCTCTGTGACTATTTATATATATATTTAATTCTTAATAGAATTAAAGAATTCTCAGCAGTAGGGTATATAACCTAAAAATGTATGTAAGGTGTCTAGGGTTAGAATAGATTTTAAGGGTGTGTGCCAATTCACTATGAATGGTATCCTTGTAACAAAAGGAAGAGATCCTAGTGATGTGTAAACAGAAAGTCTCTATCTGTGAGAAATTTGCCTATAAACATTTGTGAACATCATCCACAGGGTTACAACAGCAGACTCTGAGCTCTGTGTGTGACCTTAACTACCAGCTTGGTCAATGTTGGTGCAGTGGATTGCACATATGCCTTACTTCAGGAAGAAATAGTTACTTAAATAGAAAAAAAGAAATCCACTAAGAATTTTAGTAAAATTGAGTTAATGTTACGTGAAGTCTCAACTACCAACATCTTTATGCTTCAACTCAATCTTCCTAGTCAGTTTTTATCTATTTTTAAGGCACTATAAACCCAAGAGGAAATAAATACACAATTTATTTTCTAAAGCATTTAGAATTGTGGTAATACTTCAGTACCATTAACATTTTGACATTTTAGAAAAAAATCCTTTTGGGTGCAAACTAATGGTAAGTAACTTAAAAAGTCTATTGCTAAAGACTTTCAGAAAGAAACTGAATTTCTTAGTCTGCAAAAGCTCTGTTTTTTGTAGGTTCCCCCCTACCCCTGGAGATCCTTTATGTTTATTCAATTTTTAAGTCATGAATAGTCTGCTTTATTGCAAATATTTTTCCATTAATATCATATTTAATGTCCTAAGAATAGAGTTACTTAATAGAGAACTTTAAAGCAAGTTGGAACTGAGGATGTAGTTCACTGATAGAGTGTTTGCCTAATACTAGGCTTAATCCCAAACACTACAAAATCAGTTAATTTATGCTTTTCAAAATGAATTATAGTGAAACTAATATATTTAAAAGTTTTTTCATTATAAAGAGTCTATCTTCAGAAAAAGCCTATCTGGTTTCTAGAGAATTTACTACATATTTAACAGCCTGCCTGGTTTCTAGAGGATTTACTAGCTATAATTCACCCAAATGATGCATTATAGAGTAACTACTTCAAAATGAATGCAGGTTTATATCTGAAAATTATTGAGGATATATCCAAATAAACTGACAGTGAACAAGATTTGTTTTTTGTTATGGTCAATCACATTAAACTATATGAGGTTTCTATAAATTAAAGTTTATCTGCTTCTATACATCTTCAGATTCTATTCTTTCTACTTGTGTTGATTATGGGCAAATTAAGTGTATCTGAATAAGAAGGTATTTTCCCCCAAGAAATCTACGTCACTTACATGGAATGATTCACTGAAGCATTGTAGAATGAAGAACATTCATGAAAATGAAGCACTTGTGAAATAAGTAGAAGAAAAAGCCTGTTATGTTTTGAACAGCATGGAAACAGTACCACTTTTCTACATCAAATGAGCTTTTAGTCAAAATAATTTTGCATATCTGGCAAAGTTTGGGGATATTACTGAAATGGAAAGAAACTTATTTTTTATGAAAGATGTTCTGTGTACTCAGCTCTTCATTTATATATTGTGTAAATATCATCTACTGCTTTTGAAGCAAGACTTAGAAAAAAAGGAAAAACAAGTTTTCCCAACTTAAGCAAATTCCCCTTTGACTTCCCTTTCTCCAGGGCTGTTGTTCTTTGTTCTGTTACAAACAAAATTAATAACTTTGTTCCTGTAAGTAAAAGTCTGCAATATCCTGTTCTCATAAGATCCTGTTTTTACCCCACGAAGGCCACCAAGATTTACTAAATTACAGAACTGTCAAAAGTTTGACTAACGGCCTTTGTTCTGCTTCTGTCCACAGATTTCACGTTCTTAGGTAGATGCCCCCCTCCAACAGGCATAAAACTAGAGCCCTTCCTTTGTTCTGGGCTCAGCCTTTGGTTAAGAGTTCACTGAGCCAGTGTACACCTAAAAATAAATCTTCTTGTTTCACTCATTGGTCTTTTTGATCTTTTAAAATTCCACAACACAGGGCTGGGGATTTAGCTCAGTGGTTCCACTGCCTGCCTCTTAAGTGCAAGGACCCAAGTTCGATCCCTGGTACAAAAAAAAAAAAAAAAAAATTCCACAACACTTATTTCACATAGAAGCAGATGTTATATAAATACATTAATTCAGTAACTATTCATTAGATATATGAATTGGAAGTTTTTATAGCCATGATTGGCGTTCTTAAAGATAATAAAAATTAGTACTGTCCATGTTTGCTTTCCATAGTATTTTACATTATTCTATTTAGTTTCTCCTCAGCTATAATTCCAATAAGTACTTTTTTTTTTTACCTAAATTTTGGTCTAAAGAAAAATTTTAAATGTCCTCACAGAAGTCATATAAAACAAAATTGGCTGGGTCATGTGCTTTCTCCTTATTAATGTAGTTTGCTTGTACTGTTACACTTTGTTTATGCTTCTGGTATTTTGATAATTTAATCTCACAAAACACCTTGAGAAAATGTTGTGAGAGAATTTACTGCTGGAAGCAAGAGACTTTACATGTACCTTTATAAGGACAAGGACACACAAGGTTTTATACACACACACACGCACACACACACACACACACACACACACTGAATGCTAGGAATAGAAGACAGGCAAAGTGACACGAAAAATAACGTCAGCTAAAAACTGAAAACTAGACAGTCATAAAATCATCTCCATCCTGGAAAAGAAACACAGAATAAGGAAGATGTTGATATGACAGTTCTTAGGAATTAAGGAATGAAGAAAAAATTTTAAAATAATAAGGATAAATATGTTTGAAGGCTCCAAAGAATCTTTTTCTCCATTCAGTTGATGTCATTTCAATGCAGCAGTTTGAATTTATTTTTACCTGAATCATTCTGCTGGCTTTTCCTTTTTTTAAAAAAAAAAGTTTCTTCCCAATATTTTATTCTACTAGATCACTTTGTTCCCCGTTGTCTAGTATGTCATTGTCCCTTGAGTTGTAAACACTATTTGAGGCTTCAAAAATATGAATATTAGTCAATAAGTTGACAATAATTTTCTCAGGCAAATTTGTCACTTAGAGGAATTTGTCCTAAAGAGCCAAAGGTTTATTATTCCAGCCAGGATCTATATCACAGAAACTTAGAGATTTTAGTGGTACTGGGTAATACATATAATGAACACAGACAGACCTGAGCCCTAATATGTCTGAGCTATTGTCATTGTTTCTCCCTTGTAATCTATCTATCTATCTAGATATATCTGATCTCTCCCAAAAGAATCAATGAAACTTTAATAAATTCCCTGGATTCTTTCCTTTTTTAAATGTTATGTGTAGGTGTGTATCTCTGCTACTGCATCTAAAAAGCATCCAGATTTTCTGCCTACCAAAAATTAATTTATTACTAATTGTTAAATTGCAATTGATTGGAGGCTGACTGCCAGTTGGTGAGCAAGTCTCACTCCCAAGAAGAGAGTTGGCAATAATGAGCATGTTGTTTAGTTTTTCATTCAGTTTTCTGATGCTTGGCTTACAACCACTTGTCCAATTTGTCTGTGGTTATAGGCAATGAAATCAAGTAATATTTGTATCCCTGTAGACCATATAATTTGGTATTGTCACCTCATTGATTTCCATGTAGCTATCTCAAATATTCTTAATGAGTTCACAAGAATGTCATTCCTCTTTCAAAATTAGTTGTCATTATTACATGTCTATCACCAACATTGTCAAAAAGTGTGGAGAGTCTAACATTTTATTATATTTGTAAGCTAGTAATCCATGGATGGACGCTATTCATTGAATAATGAATAATCCAGTCACCAATTTAAATGGTTTAACTTAAGACATTTTACTTTACCAAGGTGTAAGTGTCAAAATTTTCACTAGAAACTTACTTCAAATTTTGAATTTTGGTCTTTCCAAGGCTAACAACATATGGCATCATGCTCTGTTATGATGTTGAGCAGTAGCAGTAGACAACAGTTGCCAATAAGCCATATGATTATGAGGGTAATGAACTAGTATCAACAGTTTACTGTGTTGTTAAGCTATGAGGTTCTTAAGATGAGGAGTACTAAATAAATCAATGACTCATGATATTTTCAACTTATGATGTTTTTATTGATATATAACATTACTATAAGTCCAGTAGTATCTGTATTACTTTGTCCTAGTCTATACATATATAATATAATTTTCATGGCTCTACAAGGGCCTGTAATTGTTTGAACACATCATACAGAACTTTTCCACATAGAGAGGAACCAACACATATGAATGGCTAAATAAGTTACAACTGGACTATGTTTATGTAGGAAAAACAAGTTAATCTCTCAGTATTAAAATTATGCATGGTATAAATTGGACTGGAATATATGAGTTTATTTCTATGTTAAACATTACATGCTAGTTAAGTCAAATTCCAATTAAACTACCTTAATATTCCATTTAGGTATAAGAAAAGAACATGAGTCCTTAAGGAAAATCATGTGAAGTTCATTCTTGTGATGTATTACTACAGCTACTCAGTAGTTTTCTACAAAATGATTGCATTTGATATCTTTTCTAATTATAATGGCTTAACTTACTCATGTTTTCCATATTCTCTCTAAAACATGGAAATTTGTTTTCAGATAATATGCATAACCATGTATAAAATCCTTTATTACACAACTGATAAAAGGAATATTTTAATTTGAGGAGCTGTGTATGTGGTATTATACCTATGCAGCCAAAAAGTTTCAATAGAGAGATCAGTAAGACATTTAGTCCTTGATACCCTATCAAAGGTGAAAATGTAGGGAGACTTTCTTTGGAAAAACATTTCCAATTGATCTGGTAATTCAACACACTGTCACTTAAAGACATCTTCCCTAATTAATTCTGCATAAGGAGTTTCCAAGTTATTACTTTAGAAAACAAAATGATTCTTTAATGTATCTGACTTTAATTTTTCATGAATAAAGCCATACTTATAGGACACTTTGATAATGAATCCAGGGGATGAATGCAGCTCACTGAGGTGGAATTGAACTATATTATTTACATTTTTACAGAGCAAATTTGGAAGTAATCAGTATGTTTGTATCTTCCAAAATAAAGTGTCTAAGCTCAATGAATTCATTAAATGCACATATAAGAGATATAATGACACAAATTGACATTCCAAAGTAATTATTAATGTGTAAGTCACATTAAAATAGATGTGTGTATGTATACAGAAATTGTATCTCCCAGCAATGCAGAAAAATCAAGGCCAAAATAACTGATCCTCAGAACTATCACTAAACAGGTGTCTGACCTCCTTGAATATGTGATTTCAGTTCATCACACTTTGGTAATTCTTTTCTCAGATACAACACACGATATCTGAAAATGATAACTGGTCATTTTGAAGGAAGACATATCTAGAGAAATAAAGCCAGCACTAAAATGAGTACTATGCCAAAAAATATTCATTCAAGAAATACCTATTTGTTAATGAATATATATATGTTTCTCTGTCATTTATTTTATTCTTTTTCAATTAAATTATTTAAAATTGATACACAAAATCATACAAATTGCAAATATTAAAAGAGTACCATATGATGTTATATGTAGACATTCCATAATCAGATCAAACATATCTATCCCCTCAAAAAGTTGTAAATTTTTATGTCAAAAACATTCAAAATTCTTCCTTCAAGTTTTCTGAGATATATGCTGTACACTTGCTACTGTATGAAATCTCCCCCTTTTATTTAGTAGGCTTTAAGTCAATATATGTGACCCACTTATCTTGGGAAATATGTTATAGAGTAATAACCTTTGAATATTTAATGAGACATCTAAATAATCTTATTAAGTAATCATATGGTAATATAACAATTGAGCTTTCAGTAGCCTGGTAAAACATTTATCTCTACATTTTATAACATTTTCTAGAAAATTCAAATCAGTGAAAGAGAGCACAGAACATGTACAGTAGTTAAGAGTATGGGCTTTGCCAAAGCATTTGAATCTTGGCTTTGCAATTATAGATATGTAAACATGGGAAGTCACCCGAAGTCTTCTGTGTCTCAGTTTATCATCTATCAATTAATGGGCATTATAGTGTTTGCCTTACAAGGCAATTTAAAGTCTGAAATTATTTTAAAATTATGATGTTTGCTTTTCCTTTGAATATAACAAGTGCAAGTTTGATCATCTGATGCAAAGAATGCTGACAGCACATTCTGGCTGAGCAGGATCATGAATTTAAACTACAGTATTCTATAAACTAAATGGGACCTGACCAAGTGTTTTTAAGAAAGTTATTTTCAGAAAAGAGAAAATTAGTCTCCAGGATAGCTGCCTCCCATTGTACAAGCTACCAAGAAAGGCAGGGTACTTGAAGGGAGAGACAGATCTGTAATATGAAATATTATTACTTCTCCTCCATGTAGGAAGTTAGGACTAGAAAGCTGGGAAATTGAATACTGGATACTTAAAGCTGTATGCCTGGGCATTCTTATATTTTTATAGTGTTTTACATAAATATATATGTTTTATATATCTTATATTGATATATAAATGCATACATAGTTAATCCCAAACAATGCCCAAAGTTTAAGAAGCTTTAAGATATTATCATAAATATGTAATTATTCTACAACATCATAAAATGCTGTTTTCTACATTGGAAAAACAAATGCAAATCTTGTCTTATTGGGTGCTCGACAAGAAAAGATATTTTTACATGAGAAGATTCTTATTTTAACAAATAAATAATTTAATATTCAATAAAATAAAGGGGTTGGATTTTGTAATCATTTTACAGATTGAGAATGAGCAGTGCTCTTACCGACTTTAAGGTGGTTACAATCACTTGCTAGAATGAAAGTATATAAGTGCTCAATCACTTTATAATTAACTGCTTGTTTTTCTTAGCACTTTCCAAAGCATTTTATTAGTGTATTGCATAGAATACTTTATATTTTTCTTTTGCTCATTAGCATTAAGAACTGCTTGTATATATTAAATGCCTACATATTAGTACTTCAATTTTTTCCCTAATGTTTACAACCATATTTTAGCAGAACTTGTTACACAGCAAAAAGAAACTGGGTATTGGAATTCAGTTTGAAATAAAGACTTGCACCTTGACTCAAACTATGGTTGACATTCTTAATTTACATGGCTGATTTGTAGTTATCAAGTTGTGGGTAATGACATATCTAATAAAATACATGTTTATAGAGAGCTTATTATACATCAAACCTCCAATATGTTTGACACTCAAAAGTGGCTGAAACAAAAAACATTTACTTATTGCAAGAGGATAGTTTAACAAAGATCTCAAGGAGATAAATATTTGAGCTATGTGACTATGTAGGGACATCAATTTCACATCCAAAGAAAAACAAATTCAAAGCCATGGGGTACATGGGTTGAGTACAAACATAGAATCTGTGTATCTTCTATGGTGATCAGAAGAGAACTGTTAAAAAGTACTGTAAGCAAGGTGACGGGTCAGATCATATAGTACTTTGTACACAGCACTGAGGACTTAGTTACTGAGACTGGAATGAGGAAACATTGCATGGTTTTGAGAGAGAAGATGTGCCTTGCTACTGGGAAAAGAGACACTGAATGGAATAAAAGGGAAGAATACAAAGAACATTTAGGTTTCAATCAAAATAAAAGTGTCACAGAGAAGATGACGACAGACTTGATAATGATCATATATGAGCACATTTTCAAAATGCTTTAAGGTGAAATCAACAGAGTTTACTACATATAAGGTGTAGGGAAAAAGATAAGGTGGAAACACAGGGAAGCTCAAATCTTGTTCTCTGTTTAATTTCATGGTCATCAGTTTTAAGAAATAGATTGAAAGTAGACATGGCATATTCTGAAAAATTACCCTAGACCTGTGTGGTTCTTTGAGTCCTGAAGAGTAGTATTGGTTCATTAGCTTTTTCCTGGTCAAGTTTCTTATTTACACCTTCCAAGAATGCCTTCTCATAGTGTTGAGATTAAAAACATCAGCTTTCCTTTTTTCCCAAGAGAATTTTAACTTGTATAGGATACTTGGTAATGGACACAACTTCCTTGTTATCTTTGGCCATCTTTATTTCAACACTGATGTAAGGCTTAAAATACCAGCTACTCTATCTAGTTTGAATATAATGCTTTTACTTATTTAGTTATTATAGCAATTCTTCAAGGAATAATTAATAATAAACTTTAATATATGGATTATAAAATTGAGACAGAAGATTTCGAGTAACATCTCAAGATCGCTTTATTCACAATTATAGCACCAACATTCCTACACTTTGGCAAAGTTCAAGACCATAGCTACTCTATGTTCTCTGTGCTCTTTTGGATCCATTGAATTAAGATTTAGTGTATGGTATAAACAACAAAGGCAAATAAAACTGAGGAAAGAAACGTAAACACATTTTTGAAATTAAAAATTTTGTAATTTTATGATATAACACCTGTAGTTTTAGTTTTTTGTTTCTCATACTCTGATAAGAATGTGAAAGTGAAATTTTTTTTGTATTTTATATCCTACAGCAAAAATTTAAAACCCTCTTTGAAGTACTGAAATTCAGTTATCAGTTTATTTGTCACACTGAAAGAGGATGGTATAAATCACTGTGTAAGGATGATGGCATAAAGATGATTGTCACGCACAAGCTGGGCTATCCAGTTACCTTAGCGTAGGCCTGTGCAGATACAGTGGAATGTCTTGCCTGTTTGACATAAGCTAATTGGGCCAGGGATTTAGCTCAGTGGTTCCAGCGCCTGCCTCGCAAGCACAAGTTCCCAAGTTTGATCCCTGGTACCAAAAAAACAAAACAAAAACAAACAAAACATAAGCTGATAAATTTTTCTCATCAGTTAATTAGGTTTTCCAAGCTATACAGTGTATCTTTGGAAACGTGAGTCTCCCACTTTCACTGTCTCTGTAGATCTCTGTAGATCTGTAGATCCATTCCCATAAGCCATGAGCCAGGAACCAGGAGAAACTGCAGGTTGGCCTTTCCTTTTGCTGCCTTGTGCTCTGTCTCTTGAATTTCTCTGTAGGCTCCAGTTTTCCCATTAGATCCTGTCTGAGTCCTTGGGATCCACCTCCCTCCTTCTTTGCTTCCCTAAGTTGTTATTTACCAGTGGATCTCAAATCTTGAAAAGGCTGATTTGTTGCTGCTTACTAGTCCACCATCTTCTCTTTTTAGTAAAAAGTGAAAAAAATCTGCAATTTTACTAAACTATTACTGATAATTGTATATTTATTTTGAATTGTCTTGTCAGACTTCTTACTGTTATAATAAATAATATTCACTATTGAATCATTGGCTCAAGAATGCAAAAAAATCCATGAAACATCACAGTGTGAGATAATAAAATGATCTGTAGCTTTGAAAATCACAGCCTTGTGATTTCTTTTTGCGTTTTTAAAAGATTATCTCAGATTTTTCCAATATTTCCCAACATTTATTTACATTAAATAAAAAACCTATTAGCATTGCACTGTGGTTGTGATTAAAACAGTTATAAATATGAGCGTTTATTTTTAACAATCTGCTTCCCAAATTCACATGGATATCTTTAATGGTCTTGTAATTCCTGGAGTGTAGAATATTCCGGTGTTCAAAGATTGATTGTTATGATGTTCATTTTCACTGATTCTGAAATATAATAACCCATACACTCATTTTAATATCTGGGAACCTGGCAGGACATTATCATCATAGTTGATCTAGTAGCAGTCATGATAGAATACTCTGAAAGCTCTCACTGAAATCGGTCATAACTGTTCATTATGTTAAAACTCTGATATTTTTGTTTTTAAAATAAATTTTATATTATTTTATCTCATTCCCCCACTCAAGCCCCTCCCCCTATGTACAGAAACTTTGTTTCCATTTTTTCCTTCTATTTTCACTTGTTTTCTTGTTCCTTCCTTCCTTTATCCCTCCCTCCTCCATTGTTCCCCTTAAGATACAGCACTCTTTTCCCATTTCCCAACATCCATTATACATCGCAGTTCCACTTTTTGCTTCTCACACTAGAGAAACAGTGCAGTATTTAATCATGTGTGTCTGATTTACATCCTTTAGGAGTATAGACTCAAGGTACATCCATTTAGCTATAAATGTCTGAAAGCTCATCCTTCTTTATGGAAAAGTAGTACCCCATTGTATAAAAAACCCCACAACTTCTTTATCCATTTGTCAGATGATGGGCATTTCTGCTGTTTCCAAGATTTAGCTATTACATACTGTGCTGCTATAAACATGGCTGTCCCCATATATTGCTGTGATATGATGCTTTTAATTCTTTCAGGAAGATACCAAGAAGGAACCTCTAGGTTTAGCTTTTTGAGCAATCTGGAAACACTAGCCAGAGCAATTAGACAAGAGAAAGAAATAAAAGGAATAAGTATAGAAAAAGAAGAAGTTAAATTATCATTATTTGCAGATGACATGATACTCTACATGGAAGATCCCAAAAACTCCACCAAAATACTTTTAGATTTGATAACTAAACTCAGTGGTGTAGCTGGATACAAAGTCAACACTAAAAAATCAATAGACTTCCTGTACATGAATAACAGACTCATGGAAAGAGAAATTAAACCCCTGTCACAGTAGCATCCAAAAAAATGAAATACATAGGAATCAGTCTAATGAAGGAAGTAAAAGACCTCTACACTGAAAACTACAGTGCTCTGAAAAAGGAGATTGAAAAGGATATTAAAAAAAGAAAGATATTTCTTGTTCTTGGATAGGAAGAACCAATATAATGAAAATGACTGTACTTCCAAAGTTGTTATACAGTTTTAATGAAATCCCAATCAAACTCCCAACAGCCAGTCTCACAGAATTAGAAAAAACAACCCTAAAAATCATTTGGAACCAGAAGAAACTGACCTAGAATAGCAAAGACAATTCTGGGCAACAAAGGCAAGGCAGGGGGTATCACAATCCCTGACTTTAAATTATACTACAAAGCTACTGTGATTAAAAAATAGAATAGTACTGCCAAAAGAACAGACCTGTGGATTAGGGGAACATACTAGAGGATCCAAAAACAACTCCAGACATACTTAGTCACCTTATCTTTGACAAAGCAGCCAAACACCCTCACTGGAAGAAAAAT
Source organism: Heterocephalus glaber (assembly GCF_000247695.1). Next base: position 12,884,244 of record NW_004624745.1, on the reverse strand, counting down.
AGCCTCTTTAACAGATGTGCTGGTAAAACTGTCTTTCTACATGCCAAAGACTGAAACTATACCCATAGTTTTCACCATGTACTAACCTAAAATCCAAATCGATCAAAGGTCTAAACATTAAAACAGAAACACTAAATCTAATGGAAGAGAGAAAAGGTAGAAAACTTGAGGACATAGGAGTAGGCAGACTTCATGAACAAAAGGCAGACCACATGGGAAATACTGCAAAGAATCAACAACTGGCACCTCATCTTATTAAAAAGCTTTTGCGCTGCAAGGGAAACCACCAACAAAGTGCAGAAACAACTCACACAGCTATTCAACGAAGGATTATTATCTAGAATATATAAAGAACTAAAAAATATCAGGTCCCCCAAATTTAAAGACCCACAAAAATGGGCATGTGAAATGCAAAAACACTTCTCAGATGAAGAATTAGAAACAGCAAATAAATGCATGAACAATGTTCAACATTACTGTTCATTCATGAAATGCATATTACAACAATGTTGAGACTCCACCTCTTTCCAGAAAGAATGGCTGGTTCAAGAAATCAACCAATAGCAAATGCTGGACAGGTTGAAGGGAAAAAGGAACTCTTCTCCCCTGTTGGTGGGAGTGTAGGCTGGCGCAACCACTGTGAAAATCAGTGTGGAGATTTCTCAAAAAATAAAACACTCTTATTTTCTAAATAAAAACAAATATATTTTTCAATTGATATGACATTTCTAGCTGATAGAATGATATTGTATTACACTTTACTTGAAGATACTATTTTTTGGTTACAAATTGTATATAAATTAATGATGCTTCTCACAGTCAAAGTATCTTAGGTTTTATGATTTATAAATGCTCACAAAATTAATTCCAGGATGCTTCCCTGGTATATCTCATATCATTGAAATACTAACCTCCTTATAAATATCACTAATAGTAATACCAACATAAACCATCTCCTGGTAGGAATTATGCTGAGAAGAATGCAGCATAATCTCTGCAGATAAACCCACTTGATTGGCTTTCTCCAAATAATTGACTAATAACCTTCATTAATTTTAAAGTCAAATAGACAAATGACCTGAGAAATTCTTCCAGACTGTTGGAAATTACAACACCAAAATTCAGTATGTGACCCTGACTTTAACTTTGGAAATGAAAGGGAATTTTATGACATAGTTCATAAAATTGGAATTAATTCTTTAGATTAGTTAATTGTATTACATCAATGTTTGCTTATTGTTTTGGTCATTGTTCTTTGGTTATGTAACTGATCGCCACTGGGGGATGCTGAATGGTAAATGTAAATGGTAAAATACTCAATCCAAAAATGGGCATCTGAAATGAACAGTCACTTCTCAGATGAAGAAGTACAAACAGCAAATAAATATGCGAAAAATGTTCAACAACACTTGTCATTTGAGAAACGCAAATTAAAACAACACTGAGACCTTATCTCCACTCCAGAAAGAATGACTATCGCCGAGTATAAACAAGGATCAAAAAGCATAATAGATAGTGTGAAATACAAAGAAAAGATCCAAAGGGGGAGGGGAACTGGGAGGGGTAGGGGAAAGGAAAAAAAGGAAAGGAATAGATATGAGAAAAGGAAAAATTGAAACAAAGTATTTGTAAATAGGGAGGAGTTGACAGGTTAAAGGGAGGGCAAGGGAATGGGGAAAAAATAAGAACCAAGATATATCATGTACAGGTACAAATTCCCAATGATGAATGTCATCATATTGTATACCTAAAATGTACCAATAAAATTAATGAAAAAAAGTAAGAAATCAACCAATCACAAATGGCAATGAGAAGTCTTTACATAACTAGGGGCATGGCTTTGAAGGGAATTGTGAAACTCAGTTCTTTTTCCTCATTCTCTTTTGCTTCTAGGTTGTGGAGCATCTCTACAAGTTCCTACCATTATGTATTAAGCCTAGTGTGTGGCTTAATTGATCACTGGCTGAAATCTCCAAAACTATGAGCATAAACTTTTTTATTTTATAATTTAATTATCTCAGGTATTTTATTAATAGTGATGGAAAGTTGATTAACATATCCATCATCTCACATAATCACCTATCCTTTGATTGTCTGTAGCAAGAGTAGTTTAAAATCTATTCTTTTAGTCAAAATTCCAAATGCAATGCAGCATTAATAACTATGGTCCTTAAGTTGTACTTTGTAACTTCACATTTATTCATCACTTATCACTGTGTATCTGGTTTATTTCACTAAGCCCAATGTACTACAGGTTCATCTATGTTGTGGCAAATATCAGAATCTCCTTTATTTAAGATTAATAGCATTCTACTATATGTGAGCTATTGCACATTCATGGAATATGACATTTTATGTATATGATATTATATACAGTACAGAGGTTTGTAAATTTTTTGTGGTAATTCCTAAGCAACTATGTGATATGCAAATACCTTTCCCCCAATCCACTGGTGGCTTTTTCATTTCCTTTGTTGTTTCTTTTGAAAAATAGAAGCTCCATTGGTTTATTTTTGTAACCATTTATATTTATATATAAATATTGAATATTTCCTTTAAATTTGTTTTCTTATAGTTTCTAATATTTTTTCATCTTTCTGTATGTCTGATTACTTTGTATTTAGTTTTTTATTGCTTTTGGAAATAGATATATTAAGATTCATATTCATATTTTTATCAAAAATATATTTCTGTTAAAGGAGCCCACAAGGTTAGAGGAACTTGTATTCTCAGATTCACCTTAGTCTAATTAGGGATTGAGATTTTAAAAGGTGAATTTTAGTACATGAGAAAAATGGTCTAATTGCATTTACCTATATAGTATGTGTGAGACAGTATTGCAACTGATAATTTAGTATTTGTCAGAAAAATATTATTTTCTTGTGTCCTGAATTCCATTGTATTTGTGATCTAAGTATCAGGGATTTTACTTAAATCTCAAATTCGTGTTCATAACTTGAAGGCAATTTTCTTAAAACAATGGGCACCTTATTGCACGCTTGCTTCTGTGATATTGTCCCTTCTCCTGGATCCTCATTTTAGAAATCCTCTCAGTTTAGGCAGTGATCTAATGCCTCAGTCATTACATACTTTTGTACTAAAAATACCAAAATAAAAATATAAAAGTAAGTAAATAAATATGAAAAACTATTTTATTTACTTAATTGCAAATGCATACAAGGAATATTTTGAATGTTTACTTTCTGTGTACTTCAAAAGTCACATAAACTATTGATATTTCTTTGATCTTAAGGTGTTAGGATCAAAATACACAAATATATGTATGTGTATATGTATACATTTTACTGTATTTCAACTTTCATACTGTTTATGTATTTGTTGAGTTAGAGCTATATGGTACACTTTCAAAATCCATGTTTCTTCAACTGTATTTTTCTTACATCTGATATTTAAAGTGTCCTTCACACTGTCCCTTTCCTGGGGACAAGGCTAAATACATATAATGGATGAAGCAGCACTATAAATAAATTCTCTTAGCATGTCTTGGAAAAAGCTTTTAGACATTTTTTTTCAGGACCCATTTCAAGTTTTACTTTCTCAATAATGACTTTCTCTGGGTTTTGGATAATATTAATGAATTTTTTCAAATCTTCTGGTGTTTATTATCTATTTGGTCTATACTTTGTTTTATCATTAGGTGCTTTCTCATAGAGAGACCAAGAATATGGATCCAGAGACCATGACTTAAGGTCGTAATTACTCTTTTAGATTCTGGAATCACATTGACTAATAACTAGGTCTTTACTTACTACTTTCTAGTTGTTGGTGGATAACAATATAGTTGAATTTGGTAGTTGAATACTTAAATAAAACAATCTTCCTCAGTCTTTTTTATATATTCCCATACAAGCGTACATTATGCTTATTTTCAAACTGTTATGATATCAAGTTCACAAGTAGATTCAGTATGTTACACCACTGCAGTAAAATATGGCATACAATTCTCTTTCTAAGGAAATGTAGAATAATTTATTTTATTGTATTGATTCATTAATTTAACAAAAAATAAAATATTTAACTTTAGTCAAACTTTAGTCAAGCACTTGCTATACATCTACGAATGGAATAAAATAATCTTCCTTTGTGAAATTTATATCTTAGGAAAAAGAGACATTAAGTAGCATAAAAAGAGTAAATTTTACAAATGTGTGGAAAAAATCTAGCCGAGTGAGTACTATCAGTATGTTGATTTAGGACTTAGAGTTTTGAAAGAGAGCTAGCAGTGTAAAACACATTAAGAAGCTGTACTAGTTTCCTTGGGCTGGTGGAGGCAAGTAGCACAAAATACATGCCTTAAACACCAGAAAGTTACTGTAATGGAGAAGAGTGGCTTGGGGAGAAAGCTGAGTGCAAAGGATTTTCTCGGTTGTAGATGTAAAGGACATCGAAATCAACAGGACAGACGCGAAGGACCTGAAATAAGAAAAGAAACAAGGATGATTCCTACACCTTTTGATTTAATTTTCTCTCTTGTCTAATGCTTTTTATTTAATTATTCTTTAATATGCCTAAATAGTACTGGTTATAGATAACATTATATTCACTTTTTCTTACAAATGCTTCTTCTGCAAAGACATAAGGATATTATTTATTTAAATTAGAAACAGTTTTTAATGCTGATTTTTTTCTTACACATCAACTTATCTGCAGGCAGGATTTTCTGCTAGCTCTTGTGGTATACTTCATAAGTACAATGATATGTTCTTTATTCCTTTGTCTGTTAGATATATTATCAAACTTTTTCTGAAAATCTCAGTATGAAAGCAAACTAATGGAATTTCTTCTAGCTCATATAATAGATGATAATTTTGACTGAAAAGGCAACCAGAAGGTAATTACATTTGCTTCTAGACTTTTAAAAATGGTATGCATGTATTTTTCTGTGTGTGATATAAATGTACAAAATAGCAGGGGAGCTTAGATCTCCTATCACTTTTATTTTAAATTATCTTTTCTTTGATTTAAATAAAATCATCCTTCACCTACATTAGTGAATGTTATGTATTTTTAAATTTTAATTTTTCTTTACAATAATTATGTAATCTTTGTCCACATAGAGAGTACCTTCAGATATAAAAGCTAAAATGTATGAAAAGAACAAATACCATGTAGGCAGTGTTTAGTTTCCCAGGGCTTGCATAAGAAAGCATAATAAAGTGGCTTAAAATGACAGAAATGTATTAGTTTATATTTCTGGAGGCTGTAAGTCCAAAATCAAGCTGTTGGGAGGGCCTAATGACCTAATAGGCCCTAACGACCCACATGGCAGAGCACTGACTTGCCTCTTTCTTGTTCTTGTTGATTGGCTGGAAACTCAGCCTTCCTGGGCTTGCAGTGGCCGGACTTCAATCTCTACTTCCAAGGTCTCATGGCCTTTACTATACTTGTGTTTTCTTCATATCATTTTCCCTAATATAGGACTCATGGTATACTAGATTAAGAGCATACCCCACTCTATTATGATCTCATCATAATTTATATAATTATATCTGCAATAGCCCTATTTCTTAGTAAGTTTACATTCTGAGATACTGAGGGTTATGGTTTCAACTTAAAACTTTGGAGTCCTACAATCTAACCCATAACTCAGTGTCTTTTCTCTGGACACTGTAATCCATCTCTTCTAATGTTAAACTTTTATTAGCCAATCTAGAGTTTCCTTAACACTAAAAAACAATTATTTTAATAAATCTTGAAACAAATTAAAAAAAAAAACTCATTGTTTTTGAAACATATATTTTTCTCCCACTGGAACTTTGTAGGTATAGTTTTAGGGGAACTTGTACCTTGAGAATTAAGGTAGCATATTGTTAGTCAGTGTTGTCCAGAAAAACAGAATCAAATAGAGCCAATAGGAATCATAGATAAATACATATGTATTTGAAGATATTTATTACAAGGAATTGACTCACTTGATTATGGAAGGTAGGAAGTTGCAAGAACTACATGGTTTAATTGGCAAATTATAGGTCTATGAGGCCCTAATGTGATGTTCTTATTTGAAACCAAATGCAGGAAAAAACTGAAATCTGAAGGCAGATAGGCAGAATGAATTATTTTGCTTAGGCTTTTTAAGCATGAAATTATTGTTTGAGCCCTACCCCATCAGCTTTACTCAGTCTAACAACTTAAACGTTAATATCATTCAGAAATTCTGTGACAGAAACAGAATAATCTTTGATCAAATAAAACCTATATATCTTGTAACTCACTCAGAGATTTATAAGATGAATCACACAGTTTTGATTATTTTTAAAAATTGTATTCAGATTTTAGACAGATTTTTAACTCATTTAACTATCCATTGGTATAGGAAGCTGTTCTTTGAGACTCTGATATTTGAGAAACTGATGAATAATATATATATATATATATATATATATATATATATAACCTTCATTTATCCATTACCTTCCTGAATTTTCCAGGGATACAAAGGTTGATCAAAATTACAGGTATGTGTATTTGAAGCAAAGGGAGATTGTTTTGAGAAGGATTAATGGCGATGTATCTTTCATCACAGTATTATTTTTTAAATGTAAACATTCACTCTATTCTTTGGTCACATTTTGTTTTCAGCTTGACAAAAGGGCCAAGTAAAATCAGCTCCTATATATCTAAAAACATTTTATTGACTCATCTATACCACTCCTCTATACCACTATGTAAAGCTGCCTTCAGACATGAATTGTCATGTCTTGCAGATCTGATTGATTTTATTATCAAATTGGTTGATTTCATTGTCAGACAGATTGTTGATTGGTAGTAAAAGAGGTATCCCACTAATTTGGCTACTCAAAGAATGTAAAAGACTCTTCTGAGAGTTCTATTAAAAGTCAAGGGATGGTACTGATTAAGCTGGTAGTCTAGATGTCTGAAATTGCAAGAGAATAATCCAACTAAACTCTCAATGAACTTGAGGCATAGAAGGATGGAATGAGGAAGATGTGGTTTCTTAAAGAAAAAATGAAGCAGTGCTATAAAAAAGGATAATGAAATATAATGAAAACATAATTGATAGAAATGCTGACTACTATATGATGAGCACTGTTATTTGCTTTGCTTAAATTTTCTCTACATTTCAGAATCACTACAAGCTCCTTGTTTTGTCAATTTTATCTTGGTAGGAAACTCAGCCAAGCCAAATAACTTGTCTAACATTCCAACAGCTAAGTGATTTTTGACTTAGGATTTAAAATGAGTTCCCCTAACTCCAAAACTGTCCTTTTTTTCTCCATAGAACCAAATTAACTCTATCAAAAACAAAGCAAATTTACAAGATAGGCCACCTGAGAAGCTTATTTGATACCAAAATACAAGTAGCATTATAATGGCTGTCAAATGTAAGCTATGAATGAAATTTTTACACATAAATTAATAATAACATGTCATGTAATGTTCTGAACATTATATATGTTTTAATTTTCTTTCAACAATGAAATAGCTATTATCATCATCCCCATTTTACAGATGATATAACTAAGACATATTAAGTATCTTGCCAAAGATTACTGAGTAAGTGGAAGAGAAAGTACTGTCTAAATGGGAAAGAATAATTTATTCCCAATAACTAAGATATGGAACCAACATACATTATCATTGATGGAAGAATGGAGAAAGCAAATACCACACACACACACATACAGACATGTGCACACACACACACATAGGTATACATTGTAATATTATTTACCCATTACAAAGAAGTCAATTCTGTCATTTGTGATAACTTGAAGGAACCTGCAGAATTCTGAGTTCAGTGAAATAAGCCAAACACAGGAAGACAAATGCTGCATGATCGTTCATATACATGGAATCTAAAAGTTTCAAACTAATAGAAACAAAGATGAGAAGAATAATTGTCAGAGGTTGGAGGGGTGAGAGAGTGGGGACCTACTGCAAGAAGGGGATGGACTTTTAATTACTTCATGATAAGTTATGGGGATGGTAACGTGGAGACTATAGCTAATATACTGTACTACTTACTGAAAATTGAGAACAGAGTCGATCTGAAGTGTCCCCGCTCTCTTTTCCATTTTTTCTCTTACTCTCTCTATATATCACATGTTGGGGCTGGGGATTTAGCTCAGTAGTTCCACTGCCTGCCTCGCAAGTGCAAGGACCCGAGTTTGATCCCCAGTACCAAAAAAAAAAACAAAACAACTCTATATATCGCACGTATGCATGCACACACACATATGAGTATACTGAGAAGAATAATTCTGTGTGATGATTAACGTTGACTAATTTCTGTACATATATATATATATAATCGTATAGTACAACTTGAAATATATTTATTCTTATCTGTCAATCAGACCTCAAAAAAAAGCTAGAAAAAGTATACTGTCAACTTAACGCTATGGTTGCAAAAATACCAAAAAAAAAAAAAAAAGCCAATTCCCGTTAAGGTAAAATATAGTATTACATTCTATGGAGGCTTTTCATGTACTAAAAGTTATTTGAAAATTTGCATAATATTATCATATATAGAAAGGAGTTATCTTGCCTATCAAGTATTTATTTTTCATCAATTCCTCACCAAGAACTAAATCAGCATGTGGAAGTTATCCACACAATTCTATCTGGCTTGACATAAAGCTTCCTTGACAGGCAGCTCTTAATTGAATTAAAGACCTTTTAGTGAATTTTCACTAAGCTGCTTCCAATTTCTATGCACTTGCTTTCTGTTAAAATCCATTATCCTAAGGAAGTCATTTCTGAATATGAAATTTCCTTTTCTTATAGCTTCATATTTAAGCTATTTTTGTTACTTTCCCCTATTTTGTTCACTTTCTTTTCATATTACTTTCATTTATCCTGTTTTTAAAAAGTATAAGAAATTAATCTAAGATTATTCCCTTTAATGTGATATATTTCATATTGTGTTTTATGCTTAAAAACCCCAGTTTTTTTTTCCTCCTAGCAAATCTCATCAAGTCAGTGCCATTATTTTACCTTTTAAGCTACCACTTTTTCAGTAACTCAATTGCCAAATTATGGCCTCTATTTAGATACAAGAGAAACAAAGAACAAATAATGTTCCAGAGCCAGATTGGTACCACCATGAAAATGCTTAAGAGTAGAAACATAATATTCTGCATTTGCTTGGAGCAGCAGTCTTGCTGGGTTCCAAGAGAGAAATTGGGGGAAAAACCCAAGTCTTCAAATCTTTATTTGAAGGCCTTTCTGCTGGAACCTAGAATTTTTTTTAATTTTTAATTTTCTAAATTAATACGTGTTTGCAGATCGTGCAGTTCACGGTCATGTTGGGGAGTGGTTACATGTACATATATCACAGCTTTTTTTAAAGTCCCTTTCCCTTTCCCTCCTTTCCCCTCCTTCCTCTCCAATTCCCCTATCCTATTTTTCATTCTTATAATCTTAGCTCATGTTATGGCATATACTGTTTACATCAATCGAGGTTATTAGGTTCCTGCACATGGCATATTTTTGTTTTACTTATATTCCCTCCTCTTCAACTTTCATCTTTGTTCCCTTGGACCATTTCCCTATTGCAAGAGATGCATCTCCTAGTCCCCTTCTCTCCATTCTGTATTATTCTGTTTATTTGTACTTTTCCCAATGCATTGTCTCCTGACTCCTCAGAGGTTTATCTACAGAGCTGCTTCTTAGATGATGGTGGAAACATGGACCTGGGCCACTGGGCCTTGGCCTGACTTTGTACCAGTGGGAACTAGATCTGTGGAATCCCCAACCATAAGAACCACAAAGCTCCTGGCCACTACAGTGGCGAGCTTTGGGATTCAGGTAGAGTAAGTCAACATGTTATTGGAGAGAAAGGAAAACATGCTGCTCCCACACATACACTTACACACACAACTGCCATACATTTCAAGCTATATAATAATACATTCTAAGACTTTACAATTTTAAATTTGATTTTTTATATTTACATTATATGAGAGAAAGTAGTATAATAAAAATGGTGATATTTTGTAATGTTACTTGGAAACATTAGGGACATAAAAATGCAGATTTAGAATAACATTTATCCAAATTAATTCTTAGGCATTTTTTATCTCAGTTTTCATTTTTTAATATTCCATGAACAAAAAGCCCAGCTTTTTAGTTGTACTAAATATTTCTTTGCTAGGATTTTTAAAATTAATTTCTGATTGCCTAATACAAACAAAATCATAAATATGTCTTAATTTCTGCTGAAAAAAATCTCGATCTTCAGTAGAAAAATAATTCCTAGGCAAATTTATTTCTTTCATAATAAGATGAAATACATTATTTGAATCTTCACTGTCACTATATAAACCATAACAGCTGATGTATTAACGTCCTCTAAGCATAGAGAAAAGCTATGAAATGTAGGATTGTCTTGAAAATATTAGCTTTTTGGAAGATAGAAATCATACTTATGATGTTAAGGTGCTTATTCACTGTCACTTAATCTATCTTGACAGAATCAGGTTTGGTTTTCTTTCATAAGCAATGAGAAGTCCCAACGTTCAGTGTACCTTTTTGTAAACATTTTAGTGCATATATCTAGGACTACTATATTCATTTTAATAGTTGTGATTGGTTCTCAAGTATATTGTCCCTTCCAAAATTACACACTGAGGGGTCTGCAGGTTGGTGTAGTGAATTTACAGTGTAGTTTTAACATTTAAAGTTGTGCTAGATTAAGAGCTATTTTTAAAGTTTCAGCGCAAATGCAGTGGTATCTCTAACTCGCTAGCTTGAAGTTCATAGTTATACATTAGGTCCCTAAATTCTTCTAGATTGTTTCTTATTGTAAAACTGGGTTTTCATTGATGACTAAGATATAAAACAGTGCTTTGAGAGAAACAAAATTTAGATCAAAAAATGAGGATGACCTCACCTAATTTGACTTAGAAGTTTGAGAATTCTGAACTGATAGGTATTAACTTGTTGAGAAATACTTATTAGCTTCTTGAACTTAAATATAGATGAAGCTGTTGAATATTTTTCCCATATGATTCTTGCTTTGACTAAAATTTGAGAGAAAGACAGAGAGAGGAAGAGAGGGAGAGATAGATACAGAGGCAGACAGAGATAGAGATCATCTGTATACTTTATAACCAAACACAAAATGTCTACATGGAATGTTTGTCTTAGAAAAAGTTTATCTCAAGTTTGAATTTTGGATTGTGCACACACACAAACAAAATATGCATATGGTTGTAAAATTTCAAACAATATTTACACCAAAATTTTAATCATCTGTGCATGTGGAAAGCCTTTGTCTTTCCTTACAGTGACCTGGCAGCTCAGGCTCTGTGTTTCTTGATGAGGACCCTTGCTGAGTACCGGGCCAAGAGATGTAAGTGCACATAAGATTGTAATTTTGAAAAAACATTGCTTATAAATATTTTAAGAAACAAACTGACTTTAAAACATTCAATTTTAACTGTGAAAAACATTATTGAGAATGTATAAATTTCAATATAGATTGTAAAACTTTGGTGATTTAACATTTATAAAAACCAATGTCATGACATCACAAAAGCATATACACACATATTCTTGAGTATGCATATCTACTCAAAATAGTAAGAAACAAAGCTTTCTTTGAGTAGGTGAATAAGAAATTCAGTCTTGTTTCAGAATTGTGGATATCATTCTACTACTAAGGACTATCTACAAGTTCATCATCAGATATGGAAAATCAGAACCCAGACTTGAACATTGTTATTTTATAGATTTCACTTAGGACCTCCAAATTTACAACATCAAGCTGAGTCATTTTCCCTACCCTCCAGAAGACTGTTTATTAGAACATTAAGTCGACTCTCTCTCCTGTCATATGGGAATATATTTGTGTTTAGCTACATTTAATATTTTGTTATATAAGCAAATGTTAAATTTAATCATGAAGCAAATTTAATTACTAGTGTTGCCTGATGATAAACACATCTGACTTGCTGGTTTTACATAAATCACCTCTGCCCCAATCACTGAATAATCAATAACATTGATTTTGTCACAACTTCCACATACACTATGTGAAAATTAATTGCTTTTATAGAAAAGCTGATATTGGACAGTAAAAGTTCTTGACTGCAATATCAGCCAATACTCACAATTTATGGATTCTGCAATTCAAACTCTGTTACTGATGGAGTCAGTTAGCTTCCCACTGGAAGACTGAAGCTTAATATGTTGATAAATTAAATAATAGCACTAAAAACACTTTTGATTGACTGATCAAAGTATTCGTCTTTTTCCTGACTCTACTAGCTCTGTTTTTTTTTTTTTCTGTTCTCCTAATTGGTCATTTCTCTGTGGGTAAAATGAGGTGATGGTAAACATATCAGTTTACTATCAAATCTGTCAATCTTCTTTGTAATTTTTACAAATGATGTTTAAACTGAAACATCTTTTTATAGATCAGAATAAAATGGATATTTAATTATTATATTAGTCCGTTATCCTGTTGTTGAGATACAATACCCAACATAGGGAGACAGAACTTTTGCAAAAGGAATGGGGACCCAGAAAGTGGGGAAGAGACAGGGATGAAAAGGGAATTAGGATGTACATGTACATGTGCTAACTCCTCCTGAGGAATGCAATCATTAAGTACTGCATACATGTACTAAGAACAAAATCAAAATTGAAGCAAAATAAATTATGCCCTGCATCCACACCTTAAAGAAAAGTAAGAGAGGCTTAATCAGCTCACATTTAGAGGACTTTCGTTACATGGTCAGCAGGCATTAAGACAAAAGAGCAAGGCAGAGCAAAGTTGCTTAGTTCATGGTGTCCAGAAAGCCAAGCAGGACAACAGTGCCAGAGTAGAATTGAGGGACCTTTAATAGGACATGAGGTCACAACTTTATTACCCATCAAGACACATTCAGGAGCACACTTTGCACACCTGCAATCTCTAATCTAGTTAATCTAATGATTAATTAATCCAGCATTACTCTCTACTGTTAAATTGTCTGGTTCCCTTTACAATTCCTTAATTACTCAAATGGCCCAACTACAGTGCACTAGTGATATTTTCCTATGCTTGAGTAGGCCTTTGCAAATCTGAGAGGCTCCATCTCTGATATTAGATCAAACTTCTCCACATACTTGCCTTACTCTAGCTTTGCTACTGTACCTGAATACTATAGACTTAAAAATTTGTAAAGAGTAAAAGTTTACTTGGTTCAGGATTCCGAACCCAAACCTGGTAGCCTCTTCTGGTGAGAGTCTTCTTGTTACTGGCAGAGTCCCGTGGGATGCAAGACATTTCCCAGCATCACATGAAAAGACAGAGCAGGTGTGCAGAGAGCACTCAATTTCTCACTAAAGCCCCATTAAACCACTGATTCATGAATGAATTAATCCTTTCCTGAGGGTAGAGTCCTCAGTGAAATCTTCTCTAAAAGGTCCCACCTGTTTCTGTCTCATAGTATCGCAAAATGGGGAGACAATTTTGACATGAGTTTTGTTTGGAACATTCATGTCATAACAAGACTTCAGCAGAATCTTTGCTCTAATCTTCCTAACATTGTTGTTCATTATATCCCTTTCCATAGTCTTTTTAAAATTTTGAATTGTTATGCACTGTTTGAGTTCATCATAAACAATTACAGAGGTTCTCCTTGTATATATTCACAAATCAACAACACATTTTTACTCTTAAATTTAGTCTGATATTTTGTCGCTTTCAGAAATTTGAAAGGCTTCAGTCCTTGACTGAGAAAAAAATATGTGCTTCATTAATTCCACTCAAATCAAGAATGGAAGTAAATTTCCCCAGAAAACATGGAATATTTAATAATGCAACAATGGTAGAAGAAAGATTTTCTTTTATTTTCAAGATGATTAAAATTATTAAAATAAATAATTGAAAATAATCTAAGCTAAAAGTTCTATTACTTAGGCATTTTATTTTCAAATCACAAAAACTTAACCAAATGCTTCTTAAGCAAAATAAGGAGTAGTTTTGACATATAGAACCCAAAGAAGGGTTTATCAACATAATAAGAGTAAAAGAGAAATATAATTGAATAGTCATTAAATTGGTAATTAATACTGATATGACAATGATGAAGAAAGCTCTTATTAAGCAGTCGATGACTGAATAACTGTATTAAAGAATATATGGTGATTTTCCAAAGTATAACAGTCAGAAATATCTCAGTACCTGGCCATTGTTTATTTCCCTCAGAACATTTTATTCCTTTTGTCTTATTACACATTGGCTTCTTCTACATGGTGGCAACATGGCTAATCAGTAGTTTTTACATTTTGCAATGCAGAATTTGTACTGTTAAATAAAGACTATCATGACATTTTCACTGTTGTCAGATTAAGAAATCTCAGGAAAAGAATAGATTAGCTCTATTTTGGTACTGGGGATCAAATTCGGGTCCTTGCGATTAGCTCTATTTTGAAGGCTATCCATCAGTAGCCAACCTAACTATGTAGATGAGTCTAATTTTGAGGCAGTTGCACATTATAGGAACAACTATAATTTTGTTCCATCCCATATGATCATATCAATTCTTACAATAACCATGAGGTCATAGGATGCAGTAGACAGGGAGGTGGTTCCTATGTTAAATGGGTAAGAGTGCTAAAAGATATTCTTAAAAGGTGATTACTTCAGTTGAATTATAGGACATATATGTGATGATTTATAATTATCCAAAGACAATAGTCATAGGCATGTCATCCTCACATACCAGTTATGCCCTGCTTTGCCTTCTCCATTTTGTTAAAACAATGGAAACTCTATCTCATGGCTCTTGGGCATCCCCTCAAGTTGTCTACATAGAGTAAGTATTCAATGATATCTAATTTAGAGTCAAAAACTCAATGAGCATATTGGGGCTCAAAATTATCCTGGATGAACTAGATTCTAAACAGAAAGTCTAATTTTTTCTTGTGACAAATAAGAGTGTAAAACTGGCCAGAGACTCCCTTCCATTTTTAAAGTGATTCGCACTAGAAGAGTCTGCTTAGCCTTAGGCTTCTCAAATTTTACTCAAATTATGATGGTTCATTTTGTGTCAACATAAATTTATGGGGCTAAGTGATGCCTACAGAGTCGGTAAAACATTATTTCTGGCATGTCTCTGAGAGTGTACATAATATATCTTGATTCTTCTTTTTATCTATCCCACTCTTCTCCCTTCACCACTCCTTACAAAAATTTGTTTCCTTCTATTCTCTTTTTGTCCTCTCCTCCTTTTCTTCCCTTGTTCCTCCTCTTTTTCTGCTTCCCCTTTGAACATTTCCTTCCTGCTTTCCAATATCTATCATTCATTTTGGTCCTTATTTGCACTTTCACTTTCTCAGACCAGAGAATCAATGCAGTATTTAAATGTGTGTCTGATTTATTTCACCCAAGAGTCTCAAGGTGCATCCATTTATATATATAGCTAGCTCATCCTTCTTTATGGCAGAGTAGTACTTCATTGCATAAAAAAAACATATCTTTATCCATTTACCAGTTAATGGTCACTTGGGCTGTGTCCAAGATTTAACTATTACAAATTGTGGAGCTATAAACATGGATGTGGATATATCTCTGTGGTATGATGCTTTTGATTCTTTCAGTAAGATAACAAGGGGATGTCAAGAAGCAGAATAGCTGGGTTTAATGGAATCTCTAGTTTTAGTTATTTATGGAATCTGCATACTGATTTCCACAATTCTTACTAGTAAAAACACAGGAAAAAAGAGCCTCTTGTCATTAAGAGGAACAATATGCTATAATGTTTGGGTATATTGTTACATTTTGGTCCTCATTCAACAACTACTTAAAGTGAGCTTTATCATAAAATACTTAATGCCGATCATAAATGTATTGAATTCAAGATGAGGACTTCAGATATTAATATTTGAAATACATTGTTATAAAATTATTTTCTGCATTTTTGCTTACACAAATTATTTACAGATGTTTTAAAAATGTTTGCACTTTTAAGTTTGTCCTTTAATTTTATAGAGATAAACAATAAGTAGGAAAACCATAATTTAGACCTTAAAACTTAGGAAAGAGGTACTATGACCCTTCATCTATAGCATCTCAGCTCCAAAAGACATAGCTACTCTCTGTGGTGAAAAATGATAAACAGTAAGCTGCAGAGATTTCTACTCTACCAGTTGAATAGAAACCTATGAATATGGATTTAATGCTTGTTTTAATATTAAAGATAGCTAACTATTGTTCGTTATTATATTGATTGTAAGAATGCTGCAGCTGCCTAGCCTACTAAAGTTTCATTGAAAACCTTAGACTGAAACGTTTTTTGCAATTAATTGAAGATTCCAAGTAAAATTTAGAAGATTAAAAATTCACTACTATTTAACTCCCATTCTAATCAAGTTTAAATCCAAAATCAGGTTTAGTAAACAAGTGCGCTTCTTTCATGTATTTGATTTGGATCTCTTTTAGTGCTTATTTCATACCCCTATTGTTGTGAAGCAAGATTTAGTACATTTTTTTCTGTCTCTCTCTCTCTCTCTCTAACAGATGGCTTTTTTTTTTACATTACTCTTAGCTCAGAAGGTTTACTAACCTTGTAGCAATAATAATGTTTTTCCCTTCATGAATAAAGGTGTTTGTGAGTGTTGAATTAGACACACTAATGAAAGAGTTTATATTCTTCAGATGTGTGGGGGTGGAGTGTATTTAATCTGATATTCCGTGTTATGTGCACTGGAAAGGAATATTTTCTGGAGCCTGGATAATAGGCTTTGGTTCCTAAGAATTTAAACTAGAGTTTATCAACTTCAGCCCTACTGGTATTTGGGGCCACCTACTACTTTGTTTTGAGAGGTCATATAGTGTTGTAACATGGTTGGCAGCATTCTTGTTATTTACACATTAGGAGCCAGTGGTAACTCCTATTACACTTGTTACAATCAAATATCTGGTTAATAATATTTGGCTTCCAGACATTAACAAATGTCTCCTGTGGGTGGAAAAATCATCCTTGAAAATCCTTGAAAATTACTGGTTTAAATAAAATTTGGTACAATTCTCCTGGTGATAAGAACATAGACATCCAGGACATGAACAATGAGGACATTAGAACTTAGTTTTGTTCTGGAAACACTCTTAGTTAAGTCAGCACTGACAGAAGTACATCAATCTCCCTCAAATATTCATAGTGATGAGCACAGTTATCCTGGCCAAAAGTAGATCAGTTGTTAAGATCTATATCATGGGGCATGAAGAACACTGACCACCCAGACTTCATAGTCTACACAGCTAGAGCCTGGAATCATTGTAGTCTTCATCCTTTGTGGGGTCCCTTTCAGAAATCATAAGGAATGATAGTGACAATTATCTTCCATAAGAAAGATGAGAAGTAAAGGGAAAAAAAGAAGGAAGAAATAGAGAGAGAGAGCAAGGAAGCACATGATTTGAGACTTTGATTATATGAATCTAATTTATTCCAATTGTATTCAGATGTCCTCAGGTTAAGAACCATAAATCTTTATGATGAACATTATAGCCACTGTCTGAAGGTTATTTAATCTGGGACTCTACCCATGGTAAATGATATTCCCAAAAGATTACAATGAATACCTAAGTTGCAGAATATACCAACCTCAGTATCTCATGAAAAGAAGAAATTCAGCCAAACAAAAACCAGATGAAAGAAAAGAGATGAAAGTACAAAACTGAATTCCAAATTAAGCCACAGTTTAATTAAAATGATTTTCTCAGGCTAGAAACAAAGAATACTAGGACCCTGAAAAATGGTTATATCAAGAATTCATAGCAGAATTAAACTCAGGTCGGCCATGTAAGATTCTATTCAGTCCTAAGAAATCATCATTTAACATCCTTTCGCCTCCACTCACTTGCTCTCTTTTCAAGATACAGAAATGGAAGCTGAACTTTTTAATTGTAGCTCAAAATGAAAGTAAAGAGAGGTTTAATAGTAGGTTAGATATCTAATTATACAGTAATATGATGAAAATAAATACGATCATAATTATGGAAAATAACCGCTGTCAAAGGAAAATAGCACCTATAAGTCTTCAAAAAACTAAGGAACATAGCAAGTAACAACCAGATAAATAGTCAAAGAAAGGCTGATGGAAATCAAATAGTACTTTTATCTAAATATGAAAGTCTGATGTGGAGCATTTGGTTCAGTTATAAACAC
The DNA here is from genome assembly GCF_000247695.1 of Heterocephalus glaber. The sequence continues at coordinate 12,866,101 of NW_004624745.1, read as the reverse complement.
AATATGCTTTATGACTGAGCAACTCCATATTAGGATGACCCCTCTCAGGGAAACTTCTTACAAAATCACAGACCTATCTCATGGAGACAGAACTTTTCCCATTTATTTACTGTATATCCAAGAGAAATTAAAACATATAACATCCCTATAGACAAACATTAAAGGGAAAGATAAGGGAAAGGATAAGGAAAAAGTCAATAAAGCTACAGAAAGAAAGCAGCATGTTCAGCTGACAGAGAGTCTCTAACCCAGAATGAAAATTAGGAGAAGTGGAGAAGAATCCAACCCCTAATTTTCCATCCATACTCCCAAATCAAGCAATGGTGCAAGCCAGAGAGATAGGTATTCTTAGGCAAACTAAGACTAAAATGAGAAAATCATCTTGCTTTAAATATCTATGATGGGCTTAGGTAGAGATCTTGGAATGGAGAAAGTGTACATCAGATTGTGTAGAACAGTTTTCAACAATAGTATGTAAAAATGAGATGCATCCACTCTATTGCTTAAACTAACTCAGACACATTCCACCTGGCATACATATATTTTTTATTAACTGACTGGTTACTGGGATTTATGAGCTACATTAACCCAGGGGTTCATAGAAAATTGAAGAGAATTTTATGTACTTTCCACAAACACATTATTACAGTAATAAGTTTGAGCTAAAAGTTTAAAATTTTAAATATTTCTTTAACAATTTTGATTTTGAAAACTTGGTTTTTATGCTGAACTTATGGGTCACATCATGCTGTTTATTCCTGTGCTACAGTTATGTAGATAGAATTGGATTTTATATTAACTGTAACATTTTTAGAGGTAGGATCTCTGGAATATATCTTATAAGGTTGTGTGTATCTTACATATGCATAAGACCAAAGTGTTAATGCTTTATAGCTAAAAACTGTTCAACTCTCAAGGTGGTGATGCTAACATACGGCTAGCTAGTATAGATCATCACAAATACACATTATATTTTATGTTTTAAAATTGTATATGTGTATGTCCAAACACATGGTGTATGTGCTTAACACCATCTGAGAGGTGTTTATACTTTTGTCATCTTTAAGAGCTCTAGATGGTTTTTTAACAATTTTTCTTGTACCTCCAGATTCTAGAATCTCACAGACAGTAGGTATTGTAGTTAAGGACGATAGCTTTGAAGATAAATTGCTTTTCTACTTATTACATAATTTTTAGATAAGTTTTTTCTAAACATTTGCATCTCAGTTTTTACACATGAAACCTGTAACTATAGCATATATCAGTAATCACATTACAAGACTGATATGATGAAATAAATTGACATATAAGAATTTTTGAATAGTGAATAAATATTAGCTATATGTTAGGGATTTGTCTAATGCTATGGTTACTGTGACTACAGAGTAACAGAAAGAGAACTTAGATCTTATATGTACTCTGATAATGTTCCTAAAATGAGTAATGTGAACATCTTTCCAATCCCAAATGAATTTGCAGTCTTGGATCAATAGTAACCTGTCAGTACCTTGAAATTCCATTTTAAATTTTAAAAATTTACTGCTTTTGGGTGAAGCAGTAATTCAAGGAAATGGGTTGTCAAATACTTTCTAGATACTTCTTGTCACATGTCAGAATTATCTCTGCCATGGGAAAAATAAAACTTTTACTCAAATATAGGTCACCTTAAAATCTGAGGATTTGTAGCATGCACTGAAAAATGTCTTTCAAATCTTGGCTCAAAAGGATAGATATGGATTTAAGGCTATTTGATTCTGATGACTGGGATTTTTCAAATGTATACATTTAATTCACCCTTTGTAGACATGAATTTAACAGTATAAAATGTATTTGTCCATTTAAAAAATTCATATCTTGCTGAGGAGAATGTGAGGACTAATATAAAAACATTGTATGTACCTGCAGAGTTTTATTTGATGGCAAAAGAACTTAGAGCTTTACAACTTTTAAGAAAAAATGATTAATTTCTTAGCAAAATTCTGTGAATCTCCCGTGGCCTCTGTGCCAAGTTACCAAAGGGTAGTGTAAATCAAACAAATGTAGTCTCTGCTTCTGATGGCTACAGGCTAGATGAGCGCTGTGGAGCTACAGTTAAGCTGTTGGCCAAACTGGGCTCCCTTCCAAGTCTCTTATGTACAGTCTAGGTCTTGCCTTCTCCTGCATGTAGAGCCACACTCCTTGGCTCATGGCCATTTCCTCTATCTTCAACCTCAAAGGTGAAGCATTACTTCCCGCTACTCTTAACACATGCCAGCCTTCGCTCCTAGTTATAGTCAAATATCTCTCATTTCCTCTCTTATAAAATAATTGTGATCATATTTAGGGTCTATCTGATGACAGTTTTTCCATCACTGCATCTATCACTTAATCACATCTGCAGACAGTCTTGTTTTGCAGATACATTTCACAAGTCCTAGAACTAAGACCTTGATTTTGCTGTGTCTCTTAGTTATTTTCTTGTTGGGACAAAATATCTACTACCCAAAAGTTTAAGGAGGATAGGTATACTTTGTTTCACAGTTTGCAGAGATTTCAGTCCATAGTGAGCTCACTCCAAAGCAAGGCAGTGAGGCAGAGGAGAAACAATTCACGTCATGGCAGGCAGAAAGTGGAGAGAGTAATCAAGGGAGGAGGGCAGTAGAGATAATCTTCCAGGCCACGCCCCCAGTGACTCACAGATTCAGACCAGGCTTCACCTCCGACATCACATTTAGCTATAAACTCATTAGTGGACTGGTCTACAGATGAGTGTCACAGCACATGGTCCAGTCAGCTCCCAAAAGCCCCACCTAAGAGTGCATGAGGCTTTAGGGGGACATCTAGAAATAAACCGTAACACTGGGACCACTATGCGCAGCTTAATAAAAAATTATTAGGAAAAATTTGATCTTTCAGACATCCCGGCAAAATTGTTACTCTAGAGTAAACTATTTTCAAATAGACCAGGATTTTAAATGAAAATTTTGTATGATTGTAGTGTTTTTGCATAAATCAGTAACAAAAAAACAAAAAACAAAAAACATTGTTTATGTAACTTGAAGGATATTGTAGACTTTGTGGAGATGACCAGAAGATCTGAGGAAGTAGGACGTCAGGAGGAGAGTGCAGGTGGGAAGCTGGGGTAAAAATGATCAAGATGCAATATGTATATACACCCATTGCCAGGGATAAAGGTAATAATTATCTACCACAAATATATATAATACTATATGCAATAGTAAAAACTAAAATAAGCAAAACCCAACAAGCATGAATTGTGTTTTCATTTCTTTATATTTTATTTTTAAAGCTTATTTGTCTTTAAGATTGTCTTGTATTTCACCTTTTACAAGGATAACTATACCAACTAAATTTTTATTATCAACTAAATTTTTATTTCAAGGATAACTATACCAAGTGAATTTTTATTTTATTTTTATTTTAAATTTTTCTTATATTTTGTTATCATTTCATTAGTATATGGCTAAACTCCCAGGAAACAGATCTTTATAGTTGCAAAAAACAGTCTGTTTAGCCATCCTTTCACTTTTCATTATTGATGCAGGCAACCTAGGTTCTAGCTAATCAAGAATTAAAGTATCAGATGACCACAAACAGAAGTTTGGAAATTACCCATAAAGAGAATCCTTATGGTGAACAGTGTCTTTGGTTTAGAGAGAACTGCCTCTGGGCTATATCTTCATATGCCTGGGAAAGGGATGGTTTCTTCATCTTTTCTTGAAAACACTAATAGCATCACGAGGTTCCCATTCTCATGACCATATGTAAACCTAATCATTTCAAGTCTCTACCTAGTGCTAGCTTCAAGCAGCACATATGTCAAGTCTCGACCTCCATTTACCAACACATTGGGAATTAGAGCCTCATTGTATGCATCAGGGGGAGCCAAATTCCATCCCTAACAAATGACAAGTACTTACTCTTTCCAAAGTGTTTTAAGAAAGTGTGTTTGACCATAGATTTTTCAGAATATATAGTCAATATTAAAAATATTTGCATCTTACATTGAGGCCATACTCTTAAGTGAAATAAATAGGACACACATGATGTAAATACCGAATAGTTTTTCTAGTGTAAGAAACTGAAAGTGTAAATAAGGATCAAAATGTATAATTGATAATGTGAAATAGGAAGAAAAGGTCTAAAGGGATAGGGGAAATGGGAAGGGTAGAGGAAAGGAAAGAAGGGAAAAGAAAAAGTAGGAGAAAAGGAAAAAATGGAAACAAAGTCTCTGTAAATAGGGAAGGGTGGAAGAGGTGAAGGGAGGGCAGGGGAATGGGGAAAAAATAAGAATCAAGATACGTCATGTAAAGATACAAGATCCTAACGATAAATGTAACTGCATTGTATACCTAAAATGTACCAATAAAGTTAATGAAAAAAAAATTTGCATCTAATTTTTTTTTTTTTTTTTGGTACCGGGGATTGAATTTGGGACTTTGCAACTTTAGAGGCAGGCGACAGAACCACTGAGCTAAATCCTTGCCCCTATTTGCGTCTATTTTTAATTTTTCACCATTAGCATTCAATTGGAAAGCTGTATGAATAGACTTTTAAAAAATTTATTTCAGAGAATTTAATAAATGAATTTAATAAATGGCATAAAAATAGTGACTACATCCTTAAAGTTATGAAAATCAACATATTGAAAATTTTTTCTGCATCACGAGGTAAAAATATTTTAGTAACTGTTCAATTAGAAAATTAAAATGGTACACTTCATCTCAAAAATGTAGCATTAGTCGCTTGGCAAAAAGTTAATGAATGTATTTCTGCATGCAATACACATTGAAAAACAAATTCTCCTCTCCAGAAATGGACTTTAATTTAGTGGGCCCTTGTTGCTGGTGGCTCTGATGTTAGTAGTTTAGTCTTGTGGGATAATTACAGAATATAACTTAGTGGGTAACTATTACATTAACTACAATTTTTCAAATTGACCTGTTAATTTAACAAAGGGGAAATGTCTAGATCTTAATAACAATTTTCCAATAAGTAATTACAATAGAGTCCTTTATAATACATAAATACTCAGTCAACCCTTGTCAATTAATTTAATTTGCTTAGTGTAATTTAGATGACCTCCATAAAATATCCTGTAGATTGACCTAATTATGTTCCAAATAAAAAGCTTGATCAAGCTGTAATACCAAAAAAGGAGGAGCTTCCTTTTGGAAAATTTCACTTGATCAGGAAAGTAAAACGATATTAAGCAACACGCAGAGAAGTATTCAAGCTCACAGCTCATTCAAGGTATATATTTTATTGCTTTGATTCCATTTTCAGATCAAAACTATAATTAAACACATATGTAAATATAACACATCCATTAGTCAGTTTGCTTTGCTGAGAACAAATACTGTAGTACCTCAGTTTAAGAACTTAATTTATTTTACGATTTTGGGGAAGATGGCTGCTTTTGTGTTTGTGTAGGGACGATGTTCATGTTTGTCACCTGACATGCTTCCATTTTGGGGAATGGAAGCAAAATTTTGCCGAATTCTTTGTTCACGAACAAAATTGTTTACAAACAGAAGTATTCATGAACCAAGGTACAACATACTTGACATACACAATTCAAAAGAAGACAGGTTTAATTTGGATCGTGATTTGGAGGAAATCAGCCCATTATTAGTTGGAAATCATGGAGGAAGGGCATAATGGAGCAATGTTGCTTACCTAGTGTGGTTGGGAAGTTGATCAGAGAAATAAGCTGGGGACCAGATATACTCCAAGGTCAGGCTCCATGACCCTCCCCAAAACACCCAGAAAAGTACTTTACTGATCCCTTAGGCAACTCCCATGCCAACCATTTGACAATTAAATTAAAAAATCTTATCATATAATTTTTAATTTTAGATAATTCTGGAAAAAAAATCTCACAGAAATTAAATGTATCTTTATGTATGCTTATGCAAATACAGTAATATCTCAGTTCACAAAAGCCTCTGTTTTCAAACAATTCAATTGGACAGACGTATTGGGTAAAATTTTGCTTCTATTACAGAACTCTGCATCACCTGCAAACCAGAATCTCTTACAGACCCCTAACATATTGCTCTAAATACATAGATTCTGGTTTGTGGGATGCAATAATTACTGCTCTAATTGCTTACAGCATGGAACCAAGGGATCCAGATTCTTTCAGCATGAATCTGTGGACAACATTTGAGTGATCATCATGGATTATTTAAAACTGCAATAAAATATTAGGTTAGGATTTTAATGCCTCTACAATGAAAAGAGTCTAAGGGGACTACCAGGAATAGCCATCTCTGAGGTTTTGTAATTTGGAAAGATTCCAGACATTTTTGCTGGAAGAGGCCACATTCCAAAGATAAGCAAATTTACAAGAAACAAGATAAGTTGATTTCAACAAAAATTTTAAGTAAAGATCATATGTTGCATACAGACCCACCTTCCCTGGAAGCCTAAAAGATTTTGAGGTCATTGTAACATGCTAGGTATTTCTTCACAGCGCCAGGGCAAACAGCTCTTAGTTTATTGAGTGATTTTCGAGGATTAAACTGAAGTGGCAAGTCTTTGAACTGTATATGGGGCAATGGTTCTTTTATTTTCTTTTTAAGCTTCTTTATGAGAATTCATACTTTTTGGATGAGTATGTCAAGTGAGAATTCTTGGATGAATATATCACAATGTAATATCATAACTGTACTATTATAGAAAGTTGGGTGCTGTGAAGAACTTGCCTGCAAAGATTGTGTGTGGCTTCAAGGGCCTTTACATAACTTGTATGCAGTCAGGTAAGAACATATTGTGTCTCCTTGGAGGTTTAGAAAAAAACAAATTGTGCATGAAAAATTGTTGGAATAAGCATTGATCAGAATATATTATTCAGATGTATAATAAAGAAACACTTTTAAAATTTTATTTTATTGGTACATTTTAGGTGTACAATATAATGACATTCATCATTGGAAATTTGCGCCTTTACATAATCTCTCTTGGTTCTTATTTTTTCCCCCTTCCTCTGCCCTCCCTTCAACCTCTCCATCCCTCCCTATTTATAAAGACTTTGTTTCCATTTTTCCATTTTCTCATATTAATTCCATTCCCTTCTTTCCCTTCCCCAACCCCTCCCACTTCCCCCTCCCCTTTGCCCCCCCTTTTTTTCCCTTTTCACATTATCTATCACTACTTTTTTTCTAATTAGATTGAACGAACAATTTCAGTATTAGGAATGAGGATCCTAACAGATGGAGCAAAGAGCATCAACATTTCAATAGTCCATTGTCAGAAAACATTCATTTGTTCCAAATTAAAAAAAAAAAAACAGGCAAAATTGTTGCTAAATGGAAAAAGCAATAATCACTGTTTCTAAATATTTTTATACAATGGATTCCATGCCTTGAAGATCCTGTTTTAATTTACATCACTACTTTAAGTGAGAATAGGGAAAACATATATGGGGTCCCATTTTTGTCCAGCCTATTTATGAGTCCCAAAGGATTCGCTGAATCTATTAAAAATTGTGTCAGAGCAACTATTCTCCTGAGGGGTATTTTGAGGCAATGAGTGCTAAGAGCCTGGGGAGCAATGGGTTCTGTGATTATGGTGAAGTGTACCTGTCTGTTCCATATTTTATGGTCCAGTCTACTTAAAATTAAAGGTGAAACCTTGTTTGAGTTTGGAGGTTCTTCATGTAAATCTGTAATTTGTTTTGTTTTGTTTTGTTTTGGTACTGAGGATTGAACTCAGGTCCTTGCACTTGCGCAGCAGGAGGTGAAACCACTGAGCTAAATCCCTGGCCCTACATCTGTAATTTGAATCCCAGCAAATTGGTTTATTTCAGCAGATATTAAAATTAATCCAGACCCTTTGTTATAGAGGTACAAAATCGAATTCCCTTTATCTTTTTCTTGTATAAGATCTTTTCGTAATTTTTTATTTGCAGTGAGATAAATGAGTTTTATTGCAGTGCTTTTGTTTATTCTACCTCGATCCAGGCTACTCTCTGTTCTTGTCTCTGTCTCTACACCTCTCTCACATTCTCTCTCACCCATTTCCTAAGTTCTTTCATGGTTACTTGATATACTTTGGAGAAGGAAGGGGCTCTCTAACCTGTTTATATTTCTACATTTCTCCCCTAGAGAACCTCAAATGAGTATTGCTCTGTTTGGAATTCACCCATGGCATTGCTTGCTTTATAGAATTCAAGGACCCAAACTTACATAGATGTTCTGTAGGAATTCTATGCGTACCCTTTCTTTTAACACGGAGGATCATGAGTTTTGTTTTGACAGAGACATAAACAATTGTAGCAGCATTCTGTGGGTTCCTGCTGGGCTGCCTGCCTCTAAGAATGTAGACTTAGGTGTAAATCTTTAATAACAATAGCTCCTCAGCTAGTGACCTGTTTTTCCCTCTACATGTGTGGCTTCCCAAAGGGATCAGGTAATCACAGTCTTTGTAGTGTCAATCATGGCTCATGATGAAATAAAGATATATAATCCATTCTAAGACACACAGGTAGGTCTGAGCTCAGACATACGACCTAGAGCCATTTTAAGGATGTTTTAATCGTGTAGTCCTAACTTCCAGATACCAAAACTTCTGACTCATAGCATTTAATTCTATAACATAGGCTTTGTAGAACTCAGAAAATGCAACACAGAGTGAAAGCTACCTCGCAAGCAGCAGCTCAAAGTGTGTGCTTACCAGGAGATGGCAGAACCAAGTAACAAGCTAAAGCAGAGAATACAGATGCCTTGGGATAATACTTATCATCTAGACACTCACTCAATATTTATAAAGACAAGATTAATTATCCCATAAACATACACCAAGGATGTATGAAAACTTTATAATTTGCGTATTGGGGCTTCATAAGAATAGCAGGGCAGGTCTCTCAAGTTGAAACAAAATGACTTGTTGAAAAAATATGAGGAAACAAGTCTGGGGTTTGTCTTTTTTATGACTATAAGGGAATGAGGTGGATTTTTGTGTTGTTATAGAGACAGGGGCTTGCATGGCTTAAACTTCTCAAAGATGTCAAATGAATGACCATCAGTAGTTTCTTATCAGATTTCCAGATGAAGAGAAAAAGGAGAAGAAAATGGTAGAGTTGTTTAGCAAATAAATATAAAAATGGAGTCAAATTTGTATTACACGATCTCTGCATTAGCAGAAAAAGTATAAATCCTGCCAATGGAGATTTCTAGGGGGCTTCCAGACAGGTAAATTAATGATGATATTCTTAGGATAGGGCTTTTGGGGAACTCAAAAACCTGTTCTGGAATTTCAGTTTGCCTCTAGGCTACTGGTTTTTATAGTTACTATATTTGAGAAGCTCTTGGAGTGGGCAGAAGGGGAGAATGGATGGAAGGAAAGAAACCCCCCCCCACTATTATCTTCATTGTTCTTGCAGATATTTAACCACTTTTCTTGAAAAAGCACTCTGGATAGTTGCAAACATTTGGTGAATTTCTAGGGTTCTGAAAATGCTGATTTTATTTTTGAAAATGCTGATTTTTGACAGCAGTTTTTTTGGTCAATGTTTTGGTGGGAGAATGGATTTTTTTCCAGTTCGTTACTCTCCCAATCCACAAACATTCTTCTCCTAATCCTTCCTTCATGTAGATATAGAAAGAAGAAAGATTCTTGGATCAGTCTTCTCAACTATGGAACATCTAGAAGTCACTTTGGAAGTAAAGTGTGAAGCAAAGTGTGTTTAGAAACCTTAACAATAATATATATTATCAGATGCTTCACATTACCCATGTTGTATTAAGGTTGAGATGTACAATTAAAAATTAAGCAATTTATATTGCTAATGAAAATCCAGAAATAGATACTCATTATTTTCAAGGACTAAATTCTTTGTACTCTTCAAAAACATTTGTTCCTGAAGATAAACTGGAAAGAAAATTTTATATTCAGAACCATATATAATTATATTTGTGCACAAATATGACAAATTCTATAGAGGAATAAAGATGAAACAGAAACATAAACACTAGTTTCCTTCAGAAAAGCAATATATAAAGTGAATTGATTTCATTAGGAATTATCTTTTATACTTTTTCTTAAAAGGTACTCGTATTAATAGTCACTTTTATTTTATTTTTAGAATGGAACTAAAAGTTCAGTATGAAAACAAAGGAATGAAAAATCTATATTCTGACATTTCTGATCTTGTTAAACTTCCATTAATATATAGAAAATGATGTGATTATTGTTTGTGTTTTGGTTTCTTCACCCTTCACCTAAATTTTTATACCAAACCAGGAGCGATTATTGAGGAATAATATGTCCTATGTGCCTTTTAGTTCTTCAGAGTTGTCTGGGCTTTTTTTGCAGTCAGTCTGCCAACTGTTGATATCACAGTTTCAAAGTCCATGCCTTCTGCGTCTTGTCCCTACTATACCTTTGTGAGTATTTAGAGTATTATTAACCCTGCTATGAACTCTCATTTTTAATTTTCAGGTCAAAGTAATGGCCAATTTGGCATTTGGCTAAAGGGCCTGGGAGATTTTTTCTGGAATGAAGTAAACAAAGGGAGCAGGACTTCCACCAACACTGTGTAGCAAAGCCAAAGCATGCCCCTTTCTATATTTACCACCAGACACATAAAATGGCAATTTAGGACCTGGACATATGGGCTGATAAATAAACTTGACTTTTCCTCTGGGCAAGGGTGACAATACTGGCTTAGGCAGCTGCTTTTGGTAATACGATTTGGGGACATTATCTCTAGCTAATTGTTCTAAAGTATCAAATGAACTGTGACAAGCATGAATAAGCAAGTTAACCGGGTTGGCAGTCCAGGACCCAGGACTCTCAGAGAAAAGCAATTGGCAGCAGAGAGCTGAATGACATCTTAAAGCATTGACTCTTGCTGAGTTTATTTCAATGTTGAGTTAGTGAGCAATAATGTTTACAGGCAAATCTAGTTTTTAATCTTTTTTTTCATTAAATTTATCGGTACATTTTAGGTATACAATACAGTTACATTCATCATTGGGATCTTGTATCTTTACATGGTGTATCTTGGTTCTTATTTTTTCCCCATTCCTCTGCCCTCTCTTCACCCCATCAGGGAATGGGGAAAAATAGTTTTTAATCTTATTAGCATGTTTGTAAAAGAAGGAAAAAGACAATATTTTATTTTACCAGTTCTCAACACTAATACATGCAAATTTAATTTGCAACAGTTTGGTTCATATCCATAAATGGAAATTCTCAAATGAACATTTGCTTAATTTGAAGAGTTTCTTATATAAAATACAGAATAAGTTTCTTAGTGCTTATTTGTCTCTAAGCTCATAGGAAGATTCAGTACATAGTTTTTTTAACTCATTAAATTTGCATGAAATTTTAAATCCTCATAGAAACATAGAAAATATTATCTGCAGAAAAATAGAAATCCATTTTCTAAGGTCTTTACTTCTCTTGAAATAAAAGTGATACACAGATTTATTAAAACCTGGCTAATAAGGCTCAGAACTGTTACTAAAATTAGAAAAGAAGAAGTTGAAGCCTCCAAGTTCAAAGGAAGACTAATAAGAGGAAAATGTCAATTAACTTGTTTTGATCAGCACAGACTTTATACATTTATTAAAATATTACATTATACCTCTTAAATATCTTTCATTATTACACATTGATCAAAAATTTAAAAAATGTTTAAGGATATGGAAAAGTTATTGCTTTAATATTATCATTGAACAACATATAGATGTAATGAACTATTACCCTGTAACTCACAAATATTTGCCATTTAAAATAATAAATTTTAAAAACTAGGGTGCAGAGATGTGGAAATGAGAAACTATATTCTGGGGTGTGAGATAAAGAGTTCCAAGAATGAACAAAAGTGGCAGGAAAGCCAAAAACATGAAGAAGCAGAAAGGTGAGTCAGAAAATAGGCCACATAATAGTCTATAATGCCAACCTTTGCTCCCTGGTGGAAGGTGAATCCCATTCTGCAAGGTCAAGGTAAACTTGGAGAGTGCTGCCTTTCCCAGTGATAAACAATGGCCCAGCAGCCCTGCTATTATAGGCAGCTAAGTTAGATAGATATTAATAGTTAGAGAGGGATTGAGTTCTCAAGGAAGTCAGCAGAAGAAAATAAAAACATTAGGATTGTGGCTGGAGGCACATCTGAAGAAACCCAGACCTAAAGGTGCAATGGCCAGGCCTACATGTGTCCCTAAAGAATAAACTGGAACTTGGAAGTATACTATAATTAACACCACTTGGTTCAGGGAGTCCAGATAGGCACCAGTTTCCCAGGTGGGTGACCAGAGCATTCAGACCCATTCTTTTCCCAAAATGCCTTTGTCTTTTCCATGTACCCTTGCTACGGGACCTACTTCCCTTTTGGATAAATATTAACTAAACAGTTATACTTGTAATTTATTTTTTTTTTGGTACTGGGGATTGAACTCAGGTCTTCGCACTTGCGCAGCAGGCGGTGAAACCACTGAGCTAAATCCCCAGCCCTATACTTGTAATCTTATAGGTTGATTATAGTTTGATGAATCTTATACCTACGTTGTGACTTTGCTGTTTAAGTTACCCTTGACAAAGGGCTTCAGTGGCAACCAACTTCTGGGTCCCCTCCTGTCTCTCAGGAGCTATTTCTCAATAGTTTTCCTACTTTTAACCTCCTCTGACCTTTGGAATTCATTCTTCAGTTTCAGGGAACATGAACTCCAAATATTTGACCTAGCAGCCTGGAAGTTATTTTTCTCCTACATCACTACTTTTGGAAGAAACTCAGTTATTGCAATCTGAAAATCCAGGGTGGGGATTTAGTCTGAAAGTGACCTCTCCTGCATGGCAGACTACATTTGGAGAGGAAAAAACATCATCAATCTTTGGAGAAGAAATTCATGGAAGTGCTTTCTCTAACTTGGAGTGCTATAGCCAAAAGCCGTCTTGAAAGGAGCCCTATTGGTTGGAACTAAGCTGTTATGGGAATCAGAAATCACAGAACAACTACAACTCATTGTCCCCAGAAAATTATCACAAAAACAGGGTGGAAAAACATCATAACAGACAGCTATTAAATGGGTACTCAAACAGACCCACTGAAAATTTTAAGAGTAGGTACAATGGAGGGCATGGTGGTCCTTAACACTTTCCTGTGTTGATGTGTGACACTCTTTCTGAGTGATTTTCTGATAGGGCTTGATCTGAATGCCCTGGAACCAAGGCCAGCAGGTTGCTCACTACCTAACACTGCTTCTCTCTAGTGCAGAACTCAGTGGTCTGTTTTTATTTTCCCCATGCTTGGATATATCAGGAAAATACCTTTGAAGAGTACATACCCACCTGACCCATAGCTACCTGGGGCTAACAGAGGCTGCAGAATGCACATAAGGAACAAATAGATGAAGCCTCAACAAACCATTAATGGCAGGAATCTGGGGCAAGGCTAATGTGTAAACTGTATGGGAGAATAGAATAGAAATCCAACACTATGCATTTCCCATCACCAAAAGAACACACACACACACACACACACACGCAGCAAAACAAAACAAGCAAACAACAACAAAAAACAATACTGGTGGATTCCAATATTAGATGTCATGGAAAAAAACTATCTTAATCCAAACACCACAGAATGTAGGAATGTTTTTAAATACATTTTTCTTTCTTTCTTTTTTCACTTACCTTTATCTAATTTTATTTATTTATTTTATTCCTAAGTGGATCTAAAAAAAAATATTCACTCTGTACACCTCTCCTTTTTATTTTATCTTGTTTCTTTTCTTATTTCTCTTTCCCTTTAAATTTGAATATTTATATTATTATTATAACTTTTACTTTATTAATTTTAACATTTACCTCATTGTATTATCTTTGTGCATTTCTTTCAGTTGCTATTGGGGACATAATTGTTGATTTCAGTTTTTATTGTAGCTCCACATTTGGCTTGCCATTTTATGGTCATTGTTACTATGCTTGACTTTTTCTCTGAAAAAAGCACTGGGTATTGAATCATAAAAGAAGGCTTTTCACTAAGATAATCTTCACAGGAGGTAGAGGAGATATCCATCAATAAATCATATGAGTCATAAAAATAAAAAAGTAAGACAAAATGACTCTTCCAAAGTTCATAACTTTTCAGTAATGAACCCACAGATTTAAAAATAGATGAAATGCTGGACAAAGAATTTAAGAGATTGATTTCACAAATAATGAATGACTTCAATGAAGATAGAAATAAAGAGCTTATTTAATTAAGGAACATAATACAGGATAGGAAAGAGTAATTCAATAAATAGATTCTGAGCAATAAACAGAAGATTTAGAAAAGCTCCACAAGTAAAATAAAAACCCAGTGGAAAGCCTCACCAATTTCTTAGATCAAGTAGAATGCAAAATTTCAAGACTTCAAGAAAAGATTTATGAGTTATCATAGGACAGTTCTGACCTCTATTTGTTCCCAGCCTACTGAGTTCTCGAGCTCCAAGAATGATCACAGCCTGTTCCTACATTCTGTAGCCCTCCACCTAAGCCTGGGAAAAATGTATAAGACAGGACACACCCATCCTACTTGGTACAACACAGTGCCCATTGCTATAGCCATGTACTCAGCCATTCTCAATCTCATGCCCCACACTAAACATCACCCCCACCTGAGCCTGTCTGACTAACCTGCTACTCTATCCATAAAAGACTCAGCTCAATAAACTGGACTGGGACTCTCCTTTGGAGTTATTCCAGGAGGTTCTGCCTGGAAACCCCAAATTCAGGCTGGCTGTGTTCTTTACTGCATTATTACTATTAACATACCATCATGCTCATAAAGAAATAAATACAAAATAAGATATTAAGATGAAAACATACAAGAATTCTGGAGCATTATTAAAAGATCATATTTATAAAGTTTCATTACAGAAAAAGGTGATGAGTTACAAACTAAAGTCATAGAAATGTATTCAATGAAATAATAACAGAAGACTTTCCAAATTTGGGGAATAATACGGATGTTTAGGTATAGCAGTTATTTAGAATTACAAATAGAAATGATCAGCAAAGAACTTCCCCACATCATCTATTGGTTAAAATGCCAAAAGTACAAAATAAAAGAATATTGAAAATTTAAAGATAAAAAGCCTTGTCATTTAAAAAAAGAAAACCAATTAGCATAATAGCTGATTTCTCAAGCAAAATTCAAAAGGTCAAAAAGGCATGGAATAATGTATTTTAAGGCCAGAAATAAAATGATTACCAACCTATATTCACTAAAAGATATCTATCAAAATTAATGGAGAAATAAGACTTTTAAAGAAAAGCATAAACTAAAGTAACTCATGACCACTAAGCAAGCACTACAGAAGGTATTTAAAAGAATCTTACACACAAAAGAGAAAGATAGACCCAACCACAAGAGTATGGAAAAAATCAATTTCACTAACATAGATTACCAAATGAGAATTAGAAAATAAACATTAGTAAAATAACAAAATTATAGGAATTAGTATGTATATTTTAATAATAACCTTGTGCTATGGTTCAGGTTTAAAATCTTCCCCAAAAGGATTATGTGTTTGGAAGGTGATTGGATCATGGGAGCCCTGTACTCATGAGAAGATTCTTCCATTGAGGAGTTCAGTAGCTGAATGGTAGTGGCTGGTTGGAGGAGAGACTCTGGGGACATAATCTGGAAGAGTGTATTTTTGTCCCTGTGTCCTCCCTTCTCTCTCTGCTTCCTGGGTGTTATAGGGTGAGCAGTTTTCCTAATACAGGCTCTTCTACCATGTCCTTTCTTTCTTGAACCTGGCCTACCATGGACTGAACTCACAGAAACCATGGGCTAAAATAAACCTCCTTTGAGGTACAGATATTGGGTTTTTGGTCCTAGCTACAGGGAAAGTGACTAGTACATTTAATAAATGATCTTAATTCTCCAAATTGGTAGGCTGGATTTAAAAACAAGCTCCACCTGTTTGCTTCAGGCAAGAGTCACATGTCACTGGCAAAGACATACACAGACTGAAAGTTCAAGGACTGAAAATGATATCCCAACCAAAGGGAATCAAAGACAAACAAGAGTACCTATACTTATATATTCAAAACAAAGTTCAAGCCAAAATTAGTAGAAAAACCAAAGAAGATTTCTAATTTCTGGTTAAAGGAAACATTCACCCAAGGTATGTAACCATCATAAATATACGGGCTCTGAAACCTCATTCCACCCTATTTTGTAAAGCAAACATTACTAGACATAAAGGCACAGATAGGTCCAAATGTAATATAATTGGATATATATATATATATATATATATATATATATATATAACTTTAATGTCCTATTCTTAGTAACTGATAAGGTCTTCTGGACAAAAGAAAATACTAACAAATATCAGAGTTACTTTATGGTTCAAATGGACTCAACAGACATTTGCAGAATATACCATTCAACAGCTACAGAATATACTTTCCTTTCAAAGCTCATGGAACTTCCTTCAAAGAAATCAAATATCAGGGCACAAAGTATGCCATAAAAATTAAATTATTTTCTTGCATATAATTAGAATATAATGGAATAGAACAAGAAATTAATATCAAAACCCCCCACAAAAATCATGGAAAATATACCATTGAAAAATATACTTTTGAATGATCAGTGCATCATTAAATAACTCAGGCAAGCAATTTAAAAATTCTTACACTCACATAAAAATGGAAACAGAAAATGCCAGAACTTGTGAGATACTGGGAAGGCAGTTTAAGAGGGAAGTTTGTAAATGACTATATTTTAAAGAATTGAAATCAATCTCTTAAATTCTTTGTCCAGCATTTCATTTATTTTTAAATCTTTGGATTCATTACTGAAGAGTTATGAACGTTGTAAGAGTCATTTTGTCTTACTTTTTAATTTTTTGATTCCTGTGATTTATTGATGGATAGCTCCTCAACTTTTTATGAAGATTTTCTCAGTGAAAAACCTTCTTTTATGATTCAATACCCAGTACTATGCAGAGAAAAGAAAATCAAGCATAATAATGACCATAAAATGGCAAGCCAAATGTGGAGCTACAATAAAAACTAAATGAATAGAATGGTATGATTAATGGTTCTTTAATTTTACAGCTTAATTTTTAAAGTATCAGTGAGGTTCAAGGATAATATTTTCATAGTAGATGGAATCTTAGTGATTTTCTTCAGATTACAGTTTATTTAATAGTCAGTTTCAGCTATTTTTTTAAAGGAAAAATCATTGCTATAAATAATATATATTCAGAACCCTTCTCCACTGTTGGTGGGAGTGCAGACTGGTGTAACCACTGTGGAAATCAATATGGAGGTACCTCAAAAAACTAGGATTAGAGGTTCCATTTGATACAGCTATTTTCTTCTGGGTATCTTTCCCCCAAAATTAAAATAATCATACCACAGCAATGCACCCATGTTCATAGCAGCACAGTTTGTAATAGCTAAAACTTATGAACAGCCTAATTGCCCATTAACTGGAGACTGGATAAAGAAGATGTCTGTGTGTGTGTGTGTGTGTGTGTGTGTTGTAAAATGGAGTGCTACTCAGCCATAAAGAATGAGAAACTAGAGACATTTATAGATAAATGGATGCACATTGAGGCCATACTCTTACGTTAAATCAATAGGACACACATGTGTAAATACCAAATAGTTTCTCTGGTGTGAAAAACTAAAAGTGTAAATAAGGATAAAAATGTGTAATAGATAATGTGAAATAGGAAGAAAATGTCTAAAGGAGTAAGGGAAGTGGGAGGGGTAGGGAAAAGGAAAGAAGGAAAAAGAAAAAATAGGAGAAAAGGAAAAAATGGAAACAGTCTTTGTAAATAGGGAGGGGTGGAAGAGGAGAAGGGAGGGCACGGGAATGGCGAAAAAATAAGAACCAAGATTCGTCATGTAAAGGTACAAGTTCCCAATGATAAATGTAACTGTATTGTATGCCTAAAATGTACCAATAAACTTAATGGAAAAATAACATATATTCATAATTTCTATGAATAAAGTGTTTATAAACATTTTAATCCCAGTGTGCAATACATGTTTTCAGAATCTAATTTATAAGATAATAGGTCTATAATAACTCTTCAAGAATATATTCATTAAATTATATCACAGGTAATAACTGTGAAACCTATATTCTTCACAAATTGGATTATGATAACATTACATTTTTTTCTAAATCAGATTGAAGATAATTCACAAATGTTTCATGACTTATTCATTTTTTTACCAAGGATCTGCTTCAAAATGTTTATGACTAAATTTTGATTGTAAGTTCTCCTTTGACAAAGTGATGTTTTATGCTGAAAAACACTTTTTTGAAATTGGTAACATTATACTTGTACTTGTGAAGTTTGTTTCAAAGCAGGTGTACTTTGTGCTATTTTTGTAAAGGAAAGAAAATTTGTTATTTTTATTAGAATTATGGATTAACATCTTGTGTCATTAGCATAATCCATCTTCCTCCTTCTGGTCAGTTTATCACCTTCTCTTTATCCTGATGTTGATTGTATAACAAATGTTACCAAGTTTGTTTACCTAATTTTATTTTAGTTAGTTCTGAGTCTCAATTAAAATCACTTCATCTTATGATTCTGGAAAGTTGAAACAGGTGCAATTATAAAGCCGTTTACCTACAATCACTAAAATAATTAAGAATGTGTCATGAAAGAAAATTGTAACAAGAGGATACTCAGTAATGTTTCATGAAATAATTATCACATACTCATGCTTCTAAAAAGTACTTTGGAGCTAATGTTTTAAGTCATAATTTTTTATTTCAAGACCTGGTTTTTTACTTAAGCATGCAAAAGATATTCAAAAATGGATTAGACTTTTAAATAAACTATAAGAATTCAATCATTAAATTTTTAAATAATGAATTTTGTAAACCATTAAAAATTCTTCTAGCCAATTAGCTTTGAGTAGTACTGAGTTTTACATTTTAAAATGGATTGTAAATTTCTGCAGAATTCATGCAGAGCATTGCATTTTTAAATTCAGATTCAGGTAAACTGGAGGCTTGATAGTATGTCAATGGGCCATGAGTTCTGCTTTAGTAATAATAGGATTTGTTATACTGTGTTTTGTAAAGATATAATTGTATGAATTTAATCAGAATTCAGTGGGATACTAAATATTTTTTTGTGTGAAAGTGTAGCAATAACCAATGCCAAGCTTGACACAGGGGCAGTAGAAAAATAATTATACTAAGAATAACCAAAAGCTGTGTGTTGGTAGTAGGAAGCAAGATAGATATGCATAAAATATATTTTGAAATGTAACTGAGTCATTTTTTATTGATCCTGAGTGGATGGAAATGGAAAATTCTAAGAATTGAATTAAATAGTAAAAGCAGGCCAACAGGAAGCATTTTGAAGCTTTAAAAATATAAAGAAGTCAGTAGGAAAAACACTATCATCTTTTAAATCAAAATTATTATCTTCTGTGGCAAATGCTGATTCAAGGATTGAATGAACACTTGGGAATTTTTGAACTCTTTTGCTTTGCAAATGTAGACAGTCATTCAATTGTACCTCTAAAATTGATTAAGAAGTTAAAAAATATATATTCTTTTAAAGTTTATTACAAAAGAGAACAATGTTGCCTTTGTGCTTGAACTTTTGCTCAATAAATGTTTATTATATTAATGCATAAAACTGTCTGCTTTATTTTAACAAAGAAACTTTACTAGATAATAATCCCATATAGTTCTTCACAGCTGACTATTCATTAGACACTAGGGAAATATTTTTAAAAACAAAAATCCCTCAATCACACTCCAACAGGAATTTCTCAATTATTAGGAATTTCTGAATCCCAGGTGTGAAATGTGCCATGTAGGATTAATATGAAAATTTCAACTACTGCCTCATTCTTTAAAACAATTTAGGGAAAAGCAGTGGGACACTTAACCTCATATTTATATTGCTTTGGAAGAAGATTGAAAACCATTGGCAGACTGAATTGGAAAAAAGTATTATATTTATGAAACACATTTTTTGTGATGTTTGTAGGGAGACAGTGATAAAGGCTTAGCACTTTTTAAATGCAAGTTTACACTTTAGCAAACCTATCACTGCATTTTGCCTAAGTTTGGCTTCCTCATGGGGAGAGAAAGCAGTTTGTTCTCCATACCTTAACACACACTTTAAAAATGACCACCACAGATTTGTATTCAGTCACATGTTTTAAAATAAATAAGTAATTAGCCACAATAATTGAAATCTACTTTTCTTTTCTGGTAGCCTTCCTTATTTATATATCCACTTCTTCCTTCTTCCCTTCTCCCTCCCTTCCTTTCCTTTATTCTCTGAAATGAACTCCTTAGGCTTTTACATTTTACGCTCATCTTATTTTGATCCTATTCTTTGTTTACACAATTTAACCAATTATTATAATTGGTCTAAATTTTGCTATTGGTTTCATTTCAAATTATTTATTTATTTTTTTAGAAAGAAGAAAATAAAATCTTTAAAATGGTAAATGTAACTTGGCTCTATACATTATCTTGGAAGTTGGATGACTCATTGTATTAACAACATTTGTCCTGAGTGGTTGTGGCAGATTGTACAAACTTCTGCTGCCTTTCTTTTCCTTACTCAGGAATCCTGGGCATCTGGTACCTCATTGGAGAAAAATGGCATTTCTTAATAACTTCCCGTCATTTCAGCCGTGATATGGGGAGTTTTTCACATTTTGAACCTTCAAAAATGTCCAACACCAATATTTTCACTCGTCTCAGTTAAGGACTAGAGCAAATAACTCTCCTGAGAAAATGACCACCTGTGTCCAGGTAGCTACTTCAGGTTACCCCAGCTTTCCCGATGGGACAGTTGAAATCTATTCCTGTTTCATGTGCTACTTATTTATCACAATGCTATTCAACCTATTTGACTCTACTTCATCCAAATGCTGGTATTTTGTAAATGTCTAACCCTCTATACTATATTTTTCTTGATTTTTAAACTATATGGAGTCAATAAACTAAAAATTTACTTCTATTAATAACAATGAAAATATGAAAGCACACCTATGAAACAAAGTCTTCTTTAAATATTTTATAGTTATTATATTTCTCACAATAAGACTTTTACAAGCCAATATATTTTTATTTACTAAGTATAAGTGCTATTGTTCAAGTTTTTAAATCTGTGAATGCTATGTCTTGTACCTTGATTGTATTGATGGTTATATAGGTGTAAGTATACAGTATGTCCAAACATACCAAAATATATAAGTACATACTGCAGATTTTATATTATCAGTTATACTTCAGTACAGCTGTTTTTAAAACTATCTGTCATACATAGTAAAGAGAATGAATCTTCTACATAATAGAGATGTGAATAAATTTCTTATAATTATTTTGAATTTTACAGAGAGATCTAGGAAGTACAAACATTTAATTTGTTCCAAGAAGTTAAAATATCACATTTTTGAGTTAATATTTCTTTTTTTCCCCATTAAGTTTATTGATACATTTTAGGCATATAACACAGTTACATTCATCATTGGGAACGTGTACCCTTACATGATGTATCTTGGTTCTTATTTTTTCCCCATTCTCCTGCCCTCCCTTCAACCCCTCCACCCTTCCTTATTTACAAAGACTTTATTTCCATATTTTTCCTTTTCTTTTCCCTTCCTTCCTTTCCCCTACCCATCCCACTTTTCCTACTCCTTCAGACCTTTTCTTCCTATTAAACAATATCAATTATACAGTTTAAACAATGTATGTATTAGATACATTTTTATAAGATTTCTAGAAATTAATATTGATCTTTCTTAATTTCTATCATAAAACACCATCATAAAATGTTATTAAACAGTAAAAATAACTTATTTTAATAATGGACTTTTCATTGTTTTTTCTAACTACATTCTGTGAAAAACTTATTTCCTATAACAAAGAAATTTTAATTTGACAGTTTTGATTTTAAAAGCATATATGAACAAATGATATGTTTTCAATTGCATTTTACAGTGTTTCAATAGCTGTATCCAAATAAAATTATTAGAGAAATATAGGTATTCAGGAGAACAAATTGCAAAACCTTTGATGTGTTAAGGTATAATTATGCAGCCTTTGGACTTTCCCAACATCACCTTTTTGCTGGACTTTGCACAATGATCAGCAGAGAGTTAGAAGTAACATATCAGAAAAAAAAAAAAAAACAACTGGAAGACATGATACACCTTCAGGGGAAGGTGGTAAGATAGCTAAACAGAAAACTTGAAGTATAAAAAGAAGTGAGTGAATATTATACAAGCAAAACATGATACCCCAAATTTAAAAATATAATTGCATAAGTTTGAAAGAATGAGTCTGAAGAAATAGTCAAATTTAAAGTAAAATAATTGAAATTATAAATGTATAGGAAAGCAGAATCGACTTTGTTTTATTAAATATATTTACTACTTATTCATTGAGTTTTCTTTTTTTATTCATTGATCTTTCAGACTTATAGAATCAGCAGTATTATATCTCACGACTCCAAACAGCTTCACTGCTCTTGATAATGCAAATATTAATCATTTTTCATTAGTCATTTATTTTCGATATTATTTTCCACCTGCAAAATAAAAACAAATAACTTTTGTATTTCAAGAGGAAAAAACTTGGGGTTTTTTGGATGTTATACTTTAATTTTAGAAGTCAACAGTAGTTAGAAATTATATGTATTTTCCACATATGTGATGGTTAACCTTGTCATCTTGATTGGCGTGAGAGTCACTTAGATGATGAGCACAGAGCACTTCTAAGTGTGTCTGAATAGGTGATGAAGCTATCACCTTGGGGACTCTATCTGATCCTAGGATCCGACCTTTCTCTGTGCTTCTTTATTGTGCTCTGCTTCCTGACAGCCATAAAAAAGTAAATTTGTTTTTCTACCATGATATTCTTGCTTTGGAGCCAACTAGCCACAGACTGAAGCCTCCGAAACCATGAGCCAAAATAATTATTTCCTCCTTTAATTTAGAGGTGTCAGATGTTCTGTCTCAATAACAAGAAAGTTGACCACAAAACAATGTGTATACATACAAACATTAAAACAAACTACCCTATGGTTATGAAAGTATAGTAGCATTTTTATACAAATACTTGTGAAGTTTCAATAAAGTATTATTAGCAAACATGAATATCAGTCTACATGTGAAAAGTTTTCTTTCTGTTCTTAATCATGGGATTCCTTTATTTTTTAATTGTTGTCATTTATCATGGTTAATCCATACATTTTCTGTAACTCAGAAACATTTTTAATTAAGAAAATGTAATTAATCACTTTGTAATTTTTACTATTTCATATTTTACATAGTAAATACATGATATAGTAATTTTTTTCAAGGAATTATTTAAAAACAGCATATCAATCTGACAGGAGTAAAAATAATTTTATTTCATGCAGTTAGAAGGGTTTTGGTCAGATAGATTATAAAAATGTGATTTGTGATTTTTGGCTAACTTTAGACTCGTCACTGACAAGTGCACTTCGTAATCCAGTTTTCATCCCCTAAAGAGATATAACAGAGTTCACGGTTAGTTCAATAAATACTTCTCCATCTTTTAATAAGATACTAATCTGAACACTGTTGATTGCTCACCTAGTTAAGTTTCTTCCTCCCAAGATTTCAGTCTTCAGTGGTCAAACATATTTTTCTGGTAAAACCTATTCTAGAACTGTGCTTTTAACATGGAAGCCATTACATACATGCGGTTGTCAAACACTTGAAATTTGGCTAGTCTAAATCAAGATATGTTTGTATGTAAAATACACACCGAGTTTTAAATACTCGTCATTAAAAAAATCTGAAATATCTCCTTAAATTTCTATGTTGATGATGTGATATAGATAATGCATTGAATGACATATATTATTAAATTTATTTCCACCTACTTAATTTTACTTTTTAAAAAATACAACTACTAGAAGTTTTAAGCTTACACATATAGCTTCTATTTGCAACTAATTGTATATTTGGTCTAGGAAGTGTTTTGGTGAAGATAAATCCAACCCCCTCTGTCAGTTCCAATATAAATTTCTGAATTATTATCTTCATTATGTGACATCCTATATGCCATAGTAATGCATTCTTATAGCTTACCCTTTAAAAATATTCATAAAGGACCTTGTCAAAGTATAGAATGACTTCAGCTAATTGTGTGAATGTAAACACTGTACAAGCCTAGGAATTTTGTCCCTGCTTGTGACACTTGCATCTCAATATTCATATGCTTCTCAACTACATTTCCTTATACAGAATTCATCTACCTCTACTTAAAGAATCTAACATCTTTCAGGAGTATTGGAGTGCAATTTGAAAGCATTGCTTTACAATATTTCATCAATAATATTGATCAACAACTAAAATTATAAACTTAACTTACCTACTTGTTCAGTTCTTTTACATCCCTCTGAGAAATCAGCTCTCAGAAAGAAGCATCCTTGCGTGTCCCATTATCAACTTCCCTACAACAGGTAGAAAAGTATCTGGTATAGAGGAGGTGCTCAAAAAATGCTTTTAAAATGAATATGAGACCAGTATGTATGTTAAATAAGAATTTTCTTATGTTATTTAATGTCTTGTGATCGGATGGAAGTGTTTGACTATAAGACAATTCCATACTAAGATGGACATGTGTTACAAAGATAATGTCATTGTGACTGTCATGCTAAAATACTATATATGGCTCTGGACCTTAAGTTTCTTTATATAATGTGTAATTATTCTGTTTGCATTCTACAGGGGTTCAATTACTAAGACAACCATGGTCGGTAAGAAATTTCTAATAGTTAAGCTCACTGCTCTTACTGTACTACTAATGTCACTGATCTTCTTTATATAGATTTGTCAAAGCAATCCACAAAGCTTTTAATTATTTGTAATTTATTCATGTTTTATGTAGCAGATAAACATAGTCCATTTAGAATTTCCATTAGAAAAAGACCGTTCTATATATTTTTGTTCTTTTTTAGAGAGTTTGTTTCTCTTCTGAAAATTTGATTTTCTATAATATTAGAATAATTTTATCATGTCAAATATTACATTATTATAAATACTATCAATGAATTGCCCATATCTACTCAGTGTAACTTCTTTATCAGCCATAAATTTGAAAATGAGCATGAAATTATGACTTGCATATTTTCCATGAAAATTTTTCGAAAAAATACTTAAATGCCAGATTGTTTGTCAAAATTTATACTGTTTGATTTTAAACATTGTCCCAGTGATTCTGCATTACAATAAAACTATATATAGACTCTGTTTCCCCTGAAAATTTTTAACTATTCTACCCTTCTTTCTGCTTTACAGCAGAAATCTGTAATGTGGAATGTGGAGGGAGAAATGCCATCACATAGCCAGAAGCATGGAAACACAACCTGTGCTTAGGAAAGAATAGCAGAAGAGTGGAAGTATCCTCAGCCAATGCTGATGATATGAAAATTATATATCTCTTTTGCTATCTATATCTTCTTATGTGAAAAAATACAATAAACTTCTATTTGATTAAGTTGTTGTTTCCAGAGTCATATATAATCTTGACATTTTTAGAGCATGTGATAATGATATTGTGTATATTTTAATGTACGCATGTAGTATAAGAAATGTTCAGGAAGATGTCTGGTCAAAATGGCACTGCAAATTTATACTATTAAATCTATCCTCTCAGTCTTTCTTTCTCTCTAGATAAATATATTCTGATTACGTGTTCACTTATTTGTAAATATGATCATAATACTTGTGGACCATCTCCTAGATTCTAGGTGTGTGATCAGGCAGATGTAGTCAAGAATTTAACATCTGTAGGATTCCTCATTTAAGAGGATTTCACACATGACAGCACCTAGAATCTAGCATATTTATTGAATGTGAGCTGTGTCTTGAGACCCACACGGACAAGATGCTAATGGAAGCTGCATGAACTCCATGGGTCTACAACTCACACTGCCTTAGGGAAAAGGTATCTGGCTTTGAGAAAATGCATTTTCATAATATGCTGGGCCCCACTTACCTTGTTATCATCATGGCTCTGTGTGTATGTTGTGGGGCTGAGATGGAGCATGAATAAGGTGGAAGGTGCACATCAGATGTTTTTGTAAAAGAATAAATATTTTTGGCTGGGCTTTACCATGCTAACTCTTAGGGGCAGAGTGGGATGCAGAGAAATGAATGGGTGTTGTTCGAGGCCTTCTCTTCTGCTCATTGGGAATTCTTTGTAATTCCTATTATTCCTATAGTAGTAATATTCTCTTGAGCAATAGAGAATTTTCAATTGCCAGCATCATCTGGAACTGGATGAGGAACTGTGCTACATTTCTGTCAATATTAAAACTCTAGTTCAGACCTCAATATTCTTCATATTTTTATTATTTCTCACCTTTTTAAGATATTGACTCTTACCTTCTTGATAATATTGTCATTTTCTTTTGTTTTATCTTATACTTTCTCCTTAGACAACCTCACTTAAATTTGCAATTGCCATAATGAATATAAAATCATTAATAGTGATAAAATATTCCTATCTACTGGGTATCCTTCAGTTGGTAATTCATAGCTAGATCAAAGCCTTTGTATCTTTATACATATATTCATATATGCAGAATTATAAACCTAAATATTACTTTGGCATTTAAAAATTTACCCCGGTATAGGGAAAATTAAATTTTCAGTGGAAGATGAAAACTATAATAACTCAATCCTTCCTCCATTTTTCCTTTTTTCCATGGTTTAACTCTGACCATTTTTTCTTGCATCCCCGTTGTGTCTTCTGTGGGCATACTGACTACATCATATGATCACCTGGAGCCATCTTCTACACTCCTCTCAGGTATTCCTTCTAAATGCTCTCATAGTATTCTGAAATGAGACTTAATATGCCTACCATGTTACCTTATTGGTACAGAATCTGAACAGGATTTTGGAATAATTCAAATGCACTAAACAATAAGTAGGAAGGTGACATTTTTCAAGATGCTTGATATCTACTTCATATTATTCTAATGAAATACCTGAGGCAATTAATAAGTAAGGAGAAAAAATTTCCTCACATTTTAGGGGGTTAAATTAAAGGAGACCCCATATATTTGGGGCTCTGGCAAGAGGAATATATCATACTAGGAAATGTGGTAGAAAAAAACAGGAGTGTCAGAAACCTGGAAACAAAGAAGGAAAAAGAGGAAGAGTACAGGGCCGCACCATCCTCCTCAAGGATACTCACCGACTTTGAAAGGAATGGAAGGAGGACAATTCAACTTGGTTCCATTTCATCTTTTTCAAATCAGTATGTAAATTATTGGTTTATATATTCATGGAGATTTTTACTAAAAATTAGTTTGAGCCCTATACAATGATTATATAACAAATACTCATTATTATAGTATTCTAACATGTCTGAAAAATATATTGTAGTTGTATAAAACAATATAATTTATTAAATTTCAATTATTTGATGTTTGTGTTAATAAAATTACTATTATTGGCAAATATTTTATATTTCTTGGTCAGTTTCTTTGTGTGTATTACATCTATGTTAACTATCATTATATACTTTTTTTTCTTTAATGGCATGTAATTTCAGAATGCATGTGGCAAAAAATATAACTAAAATTTAACCTGTGATTCCATTTCATCACGATTCTGTTCTTATCAACATTTTCAAATTCCCATGAGTAAAATGTGTAATTTCGATTGAGGGTAATTCTTCCTCTGCTTTCTTCATGCTTTCCATCCCACAAGAGCTTAATTGGCCCACTTTGTCAAAGAGGCCCACTGGGTGAAGTACTTACATCTGAAAAGATTTCTTTAAAGACATCCACAGGGATCAGTTATTATAATAAATCTAGGCTATTCAAATAGAGTAGGTAAAATAGACCAATTCAATTGGCTGATTAAGAGTATATGTGCAAAAGAATACTTATGTTCTACTTCTATTCAGCTTCTTTCCTGCTGAATAATTACTTGTTTTCTTGTATTTTTCATCTGTGTTCACACAAGACACTTGAACAATAACAACAAGAAACTCTGATAACAAAGAAGCAAAATAAGGTAAACCATCTTTTTTTCTATACCTCACTTGACACAGTAGTCTTCATTCATGTTTGTTTCATGCTTATTTATTATAGAAACTGATGAGGTGCTTCCCAGGGAAACTGAAACTGGAAATTTAAAATAACTATATAGCTTCATCATGCTGGCAGTCAGTTAAGACCCTTCCAATGGAAAACAAAATTTAAGGCAAAAAGCATCAGACACACACACACACACACACACACACACACACACACACAAGCACAAATGGAAGAAATGAGTAAAAACAACAAAGCCAAGATAAAACAGATAGATATGGGATTGTAAATCCCATGGATTCTGTTGGCTTACTATAGATCATCTAGATTTTTTTAAGAATAGGAAGAAACTCTGTCTCTGGATACTGACTTTGTGGCTTCACTATGAAAATTAACTCCAGAAAAACTAGGTTTAATTTTACTTAGCCTAATTGCTCTTATTGCTGCACTTAGAAAATATTGAAATCTAGCATGATTGATGAGGCTTTTTTAAACATTAACTTTACTGGTTCTCTTAATGTACATAATGATCACATTCATTACAAGGAATTTGTACCTATACATGATATATCTTGATTCTTCTTCTTTTTTTTTTTTGGTACCAGGGATCAAACTCGGGTCCTTGTGCTTGTGCAGC
>NW_004624745.1:12701575-12821590 GCF_000247695.1 Heterocephalus glaber | reverse complement strand
TAAAAAGCTTCTGCACAGCAAGAGAAACCACCAACAGTGTGAAGAGACAACCCACAATGTGGGAAAAAATTTTCACCAGCTGTTCCTCAGACAAAGGTCTACTATCTAGAATATAAAAAGAACTTAAAAACATCAGACCTCCTAAATTTAAAGACCCAATCCAAAAATGGGCATCTGAAATAAACAGATATTTCTCAGACAAAGAAGTAGAAATAGGATATAAACGTATAAAAAAATGTTTAACATTACTGGTCATTCAAGAGGTGCAGATGAAAACAATGCTGACCCCAGAAAGAATGGGTGCTATCCTGAACTCAACCAATAACAAATGGTTGTGAGGTTGTGGGGAAAAAGGAACCCTGCTCCACTGCTGCTGGTAGTGTAGACTGGTGAAAATACTGTGGAAATCAGTATGGAGATACCTCACTGGGATTGGAAGTCCCATTTGACCCCGCTATTCCCCTGGTGAGTATCTTCCCCAAAGAATTAAAAGAATCATACCACAGAGATATATGTGCAGCCATGTTCATAGCAGCACAGTTTTGTAATAACTAAAACTTGGGAGCAACCCAATTTTCCATCAACTGGAGACTAGATAATGAAAATGTGGGTTGTTTTTTAGTAAAATGGAGTACTACTCAGACATAAAGAATGAGAAATTAGAGACATTTATAGCTAAATGGATGCACATTGAGATGATAATCTTAAATAAAAGTAATAGCACATGTGTCTAAATACTGAATATTTTCTCTGGTGTGAGAAACTGAAAGTGTAAACAAGGACTAAAAGATATGATAGATAATGTGAAAAAGGAAGAAAAGGGGCAAATGGGAAGGGGAATTGGAGGAGTAAGGGAAAGGAAAGAAGGGAAAGGAATTAATATGAGAAAAGGAAAAAATTGAAACAAAGTCTTTGTAAATAGGGAGGGATGGAGTGGTTGAAGGGAGGGCAGGGGAATGTAGAAAAAATAAGAACCAAGATAGAGTACATAAAGGTACACATCTCCAATGATGAATGCCATTATACTGAATACCTAAAATGTACCAATAAAATTAATTTTAAAAAGAACCACTATTTTCAATGGATTTTTCTTTTTGGAGAAGGGGATGAGTGATCCTATCAGAAAAATTCTTCTCATTAAATGTATATATAAATAAGTCCATTCAGTGAGTTTCTCTCCATGTATATTCCCTCAGAAAATTTATATTATTGATAAATACATCAATAACATTGTGAACTTTCATATGTCTCTATGACTATAATGTATACTTTTTATATCTATCTGGATATCTTAGTAGTATATCTCATAACTCTAAAAATCCAAATTTTAAAAATAACTAGAAAAGTGTTTTAAATTTTTTTTCTCAAATCAATCATAGTGATTTGAACTACAAAACTTCAAAATAACATCTGTTGTCTGGAATATAAGAATGAAACTCATATTACTTGAAGTCCAGGATTGTGGTGCTTCCTGGTTTGCTCTTGTCCAGAATTACTTTTGGTATTCTGAGTGTCTTCTGGCTTTATATGAATTTTAGGATTATTTTCTGTAATTCTGTGAAGAATGCTGTTGCTATTTTGATTGAAATTACATTGAATTTGTTTTGGAAATACAGCCATTTTGACAATATTCACTCTGTCTATTCAAAAACAAGGGATATAGTTCCATTTCCTGATATTCTCTTCTATCTTCTCATTTAGACTACTGTAGTTTTTGTTGGATCTCTCACCATGCAGTACACTAAAATCAAAGTAGATCAAAGATCTAAATGCTAAAACAGAAACACTTATTTTGCTGGAAGATAAAATAGGTAAAACTTTTGAATTTCATAGGGGCAGGAAAGGACTTTCTGAATAGAGCCCCAATTGCACAAGAAATAACATCAAGAATTAACAAATGGAGTCATATCAAATTAGAAAGTCTGCAAAGCAAAGAAAATAACCAACAGAGTTAAGACACACTCACAAAATGAGAGAAAAAATTTGCTGACTATTTCTTCCACAGAGGACTAATATCTAGACTATATAAAGAGCTAAAAAAAAGACAAAAATAAAATTCCAAACAAAAATATAAGCAACTGAAATGAATGGCCAGTTCTGAGAAGTATGAAAGGTATTAAATACATGAAAGAATATTTAACATCAGGGACCATTAGATACTAAGATTCCATCTTACTCCAAAAAGAATGGAGGTCATCAAGAAATCAAACAATAACAAATGGTAGGGAAGCTTTGGGAACAAAGGAACCTTTCTCCATTGTTGATGGGAATGCAACCTAGTACAACCATTATGAAAATCAGTGTGGAGAGTGGAGGATGTAGCTCAGCGGCATCACTTCTGACTCACAAGCACAAGATTCCTAGTTCAGTTACCACAAAAATGTACTAATAAAATGATAATAAAGGAAAACTGTAAAATTAGAATACATGGCAGGGATTGAGTTAAATTATCTACATTGTTTCTCTAAAAGGCAAAATCTGAAAGAAGAAGAAACATGTAAAACACATCTGTTAGGTAAGAAAAGAGACAACTTCTTTAGCAAATATAAGTTTAGAGGTATCTGGAGTTAATATACAATGTTTTAAAAGTCAGACAGGTAGCAACACTTGCAGAATTCAGAGACTTATTTTACTGGGATATAAGAGACATCTTAATTTTCTAAATTTTCTTGTATTGAAGAAAAATGTTTAGTATTCTGATGAAACCAAGACTGATAAAATTATATTTTAATGCTTTCCTCATAAATGTACATCATAAATGTACAGTGAAGTTTAAATTTTTCATTTGATTACCATCCAAAAGCATGCTTTCATATCTGCTGAGCATTTCTTTTTTCCTTTTTTTTTTTTTTTTTTTTTGGTACCAGGGATCGAACTCAAGACCTTGTGCTTTTGGAAAGTAGGTGGAGAAACCACTGAGCTAAATCCCCAGACCTACTAAGCATTTCTTAGTCCAATGATGTTGACATATCATGATTAAGAATCACTATCTATCCCTTGTCAATTTCATACCCAAACATATCTTAAACCATACTTATTCTACATAAGTAGCAAGTTAATTCTACTTAACAAAATACAGATATACTGCTTACAAGTGGAAATGCAGTAATCCCTTACGCCAAAATCTCAATAGTTCCATTTTTCAAAAGACCAAATCTAAATGTCTTAGAGTCAAGGCAAATTCTTTTTTAAACTTTATTTCTTATTTAAATTTTAAATTCATTTTTATTACTATGTGTTTGCAGTACATGCAGTTTATAATCATCTTGGGGAGTGGTTATATGTACATAATAGAGATTGTTTCTTATAAAATCCCCTTCCCTCCCCTATCTCTCCCTCCTCCAAAATCCCTTTTCCTATTTTCATTCTTGCCTCTGTTTAAAAAAGAAAGTTAATATAATCCCAAAGTATAATGGCTCAGATTAAACACTCCTATTCCGAAAGGAGGAATAAGAGATAAAAACAAATGACATCATAGCAAGACCAACAACCAACAGGGGTCAAGTTCAGTAGCCACATGTCTGGCATTCAAGGTGCATGGGAGTAAGATGTGAGTTCCAGAGGACTTGTGCGGTCCCCAAATACAGCCATGTTTGTCACCCACATGGCCCCTCTCTTGGGTTAGCTCTAGTCATGGACCATAGCTTTCCTTGGCAGACATTGCTTGTTCCTGACATCGCTGCTTCCTAGGATATCCACAGTACCATTGGCTTCATCCCCACAGCTTCATTCAAGGGGCTCTCAAGATAACCTCACCTGACCTCTCAGTCTTTCCTTTGAAATCTGGGTGGAAGGCTTCCAGACACCAACAACTCCTGCATTATGAATGCCAGTAAGATCAGCATCACTTGGAAAATGCCAAGATTGGGTGTCATCTCAAGTAGTATCTGGGCACCTTTGGACCACAGCTGTAGCAGACTGAATGCCTGGATAGCTGAGCAGAGTGAAATGAATGTCATCAATTCTCTAGAAGGCCCTTTTCCAGCAGGCATCCTATGGTCACTCTTCTCAAATGAAAACTTAACACTTTTGTACACTTGAACCCACCATGGGTGGGGTCTTGATGATTCTTGAGCTGCTCTTAAACCCTCTTTCTTCTTGTCTGCCTATAAAAATCATTGTCTTTTTTCTTTCTTTTCCTTCCTTCCTTCCTTCCTTCCTTCCTTCCTTCCTTCCTTCCTTCCTTCCCTTTTTTGTGCAAATCTGTTTAGCAGCTACATCTCCTTTGGTCCCAATTTACACATGATTCCTACAGAGTCAATATTTAATATTTTCAAATGTTTCTGTTCTGCTTTTTGTATCAAATGCTATTTATAAATCTGTCAAAAGTAGCCAACAGTACCCATGACAAATCCTGATTTTGTAGCTGTCTTGAAATTTCCTCCACCAGATTAATTAACCCATTCCCCTTAACCTTGATCTCCTGCAAATTCTCAAGATATGGGCCAAAAGGAGATAATGTTTTGACAAAAGTGTACTATATATGGTCTCTAGTCCAAATGCTAATAGAGTCTGTCTTGGTTATTTTTCTCATTGCTGGGACAAAATATCTGACACCCAAAGGAAAGGGAAGAGAGATTTATTTGGTTAACAGTTTATAGAGCTTTCAGTCCACAGTTGTCTGGCTCCGAGGCAAGGTGAGATGGTAGTGGGGCACTGGAGAACAGGCAAAAAGCAACAGTAGATAAATGGAACAGCAGAAGCAGAAGCAACAGCGTTGTTTCTGTCCTTTATATTTTATCCAAATTGTAAACCTATAGATTGGTGACACCCATAGCAAAGGTAAACCACCCTAATCCCAGCATCACATCCTTAATCCTGGCATTACAGACATTGGACCCAGCCACCTCCAAAAAGTTCCATCTATGACCACGTGATGCTTTAGGGGGACATCTATATACAAGCCATAATGTTGCACCCAAACTCAAGTGCATCCCTTTATTCAAAAGTCTTTTAGTCACCAAGGCCATACTCTTAAGTGAAATAAATAGGACACACATGTGTAAATACCGAAAAGTTTCTCTGGTGTGAGAAACTGAAAGTGTAAATAAGGATGAAAATGATTAAAATGAATAGTTGATAATCTGAATTACAAAAAGGTCCAAGGTTTTGGGGGTGGCTGGAGGGGAAGGAGAAAGGAAAGAAGGGCAAGGAAAAATTATGAGAAAGAAAAAAAAAGGAATCAAAGTCTGCGTAAATAGCGAAGGGTGGAGGGGATGGAGGGGGTGAAGAGTGCACAGGTAATGGGGAAAAAGGAAGAACTAAGATACATCATGTTCAGGTACAAACACCCAATGATAAATGTAAATGTATTGTATACCTAAAATGTACCAATAAATAAATAAATAAATAAATAAATAAATAAATTAAAAAGTCATTTAGTCCATTTCTAGGACTTGCCAAAGTTCTATCTCTTTCAGCATTTCTGAAAAGTTACAAGTGCCAGGTTTCCTCTGAGATTAAGATAAATCTTAGCTTTGATCCTCTGCACAAATGAAAAAAATCTAAACATTTCCAATCCACAATGAGAGTAGCATATAAGATATAAGGTAAATATTTCCATTCCAAAAGGTATAGATAGAGGGATAGAAAGGAATAGGACCAAAGCATGTCCAAAATCTAGGGCAAACATTAAGTCCTGTAGTTCCAGGCCCAGCATTTGGGGCAATCTGTAGCAAGATGTGAACTCTAGAGGGCTTGGGTGGTTGCACCCCTATGGCACTGCCAGTGGTTTCAGGTCTCATGGCTTCTTCTTTCAGCTGGCTTTGCTCACTCCTTGTAGCTTTCCTCCGATGACCCACCGTTCTAGCTTCTTCAACCTTCTAGGGTCTCGACTACACCTTCAGCTTCACACTTACAGCTTCACACACTGTCCTTTCAAGGGGCCTTTTTCTGAAATCTGGGTGGAGCCCTTCCTGACCCCACAACTTTGCATTCTCCCTTGCACTTTTAAGCCTATGGCAGAACAGTGAACTAAATAAATATGCAAAAGACAGGGATCACTTCATAACAGAAAGCCTGGTTGTAATATAGCTTAATGTGATCTATTGTCCTGGAATCTTAAGAACTGGTAATGATGGTAAAATTTCACCACAGCTCTCTGAAAGAAGGTCTGAGTGAACAGGAATCCTGAAGGAAGATTAGTTTGTAGCACAGTCAACTTAGTTCTATAGATTTTTAACTTGAGGCCAAATTACGTTCAGGGTTAAGCGCTGAATTTCAAAATAAACTATGATCTTCCCTGTTTATCCCTATGACAGGAAAGAATTTTGAACTCTCCCTTTTCACAATAGAACTCCATTGAAACTGAATTACATAATGAGATGATGTGAATGTGATTTTAATTATAATCATTGTAAGTTTACTTTAGTATAGTTATAAGGTAAATAACTATGAATAGGTTTGATATTGTAGTTAAAATTTCATCTCTCTGCTAAATTCAACTTAGTACTTTTATTCCTACCTGATTCACCTCAAATGACCACTGCTCACAGCTAAGAAGAAAATCTTAGAAAGCAAAATACAGTTTGCCACATTTATTATATCTATTGAATGATAATCATGATAATCAAAAACTGACTTGTTATATGACATCCTATATAGCATCATATAAGAAAATATTTGCATTCAAATTCTAAAATACATATCTGCATAAAATCACTTAAAAAGGTGGCACAAAAGTTACATGTATTTTTATTATCAAACATGAAAAATACATGGTGATATCCAAGGAAAGATATTTGAAGCTGTAGATGGCAGTAGTGTCGCATTTTAATGAAAATGTCATAAAGC
Source organism: Heterocephalus glaber (assembly GCF_000247695.1). Next base: position 12,814,798 of record NW_004624745.1, on the reverse strand, counting down.
TCATCTTTATCCTTCACCCAACAAACTTCATTACTTTCTGCAGTTGTATAGGTCAATACAAGAAGATATTGAATATTAATTTGAAGTCTTTTTAAAAAAATACAACTTGGATTTGCATTTACGTTTTATACAAAAGTCTTTACCAGGAGAATCACAGCAATAGGGAATAAAATGTTTTTTCATCATTTTCATCTGGTTTGTATTGCTAAAGTACAAGGTCAGGGAATTTTGGAATAGACAGCTAATTGATAGGGACTCATTCATTCTTTGCATTAATTTGTTGAATACTCAGTGGACTCTCAAACATACATCTTACTATGTCCATTGAGCCTTTAAAATCTCTTTCACTTCTATATATTCTTTAATACTGGAGTTAAGTAGGACTTACATAACTTGTTCTCTAGCACTCTATACACAATTCTAAGGAGCATTTTTTCCACAAATAACCAGATCTTGTAAGGGAGAGGAAATTGTTCATATTTTGAATAGCATCTAAGATATGACTACAGGATATGGTCAAGGAAAATCTCTAATAAATGGGACTATAGTTAAAAGATCCTGTACTTTTCGAAAAAGGGAACACAAAAGATAATAACTGCACAATGAGTTATGTAGTTAAATTGTTGTGCACTATCTGAGTATAAATTAACTACAGAGCAACTTCCTAAAATTTGCATTTTAGCCACAACAGAAGAAATGTTTGATACCAAAGCAGAAAGTTACTTCTTGCTGCTTCCAATGACTTGCATTAGATTGTTTTTTCAAGGGTGTTCTCAAAAAAAAGAAAGAAAGAAGAAAAGAAAGAAAGAAAGACAAAAACAGCCTTAAAAGTTGTACTTTCTTTTCTTTTTATTATAAAAATAAATATTAATTGAAGTTAATAGCTGAAGTAAAAGTGCCAATTTAATCGCATCAAATTTTGTGAGCACTTTCAGCTATATGAAGACAATATTAAGGTGTCATATTAAAGTAATGTGTTATCGATGCTTCTTTTTATTTTTTCAACGTAATATGGCAGGATTCTGTAATGTACTATAAATGGCAACTAACTTGGAAGCCAGTTGAGCTACTCTACGTGCTTTATTACATTATCAAGACACTGTAGAAGCTTTTTCTTTTGAAATACCTAAGTTTGACCAGATCACAAAAAATAATTGGGATCAAAATTCTCTTTGTGATTTGACATCTACTTGTATTTTTATCAGTAATTTTGATACTCAAATTTAAGCAAGTAACAATGAATAGTTCATTTTTCAGTGTAAATTTGAAAACTCTGTGACTTGCAATATATTCTTATACTTTCTACATAATTTTATCTGATTAATCTCCTTTTAAGAGAACAGTCACATTTACTGCAATTTCAATTGTTTGTGAGCATTTAGATTCAATTTGATCAATTTAAAGTACCTCAAATAAATAGTAAGTAAATGGCAGATACAGCAAAAACTATAATATTAATTGAAGTAAATTACCTACACAAGCTGTCTGAAAACTTAATTTAAGATTTATCTTTTTTACTGCCTTGGATAACTTGCAATTATGAATTTTAGTACTTTGAAATTATTCTTTTTAATGACAAAGTGATTATTGAAACCCTTTGGTCCCTGTATATAAGTTCAGATAAATGTATGAAGCAGACATTTTTCTGTTTTTTGGAGTGTTGTCATGAAGTAGAAATAGAACTTAGTAAATAGAAAAAAATATTAAATGATTTACTTATTTTCATAAAGTATTCCTTGCTTACCATTTAAAAATAGATTGTTTAGTTAAAATGCATACAAATTTTATACTTCTTTTGGATTTTTCCATTTATTTTTTATTAGTACATGTTTGCAGAACAAAATGTTTACACTCCTTGTGTAGAGTTGACACATGTACATAACACATCTTCATTCTTTTTTCATTCCTTTTCCCTTCTCTCCCTCCTGCCTCCCTCCATTTCTTGATCCACTTCCCATTTGAGAATGATCTGTTTCCCAGTTTCTATTGTCTTTTATTTTTCTCTTTTTTAAAAATTCGGGTTCTCATATAAGAGAATTCATGTAATATTTAAGCTTGTATATCTGATTTACATAATATTTGGTCTCAAGGTACATTCATTTGCCTACAAATGACTCGCGTTTATCTTTCTTAATGGCAGAGTATGCATATATTACTGTAATGTACTTAACTATTTAAAGAAGGTCTCTAGAAAGGGAATAGTTAGGTAAAATGAAATTTCTAGTTTTATTTTTTGGAGAAATTGCCACAGAGATTTCCATAGTCATTGTACTGGTTTACATTTCCACCACCAATGTAGAAGGTTTCTTTTTCTCCCTTGCCAGCATTTATTATTATTCTTCAATTTCTTGTTGACTACTCTTTCTGGGGTAAGAAACGTAGTTTTAATTTGCAATACTGTAATAGTTAGTGATATTGAGTGTTTCTTGATGAATTTATTGGCCATTTGTGCTTCTGTAGAGTGTTTATTCATTTCACTTGTCCATTTTTTAATTGGGTCTTTTATTTGGGAGTTATATTTTTTTGAGTTCTTTATGTATTCTAGATATTAGTCCTCTGAGGAATAGCTGACACATTTTCCCTTTTATTAGGTTGAATGTTTAAATCTGAAATATTTAAAATTTGAATTTTTAAAAAACTACATAACATAGCTGTTTTAGCACATTGCTGAATTTGGCATGGAATATAACAATAACTTATCAAAGTCATAAAGTACGTTTCTCCTCCTTTTGCTAAATCTTTCTACAATCAGTAACTAGCTCAGTTTACAAAGTCTGTTCCATGCTGAAAGATTAAAGAAATAATAAACAGGGCCAGGGATTCAGCTCAGTGGTGCCACCGCCTGCCTTGAAAGAGCAAGGTCCTGAGTTCGATCCCTGGTACAAAAATAAATAATAAATAAATAAATAAATAAACCGAGATAGATATTTCAAGATTGTTTATCTGTGATGTAGAACCCTGCCAAAAGAGCAGTACAAAACAGAAAGTACAGTAATCAGATTTTAAGTGAGTTTTCATGTTTTGGTTATTTTGTTCCTTAGAGAGGCACAACTACATTCAAGGACAATTTGACCACCATGTCATGAATAATTTGCCTCAAGCCTAGTTCAGTAGTTATCATTAGACTAAGAAGAAATCCAAGATTGTACTTAAGGGTCTACTTATTATCATTCAAGTTAATTCTTGATACAATGTAAATACCTAATTGTGTATTCTATTGTTACATTATTATCAATCCAACAGCTTTCCTAGATACTGGATATTATAAGTGATAATTTACATTATATCTACATTATACCTGTCAACACTTTTTCTCAATTGTGGCAGTATATACCAAGTAACTATGTATGAAGTTTCCTATTAAAATATTTAACATATGGAAAATTGCATATTTGAAGGATATCATAAATTTATTAGAAAAATTTAGACACTTATACTTTTCTTTAATCAGTTTAAGAACTAGACTTCCAAAATTGTATTATAGTTCTGCCTGATACACTATCAAATTCTCCTCCATAATTAACTTTGAATTTCCTATTTATCATTTAACATTTTCTGTTTATCTTTTACTTTATTATTAATGCACTTATGCTTAAACTATGCATAATGTTTCATTTTCTGTTTCTTTGAACATTATCTAATTGTTACTAACAGAAGTTATTCTCAAATTACTGTACTTATCATTCAGTGTTATGTTTTCATGTTCTTTACCTAAAATATTTTTTTAAAGTTAATAGAATTTGATTATATAAATATATTCTATATCTATCTACTAGTCAATAAGAACTGTGTTGTTTCTGAGTATTTGATGTCAGGGGTAATGCAGTCATGAAGATTGTGTGCAGGATTCCTGGCACAAAATTTGAGGAGATTTTAGGTTATAATTATGAATATAATTACTAGGTCATGATTTGAGTACTCATTTATCTTTAATAAATTATTCCAAAAATTTTTAATAAATAAGTGAAAGGTTTTGTCTTGAGGAGTAAATTTGTTCCAGTTGCCTTAAATATTCTCCAAATTCACATTTTTAGATTTCAATTTTTGCTTAACCTGTGGATAAATCCTCTAATCACTAGTTCATTGCTTCTTAATTTGTCACCTTGTTCACTGATGAGTTTTATCATCTTTCACAAAAGTTATGGACCATTATTGCTTTTAATCTGTGAAATGTTCATCTTGTTGACTCATGTTGCTTTTGTGTTGTTTATCTCACTGCTTTATAAGTGTTTTATACAGATTTAAAGTTGCTTCGGTTTATACAGCACTTCTTATTTTCTACCTTGTTTAAGTAATTGCTCTCTTCTGAGGATCAAAACAATATTCTCTCACCCTGTATTATTTTTTAAGTTCCTTAACTTCTAGCTTTTATTATTAATCTTTTCCTATGGTTAGTTTATTAATTAAATTATACTATCCGTAGATATGCATAGAAATATCATAGTGTCTGCACATTTTATGTTCAGTACTATCCACAGTTAGAGGCCCTCTCTGTGAATCATGAAACTGTTGCTGGATAAATGGAGACAGTGGTATCAGGTTGAGCATGTTGCCTCTATTCTTGTTTCACTGAGAATTTTTAAGAATAAAAGAATGTTTAATTTTAACAAATGCTCTATTTATGTATTCAAGTGACCACAGTTTCTTTTTTTGGCTCTGTTTTATTCTGTTTAAAATGGAACAATGCATGTCCAAATTCGAAGTAAGAACAAATGTCAAAATTTGAGGTAAACCAACATTCTTGGGATAAAGCATAACTGGACACAATGTTTATCCTTCATATAAATTCCTGGATTTATTATGATAATATTTTGTTCTATACTGTATATATGTTCGTATACACATATATGTATTTATGTGAATGAGATACACAAATGTTTATGGTTTTGTTTTTTGTCTGCTTTTTGTAATATATTTGTCTATTTTGGTGGATATTTCTGCATCATAAAATAAGAGGGGGAAGTAGCTTGCTATTGATTTTCTAGTAAATCTTGTATAGAACTGTTGTATTTGATTATTTGCTTATTTTTCTTTTCATTTTCCCTTGACAATATAGTAGCATTTACCAGTGAAGCTATCAAAACTTAGACTTAGTTTCTGGGAAGGCTTTTTATTAGAAATTCAATTTGAATATGAATATATAGTTATTAAAATTATTTGCTTCTTGGTTTATTTTTAGTAGTTCTGCTTCCCTGACATTTGCATTCTTTTCCTAAGGTGTAGTTAAAAAGTGATTTTGAAGTATGGTTTTATTTCTTTAATAGATGAGATTTTACAGGTCCTTTACATTTTTTATAATTACAGGGAACTTGTGTCCATGAATTTTTCCCATCCTCTTTTTATATTTGTTAGCATTAAAGTGTTTATAAAGTTTTCATACATTTTTCATGCCTCTTGGCCATAATCTTAGTCTTTTTTATTAATATTTCCAGCTAAAAAATATTTTAGCCTTTATAAATAAATAATGTTCTCAAAATTCTGCTTGATTTTTTTTTATATTTGTTGTCATGTATTGATTTGTCTTCTTTAATATGTGATCTCAACTTTATTATTTTCTTTCAGATTTACTGGATTTCAATTATTTTATTTATTTTATCATCTCATAATATGGATCATTGAATTATTTATTTTAGTGTCTTTTCTAACAGAGCATGCGAGTTTATACATATTCCTAGTGCAATGATAAAACTAATTCCCTTAAATTTAATTTGTTATGTTTAAAATTTTGTTGAAAATATTTTTTCTTAATAATTTATTTCATTATCTAATGATTGTTCTCTATTACTTAATTTATAAATATAATCACGTTAATTTTTCTCTTATCAGAAAACATGAATAAATAATAATTTGAGATTCTTTGACCTTATTTCAACTTATCATTATTTTAGTAAATATATAATATCAGCATGTGAAATAACATGTAATTTATTGTAAATTTTTAGGCAGTTTTCAAAAAAATTAGTTAGAGTAATTTTGGTAAATATGTCAATTTACTAAACAACTGCCTAAAACTAATAATAACAGGGATATTCCATCTCTCTTTCAGTGTCTTTTTTCCATATTCAATTATTTTCTTGTGCAAGTATTACATTAAGAATATATGATACAAAATTTCACCTTTTCTTCTTGTTATTTCAATTGCAATTTCCTCATATCTAATTTGGTATAAAAATTTAATAATAATAATTATTATTATTTCAATGTTACATTGATAGCTGAATAAATATGTAGAAATAACATTAAAGGGAATTGTCTATTAATAAAAGTACCTATTAAATAATATATTTCTGTTTAAATAATATATTTCAACAGTTCTTATGTAAAATATATTATATAGCAATCATATATAAGGAGTGATCAAATATAAGGTTTTATAATGAGACATATTACTGTTCATGCCTTCAAAATGCTCTGTTGCTTTGAACACACATTTCATCGTTCTTGCCCTTTTTTAAAGCAGTTCTACAAGTCCTCTTTTGTGTCTTTATTCAGTGCACTCAAAATATAGTGAATGCTGCTGCCCAGTGCCATTGTAGATATACCGCATATTACAATGCTATTATATATTATTTTGCAAAATATCTTATATTCTGAGAGAGAAAACTTTTTAGAAAATTCTGATGTCAGATCCTTTTTAAAAGTTACTGTTTGTGAGGCTGCTCAAACATTTGGAATAAGAAAATATGAACACCATATATGCATAAATTGAGTAAGCATCTATATAGTGTTTTTTCTGATAATTGATGATTTAACATGTTTAAGCAAGGTCTGAACTAATAGCTTTTTAATAAGATTTATTTAATATGATTAAGCAGGTTAGATCCCAAAACAGGAAAAGAGAATTAAGTACCCCTGTGGCAAGTTATATATTTCTTTGCAAAATCATATTACCTTTTCCTTATAGGGTCTTACAGTTTAATTAAGATTGCCTTGATTTAATAATTATTGAGTCTCTTTTAGTATCATTAATGTATTACACAGACATTAAATTTGCCCTGGCAATTCTTTACCTAAAAGAATAATTTTAATTGTTCCTTGGATCATTTCCATTAAAAACCATAGTTTGGTTTTAGAATAATATAATTTTCTTTTTTTCTGGATCCCATGGGCATCATTCATTTTCCTTAATTCATCTTAACAAGGTATTTTATTCATAAATTTTTCACTTCTTCCTATAAATAGTGATGAAATGACAGAGCCATTAAATCTATCATAGAAATCAAGGCTTTTCTCTAATTGATCTTAAGTCAATAAAATTTCTTAAAAATGAATGGCATTCCAGACTTTCCAGCAGCAAAATCTAGATCAGTTCCTGTATGGAAAAAATTCCCATTTGCAATACTGAGAGAGAAAATTCTGGTCAAGCATAGCGATCTCCTGAATTGAGCTACTTGGGCTGATATTCTGGGGAAATCAAGTGTGGTGGCTAGGGTTGAGTTGCAAGTTGCTGGGAATTAGGACTTATTGAGCACACTTTTAGGTGTGTCTGGTTGAGTCATGGAAGTGTAGCCTTGGGCCCCGTGTCACGTTCCTTGCCCCTTCTACTCACACAGTTCACTTGCTGTGCTTCATGGCCACCATGAACTAAGTAGTTTTGTTTTTATATGTTCTTCCTCCATGATATCTGCCTTCAAGTCAACTTATTTATGGGCTAAAATAGTGAATTAGTCCCGTCCCCCTTTAAGTTGAGGTTGTTAGGTGTTGTGTTTCAGCAAGGAGGAAGCTTACTAATACACCAAGTTAGTTAGAATTTCTAAGACAGACTGCCACAGAATAGAATAGTATAGAGAAAAAATTCTGATAGGCTGGAGGCAATCCTCAAATCTTCTACTGAGTAATGATTATTGTATGTGTAGGAGGAAAAGATGAAAGTTAAGTAAATAACTCTCTTTTTAAACAAATTAATAAAAGGAGTGTACCAAATTTGGAAGACCTGAAGAATACCAGGAAGCAACTTATCCTAGTTGACATTTATAAACACTTCCATATAACAGTGAAAGAATAAATATCAAGGTGTTATGAACCGCAAAATAGAGTAAATTCAAGTGTGAAAGGTACATATGCTAACATTTCTTAAGTATTTTGTACATATATTTTAAACTCTGAAAAATAAATGACTATATGAAATATGAGGAATAGTTTTGTGAGATTTACATTTCAAATATTCAGTCAACTGAGACGTTATATTATTTATATTTAAAATTCTGAAAAATGTTTTATAATCTCATGTTAAGGATTAGTCTTAAATGATAATTTTTTGGATTATGTATAAATTTTATTCAAATATGTAGAGTCAGAGGGACAGTCCCTCCATTTAAAAGTAAAAGAAGTAATATCAGGGTGCTTTTTTTTTTTGGTGCCGGGGATCAAACTCGGGAATCAGGCTGCTTTTTTGACTTAGTAATGATCAGTTCTTATTTTCAGTGGATTATATATGAGAATGCTCTTCTGACAAAATATACTTCACTTCATTAGGCACAAAAGAAAGAAAGAAGTTTTCAAAAAATGAAGTCAAAACTTTATAGGAGTTAGGAAAATGGACATCAGTAAGAGGTAATGAAGACTATAATATGTAGGGAGATGAAATAATAATTAAAATTTTGGAATTGGGAACTTTGAAAGAATTCTCTGTTGAAATAATGAACCAATAGCCATAGGCCACTCAGCAATTAGCAATATAAAAATAAATTATGGGAAGAAGGATAAAAAATGGAGTATTTTCTTGTAGATTTTCATTTTCTCCATTATCCTTCTTATAAGACATGGACATTGTTTAAAAACTTAACCTGTAAATATTCACCTCTAAATGAATGTTTCAATAATGTTATTTTATAAAAGAGAAAATAATGTAAATAAATTACTCTCCAAGTGTCTTTCTTGCTGGCAAAACTGAAATTGAAGGATTGTTCTGCCGGGTGTGGTGGCCCACACCTGTAACCTCAGCACTCAGGAGGGTGAGGCAGGAGAATCTCCATGAGTTAGAGTTTGAAGCCAGCCTGAGCTAATAGTGAGTGACTTTAATGACAGCCAGAACTACAAAGTGAGATGCTGTCTCAAACAAGCAAACAAGCAAACAAACAAAAAAATAAATTGTCTGAACAGCTAAACATATAATTTAGACAAAAGTAAGAAAGTAGATTATTTAAAATGACAAATTGACATGTCTCTTATACTTGGAAAACTTAATTTATATTCCCAGAAAATTTCAGTCTACAATTTTTGGTGTCACTTTTTGTTTGACAAAATTTTTCTTGAATATTGAGATAGTAAATAATTATTTAAATGACTATAGTTAATAATTTAGGATACCAATTATTTTTATTTTTATTATATATTTGCCTTTAAAATAAAATAAAGTAAATATAAAAATATTAAAAGTATAAATTAAAAATATAAAGTAAATATAAATGTAAAATGCAATATGTTGCAATACCCATCAATCAGCTTTAATAATTATGAATTTATGGTGAATTTTGTTTTATACCCTCTTCACTGATCACTCTCACCTAATGAAATATTTTGAGTCAAATGAAAATAGTCACATTTTATGTCGTCTATATTTCAGTATGTGTTTTAAATTTCAAGCCTCTTAAAAGTATGATCACAATACTTTATTATAATTAAAACTGATGTTTAAAATAACTTCAAATATCTAATTGGCAGCAAATAAATTTTATTGTATAAATAATAATTCAATGAAAACTTTAAACTTATACATGAGCTAATTCTTTTTAGAGAAGGATCTATGTAGCACTCCTGTGGATATCCATAAGTGGTAGAATGTTTTTCTAGCAGGCATGCAAAGATCCCTTGGTTTGATATTCAGCATTGTGCTCACCATCATCATTATTATGTAGCTAGAGCTACATTAAAATAAACATTCCTTGTTATTTTCTGTCACTAAATATAATTTCATTTTAGGTTATGCCTCATTTTTATGCTAATTTTTGTAGTAAGAACACAAGTTCCTTCTAATTCAGAGCTTTTATATGTCAAGTTGAAATAAATTTATTAATGAATTCATATAAAAGCCAGTAAGGTATCTGTACTGAAGTTGTTGCCCATTCTCTTCTCAACATTTCCATTCAGGTTTTTTTTTTCAGTTTTCTTTTATTAGTTCTTCTGCTCCTCATTTAATTGTAACTCATTACTATTTTAATTTGCAGTAATGGAGAATTGATGAATTTTAGGAGAATGCCTGAGAACTATACACAAATATTAAAAATCAATCTTGATTAATATGTTTACAGTTTTAATTCTGCATGAATACTGCTACAGATTCCAAATTCATAATCATATTTCAAGGGAATACCACCATGTAATAATGAGACTGTATTTTAAGTCATTTACGTATAATATTCAAGAAATTTTTAATGTTTCAATATATATAGAATAAATAGTAAATCATACTATAAAGGCTGTGTAAAGAAGTATATCTCACTATAGAAACAAAAAATCTGGGATAATTTTAATAACTGTCTTATTTTGTGGATATGTAGTAATTAAATGACATAGTATGTTAAGAAAGCCTGTCTCCTTTTGATTACTGTATTATTACTTGCTTCATGTGATATTATTCTGATCCCTTGTACCATCATATCCAGTTTCACCTTGCTTTACATTGCTTTATAATAGAGGAAGTTAACAACTATTTATGGCACCACCAGGCTTCGTTGTTCAGCCTAATTGTTGAGTTTCCCAATAGGTGATAGCTCTCTCTCATCTTTGTGGTTCCACAAGTAACTGGGATTCTCTCAGATTATAATTATTGTTGGATGGACATGTTTCAGTTACAGCAGTTCCAAATACAATCAATTTTACCAAATATGTTCTAGAGTTCCAGTTACCATACAAATACGTTTAATTTTATCATGTCTAAAAGTAGATATGGGCATCCCTTATTAATAGTGTCTATTTCCCTTATTATTTCTTGGTTTTCTTTCTTTCTTTCTTTTTTTTTTTTTTTTGGTACAAGGGATCGAACTCTGGTCCTTGCCCTGCGCAGCAGGTGGTGAAACCACTGAGCTAAATCCCTGGCCCTGGTTTTCTTAATCTCATTGAAATTCCACAAAATTTTCTTTACTGTTTTCTTTTCTGATGAATTAAACCTAGTGGGTAATATCATTTTGGTTTGATACAATACAACATATATATTTTGCCGCATCAATTGTTAACTTCACATTTCAGTAGGAGCTATTACATATTCTCATTGTATTATAGCCTCTTTATCAGTACCCTCCTAGAGTATTTATCTATGTGTCTAGGAAGAAAGTAACTGATGCTAAGGGTAGTACTAAACTAGGATACAAAATCAAAACTTTTGGTTATAAGAGGTCTTCAAAGTTGGGGCCAAGAAAAATATCTATTGGAGACTCTGTCTTATTTTCACTAATGATTAAAAAGTTGTTTCAATGATCAGTTGTCTACATTTTTATGATGGGCATATTTCAAAGCAGGTCATCATAAAACATCCTATATAAATATCTTCAAATATTTGTCCATCTAGGCAAAAAACACTAGCATAATCAGCACAGACTTATTACAAATTTAACATAATTCTGCATGATTGTAATGTTTTAAACAGTGAAGAACTCAACCATTACTTATTAGCCATAAATTATGTGCACATAACAATGGACAAATTCTTTTTCATTTGTTATTTTCACAACTTAAAATCAATGTGAAGTATATCGACGTTTGAAGTATTCATAAACATGTATATAAATGGTTAGTTTGGAATCAGAGGACATGACAGCCTCAGTCTGGAGTCCTCCCATGATATACATAGGCTTATTAACATTTTTAAAATGAAGAAACAGAAATAATTATCATACACTATTAAATAATTGGTCCAAGACGTCACAGTGAGATCACGGATCTGACAGCTTTGAACTTAGGTAATAGTATTCCTTTTATATTATTGGTCTTAACCAATTCACTATATAGTTGTGCATTTAGTTAATACACATTACAATTAAAACATATCTAGTAGTCATTACCATTTTAATCCTTCTTTACAGAAACTTATTTTAAAAAGCTATATAAAGTTACTATTAAGATTAAAAAGTTTTATGCTGAAATACCTACATTTTTTACTTTCAGCCAAAGTCCTGTAGTGAAGGTTCCAGGAGAGAATAGAGTTCTGAGTCACACTGCAGCTTTTATAAACTAGTGCTTAAAATGACAGACAGAGGTTCCACACAACATTCACTCACAAAAGGAAAAATGGAACTGATTGGATTAGATGTAAAAAGACTAATGCATTTTTGTCCTTAAGGGCTAGAAGACAAATGGATCTTTCAGCTCTGAAAGTGAGCACAACAAGCAATCCAAAAGCATTATTTGTGTGAAGTGGTTTGTACAATCTGTTCCATTTGTCACTGGAACTAGTCGTCAAGGTTCAGAAAAATTTGAGTCATAGCTCAGGCTTGGGCTTAGTGACACATGTTTAGAGCAATACCAGAGGTTTAAAGGTTATTCATATCTTCAGAATAGTCAGGAATATCATCTTCCCCAAATTATACATTTTTCAAGTTGCAGTGTGGATTGAAAGGAGTTAGCCTTTGATAGCTGGAGAACATATGCAAAAATGAAATACTATAAATTATTCTCCTCAGAGTAACAGTGAAGTATATTGTTACAGATAAATAATATCAACCCCTGTAGACTTTTCCTTTATTTATAATTATAGATTAATCTAGAGGGTGATGAATGTTTTTTCTTTAAATGCTGTTTAGTTTCTATGCAGAAAATTTCTCACATGATATTTCTGAACCCTAAAAATAAAATTTAAAAAATAAACACAAGAATTACTACAATCAGAATTTCTATGTCAGTGAAACACATTGGCAGCTATAAGAAAAAGATTTTCAAAGCAGAAAAAGATGATTTTAAAAGTGTAGTCATATACAAAATGCAAAAATGCAGCCATATACAAAATGCAAGGTATGTTTCATGAATAACACATTGAAAGCTTGAAAACCTGGGAACACAGATCATGTTTGATGTCATCTACAGCAATTATAAAAGATCAATAATTCTTAAGTGACCCTTGTAGATCATTCTAATTATTAATAGTGTCTAACAGCGTGGTAGATAATAGATAGATAGATAGATGGACAGATAGATGATAGATAATAACTTCAGCATTTAAGCTATTTTGAAGCTTAACCTTTTTGTGCATCTTATGAACCAATAAAGTGAATTCATTAAGCAGTAAATGTAAACCCAAATAATGACAGGTGATAAGCACATTTCTAGGCATTTGGAATACAAAATTCCTGTCCTACATACTTTTCATTTAGCCAGAAAATACAGACAACAAATACATCAGTTTGTACTCAGTGTTATGAAATAGACTTGTTTAGGTAAGTTATTGATAGAGTTTGTGACTGTAAATCTAAACCATACCATTTTAGCCTATTTATTGTTTTAAATGGAGAGTACTTGGGAAACACCAGATACAAGGAAGGATTTTAGCTCCTCTTTCTTCACGGAACATATAAATTCCCTATTAAAAGCCTTCTATATATCAGGATGAGAAGAACAGATTTATAACCAGAGATTGGGGATTGACTGTAAAATGAGTTGGTACAGACTTAATAAAATAATGTATTTCTACTAGTTTTCTCCATGTATCTCTTAGTTCCTTCTACACAATTCAGCCCCTAGATCATCATTAGTTTTCAAGTATCATCTTTTTTTTCCTACAAATTCACCGTGTTTCATGTAAATAATGTACAACTCTCTGCTCAACTCACTTTGAGATTTTATTTTCTTTTGAGGACTTCTTTGTACATACATATGCAATTCTAATAAATCTCGTACATTTTTTTCTTTGAATCTGTCTTATGTCACTTAATTCTCGAGTCTGGATAGAGACCCATACAGTATGATAATTAGTCATAATATGTCAACTTGATTGGGTTAACAAATGCCGGGGTGTACCTAAAGTACACTTCCAGGCATTGTGTCTTGGTTACTTTATGTACTCTTCTCTGGAACTGTTCTCTGCTCTACTTCCTGGTCACCACACACAGTAAGGAATTTTGCTCCACCATGACTTCTTACTATGATGTTGCTATCTTGGAGGCAGCAGATCATGGATTTAATGCCCTGAAAGGATGAGCCAAATTAATCCTCTCCTTTAAACTGGGGTGTAGTGCTGCATAATCCCAGCCCTCTGGGAGGTTGAAGCAGGAAAACTGCATGCTCAAGCCCAGCTTTGGCAATTTAGTGAGATTTTGTTTCAGGAAAAACTCATAAACACAAAATTTTTAAAAAGCTGGTGATGTGGCTGAGTGTGATGGCCATAGGTTTGATTCCTGGTATCCCTCCCTCCAAAAAATCATGGATATGTCCAATTATAATAAAGCTAATACTAAAAATTGGAAAATTGGTACCAATAGTTGGCCAATTGATCTGGCTGTACCAACTTTGTGGTTAAGAAGTCTTTGGAACTGGTTTGTAGGAAGAGTTTGAATAGGATTAGAGATGTAGATGAAGGAAACTTAAAAGCAACACTACATCCAGGCAGTGACTTAGTAGGGTTGGCTGCTTTCGGCCTCATTTAGGGAGAGAGCCAGGGTCAAAATGTGCAGAAGAAAAAAAGAGAAAAAATTAAAATTTTAGCCTAGAAGGAATTATGTGTAATATCTGAAGAAAAAAATGTGTCTGCTGAAGAGATTACTACTATTAAAAAAAAGCAAGTAGTTTGTACTGAGAAAATAAGCTGTCTTGAGAAAACTTCAGGAATCAGTAAGACCCCAGCCATCATAGCTCAAGGAAGCAAAAGTGTTAAGTTTTCATATGGAAAGAGAGAGACTGTGAGCTCCTTGCTCCAGAAAAGCCATTTAGGTAGAGGTAATTTGTTTCCCTAGACACATTTCACTGTGCTCAGCCGCCCAGATACTCAGAAGCATCTATGCATGTGATATAGTTCAAGGAGTCCTGGATATTGCTCATGTTGGTGGCAGAACCTGTCATCATGTATGTGATGCTGGTTTCTTGGCATGCAAAATACAAGAACTGTGGAGTAAGGAAACTGCCTACCTAGATTTTGAAGAAAGGTCTTGGAGACCAGGCAAGAAAGCCCTGAGAGTGCAGTGTCTGAAGCTGTCAAAATGAAGGCCAAAGGTCCAGTAGAGTTCCCAGGAAATCACGTATGCCATGAAGGTGGAAGTTCTAACTAGAAAAGCTACACACCATCTGAAGAGAGAGAGAGAGAGCAAGCCAAAGAGAGAGAGGGCCTGTGGGCTTCAATGGGAAAGGTTGCAGTTTGGGGGCTCCCTAGGACTTCTAGAACTCACATTTCACTTCTATTGGTCCTATGCTGATATGGAGCTTCAGGACTTAATGTTTGTCCTGCTGGGTTTCCATCTTTTTTGTCCAATTTTCTTCTATCCCTCTTTCCCTCTCTTTGGGATGGGAATGTTTACCCTGTGCATTTTACTATATATTATGAAATTTGTGTTTTATTTTTACAGAGGCTCAAAGGTAAGAATTTGCCTTGAGTTTCAGGAGAAACACTGACTTGGACTTTTGGAAAATGCTGGAGTTGTTGAGTCTTTAGGGGAGGAAATATTGAATTCTTGGTTGTATGCAGTATAATTGTATCATGATAGGTGGAATCTTAAACTTGCTATTGTCTTTAATGAAGAACAAGTATGATTCAGAGATATATCTCGTTGTCAGGTTGACAAGGGGTAGATTATGACTGTTAATGCTGATAGACCTACTTGACTGGATGAAGAAATTCCAAGGGGATTATTAAAAGAAACTTCTGAATGGTCTGTGTAGTTAGTGGAGGCATGACCTTGGGTGATTTCTTAGTTATTTTCTCATCACTGGGACAACATACCAGACACCCTCATTTAAAGGAGGAGAAACTCATTTTGGGTCATGTTTATTAGAGGATTCAGTACTTATTTGGCTGGCTCCAAAGCAGGAAGGACAAGGATGTAGGTTATGTTACAGAATATCACTCATGTCATGGTGGCTAAGAATCTGAGAGAAGAGATGACTCATAGACAAGAATACACTCTTCCAGATCACGTTCCCAGTGACTCGCCTCCATCCAGGGTGCACCTCTTAGCAACACAGTCAAGAATGAACTCATAATGTACTGTTGAGTACAGTACTCACATGATCTGATTGTCTTCCCAAAGCCCCACCTCAGAACATATAAGACTTTTGGAGAACATTCTAGATCTAAACCATAATATTCTTCCCTTACTCTGAAATGGCTCTTGTCTATCTTATGGAAAATGCATTCAGTTGGTCTTTAAGAGTTTCCAAACCTTATCAATTCCAGAATTTCTAAAAAGTCCAAGTCAAATGTCTCCTCTGAGATTCAAGGCAAATTCTTTGCTGTGAACCTCTGTAAAAAAAAAAAAAAGTTTCCAACATACGATGGGACAGGGTAAACATTACCATTCCAAAAGAGAGAAATTGGGAGGTAGAAAAGAATTGCACTGAAACAAGACTGAAACCCAGCAAGGCAAACATTAACTACTATATTTTCATGTCCAGCATTCAGAGACATTTGTAGACACATGTTAACTCCAAAGAGCTTGGGCGATCCTGCCTCTAAGTCATTGCAGCTTGCAGTCCTCACCATCTCTTTTGGGTTGAATCTTGGAGCTTTCCTCAGTAGGTGATTAACATTCATGACATCTCCAACTTCTTGGGATCTGTACTTTTGGCTTTACATTTGAATCCTTACATACTGCCCTTTTTAAAAGCACACTGACTGGCTTTCTGGCCTTCCTCTTAAATCTGGGTGAAAGCTTTTCCCACTCTACAGCTCTTGCATTCTGAGTATCTGTAAAACCCGCACCACATAGATGATGCCAAGTTCTCTTACCAGCTCCAGAAATTAGACAGATCTTTCCAGATAATGGTTCCTGAGGCCTCTCTAAGTGCCTGGATTTGTGAGCTCTGTGGAATGAATTCTGAGGAAGCAATTCTCTCACAGCCCTTCTCTAGCCAAGTTCCAAGAGCTCTCATCTGAAATGAAAGCCTAACAGTTTTATATCCTTGAGTACCTGTAATGGGTGGAATCTTGCTGACACAAAAGATGTCTCCAAGCCATTGTTCCTATTGTCCTGATTTGATTTCTTTTTAATACTAATATTTACAGTATTCATACTCTCCATAATCTCAACTTTGTAGATACTTTCTTTCTGATGAAACTGCTGAACTTTCACATTTTTGCTGTAATATTTTCTCCTGATTATCACTATAAACTGGTTTAAAAGCAATCTGGTATACCCATATCTCAGTCTAAATGTTGGGCTGCTTTGAATTTTACTCCCTCCAAGTAATTATTTCATTGCCCTTAATTTCAGTCTCATGCAAAGTTTCAGGGCAAACTAGATATAGAACACACAGGTTCTAGATCAAATACCACTGGAGTCTTTGTTCCCAACTGAAACTTGCTGAACCTGGTCTATACTGTTTCCATTTCTATCAGTATTCTAGTCTTCTGAGCTTTGACCAGGACCTCCAGTTAAGCTCAGCTTACATCAGGCTACATCTTCTCTAGCCAGCATCTCCAAAGCTTTCCAAAACCAAAAAATGATTCCATGAACCATTTCCAAATGTCTCTAAACCACATGATTAGGTATCATCACATAAATAATCTCAATTCTCATGTACTAAATTCTATATTAGTTACTTTCCTATCACTGGGACAAAATAACTGGCACATACAACTTAAAAGATGACAAGTTTATTTTGGGTCATTGATTTTGGAGGACTCAGTCCATACTTGCCTGTCACCTACATATAATACAGAATTATAATATACACATATATATTATACTTAATATAAATATTTATATTACATGTATATTTATGCAAAGGGATTTATTAGATAGGGCTAGAGAATCAGAGGAAGGAATATACTTATGTAACAAATTCTCAAGTGCTGTTTGTGTAGTCAGTTTTATCTCCATGTTAGTGATGTTAGCTAAATTATAGCTTATTTGGTTACAAAAAGCAACAAAATTAAATGAAAATAAAAAGATTAGATGACCACTAGAAGTAATACAAAAAATATGATATTATTGTCATATCTCATCTTTTCTCTGAATTATGTCAAGCTAATTGTTTTACTATACATGAAATATATGTACAAACATCTAATACTGTCTTGAGTCATTTTATAACTTTAAATCTCAATTATTGATGTTATATATTACTAATTTGGAATTAGTGCGTTTTTCTCATTCTGAAGATTCCCTACTTTCAATAAGTTACTTTCCACGTAGAAATCTACTTTCCAGGGCCGGGTATTTAGCTCAGTGGTTCTGCAGTCTTCCTCACAAGCGCAAGCACCTGAGTTCCATTCCCGGTACCAAAAAAAAAAAAAAGGAAATCTACTTTCCCAGGATTTTTAATAATCCGTATTATGATAATTTTTTCTACTACACTTTTTGACAACACAGTCTATACATTAACATTATGTACAATGTATTAACTTACTCTCCTTTAATAAAGTTTCCCTCATTTCCCTATACTTGAATTTTGTTCATAAGTTACTACTTTCATCCCTGAGAAATCGATTGTGCACTTTAACCACCAGCTAAAACTTTTGCAGTTTCTTTTTTTAATTTTATTTTTTTGGTACCGGGGATCGAACTCGGGTCCTTGCACTTGCGCAGCAGGCGGAGAAACCACTGAGCTAAATCCCCAGCAGCTTTTGCAGTTTCTGCTCATCTCTTCCATGTAAGTAAGTTAGATAATGGACATTATAAAGAGATGACCTTGTGAAGAAGCTACTGTTAGAAATGATTAATGTTAAATCTTAACTTTATGTTTCCAAAAGTAAAAATATATTCTTATTAAGGATTAAGAACATCCCCAATTGGCATTCACCTTTAGAAAAGGATGGAAGCCAAGCAGTTTGATTTCACTGGTGATTATTTTGCAGTACACGTATTTTAAATTTTTCAGTGAAAGAATACTAACTTTAAAGTTTACCTGAAACCATATAAATTAAACCAAAGAAAATAAATGATAAATCCATAAATTTAACTGAGAAAAATATTGAGAAATTCGGTAGTATCAACACAATAGAACCTAGATTCTGTATGCTTTTTTTCTATTTCTTGATAATTCCCACTAATAACAGTTTCCACAATTTCAGGAAATTCTCCAATTATTTGACAATTACTTAGATGTTAGAACAAATCCTGGCACACATTTAGAAACACAGAATTGTACCACTGATAGACTTCTACACAGATAACTGTGTGACCTGTGTCTTTGTGGCTCTTAGCTTTATCATCCACAAATAATGTAGTGAATGTAGGAAGGAAGTAGATGACTTTTAAATTCCATGCTAGTAGAAACCTTTACAGTGTCTGATCTGTTTAATTACTAATAAAATGGAAAGGCGTAAGAGTTTACATTAATGAATTTCTGAAGGCTGAAATGTTCTCCAGAGGAAATGTAACAATAAATCATTGTTCTGACTCTTTGAAATTACAAGAAATCTTATCCTTTGTATTTTAGAATAATTTCAAGTTGCATTTAGAACCCCTATGAATTTCTGTGATCATAAAAATGAATGACTAGAATGAAACAGATGAATGGCCAGTGGCAGTAATACATATTAATTGAATTATTTCCTAAGTACTTCACAAATATGAATTCATAATGATCTAGTACAGGAAAAGAAATTTCAATCTTTTTAATATCCAAAACTTGACAATCCATTTTAAATACTTAGTGTTCTCTTTCCCCCAGGTTCTTTGTGTAACAGATGAATAGAACAAAAAACCAGGAAACTCTTAAGGACAAAATGGAAGTATTTTCTAGATTTTATTTTGTGTCAGTTGAATTTTAACTTTTCAAATATGTGGCGTGAAGTTCTGTTCATTGTGAATATGCTGACATAATATCTTTGCCTACCTCTTTAGTCTACTCTAATGACAACTGAATACATTAGACCCAAATCTATGGTAAAAATTGAAACAATAAATACATTAATGAATTTATTATATGTATGCAAATAAAATAGTTAATAATTATGTAATGTGGTAGTCTAAAGAAGAACAAATATTGTGCTATAGTCACCAATTTTTCAGATAGTCTAGTACTATTTCCCTAGCATCAATTGATTCCTAATTTACTTCAGACCCTTTCCAATGTGAGGTGAAATATCATATGTGAGAAGAATTCTTCCCAAAGTCAAAAGGAAAATTTCAAAGAAATCTTAAAATGATTTCTTGCCTCTCTGATTCCAGTTGTGTTTGCCCAGTGGTGAGGGTGGAAAATGAAGTCAGGCTGTACGTATTTCCCTGGTTCTCTCACCTGAGGCCCATAGTGCCTTCCCACCTAAGATTAGTGCTTTCTTTCAGAAGTTCTTTTCTGTAAAGATTTCCTAGAATCTAGTTAATCACTTGCTCTCCTTATCCTATTTAACACAAACATGTAGAAAACAAAAAACAACAACAAAAAACCCCCCATGTGACTCTTGTTTGATATATTTCCTGTTATTTTTTTCACCCTGCCTACATTTCTTCAGATCATATATGAATAAACACCTCTAGTAATTAGGTCAACTGTGAGTGCCACCAGCATCTTATGGGATAAGGATTAATACCTGCTATACTTTTTGGTGAAAGGTAATGTAAAACAATATCCTACCCAGGCCTTTTAAAAATTTGGTCATTCAACAAAAAGTAAACTAGTATTCATACTATATCCAAAGCAGTATGTTGAATAATACAAAAATATAGTATATTATTTGGCTCATCCTATTCCACTGCTAATAATATCCTCCAATGACCCTATCTATGAGGTGTCTTGGGATTCAAAATATACTTCTGAAAGTCTGCTTTCAAGTATATGAGGCTATCACATCAATTTCTGCTATAAATCATAATTTCACTTTTGTTTATTAAATTTTTTGTTCCGATTTCATTCACGTATTCAAATCTTTGGCAGATAGTCACAGATTGTTATTACTGGTCAAGCACTAATATAGATGCTGGATGTAGTTAAGCAAGCATAACAAATCTTTCTGTACTCCAAGAGCTTTTATCTTGATATCCATTATTTTATTATAATGCTCTTTCATGCTCAATCTGGCCAGGAAACCATACATGTCTTCTGTTACGTTTTTCACTTCATTGTATTGCACAGTCACATCAAGTCGCTGCGACAAACTATCATAGATTTCATAGTGTAAGCAATAAACATTTATTTCTCATAGTTTAGGAGGCTAGGAAATCCTAGGGAAAGGCATTGATAGATGTGTCTAGTAAGAATGTTTTTTCCCAGTTCATATATAGTTATCTTGCTGTATCTTCACATAACAAGAATGGAAAGTAGAAATAAGCTCTCTTGTGTCTGTTTTTATACAGGCATTAATATTATTATGAGGGGTCCACCATTAGGATCTAATTACTTCCCAAAGGGTTCTCTTCCTAACACCATCACAATGGTGATTAAGATTTCAACATGTGAATTTTGAGTGTGACATAAATATGTAATCCACAACAGAGTACATTCAATTTCTATAAGCTATGAGAAACTATAATTGTCTATTTTCTCTATCTTTGTATTTGTTGCTCCAGGGCTTGGAACTGCTTCTATCTGTGTGCAAAATCCTTCTGTGGCATTTTAGGATTTATACTACTTCTTTATTTCAACCCATGAGTTATATTTCTATATATTCACTTCTATCTGTTTCTTTATTTTTAACCTTACCTTATGAAAATGTGTTTTACAAGAAAAGTTTTCACCGTCTACTTGAAGAAGTTTCCCAAAGTTTTCAAAAACACAAGTGGATTGAGTCGTATAATATTTAAAATAAAGTGTCCAATTATTTTCTTGTATATGTCATAAGATAATGCAAAGATGGAGCTTTCTGAGAAACATAAATCAGGGATAAGCAAGAATCTCTCCTTTTTTAGCCTATCTAGTTACTTATGTCTTAATACAGTTTTGGAATTTTAAGATTTAACTTTAAAATTAAATAAAAAGGCAACATTGTCCTGGAGCAAATTCCTTTTTCCCATGTGAATCCTTACAGTCTTCACAGAGATGTGGAGATTTTCTTCAGTATTTGAATTATGAGCAATGTTGCAGCTCCAGGGTCTATAAATATTCTGTAGCCACCAAGCTCTTAAGTCAGAAATGACCTTTGATGATCAAGTGATGTTGGCTTGCTAGAAACAGAAATTTTGTGAGTGTGTTGTACTCTTCTTATTTCTTGTTGGTTTCTGGTTCTTGTATAAATATCAAGTACAATGCAAGATCAAAATAACAGTGGGAGTAGGGTTGTTTTGTTTTGGGTTTTCAGTTCTTGAGATAAATATTTATGAATTTTCTTACAATAGGCTTGTTTCTCACTCGAAAGTGTTCATAGATAGTTCTTTAGATTGGCACCAAGCAATAGTTCCATCAATTCATACAGAGTGGTTACTAGTTAGAGGAAACCCTTTGAGATTTCTTAATAGAAAATTCCAATGAGTTTTTCTCTGTCATATCACTTGCCTATATACTTTGTTAAATGTAGTTCAAGCAATACATTTGAGTTATAATAGATAGAAAATAGTTGTCCAGTTATTAGATTGAATAATCAATCAGTGCTTTTATTAATTTGCATTCCAATATAGAATTGTGAATAGCAAAAATGGAATCACTGGGGTGAAGGTAGCACAGGGATTGGGGAAAAATAAGAACCAGATACATCACGTACAGCTACAAGTACCCAGTGATAAATTAAACATATTGTATACCTAAAATGTACCAATAAAAGAATTTAAGAGAAAAAATGAAATCCCTGCATTAAATATGCCCATCCAAACAGGATTAAAACCAATATCCTTTATATGTAACTTCAGGATTATATTGCTCCATAGATAGTATATACAATTAGATTGTGAACAGAAGAAAGATTATCTCACTTCTTTATTGGGCACTTTTTTTTTTTAATCACAGAAAGCAGCAAATCTTGTGTTTTATACCCTGGGAGCAAAAGACATGGTCAGCTAAAACATGAAAGAACATCTTGTTATAGAGGAAGACTAGAGCAGAGTCTGGCCCTTCCTGCCATCTCTTCCCTTATCTCTAGATACAGTAATCTCAGCATATTCTATAGTTATTCTTGAAATTGCAGGTGAGAAAGGGGGATACCTGGATTGATTCAAGGACACTCAGAGAATTACTCTTTATCTTTGAATATCAAATTGTCTTGGAATGGATATAGTGTCCACTTTTGAGACAGAGGACAGATATTTGTTCTCAATCATGGTAATAAAAAATATTGATTCCATCTGGAGCAAAGGCTAAGCAGCTCTTTAACAAATGCTGGGGTTTTCCTAAGTGATAAGCTCTTCACTTGTGACAAAACTCACTATAGATGCTCCTTGCTGTTCTGATGGGGTATTTGAAAAGGGACATGTAAGGAGCTCCTGCTGTTGGATGTACTGTGAGGAATAAAATGATTGGTGTGTGACCCTGGGCTCTCATGTCCTCTTGCCAGCAACAATGTAACTGTTAGCAAGATAATTTGTTATTTTGAAAATAAGGTAAAGCTATAGCTCCTGACACTCCCATATTCTCTGCTACCTGGAGCATAGACTTTCTGAGAGGGAATTCTAGCAGAACAAATTCATTCCACTTGACCTTTTATGCTACAACCCAAAAGTCATACTGAAGGCTATTAACTGAAACTTGGATGACTCTAACAGCCAAGAGGGTACTTGTACACTGGGTGGATCAAGTTCTAAATGAAAAAGAGAACCATGCATTGGTGGATGCTAGTAATCCATGATGTCTACGGATTCAAATCCCCCATCCCCTAACACACATAACCTTAGTGATGCTCTGCAGATGGTTTTTAAGATCAAAAGTCAAAATACATTAGACCAATACTTGCATGTCTCCACAGAATAGTAGGAAAAACATATAAATTTTCTGGAAGTTTGTCTTTTTCAGAAACTAATCTCTTAAAATGAATAATTTAAGATGTAGAATTTGGTTCTAATGGGACTCTTAGCAACGCAGATGAGAAAGTCATGATTATAACTCTTCAGTAAGCATATTTGGCTATTCGATTTGTAGTTAGTTCACTAGTTTCCTTTAGGTGCATGTAGAAATATCTCTGTAAGTAATACTGTTTCTTTTTTTAAAATTTTCTTTACATAAATTTATACTCAACCTTCTTTCCAGAAACTGAAGTTGCTGAATCCAAGCACGAATGTATTTTCTCATTATTAAATAATATCCTTAACTACAAGTATCCAATAATATAGAGTTAAAATAATGTGACCACTTTAGGCCCATAATCTCACAAATTCTATTTCTTGAAGTTTATTTGACTTTTTTAAGCCTCAAGTGTATTATACAATGTAATGCTAAATGCTAATTTCATAAATGTTCAACTATTCAAAAGAGTACCATTCCAAAAGTTTTCCTTACTCTCCCTGGTAAAGTTACACAGTGGGAATATATAGTTTTATCAGAAACTTAAAATATAGAGAAGATGACTATTAAGCAATTGCATTTTTGATTGTTTTAAACCAAGTATTTCTAAAAGGAGTGTTTTTTAGCAATAGAGTTAGATATGTTGATGTGAATATTAGAAGAATATTGTCTGGTTTTATGTTTTATCAAAAAATGTTTGTGTTCATCCACACTCTAATTTTGAGACCACCTTTAGCGTGTGAATGAGCATTAGCAGAGATGGCTTATATCTGTGAAAGTTTCCTTAGTGTACATGCAATGATGGCTTTCACAGTTTCCTATTGCTCTCTAAGGCCCTCTTTCCATTATGTAAAACAATATTTTATAGTTCTAAGGCTTAATAAACAAAGAGGACATACTATTTATCCCAATAAATTATATTCAGGCAAAAAACCTCCTTGTCTTGGGTAATTAACTACTTCAACTTTCTTAAAGAAAATATTTTTATACTTTACTAATCAATCTCTGCATAATGAAGAAAATTTTGACCTATCTGATTGATAGGAAAAACATACTTCATGAACAGCATGTGATACATAATATGTAATACACAATATCATAAAATTATTAACCTATACTCTACTAGTAAATAGGTATTCTGTTAAAAGATACAATGTTTTCTTTCTCTTGACTATTCACATTTCTGCTTAGGCTTAGTTGGAGATAATTAATATATGCATTTTAAATTTTATAGTTTCACTTGAAACCGCTATTCCTGAATTGGTAATTAATAATCTGCATAATTTAATTTATATCTTAATTTTATAAATTGTATTTTGGGGAGAGGATTGAAGACTTTTATTCTTCATAATATTTGCCCCTGACAGTGGGAGGAAACCATCACCGATACAGACTCTTTTAGTCTCATACATATTTTTCTCCTCACAAATCCACCTGGAAGACATGGGCTGAGAAAATTCACCAAGACCAGCTTATCAAAGGATGAATATGCACAGCTTTCTATTGGATTGTCCAGTCCTTCTCAATCTACAATGCATATATAGGTCAACTAAGATTTTGTTTAAATTGTAGATTCTAATTCAATAAATCTGACTGGGAAATGAATTTCTATGTTTTTTAACAAAATCCTAGCTTAGTATAACAGTGCAAATTACACACACATGCAGACACACAGCAAAATTTAGATAATGGCTACTTAAAATTTATTAATCTTAGTATTTTATTATTTACCCAATTAATTGTATCCTTAGAGGTAAAATTATGGGAACATGAGAGCATTTTTCATTATTAAAGATAGTTCACAGTAGTTTAAAAACATAATATTATTATCAAATTTCACACTAAGATACAGTGGCACCTCACTTCAAGTACTTAATTCTTTCCACAATTCTGGTCATAAACTAAATTGGACAAGAATGGAATCAAATTTCCTGGTAAGGTCAACATTGAACTTAACCATTGAATTTGATTCAGTTCTCATCCAATTGGTTTTGTGAGCAGAATCATGGAAAGAATTAAGTTTGTGAACCTAGGTACCACTGTAATGTTCCTTACTATTTTGTAATTATATACTACTAGTGTCATGAACTCCATTATAAGACTTGGAGCAAGAAGTTTGCCTTCACTAACCTAAAGTCATTTTTCCCTGCAGGTTCAGGATTATTTTTGTCATCTACACATTAGAAAGTTTTGTTATTCTGCCTTAATAGGCTCAAGTTCTTCACAGGAGAGCTAAGTGGAAGCTAAATATTGAGTTTGTCATAAACAGAGTAAATTTCTTACTAGAGATAAATCCAATAATACCAAACAAACCAGGTTTTCTATTCATTTGGGACAACAATTTGGGAAATTGATTGGGCACAAAGTTTTATATTTATAGTGTCCTGTCCAGGGGTGTATACCACACCATTGCTCCACTGGATGGGCAGCCAACTTCTGGTATTGCAAACTCAGCACCAGTAATCAATTAAAAGAATGAAGTTCGGAAAAAAAAAAAAAAGAATGAAGTTCGGAAGGAAAGACACTTTATCTGAAATGGGGGAAAAGGAGGAGATAATCAGCTATCCTGAAGAGAAGGAGGGCAAGGGAAGATAGAGACCCATGGACCTCCTCCTTCCAAGGTTAATACCTGAAATTTGTGTCAACTTGATTGGCTCTCTAGAGGTAAATGCCAGGCCATGCATAGATCCCTAACCCCCAAATTGGCCGAATGTATATATTTGTCTTTTCCTTTTAATTGGTTGCCCCTCCCTCATCTCCTTTGCATTGTACTGGAGGTGGGGGAGGGGTGGCTATTTTGGTTAGTGCACCTGGCTGCCTGAAGCAGCTGCCTTGCTTCCTCTGTGTTCTGCTTATCAGCTCTTCCCTCTTCTCTTGTTAACTGGTTCCTCCAGTAAAGTTTTAACTCTTTCTAGCCAGAATTAGCCAGAAAGCCTAATGATGGTCTTATTTTTCTCTGTTTATAAACCCTTTTCCTCTACAACAGGTGGATATTTTCAAATTGTTGATAACAGAATTTTAATATGAAGGGGGTACAAATAACTCAAAGAATGATCATAATCTTACATGTAAGATATGTAAGTCTATGATAAATATAAAGAAATACAAAATTATTCTAAAAATGATAACATCTATGAAAACTCTGTACATGTCTAAAACAATGCTAAGATCCCTCCATATATTTTTCTTCAAATGTCAAAATACCTATGAAATTAGTTTCTCAGCTATTATGTAAATAGAGAAACAGACTTGGAGAAGCCAATTAATTTGCCTAGCATAACATTACTAATAAAGCCTAGGGTAAACACAGTATTAGAAGCTATATTAGTATTTCCATAGCTGGGACACAATACTCAATAGCCACGACTTAAAGAGAGCAGTTTAATGTGCTTACATTTTTAGGAGTCAGTCCTAGGTCAACTGTTTCCAAATCAGAAACTTCATAGAAGAATGATGCGGCCCAGCAGAAGTCCTTACTTCCACTTGGAAGCAGAACCGGGGACATCACTGGAAGAAAGAGTGGTGTGGTAAAATACGGGTTTCCAAGGTCTTTGGCAACCCCACCCCATGACTTTGCCACTAGCAGCTTTCATAACCTCTCTCTTGGGCTAGCTTTGCTGCCTGTAGTTTTGTCAGATGTTCCACATGCCTGATATCTCCAACTTTCAGGTGTCTCCATTGCACTTTCGGGTTCATTTTTACATCTTTTTGCACTGTCCTCTCAAGATCTCTTTGCCTGGCCTCTCAGGCCTTCCTTGGAAGCCTCCCTGGCCCCCTAACTCTTGAATTTTGAATATCTCTAAAACTAGAGTCATCTGGACGACACCAATGTCTGCTGTCAGCAGGTCCTGTAAAATCCCCTGTAACCATCAGTAGCAGCCTCTGAGTGCCTGGATGGCTGAGCATGGAATAAATTCCAGAGAACCAGTTCCCTAGAATATTCTTCAGCAGTGGTTCCAGGAACTCTCTTTTCTAATGAAAGATTTATACTTTTAACCCATCAAGCTTGCAATAGATGGGGTCTTGCTGCTTTCTAAGATGTGCTCAAGTGTTATCTGTTTTAACTTGCTTGGCTTTTTAAAAAATATTCTAATCTCTCTATCAACCACACCTCCTTTGGCCATAAGTCATAACATGGTTCCTTCTACACCAAAATTTACAACTTTTAAAACTTTCTGCTCTGCTTTTGACCACATTCTAATTATAAATCTGATTAAAAACAATCAGCAGTAGTCATGCAAACAGCCTGAATGTTGAGCTGCCTGTGAATTTCTTCTTCCAGATCAATTAGTCCACCACCCTTTATCTCTATCTTTCGAAAAGGACAGGGACAAAATGTAGACAAATGTGTGCCAGAGTGTAACACACATGACTTCTATTCCAGTTATGAATGAAGTCATAGTTTCCAACCAAAACGTCCTGAGCCTGGCCCTTTTTGTAGGCTTTCCTATCAGCATTCTGATGTGCTGAGCTGTGACCAGAATAACCAATCAAGCTGTTTTACAGCAGAGTAGAGCTTCTTCAGCCTGTTTCTCAAAACTTTTCCAAACATCTCCACAGTTCCAAAGGCTTCTTCAGCACATGATCAGGCACACTCAGAAAAGTGACCCCGCATCTTTGCAAATAATTTCCTGTATTAGTCAGCTTTCCTGTTGCTGGGACACAACAGTGGCTTAATTTGCCTCATGATTTTGGGGGTTTAGTCCACACAATTTAAGTCATATGTAGAATATAAGAAAGTTAATTTTATAGAAATTAACAGTAGAGTGGTGGTTACCAGAGGCTAAGGTTAAGAGGGAGTGATGGAGTTAGTAAATTATAGCAAAATAAGTAAGTTCTAGCATTCTATTGCACTGTTGAGCAACTATAAATAATGATAATTTTCTATATATTAAATATTAAAAGAAGAAAGGTATTTTAGTATTTTCACCACAACCAAATGATAAATATTTAAGGAACTAGATATGTTAAACTTCATTCAAACATGACGACATACTGTCAGTTATGCCTTGGTTCAAGTATGTTTCTGTTTGCAAGCAATTGGGTTCACAAAAGTTTAGTTCATAAACAGAAGCATTCAGCATAATTTTGCTTCCTTTCTGGAACTCTGCATCAGTTGCTCAACACTACTGTGGCCATCTTCCCTGAATGAACACAAATGCAGCCATCTTCCCGAGAACCCGGAGATGAATTAAATTCATGAACCAAGGTAGAATTGTACCTCAAAACATCACAAAGCTTCTCATAAATACCCAAAAAGTATGTCAATTAAAAATGTAAAAATTGAGCTGTGAATAAAAAAATTAAAAAGCATAATCATGTAAAGGCTGTCACTCGCTTAGTTACCTCTTCATCACCCAGACACAATACCCAACACACACAACTTAAATGAGGAGAGGTTTATTTTGGCTTCTGTTTTCAGTCCATAGTTGCCTGACTCCATGGAAGGAAGGGTATACTAGAAGGGTAGGGCAGAGGAAAGCTGCTTTTGTCGTGACAACCAGGAAGCAGAGTGAGAAGGAGGAGCCATGGGGGGATATATATCCTCCAAAGTTGCACCCCTAGTGATTTGCCTCCTCCAACGAGGCTCCACCTCCTAATAGCACACCAACCTCCACATCCAGTAGCCCATCAATATACAAATCTGCTGATGAGCACAGATCTCCTATGATCCAGTCATCCTCCAACACGGAAGACTTCTATGGACAGCCCAGATCTAAACCATAATACTCTCCCACCATGAAAACTATGAAATCATATGCTATGCTTATTATATATGTGAGATACCTTTCTCAATTACATATATATATATATATATATATATATATATACACACACACACTATATTACTGGTATGCTTTATTTTTATCTTATTTAAAATGGGAATGTCTTCTATCATTGATTTTGATGCTTTTTGTCATTCAGAGATTTAAGACTCAAATCTCTAAGCATCCTCATCTTTTCTCCAATGGCTGTGGTGAGAATAAAACAACTCAGATGCATTATCTGTTATTTTTCCTGGCAGGCTAGGGATGTAGTGCATTGTTTTAAATTGTATTTCATGATCATCTTTACACTTTACCTTCTCAATAGCTCCTTCAATATATATTTTACCAATTGAGCATTAACTACTGTGAACAGTATTGCTAGATGTGTGCAGTTCATGAAATTGGAAGGTTGATCCCATTCTGCACAATTTTTTACTGATTTTGTGACAATGTCATAGTTTCTATGGCTTATCATGATGATGAAATGACACCAAGAAAATAGAAGTTGCACTAGGTTTGTATTAGGCTTTTGGTGCTGTCATTAACATAGCCATTTGATTTACATGGGAATTCAATAGCACATCTGGATCACAAAAATTACTTTTATCTCAAAACTGGCATTCTTGATTTGGTTTCCAGTTTTAGAGTTAAATACATCTCCAGGGGCCAGGGAAAAACACTCATTGATTATTTGATGTTTGTAATTATAATTTCACATGAAAATTACACTTTAGTGGTTCATTTTTGTCTTTATTCTTGGTGACATCAGACTTACTGTACATGATCGTTCAAAGCATAACACTGAATCTGCAAATTAATTCAAAGCTATTGTGATTTCCTTGTGCAACTGTCTTATTTTTTTCTGTTATGTAAATGATCCAGATGGCAGCAAGATCTTGTGAGATAATAATACCATAATTTGGACAAAATCATATATGATTATATCCTTTGATACTAGTAAAGAGAAGATAATATGATGTGTTCTAATAAACTTATTCTCTTTGGTACATAAGTTACCTTCACAAATTGGAATTAATATCCTGCTGATTATTTCTTATTTCTTCTTGAGGAAATATTTGGACCCAGATCTTGGATCTAGATTATCACTTAGAATGAATTGCCAGTAAGAGCTATCTCTTAAGGTTGTTTTAAATTATAGAGAAAAATAATGCATAAAGTATATGGCTAACAACTCATAATCGATTCGTTATGTTTCTAATTACAGCTTTAAAGGTAAAAAATGAAACTATCACAAAATTGCCACTATTCTGTAAATATTGTTAAGATTTACTTACAATCAAAATGACTTAGAGCTTTCGAGTTTTGGATGAAAAATGTTTTTTTCTCATACATATTTTCTTGAAATTTGACCTATTGCTTAAACATGACCATATTCATAATTTTTCCGTTGTCCTTATCCTCAGAATACAGTGTTGCACCCTGCAATTCTACTAGCATTATGTGCTTTTGTCTTTCCTTCAGATATTTCCCTCCCCATCAGCTTAGATCTTGCTGGCCTTGATCTTTAACAATTCTGGCTGGTGTAACTTCCTGCATTCTGAATTACTGTTTATAGTATGCCTTTCAGTTCTTATTTGTGATCTATATCATGAACAACCTCCACTACTTTATAATGAAAGATCTGTGAGACCATTTACAAATGTCATCTGTACTGAAATCATGAAATGCCTTTTCAGACTTAGTTGATCATTGTGTATAAACATTCACACTCTGATAAGAAGAATACCTTTCCAGTAGAGCAGAAATAAATTCATTTGTATTCCAAAAGAAGCACTCAAATCACAGTCCATAATAGCTGTTGTTTATGTGAGTTTTATACAGAATGGAAAAAAATGGTTGATAAGAGGTCACCTTAGTGCTCTTGAACTTGTTCACTGAGGGAACTGCTTTATCATCTGATATCCCTGTGTGAAAAATTACCTGAAGTAATTTATAAGGTACTTATGTTCAAACTATGCATGAATGCTTCACATATTTGCTTCAGCTGAGCTAATGTCTATGGCTGTTTACATATCACTACTCCTTGACTATCATTAAAGGGCATATACCAAGAATATTTACTTTAAAAAATGACACAAATAAATCATTGGGTAGGATTGAAGTCTGCACTTTGGAGTGGAAATATAACAGAGTCAGTAATTTTTAAAGGAGAAATTTGGACTGTATTACATGGAGTTCAAAGAAACAAAAGCATGAACATTCACATTGTCAACACTGGTGATTTTATTGATTCTTACATTTTGGAGATGAATCTTTAGATAATTCAAATACATGAATGCTGAATTAATATTTATAAATTTGGAGTTAGGTTGAAAAAACTGAGTAAACTTAACTAGCTACGTTGACAATGTTAGGGACAAAAAATGTGAGTTGATTAATCTAAAAGTTTGGTATTCCCCCCCCCAAAAAAAGTTTGGTATTCCATTCATACACACTGATGAGTAGGTATTTGTTCTCGTAAGCTTCATAATAAATATGAATTTAGTTAATTCATCAATTACCTCAACATATACACTGTGATCTAGGACTCATATAAAAAGAGCTTATTCATACTGAGAAATATACTAGTTAAATAGTAAAAATATAGAAGCATGTTTTGAGGGGTCAGCCATATAATTTAAACAAATAAAATCCAAAACTTTAAACCTTCATATGCCCTAAATACACACAATAATTGGACAGAAACTTCTATAAACAAAGGTAAATTTTGTATGCTATCTCAGAACTTGGAATTCATATATAAATCTACAATAAAACATATATTTACATTAAGTATTGTGGACAGACTTAGGTAAACTTCATTAGAATTAAAACCTATGTTTATAGCAGCAATATTTATAAGAGCTAAATCTTGAAAATGATCTATACACCCATCAACAAATGAAAGAAATTCTTGGGACCAGGGATTTAGCTCAGTGGCTCCTGTGCCTGCCTGCAAGGTCCTGAGTTTGATCCCTGGTACTGAAAAAAAGAAATCAAACAAATAAACAAAAAAATTGTGATACTTACACAAATTGAAAACTACTCTACCATTAAGAAGAATAAATTTTAGGCATTGTAGGTAAGTGGATACACCTTGAGACCATAATGTTAAATGAACTAAATCAGATAGCCAATTTTAAATATTACATGGGTTCTCTCATATGAGCAACCCAAAATATAAATGAACACAATAAAATATAGATAGTAGGAAGTAGGGATCTGTTTCTCAAATGGGAAGAGGAATGAGAAATGGAGGGAAAGGTGAGGGAGGAAAGAAAAAGCAAATAAAGCACATTGAAGAAAAAAATGGAAATAGAGCTTTTGTAAATGGGAAGGGGACCAAAAGTGGAAAGGAGCAGGGAAAGACAGAAGGGTAAAGGACCAAAACATTTTAAGATGTTTTATGTATGTGTACCAACTCTCCACTTTAAATGTAATCTTTATGTACTGGAAATATGTACTAATAAAAAATAAAGGTGAAGAAATTGAAAAAGAATCAAAGCACATATAAAGAATGTATATACAATTATATATAAAGTGATACGGAGGAAATGTTTTCTTATATTCTTTTTTTCAGGAAAGTTTTTCATAGTCCATTTGTCTGCGATAAAAGAGAATCTGAGGCTGGGAAATGTATAAATAGAATTTATTTATTTCTCACTGTTCTTGAAGAAGGAAATCTATTTTCCAGGTATCAGCAGATCTTGTGTCTGGAGAAGGTGGCCCTTTGCTTTCCAGAAGGCCTCACAAAGCTCCGTGGAATCACAATAAAGAATGGGAAAGATGGAAGAATATCTACTCTCATCCTTTATTGAACCAGCTTGTGCGATAAGTGGATTAATCCATTTGTGAGGGCAGAGCCCTCTTTGTCTCATCGCCTTTTAAAAATATCTCTTTTTCATACCTTACAAATGCAATGAATGTTAACATAAGGAAGGTGATTCAAACCATAGCAAAAATAGAATATTTTATTTCTACTTTATAGAGAACACATATGCATACACTCATACACACATTCACACAGCACAGTACACACAAGTGCATGTGAATATATCTGTTTTGATTAATGTTATGTTCCTTTTTTTCCCATGTGGGTTCTTAGCACAGAAAATGAACTTCAAAGCCTAGCAAATAAAGAGGATGATTATTACTTATTAACATTGTTCACATCGTTCACCACACCACCAAGTACTGCGCTATTTTCTATGCTTTTGCAAACACTCCCACACTATTTATAGTAGTCTGCTAATTTCTCTCAACATTTTAAAAATAAGAGCAGCATTTCCTTAATTATAGTATGTTGACTGTTTAGAAAGAAATGTTCTCTTTTATATGCTCAAAAACTAAACTCATCTTTCTCAACATTCCTGAAAGATCATTTTATGTAATGTTATTTTGGTTCAAGAAATTGTGTTTTGTTTAGTTTAGGAGGTTAGAATCTGGGCCTGATGTCCTATTTTGTTTGTTCTCTTGATCTAAGTAACTGAATTGTCTTTCAATATCAGCCCAGAATCTTTAACAACTCCCAACTTCCTATTTCGTGTCATCTGGTCTTATCCCTTTCACATTTCTTGCTTTTACTGTTTCATGTAGTGGATGTCACCACACCAAGA
The DNA here is from genome assembly GCF_000247695.1 of Heterocephalus glaber. Next base: position 12,780,471 of record NW_004624745.1, on the reverse strand, counting down.
CTTTGGAGACTTTTGCTCAATATCTTTAACCTCCACCCATCTCACGGACAAATCTTACACGATCATAGTTATTACAGAGTCTAGTTTACATAGATTCATTTCCTACTCAGCTTCTTTATATACTATTAATGTGGATGAAATAATTAAGTATCTATTTTTTGTGTGTATGTGGTACTGGGGAATAAATTCAGGGCCATCACTGTGAGCTACATCCCTCACCTTTTACTTTTCATTTTGACATACTGTCTCATTAGTCTGGCAATTTAGGGACCTAATGAAACACTGAGCAAAAGTCTATAGAGGATGAACGATCAGAAGAATTCTTATCACTTACACTTAATAGCATTGTGGTCGACCCATTCCATATGCTTCTCTCTGCACTCTTAAAGTCTGTCTCCTGAAAAGTAATATGTTGAAATCTAACCTCCACTGTGTTAGTATTAAGAGATGGGACATTGGAGAGGTGACAAGGTTATGAAGATAGAACCTTCATGATTGGGAGTGTTGCCTTCTAAAAGAGCATTTCTTAGCCCTTTTACCATTTGATAATACGGTGAGAAACCACCTTTTATGGAAAGTAGGGATTTGTTTGAAACTAAATATTTTGCCATCCTGATTCTGCAATTCTCAGCATCCAGAAATGTATATAAAAGAAATTCTGTTATTTATAAATTATGCAGTCAAAAATATTTTGTTATGGTTCCCTGAATGAACTAAACCCGATTGCTGCTTCAGAGGTATCAGTGGCAATGAATTTACTGTCTTTTCTCTGTAGATTACCTTCCTACAGAATATTTTCAACTCCAGATCAATAGGGATGATTTGAATGTTACTAGTAGTGGTGAGGGAAACACACGAATCACCCAGGTTAGAAAGGATTGTCTTTTAGTGGCTGGGGACTTAGCTCAGTGGTTCCGCTGCCTACCTCGCAAGTGCAAGGACCTGAGTTTGATCCCCAGTATCAAAAAAAACCAAAAACCAAACCAAACAAAACAAAACAAAAAACTGGATAAGAAAGGATTGCCTTTGGCCATTAATTCTCTGTTGGCCTGTGTTGAATTGATTCTCATATTGTCTCATCTGTGCCACTGTGACTGACTATACACGAATCAGATGCTGAAAATCCCAGCTCAGGGCCCTCCATTTCCTGTGACCATGTTCTCTGGCAGCTCTCCCACCTGACCACAGCATCCTAAGGTGTCTTTCGCTTTCTGATATCTGACTGCTCTAATGAACGCTACTGACTTGCACAACTTTCTGTGAGGAGACTAAGGCTTTTTGCGTCTATTTTTGCCTTGGCTGTTTCTCATCAACTATAGTTACTGCACATCTGGTGTTGGGCATTTTGTGAAATATACAGTAATAGATCAGTTAGAAACAGGGAAGTTGAGAGAGCCACTCCCTTTCCTTCATTCAACTATAAACACAACACTACTCTAATGATTATCCATGTTTAAGCTTAGGAGGTTGTGATGCCTGAGACAGCAGATCATTGCATTGACACCAGTGAGAGATGGAATGGGAGGCACTTGGAGTTAGGGGTGTCTGACCACAATGCGGGGGCACCTGGATTAGAGGTTTCTGACCCTTTAAATACTGGAAGCCAGAGTTATGGAGGATACCTTTTCCTCCTCCTTTTTTTCCCTTTGCCCTTCTGCTTGTTCCTGCTTCTACTGTCCCATTATCTTCAATATATGTAGCTACTTACGAGAAGGTACTAGGATTGCTTGGCAATCCCTTCCTTGTTGTGCACAAGAACCTGGAATATTTATGGCCCATTCAACTGTAACAGTAACTTCCAAAAACTCTTCTGTAGGTAAACATAGTACTCTGACATCCCTGTTTATTAGGATGTTTAATTTCATCTAGAGCTAGATTTTGATCATGTTTCTTAGGGACTCAGTTTTTATAAATTCCTCCTTTTGGGCGGGGGCAAATGCCTTTTTCCTTCTAGTTATTCAAACATACCTTTCTTTTTCTCAGTGGAAGGAAAACTAGTTTTTGCATAGTTCTTCATTTTTTTCTCACTCTGCGGTGTATGTTATAAATGCTAGGTTATGGGATTTCCAGGCTATTTTCATTGTGCTAATATTCTTTTATAAAATAGCTTTTGAAGTAAAATTGTATCTATGAGTAGAATCTCTCTAAACATGAAAAAAAGTTCTCTTTAGAATTCTATTGTCTTCTCTGAAAAATTAATATTACTGATTAAATAGGTAGAGTGACAGCATATGACTTTCAAATTATAGTATCCTCAGTTATTATATACATTTTAGAAACTTTTGACTGTAAGTAATAGGGTTATGTCTCAAATTGGTTTAAATAATATGTTATGGGCTGTCACACATAGAAGTTATTTCTATAGTTCAGCAGTATCTTTAACCCTCTTTCCTTCTTGCTTCTTTTCTGTTAATTCATGCTTTTATGAGCTACAACTGGACTGTGATAGTTTGCCTCTATACATTTCAGTTGTCACATTCACAAACAACACATTTGAGTAAAGTGGGGATTCTTTCACTTCATATATTCTCTCTGCAAAGACAGAACTTTTGTTGAAACATCTGAGTCTACTGCTGTCAGCTGTGCATCTTTTGATCATAGTTCACCCTGCACCAATCCATGTCAGACTATTGACTATAATCCCAAGATCAATCATCTGACTCTTTTCAGCTTTGGGAAGTGAGCTACATCTTCAGTTAACTGAACCTTATTAAGAACAAAAATGGAAGGGGTGTTTATTACTTAGACAAACAAATCATGTTTGCAACAGTCATTTACAGAATTTTAAGGCATCGTCGTTTCCCTTCAAAGTGCATTCTGTAGAAAATAAAGTAATATTAAATATGTTCAAACAAACTGTGCTGCTATAAACATGGGCACCAATAAAATAATTTAAGCAGAAAAATATGTTCACACAAATGCAACATGACAATATTTGCATTAAAAGGATCATGTTGCAAAACTTTAGGGAAAGGCAGTCATAGCATATATGATATATGTGTTCATATGTGGTAGACATTAATACAAGAGGCTCTTCTATAAAGCTCTGAAAGTGTTTTGGGAAAGTGAAGAAATGCTCAAACACAAAGAGTGAAAAGAGAAAACAGAAGTGTATAAATTACCTTGTCTCACTGCCCCTTCCTTCAGAAGAAATTGGGATTCTGCCTGGAGCTGCCTTAGCAGAGCCAAGCATCCATTTGAAAGTGACAGCATCTGCCTTGTGAAGGAGAAACTGAGAATTATAAAAATGAACTCAAGTTCCCAAAATTAAGGATATAAGATGCAAAAACAGTTTCAAACATCCCATACACATAGACAAGGAGAAAAGGAAATTGGACTTAGATTGAACTCAACCATGATTAGTCAGTTGAATAGAGACCCAGAAATGTAAGGAAAATAACCTCATTTAGATTGCATACCTATTAGCTCTGTTTGTGATCTTCATGGGAGGATGGAGAAAGCCTAGATTTTTTGTTCAGACATATCTGGATACATATGATTTCTGGTGATTAAAAGCTAGGATACACCGTGTGATTTGCATCATATATATTCTCAGCACACACTTGTGCTTCAACACTGCCTCCACTGCTTAATAATGTTATGTAGTACAGTGTTTTAGGACATGGATGAAGGAGGAACTCTGCTTGAGTTTTAATCTCAAATTAAACAGTGCAGTTGTTCTCGTCATGAGTGATGTATTAGGCTTCCTGTGCTTTTATTTGATTGTCTGAAAAATGAGAATCATGATACCTATAACATAATGTTGTGTGGATTATACACTAGACAACTTTTTAATTTGTGTTTGTTTATGGCTAATGAAATTTTAAAAGTTTGTCCTCTCCCCATTTGTCTGGAGAGAGAATCATACATTTAATTGTCTCTTTTAAATTTCAGCTACACAAAATGAGAAGATTACTATTCCTAAGCCTATTTAAATATATGGAACTTCTAATTCTGTACATTTTCATTCATTTGTATGTTATATCACCATATTAAATTACTATGGATGTGTGGTCTTATATTTATTTATATAAAGCATGACAAAATACTATCAACTATGACATACAGAGTGAATATTACTTAGTGATCTGTGAATAGTGCTTGAATTAAGTTGAAAGTATACATGATTGCTAACTTTTTTGAGGTCCTTTAATATAGTGGGTTACATTACTACATGGGCACTTACATGCACCACTTACAATATTCTAACACCACTATTACACCATCCATTTAGAAATATCTTTCCATATATTCTTTTTATGGTATAATTTATATATTTATTATTACTATCTATTAAGAAAAAAAGGATAAAAGATAAACAAAGAGAAACACCCCCATCATTTACATTAGGATGCATTTCTTTTGTTGCTGCTCATGTGGTCTTTCTGAATTCTCCATGTTCAACTTCCCATATGCTGTTAAACAATCCAAACTGACTATGCCTCTCACATTTTCACAGTGATGGATAAATATTCTAGTTCAATCTATGCATTCTTACTGATTTCTCCAATTAATAGAATTTAATTTTCTCCAATAGTTTAAATATGATTGCATTCCATTGGGATTCCATTATTTTCTTGAGCTTAATGTATTTGTGCATATTTTTGGATTTTAAAAACAAATTGCACTTTTATTCTATGAAATTTCTCTTTATATATTTTAACCCATTTTACTATCTGATAGTTTAACTTATTGTTATGACTGATAGAACTTATTTACATAATTTGATTAAAATTATGGTGTTATTAAAATTATGAGTATTTTTTCCTAATTCATATTTATTTTCTTTGCAATTTAGTATAATTCATGCATCAAACATTTCTTTTATAGTTTGCATTACCTCCCTTGCTAGCAATACTTCCATATGCAGAAAATAAATATTCTTCCTTACTAGAAATAGAAGTTGCGTTATTTCAACTTCAGTTTCTTTCACATGTAGGACTAATTGTTCCAACAAATTTATTTTCTTTATGTAATTTTTCTACAATCAAAAGTTATTTCTAAGTTATGTAATTAAAGTTCAGTGCAATACCTATATAACTTAAAGATTTCCTACTTATTGGAACCAAGCCAAATAAGTCAAATGTTCTTTAATGTGATCCTGGGCTCATTTTTCAAACCACTGATCCTTTTGGCCATCTTATATAAATGTCACAAATACTTATTATTAAAGTTTTACAGATAATACTGCTATTTGATAAAGTTTGACCACATTGGTGGGTTTTGTTTTGTTTTCAGAAGCCTCAACCATATGGTCATTTCCTTCCTGCTTTTGTCACATATTAATACTACTTGTGATCTTCCTTTTCATAATATTGAACCCATGGATTATTTAGGAAGAATATCATTTCCAAGGTGGCTTGGATGTACATGGGTAGGTCATAATGAACTCCAAATGTACGTTTCTGCTAGTGCCTTCCAAGAGCAAATACACCATTTCTTCTCTGACCTCTTCAGAAAACCTACACCACAATCATAAAATGAAGTAAAACTGTAGAATTATATTAATTATATAATTACAATATAATTATATTATGTATTATGAAATTATTGATTTTATTGATTTCCATTTAACTGATGATCTACTTATTCAGAGGTAACTAGATTTGCTTTCAGACCTCAGGTGAGCTACTTTTTCTATACGAGGGGTGTTGAAGATTCTGCATAAAATTAAAGAATGCAGAAAAGTTGCTTCATGCAAATAGTACATTTAGCTTCTGAAGTTCTATGAAAGCTTGAACTTCAAAGGAAAGTATGTGATTAGTTATGAATTTGTGGTTTATTTGATCAGTTGTTATGAAAAAGAAATATATCTTTCTTCATCACAGGCCTTAAGTTTGGAAAATCCACTAGCATTCTCCCACTTGAGAGAGCAAAAGGCCATGTACTTGTCCAGCATGGCTGAACTGAAAGTTGACTTCCCAAGGTCAGTTTCTCCTCCCCTCCCCTCTCCTCTTCTCTCTTCTTCTTAGGTACAGACTTTTAGGCTACCTGAAGTCTCTCCATCAATTTCATTTACTATTCAAAATATACAATTCATTATTTATTTTGTTTAGAACACAATTTTCATACCTTGTGTTTGACTAATAGTTTTGAAACAATAAATTAGATAATGTAAAACAAAGATGCAGTATTGCAACTGATATACACCCAAATCTATGTTAAAGAAGAGCAAATTTACATAAATATTAGCACATTCAACCCTAATTACTACATTTTTCCCCACTGCCTTAAATCTATTCCAGAAACATGAAAAGAATACTATGAACCAGAGAGTATTAATATCTAATGGAACTATAAAGATACCAGAAGTTAATTCTACTGTGTAACAGTTTTTGAATGTAAGAAAAATGAATAAATAAGAAAATGGACCCTTTGGTGTAACAATTTTTTTTATTTAATCAGCTGTCAAATTTAAGAGCATTTGAATATTACTTGCAATCAGAGAAACTTAGAAAAATGTGAAAACTTGCACATTTTATCTCATATGAAAAGAATAGAAAATAATCTAATCTTTATTTAAAATATTGAGCAATTTCTAGTCTAGAGTCACTAACATATCAAATTCCATGTCTTCATTAATTGTACTTTAAACTTATTCTAAACTTTTTTATTATACTCATACCTAAAAAGATTAAAACTGTCATCATCCTAATGATTCATTTAAAATTGATGTGTTTATTTAGTGCCCTGAAATTCTACCTAATTAAAAAATATTCTGAATATACAGTATACTCAAAACAGTTGCCAGGTAAAAAGATAGTTCTATTTTTAATTTTTTGAGAAATGTCCAAGGCGGTTGTACTAATTTATATTCCCACAAATAGTGTGTAACTCTTTCCCTTTCTATGTCTTCATGAAAGCATTGGCTAATTTTGCCCTTTGATCCTAGAAATTCTCATGGAAGTGAGGTGATATCCTCTCTTGATTTTAATGTGCCTCCTTAATGATTGATGATGTTGAACTTTTCTTTTCACATACCTTTCAGCTATTTGTATGGCTCATTTTTAAATCTTTTTTTTTTTTTTTGCTATTAAATTGTCTAAGTTTCTCATATATTTCAGACATTAACCCCTTGGTAGAAAGTTAACTTGCCAAAAATTATCCCATTCTATAGGCTGTGTTTTCAGTCTGTTGATTTTTTTTCCTCTATGCTGAAACCTTTTGATTTGATATAACACATTTGTGAAATTTTGTTTGTTGTTCTTTTAAATTCTTGTCCAAAAATTGGCATCCAGGCCAAAGTCATAGATCATTTCCTCTATTTTTCTTCTAGTTGTTTTATGATTTTATGTCTTTAACTCAGTTTTGCACTGATTTTTATATACAATGAGAGATAGGGGTCTAGTTTCATTCTTCTCCCTGTGGATATCTAGTTTTCATATCATTGTTATCAAATGGTGCCTTCTCAAATATATTAAAAATATTAAATGTAAGTGGAGAAGAGAAATTTGGTTTCCTGTGTTTATTGAAGCACTATAGCCAAGATATGAATTCAACCCAATTAACACTCAATGAGTAAATGAATAAAGAAAATACGATACATATATGTGTGTGTGCATGTGTATGTAAGAGAAATTACAGTCAGTAGTAAAAAGAATAAAATGTTGTCATTTGTGGTAAAATAAATGAGCCTAGAGGACAAAATTCTAACTGAAGCGGCCCAGCAGAGAAAGATACTGTATGATTACATTAACATATGGAATTAGAAAAAGAAACTCATCTCATAGAACTAGAGAGTGAAATAGTGCTCAGCAGTGGCTGAGAAGGTAGGAAGCAGGGAGGATATGGAAAAGGACTGATTAATGAATACAACACCACTACTATCTAAAAAGAATATATTTTGGTGCAGCACTATAGTAGATGGAAATTACAGTTAATAAAATTGTATCACATATATCAAAACAGGATTGTGAACATTCTCATCACAAAAAAAATAAACGTTTGACATAATAGATAAGCTAAACATCCCATGCTGATCACTATAGAATGTATGCATAAGAAAAACATTACACTGTACTCTGAAAATATGTGGAATTAACATGTAAATTAAATTTTAAAAAATTTCTGATAATTACTTGCACTTAGCCATATACTTTTACTATGAAATATTTATTTCAAAAATTTCAAAGGTATTATTGATCAACAGCCTATTTTTTTTTTTATGTCTTTAATACTCGCTCTGTTAGCAAAGGCTTACCCTGGAGATTGGTATAAGTATTCATGCTTAGCTATTTAACCAAAATTTCCCAATGTTATCACAGCCCACAGTGAGGGTCACTGGGCAGTGGCAGATGAGGAGAAGAGTTGTCTCTATCTGCTTCTCAGGGTAGAAGGTCCTGTGCTCTCAGCCCTGCCTGCTTGCTGTGATATCCTGCAGAACAGAAGCCACGGCTAAGGGCAGCAAGTTGGTTCCTCAACATCCAAAGCTATATTACACGTGCAATGGAGGCACTGCTGGCTTTTCCTACAAAGGGTATGAACCCTTTGTTTCCTGTGGCAAAATTAATCACTATAAAAATAACTTAGAGAATAAAATAACCAATAGTTGTTCACTGTGAAAAAGAATAAAGTGAAACAAGGAAGCAAAATGGAAAAATAAGGCAAATGCTTAGTAACAGTCAGTGTGAAAAACAGCTGCAGCAAAGATGGTAATAAGACAGCATAATTAAACCAGATGTCTTAAAGCTTTCAATTTTTAAATGATATACCACATTGATTTTAAATATAAATGTAAATAAATATGATAGATTTGAAACATAATTTAAAACAAAAAGAAACATAAAGAAACAGTGAAAACAAAATTAGGATGATAGGCAATAACTGACTTTGCTTAGACAACAAAATATTAGCTAGTGAAGGGAGCTTTTTCTTCATTTTTTAACGTCAGTGCTGCTTAAATAAACATGGATCTACCAGGGGCACAATAGTCATTTCAATGTAACTGAAGTTTAACATCATTGAAAGGCCTACTAAAACCTGGGTAAACATCAGATAACATGAAACTAAAAATGTACCTTCCTAATATTTATAAATGCAACTCAAGCTTTTCTAGTTAATGCTTTTAAGCAATTATTCTGGGTACAAGAAAGCTCAGTGGTGAGACTAATTCAACAATATTAATGTAAACTCTTGTTTTTCTCAGATTTCTCATTTTAGCCTAAATTCTATCCCAACTTGCACTGTCAGTCTCCTTCCATCCTGAAACTAAGTTCAACTACATTACCTAGTCAAACAGACCCACGTCTGTCTCTTTTTGCTTGCTTTTCCTTCATTAATGTAGCAGTGTTCTTTACTTGCACTTTATTATGCTAACCTGTCAAATCTGGTGATTGTCAAACTTACAATTGCTGCCTAGGCTGTCCACATTAGAAGCTACTATTGAACAAAAGCAGATACTGAAGTAATTGGGAAAAGTGAAGGAGAGTCCTGGAGACAGAAATAGCAAGCTGGGTTTGCTCCAAAGCAGATAGTGTGGATGCGTCCAGATGGGGAACTTGCATATGCAGTAACCCTGGGGAGAGCAAGAGACACCCAAAGGAACTAGTTGCTTCCATATGAATTTTTATATCAGTTAGATTATACTTGAATAAACTAAAATCTTATTATGTATACATCATCTCTAAAATAGCAATCATTACTAGGTACTACATTTTAGAAAAGCCATTACATTGCTGGAACTGATTGAATATTTCCCACAGATAATATTGAGAGTGCCACTCACAAACAGTCCTGACAATCATGGGGGCAACAGAGTTACAAAGTAGAACTGTTCTAAAATTATGCCTAGGATTTAATTTACAGAGGAGTGACAATGATGGCACAAAGGTCGATGCCGCTGAGTGAAGAATTTATTATTTATATTTCCTAAAGAAACAGATTGTGAAACAAACCACAAAAAAGGTTTGTGACATGTGAGACACACACACACAAAAAATAAATAAAAGGGTTTTCAGAGTCCAGAAGATAGTAGTAAAGGAATAATCTGGAGTTAGCTTGTGCTTGTAGTTTCTATATGAAAAGTAAGAAAAATCAGTGAAAAAGTTTAGGATTGATTAGAATAAACAGGTCCACTGAGCTTTAGAGTACTTCCTAGTACTCTAGTAAGTGGGCTCAGAATGCTTTGAGGCAAGGGAATATTAGCTTGATGTGTAAGATGTAGATAAAGGCAGTGATTGGTTCTTGTGAAGAAATGGTGCTCCTAGGTTAATTGTTACTATCTTTGGGAATCAGCTTTGGGGGACAGTTTCAGCCTGAGTCTGTAAGGCTCCCAAATGTCAATGTATCAAGAATACAGAAAAGAAGAAAATATGGTTAATATACTTGGCCTTGTTGTGAATAAATTCTAAATATACTAATTGAGAATGTAAGAAAAGTTAGAACAAAAATAGCCCTCTGACAGTTTATATTTTAATGACAACCTAAATTATTTCCCATTGACAATTAGAGTTCTATGACACACAAAATCTCACTAGCAGAGGCTGACAAAGGGACACAGTAGCAATAAGAGCACATAGAGTGAAGAAGAGCACTTGTAGAATTTCATCAGGGTCCACTACCCAGAAAATATGACTAGAATGTCAACTACTGTGATACTTTTGATAAAGAATCAGTATTTTTGAAGTTGGCAGTACACGTTGCCAGGGCTGACCTCTTATGCCCTGAATCTATAAGTGTACATGCTCATATATTCCCTACTGCCCTATCCTTAAAGGATGAAGCTTTTCCACAGAGGAGCAGGGTTCTTCACTGCACTGCTATGCAGAGGACTGGTGAGAAGGGATTTAAAATCTTTTAGAAGATGTCAGTCAATTCATTGAACTACAAAACCCAAGTATGCACCATAAACTGCAAATACCAAACAAACTCTTATTTAATGTACTATTTGAGCACTTAAAATTGATGACACAAATATAAGATATTAGAGTGGAAGTTTCAAAAAAAAGAAAAAGAAAAACAAAAAACAATAGTAATGTTATGGAAGCTAAGTACTTAATAATAAGTAAATATTTTATCAGTGAGATTCCTAAGCCTGATTCATGTGAAAGGGAAAAAGGGCTCATTGATATGAAAAAGAAGAGAGGAAAAAGTTAAAAAGTCTTTAAAGTAAAAAACAAAACAGAACGGAACAAAAACAAATAAAAAACAGAAGTTACACATAACAGAATAAATACTCCTGATACTTGGATTGGAAATTAAGAAAGCTAATTTTGAGAGACTAAGGAAAGCATTCATTCAATATTTATTAAGGAGTCAAAAGAAATTAGAAATTGTTCTTGGATTCCAGTTAACATTACATAGGCAAGCTTCTCCCCTGATGGACTGAATTATTTTAAGTGTCATGAATTCTTGAGAAAATGAAATGCATGACTTCCTGAGAAATTCTAACAGATAGACTTTTTTTTTCAGCTAAGACCTGAGGGAAAGAAATTCGCTATGGTGTTATAGTCATTAAACCTCCTTTAGCTTTTATTAGCTATTTAAATTTGACCATGTACTTAATGTGCCTCACTTTTCTCAGCTAAAAATATAGCCAGACAATTGTATCTATACCATGCTGGGTTTTGTTAACTAAATGAGTTCATACTTATGAAACATAAACATAGCTAGAAAAGTACAAATTATTTTAGTAAAATTATTTACTTTTTTAGTATTTTTATATTATTTATAAAATATGTAATCCATCTGGGATTCAATTTTGTTTGCATTTGGCATGAAAGATTTAATATTGTCCCCCAGTGTTTCACACTTTGGACAGAAATGTTAACTCATTCCTAGTCAAACTCTGTGTGTATACACATATATTTTGCATTTCTATCTCATAGGATATTTTATAACTTGGTTTTGGACCCATAAATACACAAACACATATCCCACATACACTGTAGCATACTATTTTAATCACTATACAATCTCACTGGCCTGATTTCCTAATCATGTTATAGACTTACTTTTGATTAAATTAAAATAATAAGATTACATATTCAAAATCATACCATTTTTTATTTTTGATTCTTTTAAAAAAAATTTAAAATTACTACTAAATTTCAAGAAAAAATCCAAGAAGTGGCTTACCTGAATTTTATAGATAGATAGATAGTGTGTGTGTGTGTGTTTATGTGTGTATGTTTATATATGGTTGGAAACTTTATGACAAGTATAAGCACAGGGATATTTCTTATTTATTCTATACTATATAGAATTAAAGTTATCTTTCATTGGGATGCTTTAGAGCTAATAATTTTTAAGAATTTTATTTTGTATCTAGCAATACTTTGTTTCCTAAATACATATGTGTCGTTCTTAATACTTTCCAAATATTAATTCATTTGGTTTTGATACAAGCTTCTCAAACAGGGTCTGTCATCCTTATGGTTTTACAGAAAATATAAAAAAGTGAATCATGGCAGAGGATAACTATAGTCTAAGTCACACAGATAGTAAGTGGCAGGTTGAAAATTAAAGCTTCTGTCACCAGGCATCCAAATTGTAAATTTTATTCATTTTTAAATATTGTAGAGTCAGTGTCCCTTTGTGTAATTAGTTAATTAGAGCAGGGTTTTTCTTTCCTTCTTTTTCTTAATGAAACACTTCCACGATGTTCACTAAATGCCTGGAATTCACATATCTTAACTGCTACAGTCCTCTAAATAACCTTATTAGGTACTAAAGTCCTAGGTGAAAGGTGTTACAGTGGATCCTCGAGTTACAACTGGCCTGACATATGAACAACTTGGGTTATGACTGGAATTATAGTTTTAATTTATGACCAAATTCTTGAGTTATAACCTGAATGCTTGCCTCTTGTTCTTTTACATGGTCTCAAATACAGATTTAACCCTTAAAGAGTTCTGGAAGGAAAATTACCACATCCTTTCCTGTGTGGGGTTAATTGAGAAATCCTGGGCCAGTCTCTCTCTAAGGACACTGCGATCTGCCTGGAAGAAAGTGTGGCTTAAAATTATATAAGAGAGAGACTTTGAAAACAATAGGCCATCTTGAGTTACAACCAGCTCTCGAGAATGAATTGAGTTCCTAAGTCAAGGGTCCACTGTATTAATTTCCTAAATCTAGCTTAGTCTTATAGCTATTTCTCTAGTTTTATAGGTGATTACATATAGTGATTATAGGTGATTATACCAATGTTCACCAAATTTTTAAAAGTAATTATCTCTTAAATTCTTGTGTTAGAGAAACTTGTACATTCAGTTTTACAAATATTTGTACATTTAGACAAACCATGTATATATAACAAGTAAATTCAAAACAAAAATGCATTTGGAAATGGATAAAATCATGAAAATCATCCATTTAGTTGTGTGAATTTCTGAAAATGTACTGAGTTGGATGGTTTCCTCTTTCTCCTTTAATTATAAGCAAATGCTTGTGGCCAGTAGTAGAATGGTCTCCGTGGGACTGCTGTTATCTCTCACGCCCAGAAGGCAGATTATTCATAAACTGGATACAGCCTGCCAAGATATGTGTTAAGTAGAGTCAATCCTGATATTCAGAGAGGGTAAGGACTTTTATTTTAAAATATTTTTCTGTGTGAAAATAGAAAATCAAACAAGAATAATGAACATTAAATTATCATGGATTTTTCCTCTTATTTGCATTTTTCTTTTTCTAGATGAATTTAATTATTGTGTTTCATATTTTATCTAATGAGGAAAGAAAGAGAAAATCTTGGAAGAATACACATTTGTAGACCCTATGGAGTTTGATCTAAATTGGAGATTTGGAAGAAAATAGACAAAGAAATATGATTCGTAATTACATTGCAGATCACAGTACAAATGTTTAAATAAAGCAGCAATTTTAAAACAGATATTTTAAACATTTTTGTGTAAGTTTTCTTAAAATTTCTCTAAAATTAGTAAGAATGCAAGAATGAGAACTGCGCTGAATTGTGTTCTACATAAAATTCTAAAGTGTCATAATAAATGTCAAATATAAATTATTTTATTGTAGTGGTCTGACATCAAAGTTATTTATAGGAAAACTGCTAGTAGTTAAAAAGCTGTCCAATACATTTCAATAAGTTACACAGCACACGTATCCTCTCTCTCTCCCTTTCTTCTCTTCCTCCTCCTCCTTTCAGTAAATAGTTAAATAAAACATTTTTACTATTCAAAAAGTTAGTAATTACTCATTTACTGCCAATAATTACAACATTGAAGATGTAATTATTTTGTTTAATTTTTTTTACTGATAGATTAAAACATAAAATTTATACATGTTAATGAGTTCATGTGATGATGTTCAGTATGTGTGTATATTGCATAATGGTTAAAATTAGATCAAACACAACTATCCCTTCAAGTATGTATCATTTCTTTTTTTTGCTTAAATTCTTTTATTGGTACATTTTAGGCATACAATACGTTTACATTTATCGTTGGGTGCTTGTACCTGCACATGATGTATTTTGGTTCTTATTTTTTCCCGTTACCTGTGCACCCTTCACCCCCTCCACCCTTTCCTATTTACATAGAACTTGTGGTGAAATCTCAAAATTATTTATTCCAGGTTTTTGAAATGTACAGCGCATTACTGTTATGTATGCATACTCAGCCCGATGTGTAATAGCACAACACAAAGTCTTAGTACTGTGTAAGTGTAACTCAGTACACACTGGTATGCTTTTCCCTATCTTTCCACCCTCCTACTCTCTTGAGCCTTAGGTAAACACAATTGTACTTTTAAATTCTGTGAGATCAGTTTCTTAAATGTTACATGAGTGCTAACATGAAATATTTGTCTTTAACTTGCAGGTTAATTTCACTTAACATAAAGATTTTCAGTTCCATCCATTTAGTCAAAAATGACAAAATTTCATTGTTTGATGGCTAAATGGTATTCCGATATTTATAAAAGCCACATTTTCTTTATCCATTCATCAGTTGATTACAACACTAATTGTTTCCATGTATTAGTATCGCGAAGAGTCATGCAATAAATATGAAAATATTAATATCTCTTTGACAAACTGATTTTATTTCCTTCTATGTATACAGAAGTGGGATTTCTCAGTCATATGGTAGTTTTAATTTTAATGTTTGATAAAATTCCATGTTATTTTACATAATTTCCATAGTAATTTACATTCCTCCCTAGAGTGTGCACATTCCCTTTTCTCCACATCCTTGCACTATACTGAACAGCAAAAAGCTAAATGTTTCCTAAGATCTGAAACAAGACCAAAAGTCCTGCTTTCCTCATTTTAATGCAACACAGTATAATGCTGCATCAGTTCATGAACATTGTTTATTTCACTATTCTGGTGACCAGCTGAACTGGTCATAAACTGAATCAAATATCCTCATAAGGTTCAATGTAAATAAAGTTAATCTGTTCTAACCCCTACAAAAATGGCTTCAGACCAAATCAAATTTCCTCATAAGGATCAGTATAAATAAGGTTAATCCATTCTGAACCCTATGTATTTTCTTAACCACAAAAATTTGAAACAAAGTACAGTTCACTACAGTAAGAAGAGAGAAAATGGTAATTGTGCTTTAGGGAGGTGGGTGGGGAGGTGGTTATTGTTTGGAAGGAGATTACCCCCACAGGGACATCAGGGAGATCTCTTTCAGGGAGTTCTTTTCTTTTTTGTGTCTTAGCTGAAGGGTCAATTTTGATGAAAAAAAATCTATCTAATGTCACTTGTTTTTTTTCTGAGTTGTGTAACCCTCCAGAAATGAGAGACCACATTATCGGTCATCAGACTCAACACTGTGTTCATTACCATTATGTTGTGGTGGTGCTTCTTAGAGAAATCCTAGAATTCATTCCTTTTTTCCATAATATATTTTATCACATGACTGTTAACCCCCTCCCTGTCCTCCTCTTCCTAAGTGGAATGCTCTTCAATGAACAATTTCTGCTGCTCACTCTAGATTTCAGCAAGTTCTTCCATCATCATCTCCTCCTCATGCTCCTCAGCAAACTCCTCTATGTCTGTATGATTGACATCCAGGCCCAAACTCTTGCCCATGAATACAATCTCCTCCATTACCCTTGAGTCATATCCTTCAAAGTCACATTTAGTGATGCATTTTGGCCACAGTTTCCTCCAGCCTGAGTTTAAGTTCCAGTATGTGACATCTTCCTAGGCTTTGTCAATGAAGTCAGTGCTGTGGAGGACATAGAAATGTTTCTTCCAGAACTCTTCCAGAGTCTAGGATGTTGCTTCAATGACATTAAAACACCTAGTGAAAAGCACCTTTGTGTATAGCTTCTTGAAGTTGCAGATCATTTTCTGGTCCATGCTGCAGAAGAGGTGTCATGTTGAGGTGTGAAAAACTTGACCTGTATGTGATCATGCTCAGCATCCACTAAGGCTGGAGAGCATGATGGAGCATTGTCCATCAGAAGGCAACTTTTAGGCAGTTGATTGTCAGAAAGATATTTAACAGTGAGTGTGAATATCTCATGCAGCCATTCCGTGAATGATTGTCTTATGACCCAAGCTTTCCCATTGGCCCTCCACTTGACAGGCAATCTGGCTTTGTGATATAATGTCCGTTGAACTCACAAGGGTTCTGGGAATGGTAGAGAAGTAGTGGCTTAATCTTCAGATCAGTGCTTGCATTTGCACACAGCAAAAGGGTCAATCTATTCTTCATGGCTTGTGCCCTGGAAGTGCCTTTTCCTCCTGCATGATATAGGTTCTGTTCAACATCTTCCAGAAGAGCTCTGTTTCATTGTGGTTGAACTCTTGTTGAGCAATATATTGCTTTGCCTTCATGAATTCTGTGAATTCTTTCTTGAGGGCTTCTGTAGCAGCCTTGTACGAAATGGAAGCCTCAACAAAACTTATTACACTCTAGATGCCACTTCACTTCCAGCACTTATCAAACCACACTCTACTGGCTTTAAAGGCATCAGTTGCTGCACTTGTAGAGGGGTTTTCTTATAGTAAATCACTGTGCAAATTCCTGGCTTTTTCACAGATTATAGTTTCACTAATGCTATCACCTGCCAGCTGTTTCTTATTCAACCATATTAATAAAAATTTTCCACCTCTTCCAGCATTTGTATCCTCTTCTTGCTTAACATCATTACTCCTTTTACCACATCAGCTCCTTTAATAGCATCTTTATCTTCACAATAGTGGAGATAGTTGACTTTGCTAACTTGAACTCCAAACCCAGATCAGTCACATGAATACCTTGCTCATGTTTTTCTATAATTTCCTTCTTCAGTTCAGTGATTATTTTCTTCTTGTCATTCTTGCTTTTCACATTCTTGTCACTTTCATTACACCTCTGCACATTCTAGTTAACTCCATTACCACTGTGCACATTATTGTCACTTTCATTGCCACTCTGTACTTTCTACCACCGTGCTGGATCTGCACTTTCTGTGGAGCCATGCTTGATGGAAAAATATTGTACCACACTCTGTGTGTGAAAAAGCAAACAAAAAAGCTTCACAGTAAGTGTGCACAGGTCTGTCTGTGCCCACAATCTTGACGAAAGGAAGCCACAACCACATGTTAGACCAGGACAGATGACCTCATCTGTGTTCATGCAGGGAAGACAGCCACAGTCATTTTTGTCACCCATTGTGGAGTTCATGAATGGAAGGAGAAATCTGTCCAATGCTTCTGTTTTGTGAATCAAATTGTTAGTGAACAGGAACCTTTATGAACCAAGGTATTACTGTACTAGAAGTCCTTTTGAGAGAAATCAGGCAAAAGAAAGAAATTAAGAACATCCAAATTGAAAAAAAAAGTCAAATTATTGTTGTTGGCAGATTGCATGATTTAACGGATACAAAAGCTACCAAAATCTATTAAAACTAACAAATGAATTTAGCAAATTTTCAGGATACAAATCAATATAGAATAATTAGCAGTGTTTTATATTCCATTAGCAAATTATCTGCATCAAAAAATCATTTCCAACAGCTATAAATGGTAATGTACCTTGGAATAAATTTAACCAAAAATATCAAGAATCTCTAAAAGGAGAATTACAAAATATTGAGAAAAGAAATTGAAGAATACACACACAGTGGAATATATCTCACATGTTCATGGATTGGGAACATCATTATTAAAATGTCCTCATAATCCCAAATCATCTATAGATTAACAGCAATTCCTATGAATATAAAAATGGCACCATTCACTGAACTAGAAAAACTTTTCTCGAATAGTCCAAGCCATCTTAAGCCTAGAGAACAAGACAGGAATCATTTTACAACTTGTCCTCACAAACTACTGCAAAGTTTTAGTGATGAAAACACCATGGTATAGGTATAGATATGACATATAGACAAAAGGAACAGAGTAGAGATCTAGAGGTAAATCGACACAACTACATTTTGATTTTTGATGAATATTGCTAAAACACACATTAGAAAGACTCATAATTTGAATAAATAGTAGAAGAAAAATTGGATATCCAATGTAAAAGAATGAAACTAGACTACTATTTCTAATTAGTAATAAAATAAGCTTACAGCGGAATAAAGATTTAATGGAAGGCCCAAAACTTTGAAACTCCTAGAGGAAAACAGGTGAAACACTACTGCAAAGCATTTTTTACAAAAACACAGTATACAAAAGTAATAACAGAAAATATCAAACTAACAAGATTCTGTATAACAAAAGAAGCTGTCAACCAATGAACAAACAACTTTTTAAAAAGTAAATATTTCCAAGGAGTTGATATCCAGAATACACAAGGGCCAGGTATAAGCACCTATAATCCTAGCTACTCAGGAGGCTGAGGCAGGAATATCTGGAGTTCCTGGCTAACCTGTGTGACATAGAAAGATATTATCTCAAACAAACATACAAACAAAAGCAAAAATGAAATCATATAAGAATCTCCAAAAGCTCAATACCGAAACACATATAAAAAACAAAACCATGAATAAATACTTTGAAATAGGCAAGAAACTTAAACATTTCTTGAGTATTAAAAAAATATTTTTCAGTAATTTTCAAGAAAATTCAAAACAAGACCACAATGTTAATCATTTCATCCAAGTAGGAATGTAAATGATTTTAACTGGAACTTCGTGCCACAAATACACATAAATGTCTTAGATTTTAGTCAATGTCATGTTTCCAAATTTTATAATTAGGATTTAATGCAATATTCCAAAATGCATATTAGAGATTGAATGTTGGTAAAACTCAAAGTCCACATATGCTTTAGCAAAATGTACAAATTTATGACATGTTCAGGCATTGGAACATTTATTCCTTTTCAATATGTTTTATAAGATTCAACAGCAGGAGCTTATTGATAAGGAATAGATCCTTTTCTGATTCAGAGCAGTGCTAGTCTTTGTTTTTATACTATGGGAATATACCATGCCAATTTAATGTCTCTCAAAATGACTGAATGCCTTCATGAAAAAGGAATCTTTTTTTCTGGTAAAATTGAGAGACTATAGGATATTTCTGGGTTTAAGAATCACGTATTTCCATTAAATGAAAACTTTTATTATTTATTATTTACCTCGGTACTTTTTGTTATATTCCACTCATTAATCTGGCATGTAGTTAATTGTACCAATTTAATTTAAACATTTCATTTTCAAATGATTTTTAGACTCAAACCAAGATTTTCCAAAATTAGATATAACAACGTATACATACTTTCTGTTAAATTATTAAAAATATCATGCTTCAGCTATCTAGAGATGTTAATGATATGGGTAAGTAATTGTCCAAGTTACATTTGTACAGTAATTGTATCCATTAGATCAATCGTGAGGAGTTTGGCAGTGATATAATTTCCTAAAGTAAATATGTTGTGATACTGTATTAAAACAAGGGCCTGACTTCACTTCACGTAACTATAGAACATATAAGAAGAGAAAGTAAAATAAAAGGCTACAAAGAAACAAAGAAAAACAAAACTATTAGTGGTTTCATATGTAAGTAAAATAAATGTATATTTTGTATCCATAAATCCTATGACTAGTTCATTGATTTCAATGTTTTGCAAATATTTTGGGCAAGAAGGAGAAGCCCAATGAAGAAATTTTCTCTGGTCCTAAGCAGAAGCTGTGGAAATAGAGTATTTTGAAAAAGCTCTGGTTGAATTCTAGAGTGATTCTGAAGCATTGTGTCCTTCAGATTTAGCTCTCTCCTGGTTGTGGGCATATGCTGACTACTTGGTTGTTCTTTGAAGGAGCAGCTCAAATTTATCAAAGGAAAGTTAATACATCTTGAGAAGAGAAGTCTTTAAAGAACTAAGGAAATTCCTAATATTGAAGTCTGAGTATGGGGTTGAGAACCAAGCTGAAGAAATGATTTGGGGTAAAAACACAAAGATATAATTTTGAAAAAGAAGAAATAATTGGAAAAGAAGTCATCTAACTAGTGAGAAATTAAAGGTCCAGAAATTAAAAACAAAACAAAACAAAACAAAAAAAACAAGTAAAGAGAGGCAATGAAAAAAAGAGTGCCATAACATATACTTCCAAAGTGGAGGACAGATCTGTATATAGAGCCTGAAAGGATTTACTCAGTGCTAAGTAAAATTCATTATGGAATAACATATATCTAATCATATTTTAGTTACTTCTTAATTAACAGAAATAAAATGAAAATTTGCAAAGTAAAATAGTGGAGAAAAAGACGAACAAATGGTTCTCATACGTGTCTTCTTAGTAACATGTTAGGATTAGATTCTTGATAAAATATTTTTTGCAAGCTTTACCTAGTAAATCCAAGATAAGTGCAAATCTATCCAAGGCTACCATGAATAAGTGCCCATTGTGTGTGTGTGCGTGCATGTGTGTGTGTTTTAACAACGATGCATTCCTAGAATTTATCATATACAGAAAATTTAATTTGCATACTTTCTCTTAGATGAGAAATCTAGAATATTTATAAAATAATGAATAAAATAAAAGAGAAATGATCAGAAAAGACAAGATAGATTCTTGTAGATAAGAGAAGGTGATCTATAAACTGGGGGGCCACAGGACTGAAAATGAGCAAAATATATTACACGCATGAACCAATTTCCCAAAATAAATGTCACAATTCTGTAAAATAAATATACACAAATAAAATACTAATGGTTTAAAGAGGGAAAATAATTATCAGCAACATACTTTAGATCAATCTTTATGGAGTTATGAGACAAGCAGTTAGTTGCTGGAGACTGGGTTGAGTATTATGTCTCTAATAATCCGGTTCTGTTAATAGCCTCTGTTTTGCATATATAATGAGAGCAATTCATGGTATTCATGGTAATTGATATGCTATCAAAAACTTGTGTGGTATAAGCTTGAATAGTAAGGCTTAGACTTTCTACCTTATCTTCTCAATGTGGAAGTAAGAAGAAAACACATTGATCAAGTTGATAGGAAGTAAATAAGAAAACTTGATTAATGTGTTTTTCCGTTTGCATGTTGGAATGATGATAATTTTCACTTTTTCATTGGAAGCACTGCAATTTAAATTTAAATTCACTATCTTCGTTAGAGTATACCTGGAAACAAATGTTTTTCCTCAAGAAATTGACAGAATGACATTGTAATTGCTGATATTTGGTGAGCTAAACATTAATGTTTCTTTAACATCGGCTTGATATGTTGTATACATATTTATAGATTGGAATTTATATAATAAGTCCAATACCTGAAACAAGATAAATAAAAATCAAGTTGTTATTATGTTTAGGCTCAAACAACAGTATTTCATTGTGAGATCTGCTATTAAACTGGAGCTTTCTGAGAAAATAAGAACTGGCCAAATGCTGGGGAAAAATGTAAGTAACTAGGAGTTTAAATAAACTGCAAATCTTAGAAAGTATAGCTTTGATTTGTGACTCACTGGGTATTTAGTCTTCTTTCTTGTTATTACATAGATCACAAATAAGGAGTGATGAAGCTACTAAAGCTGGATTTCTAAATCTTACATTGCTGACTTCTTGTCTGACCTTTATTCTTTCATAAATTCAAGCAATTTTATTGATTTGTCAGTTCCATTGTCTATGAATTTAGTTTAATATCAATGAGATTCCATATGTAAAAGAGTTAGGACACTGGCTGACACATATTTATTTCCAGGTAAAATATTATGTTTGTTGTTGAGACACATGCTTACCACTTATTCTACTTTAAGTTTTCACATTTGTCAAATAAAGTTGCAAACACACTGGACACATTCAAATATTGATAAAATATATCTTCTTTCCAAAATACTTAAATCATATATAAAGAAGTACATGTTTAATATTGAATTGAGACTAAGAACATTCAAGGTATAAAAGTCCAAAACAGTAGTGAATAACGAGGATAGTTTACATGCTGTGATGATACAGGAGATAAGAATATGTACAAAGAGACGCTGGGGGTGTAGCTCCATAGTAGAGTACTGGCCTAGCAGGCAGGAGGCCCTGAGTTTGCTCCTCAGCCTTGTAAAAGAAAAAAATTAATAATAACACTATTATTATTAATAATAACACTATTATTATTAATAATAGTAGTGTGTTTGATATAAATAATATCTAACATTCATTTTCCTGTAATTATACTCTTTTAACATTATCTGAAAAAACCAAGAGTTTATGAAATTAATTTTCATGATTTTTCCAACATTCTTGCTAAAACAGAAATCTAATGTTATTTATCCTGTTTTTAAATTAGAGAGAGGTTAATTTGGTACTTAGTCTATAAAAAATAAGTATCCAACAAAATTCACTAATTTAATAGTAATAATTTGACTCATTGGGGAAAATGAAAAATATATGCTTCCTTCAATTTGATTTTTAATTAATACTTTCATATTACAAGCTCCTATTATAGAAATGTGGCTTACATATTTTTATCACATTCACTTGCAAACACAAAGATACTTTTCAAAGTCCCTTAGTTTCTTGGTCAGTAGTTATTTCATAATATTTTTCTGTCACTTGTAAAAAACAGCAATATATGTAGCCCTTTGTGAAACTTCCTGTCAAAATCAAATTTAAAATGTTTGATTATAAAATTTCTATTTTAAAATGCAGACTAGTCTTGTTCCAATTTTCTCTAGAAAATGCATTAAAAATGTCAAAAGTTTCAAAAATTCAGTCACTTTTTGGCATTTAATACAATTTCTACCATTAAAAGGCTGTAAAATACTTGTACTGAAGGCCTTGCATTAGTCTTTCTATTTTCTTTTACATGATTTAATTGGGCAAATTCTCATTACTTCAATTTCTAAGTCTGATTAATTCACTACGATACCATTCCATAAAAATCAAACAATTTCAAGGCCTCTTAATGTCAGTCTTGTTTTTTTTCACTGAAAGTGCTTTAATTGCCTGCAGTCATTTTCTTAGTAATTTACTTCTAAAGATACATTTAGTATTAAAAATTGTATGCATATATTAGATAAACTTCTATTGGGTTTCATTACGCATTTCATGTCATATATATATTGTATAGTTATTGTGTATTACATTTATAACAATATAAATATATGTGCATATGTACTTAGTTTTAAGTTTGAAGAAGTTTGGTAATACATATTTTCATTATCTCATTTTCTAGTCCTTAAAACTTCCTTTTTCGTGGGACTTAAGTAAATTTTACCTGTATTTTTCAGTTGTAAGAATATTCATAGAAATATTTTAGTTAAAATGCCTAAAATATTTATGCAAAGTATGGTCAAAATTATTTCTAACTACACAACTAGAATACATATCCTTTATATTGGGTGAAGGTACACAAATACAAATGCAAAGTTATCAGATTTTCGTAACTCAACTGTCTATTTGCAAGGCTATTGCCTTTATATGAAGAAATATGATAAGAATTTATGTAAGATGAATTTTCCCTTGCTGAACACAATCTCTCTTGTAAGAGGAGTCACATAACAATCATGAATATCTTAAATTTAACAAGTAGCCATGTTGTTTCCATCTTGGGTGCTAGCTGAAGTATAAAATGAAGATACAGAACGAATTTGATCAGTATGAGACAGTTCAGACACTTTTATTATTTGTTCTATTGGATAAAGTCATAGAAAAAAAATAAGCCTGTTTTCCAAGAAAGTGAGTGTAAAGTATAGTTATACACTAAGGTCAAAGTTGTTTGAGGATGCTGGGTGTTTTATCTGAAATATCTGCTTACAGTCTTCTCTGTTAAAACTTTCAATACTTCAGTAACTGTATTCTAAAAATGCTCTAAGAATTTATTCACTTATTGCCTAAGCATTGAACAAGTTATTTTCTAGTACAATTTTCTAATTAGCTTAAAAAAATTAAAATTGCTTTGAGTCTGATAGCTTATGCTTAATCATATTTAGATTGAAATAGTGTAAGGAAAGTTGTGAAAATGTGTTATGTTACTACTCCTCAATAAGCTGCAATGAAATACTGGGGAAGACATTTTGAAGTTCTGTATTTGTGACTGGACTCTTATAGAGTACTGAGAGTTTCCTCCAATGGAAAGAATCATATCTTCCAGGTGATTTCTCTCCGACAGGATGGAGAAAACTAGAAATTTTGGTGACAGAGAATAGGAAGTCCATTTCAGAAAACCTATGACCTGCTTATTTTCAGGATCCCAACAGCTGCTGTTATTTACGTGGAGAATATCTAATTTGTTGTCTCACGTCGTTAAACTGTTATTTATTCCAATACTTCTCAAAATAGGGTACATGAAACAATTACATAAATGATGGGACAAACGTTAATATTTTGACTTATAATCTTAAATCAGCAGCAGTAAATGCCCAGTTTATATCATCTACGTGTGCCTTCATGAATCATTAGTCTAGCATTTAAGGGCTGTGCTCTCATGATTTAATTGAAACATTACCACCACAGGTGCTCATTTTACCTTCATGGTATAACAACTGTGAAATGACAATGTTGTCATTTCACAATGACAACAGTTTCTTTTTCACAAAGAAACTTGCCCATTTAGGTTTCACCACAACACTTATCTTCAATGCATTAAAATAATTTTCCAGTAGTAGGCTAAAGAGTCAAGGACACACATCCTAGTCTGAGTGTACTCTCAGTGGGAAAGGTAAGTGTTTTTAAATTCCTATTCCTAAAGAAAGGGAATCTGCCCAGTTATAGCACAGATAGAAAATAATAGCAAAAATGTGTTTAATTTTCTTAATGAACAAAGGCTTTTATAACATTATTCTCCCTGTTACTGGTAGTAGGTTTTATCCTAATTGAATGGGCAATTTACTCAGATTTCCAGAGAAGGTATCATAAAATTATTCACTTTGATCTCCTTCTCCAAAATCAGGTTCAGGTTTAGGAAATTGTTGTAAAGCTTTGCCACAGAGTTTTAGAGAAAGGCCTCCTTTTCCCTCTACTGTATAATGTACTTTGTCATTCTTAGAAATGTGGTGACAGGGAAAACTCTAAAAACTGTGAACACAGCACTTCAAACTTACTCTGTTTGACTCTCTATGGATTCATTTGTTTATTTCAACAATAATTCTAACCTTGTGCCTTGGACAGTACTGAATTTGAGTGAGACATAAGGACAAATGTCAAAGTTCTGCTCTGAATGAGTCTCAGGGAATATTAATGTTGTCTTGCAAGGTTTTCCTGGCAAGGTCAGATCCATCTTCTACACTCAGCAGGCCTTTCCTGATTCCACAGGTTGAACCAGGGCCTTTAACGTGCCTAAAATATTTTCTCCCTGCATGTCTCCACACAATATCTGTCTACCACATTTATGTCTTAGTAGTATTTAAGCCCTTGAACTATGACAAACGGGGTCATTTGTTGTATGTGGCCTAAGTGTATGCAATGGTTGAGAGATTTTG
This sequence comes from Heterocephalus glaber, assembly GCF_000247695.1. The sequence continues at coordinate 12,754,709 of NW_004624745.1, read as the reverse complement.
ACATCTTCCTCAAGGTTTTAAAAGATATAAGTGCCTAGGGAGGGCAGCTTCTTTCTAAATTCTCCTCTTCCCATTCAATTTTTCTCTTCTCATTTAAGAAATTTCACTGCCACACTGAGGAATACAAATATCTAGAATGAGAATCTAGAGTTATCCATTTCTAAGCTCCTGATTTTGTCATCCTGTCACATTGGTATTAGTGCTATCTTTTGGGGGATAATCATTTCTTGATTTAGAGCCTCTTATATTGAGGTAAATATTAAAAGAAGAAGCGTGACAATTACTTTATTGGAGCTAAAATTAACAGAATCAAAGAATTCATAACCACTGCAGTATTTCAATTATGGAAATTTGAACAAAGCAGAGAAATAGGCAAAACTCCAGTTCTAATGAGTAAGCAGAGTTAACTTTCTGACAGATAAAGCAAAACATTTTATAGAATATTTGAATGGGCTTACTTGAAAGACATGGCCATTTAGATTCCAACACATTTTGATTTTGTTTTCTAAGATACTGCTTCTGTTTAAGGTGGTGTTCAATTTGCATTTTGGACAAGATTATTTTTGAGTGGCTCCAATTTAGGTTGAGGAGTCATTGGTGCAGAAAATTTCATTTGATTCAGAAAGGGGGACAGCTGAAAGAAACTAAATTTAGCTTTAATCACATATTGAGACAAGGACAAAACAGCACAGATCCTAATTGCTTTGGTTTATAAAGACATTGATGCTTATTTAAATTCTTTTTAGGAAGTGACAGGCTTCCTAAGTCCTAAGTGAAGACATTCTGCATAGACTCTTTTTGGAACTTATACTATAATCATTCTTACATACTTTTATACAATCTTTCTACACAAAAATAGAAATGTGTGCTGAAGAGTTTATGCTGATTATTAGAATAAACATTGTGTTTTGGGAGCCATGGAATTAAAGTTCTGTAGAGATTCTCTCTCTTTCATTCTCATTAAAAATGCGTAAAATATTTAAAATAAAATATATAAGTAAAATTTATAATTTTAAATTGTTTACAATGTACTATTCTATGACATTGTGTTCATACTGTTGTGAAACCATAACCTCCATTCATTTCCACAATTTTACTTCTTCAATTGAAACTTTCTAACTATTAAACAGTCACACTCCAATCTCTTTTCCTCTCAGCCCCTGGGAACACTCTGTATCACTTTCTGTCTTTAAGAATTTGACTGTTTTTGTACCTTCATGTGAACTAAATTATACATTATTTGTTTCTTTGTGACTAACTTAATTCAGTTAGCATAATATCTTTAAGGTTCACCCATGTTCATTTTTTAATGGGGTTGTTTTTGGTTGTTGTTGTTGACTCTGTCAATGCATTAGAAAATAAATACCCAATATAAATAAAATTTGACAAATAGATAAAATGATATATCAACATAAAATCCTTGTTAATATTTAGCAAACTTTGGAAGTATAAAACTAAAATGTATTTTAAGTGAAAACTTACAGATAAATATTATATGATGCTTATGTCAAGAAAAATGTCCTATTTTCATAATTAATGGAAAATATAAATATGTTTGTTTTAAAGAAACATCTGGAAAAAGAAACAAGAGATATGATACTAGAGTCTTCACAGCTTTTAAAATATTACTTGGCTTAAACATCCTGTTTTCAATTAAATTACTTCAAAAATATAGCTTGGTAGCCAAAATCCTTTATTGCTTTACATTAAACTATAATTTAAAATATGATGTCAATGAGTGCTAAGACTTACATTATATTTACCCCGAGTATGAGCTATCTGGATAAGAGACAATCTACTGTAAAGTTCATTTATATAGAACTGATTTTTATTTACTATTGTTATTTATTATTGGGCCACTATTATTATTATTCTCCATCTGAAAAAATATTCCCTTGTAAATTAAACTCTTAGAATGATCTTAATTTCCTGATTAATATATATGTTATTCAGATCTTTGGGAAGCTATTTAAGGGCTAGAAAGTAAATTGTTCTTCATCAAGCTACCAGTAAGACTTATATAATATATTTGGGATGGGAAAAATGACCAAATTTGATTGTGGCTGTGATTGTACATTTTTGTCAATGTTCTGGCATTTACTGAATCTTACATTTTAATTTTGTAAATTGTATGGCATTCATATTTCTTGTTTAGCAAAGCTGTTTTTATTTTTAAAAGAACTATAAGACATTTAGATGCATGAAAAATCTGAGGATACTTTTTGAGAAGAATTTATTTTAGCTGGAATAAGTATATCATTAAATAAAATGTAATATCCAATCCTATCCTACTGCTTCATTGCACCATTCAGTGGTTTCAAAATTGTATACAGTGACTACATTTACTTTAGTGGAAAATGAAAACAAATAGAATAATCATATCCATCTGCTTTTATCCAAATGTAACAAAGATCATAATCCAAGAGGAGAACAGGTATATCATGAGTTTTCCTTAGGATACGTGTCAGGGCTACAAGAACCTGGATATTAGATCTTTTCATTACAGGCACTCAACAAGTGTAGCTATTGTATTTACTGCATAATTTTTTTGCTTTTGGTTTCAATATAGGGATTTAAGATAGAATTGGCCTTTAAACTCAGTTCTTGAAGCTCAAAGATTCTGCTGTAATTGCTACCTTAACACTCTGTTGGGAATCTTCATTAGCTATTAACTGAGAGGACAAATAAAAGACCTGAAAATGTTGGGAATGAAGTGATCAATATCTGAGAGATTAAAATAATCTCTGAATACGATATCACTTTGAGTATATTGTAGTAGAAGTATGTGTATGATAGTGAAAGAAAATTGAGGGCAATATTGGCTCTCTCATGGTCAAACTTTGATGCATTTTAACTTACAAATGAATAATTCTAATAATAGTTAATATGTATTTAATGGTCATTATGGCCCAGTATATTTAATATCCTCTGGGAGTTTTCAGATGAGCAAGTCAACTTCCATAAGATTAACAGCTTCCCAAAATATATAGGAAAAAGCTATGTAACTGAGAGAGTACAATGCTTATTCTAGAGAAAAATATCCATTATTTATACAAATTTTCTGAAATAATCATGTCAAACATGATAACTTTCAACTAAACTTTTACAACTTGAATTTTTTTTACAGACTTTGTAAATTGTATTTTAAATTTGACCAGGTACTATCTCAAAATTTGGAGTGATATCCTCACTGTTGTATATTCAAAAAGCATAAAGTCTTATCCTCATGTTACAAACAAACATTATTTCTAATATAAAGTTATAATTGATATGTTAAAATAAATATGAGAGAAATTATGATACTATTCCACTAGGTGTGTATGAAAAGTTGTATGTCATACTTTTGATTTAAATATCTTGACATATTTTAGTTTCTTTCTCATAGGAAAAATCTTATAAGAAACCACTATAGATCAGGATATTTCAAAGAGCAAAGACCAAATGAAATACCTAGATTAAGTTAAAGGTAACCTATCAACACCTAAGTTCTTGTGTTAGCCAATTCTGCCAGTCCTGAAAAAATAATTCCCATTTTTCTTTTAATATTGCTCTCATGGGAAATAATATTTTGTGGAAATATAAGCACTTATGTGCAAAAAATTGTATGGTTTTTCTTAAAATGTGTTATCTTCAGAATGCTGATAAAAATACAGATGGTAAAGACTGCTCAAGAGGTTCATGTGGGAACAAAGAATCCATGGGAAGTTGGATATGAGATCATGTGCATTATGCGTCATCAGAAAATTTCTTGATGTTTTGTTCATGTCCTGAGGCTTTACAAGAGACTGGGAATTGGGGCACAAAACTAATTAACCGATCAGAGAAAATTTCAAGATGGCCCAATATTTGGGCTGTGGAATGAGTGTTGGTTGTGACATTTAGGCAGCTTTATACTGCAAACCAAGATCAAAAGCCTATTTAAAAAGTTTTCTGTTTTCCCAGAAAGGAAATGATTGAAAAGTTGGTTCCTTTGGGACCACGGTTGCCAAAAAGATAACAAAGAAGCCAAGTACATTGCATTAGGACAACAGAAAGGATACCTTGAAAGTATTCCTCAAACCAGCAAGACCCCACCCTTTACAGGGTTAAAGTTTCAAAAAGTAAAGGCTTTGCTTTGAGAAGATTGCCACAAGATACTCTGATCAAAAAGGACAACCTAGGTTATTGATTCCCTACATTTGCTTGTCTCTGCAGCCGTGATTCAAGGGAATCTGGCTACTGCTCAAACTGGCAGGAAATTTTGGTGCCTCCACATCGTGCTGGTTTTATGAGTATGTAGAACGTAAGAGTAGCAGGATCATTGAGGCTTCCATGCAGTTTCAAAGGCCTAGGAAGCCAGGTGTGGGCTCCCTGAAAGAGCAGTACATGAAGCTATGATAATGAAGCTGATATTGCAGTCGAGAAGAAGTTGAAGATGTTAGGGCCCTAGAACATCTGAGATAACTAGCAGGCAGTGAGCAAAGCCAGCCCAAGAGGGAGGCCATGAGTGGTATAATCAACAATCCTGTAGGGACCAGGATGCCCAAGCCTTTTGGAGTTCACCGCAAATACCCCCATGTAGTATATATGGAGCTATAGGATTTACTGTTTGCTCTGCTGGTTTTCAGTCTTGCTTTTGTTCCATCTTGTTTTATTCCCTTTTTTCTCCTTTTTAAAATGGGAATGCTTATCCTATTCCATTTTATGTCTGCAATGTTAAACTTTCTTTACTATATTTTATCAGCTGGAATTTGCCTTGAATCTCAAAGGAGTCTCTTGGACTTTTTTAGCAATGATGGAACTCTAAATACTTTGGCAACTCTTAGAGATAGACTAAACACATTTTACATAAAGATATGTGCATGAGTCTTTTGAAGGCCAGGGTAGAAGGTTCTGTTTAAACTGCTCATAGGTGGGGCTTGTGGAAGACCATTAAATTGTAGGGGTGCTATAACTGATTTGCTGTTAGGAGGTGGGGCCAGGCTGAAGGAGGATCATTGGGGATATTACCTGGAGGAATATCTCTCCTTCCTAAGGTCCATCTTTCTCTCTTTTTTCTGACTATTATGACATGATTAGCTTTTCTCCACATCAGGCTCTTCTGCTATGCCCTTCTTGTCTTGGGGTCAGCCAACTATGGACTAAAACCTGTAAAAAGTGTGTGTTCAAATAACTTCTCCATCTTTATGTTTTGAGTGTCAGGTATTTTGTCCCAATGACAAGGAAGGTGACTAAGACATGGGCTTTAGGGAACATGTAAAAACTAAAAGAGAAGCATACATTCTGAGATTTTGAGATATTACTCAGAATTTATGGATTTTTGCATTGTGTGTACATGTGTCTTAAGATTTTGGTTTATTTGATGAGCTTTGTGTTTGTACTAGTGGCTTTGCATTTGATATTAAAAAATAGTTTAGGAGACACTATCAAATTATGGTTGCTCAGCTTGGACTTTCTGATAGTGCTAAAGCATAACCACCCAACCAATCTGTTTTTTACTCTCAGTATATTATTCAATAAAATAATTGACATATTCAGCACTTTATTATATAAAAAGTTTATATCTGTAAGTGTATTAAGTATATTGATGGTATGCTAGACTAAGATATGATATGCAGCAAGTTAGGTGTATTAAATGCATTTTCAATAGAATATTTTAAAATTTACCTTGTAACCCCATGATAACTTGAGGAACATCTTTACCTGGTACATAAATCAAAACAAAATCATTAATATTGTACAGTTCTGGAGTCTGGGAAGTCCAAGTTCCACACACTAGCTGATATGATGTTGCAGATATCCCTTTCCCTGTATTATTAAATCACAAATTCAGAAAGTGAGCTTTGGTATCTTCATCCTCTAATAAGCACTCCAATCCTAGCATGAGAGTTCATCTTCATGTCTTCATTCAAAATTCAATTGCATCCCACAAGACCCACCTTCCCACACCACCACAGGACTTCAATGTGCACCCTTTGGAAGGACGCAAACTTTTCATCTATTACATGGAAATTACTGTTCTATTTTTTGAAAAAATTCATTTTCAGTTTCACCTTGCAGTCCTTTGTTAAGCATCAATCTCCAATTGCAATTTCCTTGCTTTTCTTCCCCATTGCCCAGTGCCTACAAATGATGGGGTAAGACTATTTCAGACATGGAGGTAAGCCAAAGTAATGCTAGTGGTTTATGATGGACATTTTTCTGATGTCATAAAAAACTACACCAGTCAACAGTAACAAAATTCTTTACTTGCATTTTGGAAATTGTACTCTATAATCTGAAACAAAAATAATGTAAAAGCATAACCTGTAATCTTTTCACAGTCTCTCAGAGAAGCTTATCAACAAAGAAGTAAAGAATATTTCATGAATCATATTGCGTAGTTTGTTTACATTTTCATGTGAACCCATCATTTCAAAAATAGTGGGGTGAACATTGTTTCAAATATGAGGGCATATGTTTAAAAAACAATAAATCTATACATCTACATTATTTACAAATTTATGTTATTACTAGAAGAATTAAAATAAGAGACTTCAGTTTTTAAAATAGAATATAATGAATTTATTCATCAAATGAATGAAATATTCTGGATTCATATTCAGCTTACTGGCATTTGAAAAACGTGATGCCATTTAAATGAATTTTATATTTTCTGTTTTATTCAATTAATAATTTCAGTATTAAAATGAACATATTTTTCAAAAGCTTCACATGGGAAAGCTACAAGTTCAAGTATATTTTGATTATTAGAATTAAATATTACACTGCATGGCAATTCCTACAACTTGACATGCTGTTCTTTTCCATTTTATAGCACAGTATTCTCCAGTACTTGTATAAGAGCAAAAGCAGCAAAACTGAAATACTTATCAGTTTTGTTTAGTCTTATGAAAAGTAACATTAACATGACTGAACAATAGCTTTTTTTTTCTTTTGTACTAGGGATCAAACTTGGGACCTTGTGCTTGTGAGGCAGGCGGCAGAAACACTGAGCTAAATCCCTGGCCCCTGAGAAATAACTTTTTTGAGAAACTGCAATATTAGAAATACTGGAGAGATACCATTATAATGTTACTTAAATCCTCAACATAAACATATTTACCTTGTGTAATCTGCCACAGAAGAATAACTTACTTGTAGTTTTTTCATTATCAGAAGAAACCTTTTGTCTTATTACAACAAAATACGTGAAGTGACAAGATATTTTTGTATTAGTAATTTCAAAATGCCTTTAGTACAACTTATTTTTGTCTAACTCCTAATATCCTACAGACTATGACTAATAAATTTTGTTAGTGCTACAGAAAATTATACCTAATCTTTTGAAAATGTGTTTATTATAAAATTTTGCCTTTAAAACTGTCAAAGATAACTGTGTTTGCCTTTCTGAATATAAAGTTTGTGTTTCTGTGTTAAAATTCTTATCTTTCAGTTTCACATTTAACTGGAAATATATAATAGTATATATGGAAATAGGAAAAAGTTTGGTGTTCTCTGCATATGGTGCTGAGGATTGAACCCAGGGCCTTGTGTGTGCTGAGCAGGAATTCTACTGCTGAGCCACACTTCCCATCCCTGAATCCTTTGTTTTTTAAAATAGGATATCACTATGTAGTTCAGGCAGGCCTTGAACTCGTAAGTAGCCCAATCTTGTTTTTAACTCTCAGTGATCCTCCTGCCTCAGCCTCTGAAATGGTGGGATGACAGGTGTGCTCCGCTATGCCCAACCCCTGAATCAGTTTTTAAGGAAAGCATGTTTATATAAAATTTATTGAGTTTAACTATTTTATACTATCTTAATTCATTTTATATTTATACAGTTTTATACTCATATCCACAGTACATCTTTGATCTTAGAAAGCACTAAAACATATAGTTCTGTTACAGGAGTAATGATGGATAAATTGAAATGAACACTGATTCCAAATGACAGAAAGAAGTGTATTATATTATAATACACTTCATACCGACAGATTTTGGTAAAACTCTGCCTCAAGATATATGTGACTCAGTAACATTTTCTTTTCCCTGTGCAGAAAAATAAATACTTTTTTCACTAAAATTGTGGGGACTTCTACAAAGAGAAAACACTGGTAAATATTCTTTTTACAATATCTACTAATTAAATAGTAAAATAGTTATCAAACATAAATACTCATCTATCTCTTAAATTTACATGTGATAATTATGAAGAAACTTTGTTTTTATGACTTTAAATTATATATAAACATCTTTCAAGGCTATGATTAGTTATGCAAATTTACCAATGCTATTTTTCTCTGCTTATAGAAAAAGAGATATTGATCGAGGTAGACACCTCCTTGTGGTTAGATGTTAATTGAGTATAAATTAAAATGGGATATTGTAATACACAGATTCAATATGTACTAAGTAGCAAGTTCAGACTCCAGAGTGACAGTGAACAAGCACAAAAAATTGAAGATGGCTTAAGGAAACGTGTACTGCTAGAATTCACCTTGATAGATGGTAGATAGATGGATAGATAGATGATTGATAGACAGATGGATAGATATCTCTATTTTAACATTTGGTTTTCAAGGCACTTTTATATTGCCAGCAGAGCATTACAAATATATACTTTGTAGCTACGTAAGTTTAAAAATATTTTTTTGCTTTTCAATCTTGGTCATTACCTATATATATTTCAGGGGAACATATGAGCGAAAAGAGTATTCTGTTATAATAAGATTTTCTATAACAATAAGCCGATTTGTGAAACTATGAAAACCAATTCTTTAGACTTGAATTAAAGCCACTTGTGCTATTGGATGTTGAGACTTTTAAATGATAGCTAGTAATACATACTTTCTGATACTTTTGTACATTTTATTCATGAAATGAAGCATAATGAAGCATAAATTAGTTAACTAAGCTATTATCACACAATTATTGAGTGTTGGGATCATGAGCCCAGAAATGATGCTACTGCTCACAGTACATTGTACACATCAAAACTCCAGCAAACAAGTGAAAGTAGTGGGATGGTGGGGTGAGGGAAGGACAGGGGGAAAATAATTAAAATATAGGAAAGTGCAAGTCCACCAAAATGAAACACATTTATCTGTATAATCAATTTGCAGTAATAAATCTGTGGAAAAATGAATTGTGAATTGTCAATAATGAGGAGGACTTAAAGACTTCACTTATTTGTGAGCAGTTATGGAAATGATGCTGATAAACTGAGAAGTTTATTTTTTAAAGTAATTCATCTACGTAAGTGCAAGTGAGAATATCATGAGGTATAATTATTGTCGTGTTTGATGTAATCACAAAGAAGATATGGTGGGAGTTTGTTGATGGATGGTTCATCAGCAGTCAGTTCAGACTAAAGACTTGAAATCATCTGGAATGGCCAGGCAAATTTAAGAGAAAAGGAAAATGAGCTGTTAGTGTATATGTAGGTGGTAACCAAGAGTCTAAAGAAAATATGAAGAAAAAGTATGATGGAGGAGAAGGAAGAAAAGAAGGAGAGAGAAGAGGAGGGGAAGGAAGAGAAGGAGGGGGTACAAGGAGGGGGAGCTGTGAGGAGTAGGAGAGGGAGTGGAAGGGGGAGAAAGAAGGTGATAGGAAAAGGAGGAGGAAGAGGAGGTGCAGGAGCAGGGAGAGGAGGAGCTGGTAGAGAAGGAGAGGGAAGAGGAGGAGGAGGGGGAGAAAGAGAAGTCAGCTATGAAAAATATGGTAGGGTTTTTAATTCAGCATGTGGAGAAGCTTTCCATTATTTGAGATAATTAGCCCCTTCCTATAATTTGGTTTTAGCTGCATAATTCTGAAAATTTGTTGTTTCTCAAAGATCTCTAAGAATGCTTAGTTTGATGTCCAGTACTACAGAATATCTCCAAATATGCAGAATTCAATGGCTGTTTCTTAAAACTATGTGATGAAATCCCTTTCTAGAGCTTCAAACACAGATTTACTTTATAGCTTTTCAGATACATAAAATAACTGCACATACCTTCAGCTCTCTGATCTTCAACAAAAGGACCAAAAATTATTGTCAATTTAAGCATGTAGGTGCTATTCATTATTTTATCCTTTGCATAATACTTGGGTAAGGGTATATCCTTTCAGTATTGTTTTGTAATGGCTCTTTTAAAATGTGTTTCTCAAGACCTTTATATTGAAGTTGATATGCTTTGGGTGTGGAAACACAGAGTAGATTTTTCAAATCTGCAACAGCTGTAGTTTTTCAGAAAGTCTTTAAGCATTCTCAAATAACACATAGAGTAATTAAAATATATTCATGTCTCTTGTATAGCAGAAGCTACATATATTCCCTCTGAAGATAATCACAATGGCCATTGAGGTTTTGGTTCTGGTTGTATGCCACTGGTAAAGATTCATAGGATCCTGTAGATGATATGTCACAAATAACTTGAAAATTACCTCAGCTTTCTTTGGAATGTTTCACCTTCTGTGTTGATTTGGCAGAACAATTAATTTTTCTGTACCAGAATTTGTAATTTAATGGAAAAATTTTAGGTAATATTTACCAGAAATAATTTGGTGTCGATGAGAAGTCATCATAGAAATTTCAGAGATTATCTGGATAAAGAGAAAAGCCAATGTTTTTCTATCTCCCCTTTTCCAAAATTATTAGTGAAACATTGCTATTTTATAATGGCTTCCTTGAACAACTGCAGATATTTATCTTTTGAGTATTCAATTATGACCTTTACTGATGTAAGATTTTGGGGGGTATTTTTATCTGTTGGATTTTTTCTTTTTTTTTTGGATTTTTTCTTTAATATCTATATATTTTAGCTTTTGTATAGAGCTTAAATTTTTATGATAGCTATGCAGTAGAAATGATCTAAAAATTTCCTTAACTTAGCTATTTCTTACTTCATGTTCTAGTAGAAAAAAAGTCCTTTGTTTCCAAAGCATAATAAGAATATGTACTACTCAGAAATATTTTTTCATTGGTGTACATGTTTACTTTATCCCTTTTGATTAGTTGAAAAATTCTAGTAGGCACAGTATTTTCTGCTATTTGGATTAACACCACCTTGTGAATAGGACAGTTTAATTCAGAACTGCTGTTGAGCTGTAGTATCCATTGTGTGAACTTCTAAACTTTGAGCCTTGATCCCTAAACAATAGAATTTTTAGTAAAGCCTAGCAAGACAAGGATACTTCCCTAAGTAGGACAGTAGAGAAGATCCACTTCTGGGAAGGTTCATAGATGGCAGAATTCATGGTGTGAAAAGTAATGAGAAAGAGAATGTAATAGAACAGTTTTCACTAACAGATTCATTGACTGGCTTAAAAATATAATGCTTTCTCAGTCAGTAGTTTCACGTGTATCTCAAGAAGAACCATGAAGTCAATAAGGAGCATAGAGCTAGGTCAATAAAAGCATCAATAGGTTTTTCAAGGCAGCTATTTCCCTAAAACAAATTATACAAGCCTTTTCAACCTAGTCAAGGGCAGAATTATTGCAAGTGATATGTTTTTGTTTCCCTTGAAGCTGAGTGAAAATTTTAAGAACTTCAGGTCACTCCTGTGCAAACAGATGTAAGAGGTTTTGCGGTAGAGAGGGGTAGTGGGAAGAGGCTGCACAAGATTCCCTTCTGGGATTTAACAGTCCTAGTCATCTTCAGGCTCACAGAAGAGATGCTATCTTAGTGAGGAATTAGTTAACTTCCTAGAGAGAACTTAGAATTTCAGCAAAAAATTGACCTTCATGTCTACCCTTTCCAATTATGTCCAGGAGTCTTTTGGATTGTCATTGAGGAGGCTTTAAGCTGTCAGAAGAAATAGTTGTTTCCCCCTTAACAAGGTAATTGTTTCCTTAATAGATTTGAGGAGTTTTTCTTGCTGTTATTGTTAAGCTGTTTAAGTTGTTCTGCTTTCTTTTTCTTAAAAGTATGAATAAATTATGGGTGAATTATCTTCTTGTGGGCTTGAAAATCAACTTAGTTTCTTGCCCAGTCACTCACTATTCTTTGATTTTGGAGCTGTCCTTTTAACAGCTTCTCTGGAGCTTCTTTCTAATCATATTATATTGCTGCTTTTTTTGTCTAATTATGATCATGCACTTACACCCTAATGGTGGTGAATCTATGGTACACATGCTGCAGCCAGCTGTTTGTTATTATTGAAAGCTCTAAGAGGTTTGCCATAACTGCTACACTACCTGTCATCCAGTTATGAGCTGAAATACCCAACCCAATCCTGTGGAGGAAGTAAAGACACTTGTTGATTTTCAATAGGAGCAATGACAGTTCATTATGCATTTAAAGATTATCTTCATTTTTCCTCCTGAAGCTTCTCAAACAGCTATCTTATTAAATCATTTACACTTGTTCATAAAATTTGATGTACTTTTCTTACTCTCTATTAGAGGGGAAGCAAAAATACATATCATAGAAAACACTCTTTTGTCCTACTTTTCCCAGGGAAATAGGTTTTTGGATTACAGAAGAATAGTGGTTAATGAGTGTAAATAGTAAGTTCATGTTTAAAATCAATTTGGTTGGGGATTTAGCTCAGTGGCACCGTGCCTGCCTTGCAAGCGCGAGGTCCTGAGTTTGATCCCTGGTAATAAAATAAAATAAAATAAAATAAATTTCAGGGAGTATGGTACCTATTTAAGATATCGATTAGAGCAATGTTTTTCTTTATGGTGCTACTTCATTCTGAATTCATCTGCTTTTACTCAAATAAGTGATTAAAGCATCCATCACAATATTCTACAGAAAATGAGGCTTTCGACTCTCTTGCCATGCTGTTTATTAAAAATGATTTGACAGTTATAAAATCTCTGTGTCTATTTTGTAATCTATATTAATCTTTTAAGTTTGAATTTCCAAAGATTACAAAATAAGGAAAAAAGTTAATATGCTTGTGGCATTTAAGAAATAAATTTTAGCTGGCCATCTCGTAAACTTGTGCCCACAGTGTACCACACACTGGCAGGTTTATGATACTGGCCTTGGGCACATTTATGTGTTAAGGACAAAGCATTCATAGAAGTGACTAATAGCAAATAGCATTATACTCATAAATAACTTCAGATAAAATACGGATATTCTGCAGTGAACATTAAAGATTTTAAGTGCTATAATTATTACATATATTTAAGACCAGGTTGATTATGTCCATCAAATGTTTTAAACAGCAATTTGTGTTTGAATGCAGCCAAAATTATCACAAAAGTAAACAAAAATATGCATATAAAAACAGTTTGACTTTGAAAAATGTAATCATATTTGGCATTATTAAACCTTTGTAAAATGGGAAATGCAAACTGCTTTGTCTAACCTTCTTTCTACTTATTTATTTTGAGCATTCTGATTGTGTTTCGCAGAAAGCCTTACTTTCCCAAAAGTTAACTGACTTTGTTCAAAAGAGGGTAATGTGTTATCATCAGTGCACAAAAAATTATAAAAATAAGTCCCCATTTTAAAAAGTTATAATCTCTGGGGAACATTGAGGAAATGTGAAATTAAATATAATGACTATTATAACAACACTCTGATTAGCTAATGTACTTTTTAAAAGTGGACATTATTTTTTTATTTAATATCATGTTAGCTCACACAGTGAAACATGTAATGCAAGTCCTTAGTATTAGACAATGGTCCAAGATTTAAAACTGAGCTAATCAGAAGGAGTCACAGTTTCAAATCCAGTAACAAATGGCAAAACACAATTGAGGTGATTTTCCGATTTTAATATGTTTTAATAAAGACATTGGCTTAACATAAAATTGAGCTGGGCTATTTTGCACATTTCTTGACCTGTTATCACTCATCTTAAACTTACAAACTATAATTTAATACAAAATGATTGTTTCTGAAAACATTGTTAGGAACTTTTGAAAAATTTACTCGCAGTGAGAAGATTTTGGCATTTATATATTTAATGGAAACAGTCTGTAATTCTGACCTGAGATGAATTAGTTTAAATCTTGCTAATGGGGCTTACTACCTTCAGATGCCAGATAATGGGTAAAGATACTTAGGTGCATTGAAAGGTGGATTATTTAAAGTGACTTTACTTTGAATGAAATGTTGTAGCCAGCATGAAGATAATGGTTGAATTTAAATTATTATCCCAGATAAGGTGGTGGAAGAAAGCTCTAAACTGAGCAGTGAATGAGTATAATACCAGTTTTAACCCTGAGTCTGGTGTAGAAATTTCCTATGGAATAGGAATATAATTTTCATATAAATTTACAGATAACTTCTACCTGCAGTAAAAACTTAACAAAATGATCACTGTCATCGTCATCATCTTAATAAAAAGGTGTCATAGCATTCATTATTATGGATTAATCTTGATTGTTAACTTGATTGACTTGAAAGATTAGTATAGTACACTTTGGGATGGGCCTGGGTGAGGCTGGAAGCTGTGACCTCGGGAATTGTATCTGGTCACTGGCTTTTTCCTTTCTGTGCTTTGCTCTGTGCAGATTCCCAAAGGGCTCAGCTGCCATGAGTTCCTCACTTGGAGCAGGCTGACCATGAATTGAAATTTCTGAAACGTTGAACCAAAATAAGCAACTCCTCCTTTAAGTTGCTGGTTGCTAGGGTTTGGTAAGTTGAACAATACACCTTGTTTTATGTTTAATCATACAGAAATGTTCTAAAAATTTTATAAAATGTATATTTACTGTTGGATATTATAGATATCCTTAAGATTCAAGAAGTCATCCAAATTATAAAGAGCAGAATAAAAAATAGATGATAGAAAGTAAGGAGATAGATCTTTCTCAAATGGGAAAAGGATCAAGAGATGAAGGGAGAAGGAAGGGAAGGAAAGGGGATAAAGAAAGGAATGAAGATGTGTTATATTCATGTACCAATTCCATAACGGAATTGTATACTGCAAACATGGCTTAATAAAATAGATAAATAAATAAAACTAAACAAAAGTAAAAGAGAAATAATTTTCATTTTCTCAGTTAAAATGATTTATTCTCTATTTTATTGAATTGACATTAAATTTTATAGAATTTTTGACTCTTCTTAAGATAATTATATAACATATTTGTCTTCACCATATTATTAACTAATCTTGTAATATTGCATTTATAATTTATTGCAATAAAACAATCTGAGTCTATTTTTTCTTTGTGGAAAAATTTTCAATAGATTCAAAATTTCATTAACTACAAAATGATGCAGGTTTTTTATTTCATTGTACTCACATATTTTCTTTTTGTGTGTTTCTAGAAATTCACAATCAATTTCAAATTTTCAGCCAAAGTTTTACATAAGTGACACAATACTCTAAAAACTACTACCTACTAGATATATGTATTCATTTCTAGAGTTACATGTTTTAGCTTGTTGTTACTACAAAATTACAAAACAATTGTATAAAACATATATGAACTCCCAAATGCTTTTTCTTCTTTAAATCAGTGTTTCCTAATATTTTAATGCTTTTGGTCTGTTTATCTTGGATGACTTCACCAAACTTAATAGTTATTGGAGCCTATGGACAGTTTTATTCAAGGTTTGGTCATTCTCTGAGTCATATTTTTAATATATTAAATTATAGCCATCCTTCTTTTGGATACTTAGATCAACGCATCTTTAAATTTTAGGTAGATTCATCTTGAGCCTAAAAATTTATGTGTGGTGGTCCTCCCACCCCCCCAACTTGACCAATGGCGAGTATCAGTCATTTTCTGACAAGGAGGAAAGTCACCATCCTACATCTGAGTGTTGGGAGGCCATAGCCTATCCTCCTGAAAGTAGTCCTGGTCAAGAAGAAAGCCTCCTGTAAGCAAACATGCTCTAACACACACATATTTGCACCCATGGTTGAGGCTGTAAATGACTTTCATTCTTTTGTTTTGTTTTTGGTATAGGCCCTTCTATCTCTAGTTTCTGCATTAAAAAATTAATTACTTAATTTATGTATTGCATCTTTTCTGATACAGTCCTTTAATCGTGTAAATATCCCTCAATGTTTTATTTTGCTTCACTCAATACATTTTGCTAAGCTATACTCTATCTTAAGTTAGTTCACTACATTTTAAATTTGGTCATGAAATTGGTTCCTTA
This sequence comes from Heterocephalus glaber, assembly GCF_000247695.1. The sequence continues at coordinate 12,738,687 of NW_004624745.1, read as the reverse complement.
ATCCATGCTTTATTCAGAAGTACTGTTTCACTTCCCAATATTTACAAAATTTCCAGCTATCTTTTGTTACTGATCTCTAAGTAAATTATTTTAAGAACGGAGAGGGTATCTTGTATGACTACTCCTTTTTCAAAATGTTATATGGAAATTGTAGTCAAAATAATTCCATCTTGGTGTATGCCAGGTGTAGCTCAAAAAAATGTGTATTCTGCTTCCATTGAAGTCGAATATTCTAAAAATATCAATTCAACTAGGTTAATTGTAGTGTTCTTTAAATCAATCATATTCTGACTTATTTTCTGTCCAATTGTCCACCAATTGTTACAAAAAACTGTTGAAGTCTCCAAGTATATTAGTGCATTTATTTCTCTACTGAGCTTGTGAATTTTTGCCTTATTTTTGATACTTTGCTGCTTGGAACAAGCAAATCATGAATTATTATGGTTTTGGATAAGTAACACATTTTTCATTATGTATACCTTTTCATATGTGATAATTTTCCCTGATCTAATGCTTGCTTTTAAAAAAAAATTAGTACAAAAAATCTATCCTCTTTTAAGTTATTATTAGGATATTATCTAGTACTTTAGTTTTAACTATCATAGTCTTTACATTTAAAGTGATTTTGTTGTAGGTGATACATAGGTAGGTATGTTTCTTTATAAAATTTGTATTTGTCAATCTCTTATTAGTGTATGTAGATCATTCACAATTTGTATTATGTTCAAGCTAACATGCACCTTATTACAACTGTTTTGTATTACCTTTGTTCTTTGTTTTTTCCCACTTCTTTTATTTCTGCTTTTAAATGATCTTTTCTATTCCACTTTATTTATTTTATTGGTATACCAAATATTCTTTCTTTTTAACATTTTTAGAAGTTGGCCTAAAGTTCTTTTTATGCTTTTAGAATTTATTTAATTCTATCTCAGGTAACCTGATGTTGTTTCTCAGAGAGTGAAGTCATCCCAGGGCAATATATTCTTAGTTACTCTCCTTTTCCTCCAACATTATCATCTAATGGATTTGCATTATTATTATTTTAAACAGGTACTTATTTTAGATCATTAAATGTTTTTAAAGTAAAAGATTTTATTTCATCTTCATTTAGCCCCTCTTTAGTGTTTTTCCTTTTTAATGTTGCTCCAAGGTTCTGATCTATATACTTTTTACCTGAAGCATTTCCTTCAGTGTTTATTGAAATGTGATCAGCGGCTGATATGTTCTCTCAGGCTTCATTTGAAAAAGTATTTCTCTCTCTCCTTATATTTTAAATAAAAATTTCACAGGATATAGAATGGTACTTTTAAAATCACTTCAATTACTTCACACTACTCTCTTCTTACTTGAATACTCTCTGATTAGAAATATGTTGTTATTCTTGTATGTGATCCTCTATAGATGCATAACTTCCCTTTTGCACCTCCTTATCTTAGTTGCTTTTTAATAAACTTTATTATGTTTATTTGAAGCATATAACAGGATATTAGGTGATGGACATGTAGAACAGAGTGATTACTACGTTAAAACAAGTTAATGAACCTGTCATCTCATATTGTTGCTTATTTTTCCCCCCTTAGCAAGAGGAACTATAATCAAATCATTTGGAGCTCCAGTGGCACAGTGGGTTAGTGTATGTACTTATATAATCAAATCATTTAGCAAAAATATGGAATATAAGCATGATTTCTAAAAATAATAGTTATAAAGATGCATTAGATCTTTACATTTATTCCTCATTTATCTGCTAATTTGTATCCTTTGACCTATATCTCCTTATTTCCTCCTTCCTCTCTAACCTGGTTGCTACTATTTTATTCACTCTTTTGTTAACTTGATTTTCTGTTACTTAAATCCACAATAATGCGTAAAATTTTTCTTTGTTTTATGCTTATTTACATTTGGATAATGCTGTCTATGTCCATTCATGTTATGCTAGCAAATGGCAGGAAATCCTAGATCTTAAAAAGTGTGAGTGTGTGTATTGTGTGTCCGTTGTTTAATCCTTTCTTTTATTGACCAACTCTCTAGGTAGTGTCAATATCTTGGAAATCGTATATAATGCTGCAATGAATGTGAGTGCAGATATACTTATGAGGTGTGGATTGAATTTCCTTTGAGACTATCCCCAGGAGAAAGAGTGCTCAGGCATACGGTAATTATATTTTTTATTTCTTTGCTTAAATTCTTTTATTGGCCCATTTTAGGTATACAGTATGTTTACATTTATCATTGGGTGCTTGTACCTGTACGTGATGTATCTTGGTTCTTATTTTTTCCCCATTCCCTGTCCTCCCTTCACCCCCTCTACCCTTCTCTATTTACAAACACTTTATTTCCATTTCTTCCTTTTCTCATAATTTTTCTTTTCCCTTCTTTCCTTTCCCCTTCCCCTCCCACTTCCCCTACAACTTTGGACTTTTGCTTCCTATTTCAAATTATCAGTTATTCACTTTAATCATTTTAATCCTTATTTACACTTTCAGTTTCTCACACCAGAGAAACTATTTGTTATTTACATGTGTGTCCTATTTATTTCACTTAAGAGTATAGCCTCAATATGCATCCATTTTGCTATAAATGTGAATAGTTTTTCTTTTTGGCTGAGTAGTACTCCATTTTATAAAAAACCCCACATCTTCTTTATCCAGTTTCCAGTTGATGGGTACATGGGCTGGTTCCAAGCTTTTGCTATTACACTATAAACATGGGTGCACATTCCTTCTATTTTTCCGTATGTCCACATCACTTCTATGTTCCTGTGAAGAAGTACAGGTTCCCTTTTCTAACCCTCACCATCACTTTGTATCCCTTGCTTTTTGGATAACACGTGTTTTAAAAAGCGCGAGGTACTTTCTCATCCTTGTTTGACTTTATATTTCACCGATGCTTAGGAATACTGCACACTTTTCTTTCCCGATATGCCTATGCAGAACTGGTTTGCTGCTCTGCTTCTTTGTCTCTGCATTTCGGGAATAAGTGCCCTGGTGTTTATAATTACTTTGTGAGAAATATCAGTTATTGTTGCTACCAATGATTTTATACTTCACTCTTCTCCAATGACTATTTCAATTCTATTTTTGTGTCATTCTGAAATTACCTCAGTCTTTGGATGTTTGTTTTGAAATTCTTGTTTTCTTTTGTTTTCATTCTGAGAAGTACTATCGACATAGCTTTGAGCTCAAAGAATTCTCTCTTTCTTTTAGCATTTTCTTTCATTATTTCTCTCATTTTTTCTCTTTTCTATGTTGCTCATATTTTTTGCTTTTTACCTACATTTTCTACAAAAGTTCATAGCATATTTATTTTTAAATTTTTGTCTGACTATTCTAAGTCAGATTCTGTGGGAACGCTGGGCAGTGGCCTTTAAAGGTGTATTCTTTGCTTTCTCATCCCCTTTTACATGAAAACAGTAAGTTTAGGGAGGTTAGAGTTATGAAATGCCTTCCCCACTACATAGGTTAAGGGTCCAGTAAAGAATTTTACTGTGTACAGTAGGTTTGTCTTAAGATGTAGGCTTTGGGTGTATCAGCCCTCTTACCTCCACTTTACAGAGAAACAAGGTTCTTTCTTCATTACCATGAGCACCTAGTGGCAATTGTGGAAGTAAAACAAGGGATATGTTGCAGTACTTCTGAGAATGTGGGGACAGGAATTTATTAAGCTCGACGTAGTCCACAAAACCACTACAGCCACTCACTCCACACTTTGGCTGTTTCTCTTTCCTCTCAACACAGATGAAAGGCTTTAATCTTATTCATTGGGTCTCTACCCTCCTAATCGAATTGTCTCCACTGGTCTTACTTCCAAGTACAGTGTCATGGGTCACATTGAAATTTAGCATCAGCATATACATTTTGGAGGGACACGTGCATTCAGTGTATGGTAACTTGGATTTTAGTCAGGAAAGGTATAAAATGGATAATGTTAGAGGTTGTTTAGCTCCAGTCTAAAGACTAATCCTTCTGGTGCTCCCCTCCTCACTGAATGTCCTATGTATTCCAAATATTCTCTGCTGTCTTCCTGGAAAAGGTCCAAATACCTACTAGTATGTGTACTTTGAGAATTTTCTTCTTGTGGTTATTTTGTAATTGTGTTTTCACTGGCAAATAGATTTTTACTGTGCACATGAATAGAGTGATATTGAGCCAAAGATCCACATATATCCACATATATGTCAGTTCTTATGACCCTAAAACTTTCCTGCTGTCTTAAATCCTCTGGGGCCTTTCCTGTCTTTGTTTCTTCCCTCCAATGAAACTGTTAAGTTTTACTTTAGATCTTCTCCCTGGTGTGCCATTGAGAAATTGCCTGCTGAAGAAAGCTGCTGCAGTTTTAGTGTTTGGTTTACTTGTTTGGTTTCTTTCAGAGATTAGAGTTCAGTAGTCTTTGGTATCCAGTGCTTGAAGTCAGTTTTTAATATATTTTCACATCTTTTGTTTTTGGTTGATTACAGTAGTGGGGTAAGTTGTGTATAAGTAATGATATCACAAGTGAAGGAAAACTACAGTAAATATTTTCAAGTTGTATTCTACTTTTCCATTGCATTATTTATTTTCTTTTTCTACTACGACCAATGTCTCATCCCCCAATAAGAGATCTAGTTTCATCATCTCACACCAACCTTAACAAAATGAATGCTTTAGAGTATTGCCACCTTTGTTCCAGCATTTACTTTTTGTTTTCCTGTAATGAAAAGTGAGGAACAATTTAATTTAATTTCTTTCTCTAAACAATCCATGGATTATAGTAGAAGGTGCCCCTTTTGTATCATGCACCCCTATTGCATTGTCGTTTTTCTTTCCAGTAACTTCTCTCTACATGGAGGTAGTCACTTATTTGTTCTTTTTCTTTCAGACATCAGCATTTATCCAGTTGTCTGGTTTTTTTTAATCAATCTAAACTGGACCTTGGATAATTCTATAACATATTCAAATCTGATCTTTTCTCAATTCCAGAAATTATTTCATATGCTTCAAAATGGATGTAACTGGAAGGCATTATTTTGAGTAAAATAAGCCAGAAACAGAAAGAGAAATAGTGCATCTTGTTTCACATATATAGAGAGAATTTTTGTACAATTGACTTTAATGTGGAACAATGATTGTAAAGACTAAGAGAAGGGATAGGCAATGGATAAAGAGAGGCTGGATTTGCTCAGGACACATTTTATACATGTATCAAACTATTACAGTGAACTTTATTCATATGTACAATTAATAAATCTTAATAATATAATTATATTGGAAAAAGGAATTTTGTTACATTTTTGCATTTTCTATATATTTTGTTCTGTCTTCTTTCAAAGACCTCATTTTTATGTTAGGTCTTGCTGCTACATCCTCAAGAACCATTGTTTCCACACATGGTTTCTATCTTCACATTTTTGCTCTGTATTTTTTGTAGTATATGTATTACAACACAAATTACCTTTAACTTATCTACTGACAATTTTGTTAAAATTTTGATTTTAGTTGCAGAATATATAAATTTATTTATTTTCTTTTTTTTTTTTCCTTAACTTCTTTTATTGCTACCTTTTAGGTAAACAATACGTTTACATTTATCATTGGGTGCTTGTACCTGTACCTGATGTATCTTGGTTCTTATTTTTTTCCCATTACGTGTGTGCCCTTCATCCCCTCCACCCTTCCCTATTTACATAGACTTTGTTTCCATTTTTTTTTCTTTTCTAATAATTTTTCCTTTCCCTCCTTTCCTTTCCCCTTTCCCTCCCACCACCCCTACCCTTTGGAACTTTTCTTCCTATTTAAAATGATTAATTATTCATTTTAATCATTTTAACCTTTACTTACACTTTCAGTTACACTAGAGAAACTATTCACTATTTACACGTGTGTCCTATTTATTTCACTTATAAGTATGGCCTCAATATGCATGCATTTATCTATAAATGTCTCTAGTTTCTCATTCTTTTTGGCTGAGTAGAAATCAAACAATAACAAATGCTGGCGGGGGTGTGGGGAGAAAGGAACCCTTCTCCATTGGTGCGAATGCAGTCTGGTGCAACTACTGTGGAAATCAGTATGGAGATACCTCAAAGAACTAGGGCTAGAGGTCCCATTTGACCCAGCTATTCCCCTGCTGGGGATCTTTCCAAAAGAATTAAAAGAATGATACCACAGCGATATATATGCACCCGTGTTTATAGCAGCACAGTTTGTAATAGCTAAATCTTGGAAAGAGCCCAAGTGCCCATCAACTGGAAACTGGATACTTATTTTCTTTAACAATTCTATTTCCATTTCCATGTTAGGTATTGTGTTTCAACATATATAAGTTGTTGTTTTATTGGTATTTACACTGAGAATTTACACATAAAAATGTTTTCCACTGGCCAGATTGTTGATGTAGTTAAACTTAAAGAAGGATACGTTGTGAAAATTTGAACATTTAGTGATTTTCACCTCAATCTGCATATTTCCTTTTAATATAATCACCAGTCTTCTGTTCCCTGCTGAGGAAATTAATTTCTTTTGCAAAGAATACACATTCTTGTTTTTATTGGCCTTATGAAGCTTTCCTCTGGACTAAACTTCTCCAAACATTTATTTGGTTTCTTGATGTTCCATAGTAAGGGTAATGAACCTATAATATTTTCACTTGATTTTGGAAATATTTGCTTATATTCTAAGATAATAAAAACATTCCCCTCAAACAGTAATTTTAATAAACCTTCACTCCTTAAAGGTGAGAAGGGCTCAATGTCCCAGGTAAACCCTAGATAAACCCAGGTATTATAATTTCACATTTCTTTCCTCTGGTGCAAAACTCACTGCATGAACAGGCTAATATCTATTTTCCTTGCTTTGTCTTATGAGGCACTGGGTGTGAGGAATCGATGCAAGGTGTTAAACTGACTGCTTACTATGCTGCAATAAATTATCGGTTGGCTACTATAGGTATCTCACATTTTCTGGCAGAGTATAAATACAGATGTGACTTAACTCTATGTTAGAGAGTGATAGAATAATTTTTGTTTTCCTTCAGACAGAAGTCCAGTTGATTTCCAGTATTACTTAGATTTAGGTTTCCATAGATTTTAGTGTGTTTTTTCAGTGTATTTTACAACCCATCCTAATATAGGATATATAATAGGCATTCAATATAGTTTATTAATGAGAAAATATGTAACAAATTACACACTAGTGTTCTACTAGTAAATCATTTACATTTTTCCTCCTAAGATATTTTGTCATTGACTATAGATTCAAATGAAAATTCTTTCCTTTGTTTTCATACCTTTAAAAATATGTCTGGTTTTTAGTCTTATTTTCTACCTACTTTCCTATGGATAATGCTAATAATTAATAACAAATCTTACACTTTATATATTCTCATTGTATTTTGCTTTTCACAGTAGATTTTTAAAATAGAATTGAGTTTTTGAAAGCAAGCTTAGTTGTTTGAGTTTCTCTCCTGAGTTTTTGATTTATTGCCCTTTATCTACAGTGTAGGACATATTATGTGCATGCATAGAAATTAAATGTTTATGATATGATACCAACTACAGATTGAAAATATTTTTGTAACTTTTGTCTGCACCAAAAACATACAGAATTTTTCTTGTCACTTTCCCTTAACAATGGAGTACAACAAAGTTTCAGTCGGTAGATTCTGGATTATCCAAATGTGGAACCCACAGATATGGCGGGCCATCTATAAGTTTCTATATTTCAAAAATGTATTTTTTTAAAATGAAAGAGTACTGGTTAATATATGCATATAATAACTTTATAAAGACTTATAAACTAACTAAATAAATTTGATGGTGGCAAAATTTTTTTTTAAAGGGAGTAAGTTGTAAGGGAAAAAAGAAAGAATTGAGAGGTATTATGTATATGCACCATTTCCCTACAATGTACATAGTCATTATGTACTGCAAATATGTATTAATAAAAATTTAAACTTTAAAAACAGGTGCAGAGTGCTTGAACACAGAAAAAAATAAAATCACAAGGAAAACCTTGCTTTATCAACAATGGTGAGATACTTGGGATAATATCACCTAATCAGGATTAGAGATTTTTCTTTTTTTCCCTATAAAGTGAGAAAATATAATCATTTTTATCTGTAGGCTTTCTTACTATTTTGTATTTTATTTGATATAAGCCTATGAAGTATTACACTTTGGAACTGAGAAGTCAATACTTAATTTGGAATATACATTTTTATAAGTGTCCAAGAATTACAAGCGAGGATTAGTTAGTTTAATAGGAAAAGAAAGACTAGTTCGTTACACCACTATTATTACACATTTCAATTATTCTTAAGGCATGTGCCATTATATTCAATTGAAAATGGAGATAGAAACAAATATTTAAATATGTTCAGTAATACATTAGGCCAAACAGGTTAATAATAATGAAAGTGAGTATTTGTAGTCTGTGCCCTTGTTCTATATAACTTTGTAACCAACAAATATATATCATTGAACTGCCACTTAAAATATGGCATATACTTATAGTTTTTACAGTAAAGCACATTTATTGAAGTCATTTTACACATTACTAGTTTTGAAAATATTTGAGTAAAATAAAATAATTCATAAGTGTGAAAAATATGGAGATTTATATCATTCCCACAGCTTTAGCAATCTCTCCAGTTACTGAAAAAATGCAGAAGCTAAATGGAACACTGATTTCTCTAAATTGTTTTCCTGAGGCACTAATCATCAGAATCTGCAGACAAGCCACCAAGGACCAGCATGCAAAAATAGAATCAATACTGATTGCTTTTATTGTTGTGTGCATCTGCTAGTCTCATTATTTGTTCGTTTAATTTGTTGCACAATTTTTATCAGATTTTACAAAAGCACTCATAAAATTATTAATAAAGCAGCTACTTGTTTGTTTTGATTTAACAGAAAATCTAGTGGAAAAAAAGTAGAGTAGAAAGAAAATTGATCACATTTATATTCAATTTGGTGCCTCTTACCTGTGTTAGCTAGAAAGGGAAATATCACTATTGGTATTTATTTATAAAGCACAGAGAATTAAATAGCATTGACAAAGGAAATAGAGGCAACTCTGTTTTTTCATATTTTTAAAAAACATTAAACTGCTAATAAATTTCAAAGTCATATAAGGGCTCCAGTGAAAGATACTGTTTGATTTTTCTCAGCCAGGCATTCGAAAATAGTGCTAATATTTTCTCAAAAATTAAAAATCCTTAAATTTTAGCTTTTTAAATGTCAAGCAATGGTTAATATATTAAGGGGCTCATATAAAACAAAAATAAAAAGTTAAAGCCATATTTCAAGTTCAGGTCATTTGTTAGTTTATTTCTCCATGGAAGCACTAAAATTCTCAGGTTATCAATTTATCTATAAACAGAATTTTACAAAGCCGGGAAAATCAATTTCTGGAATTGCAGGAATTTCAATTCCTGATGCATTTTTCCAATGTTATAAACTGAGCTGTTCTCCTTCAACTTTATATATTTCAGCCATTACCCAAGTGTGACTGTATTTGGAACAAGGGTAGGAAGAGCTTGAAAAGAGGTGAACTTATTTAAATTCAGAATGGTGGTACTCTAATCATTGGCATGGTTTATACAAAAGATGCTTTCTGCCTTTATGTGTGACTGCACAAAAGAAAAGTCATATGAGCGTATAGAAGACATTTGTAACCCAAGACCATAGGAGAAACTAATCCATTTGACATCATAACTTCAGGCTTCTAATTTCCAAAAATACAAGAAAAACAATTTTTGTTTTGTCCATCACCTTGTCTATGGCATCTGTGGCAGACTAACACATCTAATGAAATCTCTAAACAAGGGAACAATGTTAATCCTTATCTATGAAGGTTGAAATTGCTAACAAACTTCAGATGATACAAATCTTGCTTAATAGGCAAACCCAGAAACCAGAACTTGATTTCTAATACATTTCTTATACCTCCCAGTGAAAGAAATCAAAGCTACTATAAAAATTGTCCAGGTGTAAAGATGGGGAAGGCAAAATACAAAATGTACCAGGAGCATCCTTACTGGCAGAAAGCAAGTGATGCAAAGACAGAGGATCTTTGTCATCTAAGGGACAAAGATGTCAAAGGGACACAAGAGCCAGCCTGAGTAGCCCGCATTGCTAAATGCTGCAGAAACTTTAGCTAACTAACCAACTAACTAACTAACTAACAGGGAACTAACAGGGCTTAGATTATAACCAAAGATGGAAGACCAAGATGCAGCAGTCTATAAGGTTATAAATGAATGAATAACTAAATGAACAAATAGAGATAAGATTTCAATTCCTTACAAAAAATTCCAGACAATATGTATGGCTATTCCTTCCCCGTGGGAGTGAGTATAACTCTCCTATAACTTAAGGTGTGAGCTGGACTTGATTAATGACTTATTGAACAGAGAAAAAGAAAAATAGTTGTTTTACATGGGAAGAAAAAAGCATCAAACACTGTCTTACCAAATGATTGCAACAAATTAATCAAGGATGAATTATTTTGATACAATGTACACCCTGATAAGACATGATGGGGAAACTTTTGTGACAGTTTCTCCACAACTCCATAACTGTATTCAGGGCATGAGAAAAATACCTCTCAAACTAAATTTAAGGGAACAGATTACCTAACCAGAATTCCTCAAAATCATTCAAGTCTTGAAAACAAATGAAGACTGCAGAAATTTCACACTTGGAGGGAAGTAGAAGCAAATATGTGGTGTTGTGGATAGGTACTGGAATAGAAAATATAATCACTGAAAAACTGGTGAAATTCTTATCGTCTATGCATTGAGCTGTGTTCCCAGCTCTTTTTTATTTGTTTTTAAATTTTGAGACAAGGTGTCCTTAAATCAGTAGGTTGCTAAGGCTGGGCTCAAAATTTGTGATCCTCTTGTCTTAGCCTTCCAGAGTGCTGGGATTAGAGCTAGGTGCCACCATGCCTAGCTTAGTTTGAATTTTAGTTAAAAGAATTTTCCAACATTTATTTCTTAGTTGTGACATATTTTGCCTAATAACATAATAATGTTGACATTAGAAGAGACTGGGTGAAGAATATATGAAAACTGAATGTATAATTTTTGTAATTTTCCATAAAGTTATAATAAAGTAAAACCTTATTAAATACAATTTTAGACTTGTAAGTAATATAATTAGACTTGTAAGCAGTAAAGTTATTTAACAAACTTTTGAAACTACTAGAATATCAACAAAAGTCAAATTTGTCAGAGCCCTCATGGCATTGACTCAGTATAAAATATCCAACAAGAAGAATGCAACTGAGAATTGTGAGAAATAAAACAAGAAGGGAAACCATTAGAGAAAAATATTTATAACACACACCGACAACTTCAAGGCTGATCAGACAGGCTCACAGAAGGAGATTTTAGGGAACTATATATTATAAAGCAGTGTATAGAAACAGGTGTGCGTTTTGCTTGTGGAAATCACTTTCTACATTTGACTCCAAGGAGAAAGTTTCCACAAAGGAAACAGGTGGAGCAACAAAAAACCTCACAGACAGGTCACTGTGATGAAAGATTGTGCAACTGAGGATAAAGTAGTCTCCAGGTGGTGAAAAACCAAAAGATAAATAGGTGCCTCCATACGGTCTGTGTGTTTCTTATTTTCCTCATCTTTTCTAGGTGTTCAAAATCTACAGTATATTACAGTTATCCATAATATCTTACTGTACAACTACACAACAGAATTTCTTGTTCCTATCTAACTGCACCATGCTACAATGGTCAACTGTTCTCTCTTCCCCACCATGATCTCCCCAGCCTCTACTCTCAACAAGTATTGTACTCTCAAGTTCCAGACAATCAAATGTATTTAGGTTCCAAATACTAGAAGTATAATGCAATACTTGTCTGCATGTGCCTGGTTTATTTCAGTTAAAATAATAATCTTCAGTTCCTCTCATGATGTTGTAATTGACAGAATTTCATTCATTGTATGGCTGTACAGACTTCTATTCTGTATATATGTCATATAATCTTTATCCATTCATGACTCGATGAACACTTCTCCGCTAGTGTAAATGGCGCTGCAACAAATGTATGAATGGGCTGGGGATTTAGCTTGGTGGGACAGTGCCTACCTAGAAAGTGGGAGGTCCTGAGTTCCACCCCCAGTGCAAATGTCTTTTTCACTTACTGATTTCATTTCCTTGGGGTATATAAATAGCAGTGGGGAGGGCTGGGGATTCAGCTCAATGGTTCTGCCTCCTGCCTCGCAAGCACAAGGTCCCCAGTTCGATTCCTGGTACAAAAAAAAAAAATTGTAGTGGATTTGCTGAGTGGAGAGAGGCAGAGCATTTTACATGTATCTATATATTTTGAGATGAGTCTGTTTAGGGTTATTACCCCTTTTTTGTTTTTAGTTCTATTAAATTTTTGGAGCTTCTTATAAATTCTAGATTTACTATATATTCTCTGTATCAATACAAATATCATACATACCTGCATGCACACACACACACACACACACACACACATATATGTGCATATATATCAGAGAACTAAGAAAAGGACAAGTACATGCAACATACCTATAAGTGTTTCTGAGGAAAGAGAAAAGAAAAGGTAAATTGTACCTTACATTATTTGATAGAAAGGGAGGTGAATATTTAAAACAAAAATAAGGTAATACAATCATATTTATTTGATAAAATGATAGCAATATCCAAAATCAAGTGGTGAAAAAATTGAGGATGAGGGAAAGTATGATAGAAATATGTTAATTAGCTACAATAGGTCAAAATAAATACCTTTTATATAAACTATAACTAATGGCATCATCAAAATTGTAATGATCAATGTAATCACTATAATGTTTATACTTTCCTTGATATTCAAAAATAAATATCTAAAATTGAATTTTTAAATTCAAGTAATTCACTATATTATGTGAAAAAGAGCATATAACAAAATGAAATATTTGATGTGTAAATAGAAAGCATCACATATAAAAGTATGGCACAAGTAAAGCTAACTATAACTTTTCTACTAGTGACTATAAAATAATTTAACTAAATAAAATTTTTCCAAATGAATTAAAAAGTCAATTATGTTTTGAACATCTGGGCACTTCTTTAAAAATGATTCTGATAACCTTGAAGAAAACGGTGATGAATGTCATCACTATGAACTTAAAAACATATTATTAAAGATAGTAATAATAAATAATAAAAGAAAAAATGCCTAGGCAACAGGAATAAAAGAAAAGAAGTACATTATGCTTGTATCAAATTATAATTCTGCCCTAAAATGTTTTCAATAAAAAATATACCTTCAGTGCTGGGGATTTAGCTCAGTGGTTCTGCCTCCTGCCTCGCAAGAAGAAGGTTCCAAGTTTGATACCCGGTACAAAAAAATATGTATCTATATATCTATATATCTCTATATATACATGTATATATATCTTGAAACCATAATATTAAGTGAAATAAATTAGACACAGAATGTTAAGTATCACATGATTTCCCTTATGTGAGAAATTCAAAATATATTTTAAAAGGAAAATCCAATATGTATATGCTTCAACTCCCCAAGTTTAATGTAATCATATATGTTGCAATCACTTATACTGATAAAAAAGAAATTTAAAAGTTCAATTTTAGGAAGGGACATTCATATAGAAATACTGGGAAGTTCTCAATGAGTATAAAATGGTCATGAATGTCTGTTCAGTAACTAAAAATCAACTCATGTAAAGGTAAATAGAAATATGCAAATACATACACTTTTGTTGCAACAACTGACCACATGTGGATCAACTTTATAGTAAGTCAAAATCACAAATACATTAAGAATGATTTTTAATTCATTAAGTTTATTGATACATTTTAGGTATACAATATGATAACATTCATCATTGGGAATTTGTACCTTTACATGATATATCTTGGTTCTTATATTTTTTCCCCATTCCCCTGCCCTCCCTTCTACCCTCCCACCCCTCCCTATTCACACAGACTTTGTTTCTGTTTTTTTCTTTTCTCATATTTATTCTTTTCCCCTTCTCTACCCCTTCTACTTCCCCTTCCCCTTTGGGCCTTACCTTCCTATTTCATATTATCATTTATACATTTTGATCCTTATTTATACTTTCAGTTTCTCAGATTTCACTTGTGATAATTTGTTCTAGAGTTAATATTTTCACAGAAACAAAGTGATACAATAACAATGAAAATAACTTCTACAACTATGGCTCAAAGAAAAATTATATACAGTAGAATAATATGTCCATAGAAACAAATAATATGCTGAAAATCATGAGCTTTTTTTGTCTGTAGAGAAAAAAAAGATTATTACTTGTTTCCTCATGGAGCTGGATATTTAGCTTAACATTGATAAAATTACTTTAATGTAGGGGTAAATTGAAAATAAAATCATATAAAATTGTATTATATGTATAGAATAATATAAAGGGTCAATTTTAAACTGAATAGTGAAGTGCAATAATTTTTTTGTTAGCCAAGTGCTTATATGTTATTATGGAAAATAGCTGTATTTAGAAATATTATCATTGAGATAAATTTAACAATCATTAATATGTATTTATTGACCTAGGTCTTCTCAAGAAATTTTTTTCAGTCCTTAATACTTAAGAACTTGGATTTCATGGAAGTCAATCTTAATAAGAAATAATGACATTTGAACTTGTGATTTTGACTGAAGAGAGAGAGACAGAGTGGATGCATGAAAATTAGCCCTGCATTTGAGCTGATGCAAAACAACTACAGTGAAAAAGCATCTTGGATCACATGTATATTTTCTTCTGTAGATGTGAGGGAAGATGATGAATCAAAATCAAGGCAGAGATATAGTCAGTCATGGGAGATTCTGATATTAATTCTTCAATGCATGAAAGGGCTTGAGGGAACCCCATTTGACACATATGGAGCTACTTCTCTTTCTTGGATGTCACGCTACATTTTTAAAGTATATTAGGGAGACTAGAACTAGCCATTGATATCAATGATATGAACATTCATTAACTTTTCATCACTATATCAAAATACTTGAGATAAGCAACTTATAAAAAGAAAAAGGTTATTTTAAGCTATTGTTTAGGAGATTCCAGTCCACTATTGGTTGGAGTGGTGGACTAACTAATAGTCAACTTGCAATGCCCTGCTGAACTGAATCAGGGTGGTTCTGGACATGGAAGACTCATTCAAGAACTGTTGCTGATGGCATAAAAAGAGACCTGTAGGGGAAAATTGTTGGCTATTGATTTTCTTGAAGAAGCTTTCCCATGTCTGGCTTTTCTGACATGAATCTGGCTGTTCTTGTGGTTGGAGGAGCTCAGGGCCTTGCTGTCACTGAAAATTGCTGCTGTTCTCATCAGGGGAGCTCTGATTTTCACCTTGATCTTTGCTTCCTAGCTCCAGTGTAGATCCCTCAGCCTGGTGGGAAAAATCCTTCACCCCACTGGCACAAGCTTTCTAACTTCCACCATTGGCCTCTGGGCCTTCCTGGTTACAGATCCTTCATATGGAGTTGCATATGACATTGCCATGGGCTCTAGACCTCTGGCTGGAATCACTGAGGACATTGGCTTGGACTCTAGGCCTTCAGTTGGATTTATGTGGACATTGCTGTGGAATTCAGGCCCTTGGCTGGATCTTTTGGGTCTCTGGTGTGTGGACAGATCCCTTGCACTCCACTGCATTTGACTTTTTGGGTGAATATAATAAAACAATCCTATAAATTATGTTTCCTATATTAAACCTATTTCCTTGGAGATCCTGACTACCACTGTTGGTCTTGTTGCTTTTTTGCCTGCAGTAAGTCAGAATGTTATGATGTTATGATGAAAACTGTTCACCTTCTGGCCAGAAAGCAAAAGATAAAATGGGGAGTGGTCCAGATTCCTACAAATGCTTTAGAGTATTAAATGTCCTAAGAAGCTCCCAGTTAGTATTATCTCTTAAATGTTCTCCTACTTTCCAAGATTGTTTCACTGGGGACTGAGCTTTTAAAATATAGGCCTTTTAGGGGACATACAAGACCAAAATACAACAGAAGTATCACAATACAAGGTATTGACTTGAAATGTATATTTACAAATAGTCTTGAAAGACAGAAGTATCATTGAGAAGTACATAAAAATCAACCAAAAATTGAAAGAGTAAAAATAATAAAGACCACCAAGGGTGAACATACCATTATACATGAAGGTTTTCTTTGGAAACTCTCTTTTTATTATTTCTGTAAGCTTTCTGTCACTGTGATGAAATATCTGATAGAGGCTATTTACAGAGTAAGGAGATTCATTTAGCTTGTGGTTTTGAAGAATCAAAGTCCAAGGTCACTTGAACACGATCTTTTTGACCTCTAATGAGAGTGGTGGATGTTGGCTCAGAACAGTAGAATTAGTGTGAGAGCATATCATCATGTCTCCAATCAAAACAGAGAGTCAGAGGATGAGTGTTGTCCCACAGTCCATTTTGTGGGCTACCCTCTAATGACTTAAAGGATTTCCAACTAGATTCTGCCTCCTAAAGTTCCCACCATTCCCAATGACACTACCCTGGGAATCTAATCTTTAACACAAGGACCTTGGGCATACTGTCATGAAAGTTAGTATAGGGTGTAAGTTGGGGAACAAATCTCAGTGGGTTTCTTGTGTTTCTGCTTGTCTTCTGAGTAGAGTCCTGACTTTTTTAAGTATGGACATGGATATTTGTAGAGCAAACAGCTTTGGAGAATAGAAATGGTATTGTCTTCCAAAGCAAAAAAACCCAAAAAACCAAAACAAAAAAACCAAAATG
Organism: Heterocephalus glaber; assembly: GCF_000247695.1. The sequence continues at coordinate 12,721,921 of NW_004624745.1, read as the reverse complement.
TCTTTCTCTCAGGGAAAGTTTAAGCATATTTTTAGAAATTGCCCTTGGAAAATTGGGGTTCCTCATTAATGAGACCATAGTACATGCAGACTATTCCAGGGCTTTGCGGATTTTTCTACATGTATCTGGGGACAAAGGAAACCAAAGTAAGCATAGCTGTCTTCTCTTCATTGATACGAAAAAGTCCAGTATCTCTGTCACTGGAGACTTTGTCTTGTACCAGCACGTATGATATTGTGACAAGGTGCCTTATTACCTTTTAGGGAGGTACAATTTTAGCTCCTTTTCAGTGTTTTATCCCATACCTCTATTTGTCAATACATAATTCAATTTATGTCACAATTATAGCGATTTTGACATCTAAAAATTTGAACTTGCTCTGTTCTATCTGCTGTGTTCTACTCCTTAAGTATTTCTCATTTACTTGTATTTAAATCTTCCCATCACACTGAAATTCCTTCTATTAGTTTTCCCTAGTAAAGTTTAGGTTATCTTCTACTTTCATTTAAAATTTAAAATAGAAAAAAGGCATTTAACTACTGCTGTAATGAATAGTTCTGTCAATCATTCAGAGATGATAAATGATCATGTATTTGCATGTATCATTTTATGTGTTAACTTTCTTCAAGGAGAAAGCATTTGAAGAGAGCATTTTTTACTGTCATGGTATGCGCTTTGCCTAATGATTCCTTTCAGTTTGTCCATTTTGTAACAAAAAAATAATTAAAGGTGACTGTTAGTAGTGATTTTGTTTAACTGACACTTCCTTCATAACTTGTCTTGACATAAAAGAAGTTATAAATATTCATAATTGGGTTCTTAGCTTTACTATTAAATTGTTATTAAGATAGATTCAGTGTTAGAATTGGCTTACATTAGTACAACTCAAAAACTAACATAAAATAGTCTATCAACTTACTGAATTGTAATTAGCATTACAAAATCCATGAAGTCAACCAACATATTTTTTTCATTAGAGGAAACAAATGTAAGATATATTTACTGACAGACCAGGGGTTTAGCTCAGTGGTTCTGGCTCCTGCCTTGCAAGCTCAAGGTCCCGAGTTCGACCCCTGGTACCAATCAAACAAACAAACAAAAAAGATACATTTAGTGAGAAGTTTGATTTGAGAGAATATCAACAGGCTAAAGAAAACAATTTGTATTATTATAATGTTTACTGAACATATAGCTATTAATGGTGTTTAATGCCTCCAACAGTTGAGTGAAAATATATGGCTGCATAGAAAACTTCATATTAAAATAAAATGATGAGGCTACATAGTTTTTCCATCTTGCCAATTGGGAAATGTAGTTTTTCCAAGATCTCAATCTTAAATTTTATTTTATATTTAAATAGTATATGCTTATGGTTAGTAGAGTATCCCTCTGTCAAGTTAAAGATATGGTGAAGGCATGTTTTCAGCAGTAGGTTATTTAATTCTTAGTTTTATGCATTCCTTAGAATGTGTTTTCTTAAATCTTCGAAAACAGCTCTGGATATTCTTTCCTCCTCTAGTAACTAAAGTAAAAATATTCTTTGTAGTTTCATAAATCATATGAGAATCTTGTGCTTTGAGACTTTTAAATTTTTTAAGTTTCAATAATTGTCATAATTTTGTAATGACAATATATGATCAGAACCTATGAATAGGCACTATCTATGCCAGAGCTTTCCTTAGGAATGCATGCCACCAACTTTGATTATCTTGTCGTGCTTCTTGCTCATTTATACTGTTTTATAACTAGATTTTTTTTTTAATGATGGAAAGGTGGCAAAACTTGCTTTCCTCATCCAAGAAAGGTATAAGGAGAAGTAAGTCTACTGATTTTATTTCTAGATCTTCAAACAAACACAGGAAAAAAAGACCTTTAAAGGACCTTTAAAAATCCTTTGAGGAAATGGCTTTATAAATAATTGAATTACATAGCCTGGGAATAAATTCTTCTGCTCTTCATTTCCTTTTTTTTAAATACTTCTTTGAATTTTTATTTTGACTATAATAATTGTTTAATTCTGAACTAATTATGTGAATATACAGGATTCTAAGCAAATGAATTTATTGTTCCTGGTAATATATAATAGATAATAGAAATATTACTTTGTTCCTTTCCTTAAAATATTAATATTTATTCTCAATTTCTGCCTGGTTTTGCAATAGAGTACTATGTAGTTTCAAATGAATTGTGGTAGAATATGTCATTAAAATATGGCACTGTAACATGAGGTTTATTTTGAGTGGAAGGAATTGAGAAGATGCAGATCCAAATTTTGTGTTCTCCCTCTATTTGCCTAAAAGCAGGAAATAAACGTTTTGGGCAAATGCAATTTGAAGATGACAGTGGGAAGAATAAAGCATGCCATGCTCATTTCATTTAAGCTGTAACCACTCATTGCTTCTCTGGGCAATATCTGATCACATGAATCACGTCTCCTTAAGGAACACTGGGAAGCAGCAACTCTGTCTGTAGCCTAATGCAACCACATTGAAATGTGGTCTTACTAGAGCAATGTCAGCAAACCTGCCCAATTCAACATGAGTTCTTGTTCTTGTCTCTGGAGCAATAAGGTATGAACATTGATCAATCTGTATGATTGCCAATTGCCTGAAATTATTTAGTTTTTCTCTAAGATTTGAATGAGTTAATGGCTATAAATAAACATACATCGTGCATGTACATAGATATGGATATAATAACACATAAGATACATGAAACTTTTCTTTTGGAAAATCTTATATGTTAATGTTAAAAATTCTCTTACTAAGCTAAATATGGTGCTTAACAATGCATCATAGTTGTACTTGCAGTTTAATTTCAGCTTTTCTTGGTCCACAGATATGTAGCTCAGACTTTAGGTAACCAATCATTAAAGAAAGTCTATATTTTAGTCATTTAATTTCTATTCTTAGGTTGTTTCTTATATTAATAAAATTATAATTATAGCAGTAAATTTTATGACACAAATTATTTTATTGGAAATTCATAATTTAATATTGGTAATTCCATATAAAGCCACTGTTTAGCAAAATCTTAAAGATTTCTAATTTATTTCTAATGAATTTTTGGTGAACAGAATTTTCAATGAGTTTTTGTGGAAACATTGTAAAGAGGTGATGTTAAATCACTGAACAGATATTTAGGAAGTTTTAAAAATAAGCCTTGAGTTTGGAACTCAAGATAAGCTTCCTTCACAATCTCCCTGATTCTGTGTAATTTTTCTAGGATTCAGTGCCTGCATGAAAAGCACTGTCAACTTTGACTCTACTACCATCTGCTAATCCAAATATCTCCCCACTGATCTCATTACCAAATCCAGGTATTTTTTAATAGAACCCAACATAGACACAGACTAAATCTACCCAACTGTTTATCATAATGCAAATAACATCCACAGAGCCAGTCTATATGGGCCGGCCATTCTGTAGGCCAGAGGAATTTTACAGTTGGACTTGGAGATGTATATCCCTTGCTCTCAGAATGCATGGGGTTCTGGCTTTTCCTCTTGGCCAAAAAAATGACTAAGATATGCTTGGAAATTCTAAGCAACAAAGACAAGGTACAGGGTATCACAATCCCCAGCTTGAAGCTATACTACAAAGCTACTTTGATAAAAACAGCATGGTACTGGCAAAGAAACAGACCCAAGGACCAGTGGATCCTTTGACCATTTTTAACCAGGGTTTTGTTTTGTTTCGCTATTGAATTGTGTGAGGATGTTATTTAATTGTTTTCCCTTCCAAATGAACACAAAATAAACTGAGTTAATAGCAATGGGCATCCAAATGAGAATAAAAAGTCAGCATTTCCAGCATAACCTAATAGTAACTATTTTATCACAATCATATGAGTTATAAGACGTACCTTTTGTCATCACTGTTAGCATTTTTATTTTTCCATTTTCAACTTTTTGTAGAAGATACCAGTAAAATGCACAAAAAATCAAATAGTTGTATAGTCCCATAACAACAAAACTGTTAAAACCACACAATTGTTTAGCACAGTATTGTAGGTCAAAATACTCACTTATCCCCAGATGTACAAAGTGTTTTATTTAAAAACATTAAAGTGTAATGTATAAAAATACAAGTTGTAGGTAAGTCAAGAACCACTCCTGCTAGTCTTTTGACAATCTTTTCTAAAGTTATTATGAACAATAAATTTTTGCAACAATTAAAAAAAAAAGATGTGCTTGGAATTTTGTATAAGATGAAAATATTCAAATTTATATCTTCAAACGTCTTTTATAAGGTTATGAGTCTTTTTGACATACTAATATTCAATTTGACAGATTACAGTGAAAGTATTAAATTTATGAAATGATGAAGAACTGAGATATTCACTGGTACCTGATTCAGATAAAGTTAAATGATGTCATAGTTTGATACAGTGATGTGATTTAAACATTGAGTATTTCATAATGGAATATTTGTTCTTCACTACTTACAGTGAAGATATTCAAAGATATCTTTGAATGACAGAATTTCATCCCTGAAATACGCCATTTATTTTTCTCAGTAGTGCTATTTTTCTCCATACTCATCAGTACTTTTCTGTTCATTGTTCACTACTATGAGGTCAGGTGACTCTTGTAGCACAAATGAAATCCAAGTCCCCTGAATTGTTAAGGTATTTGTGTCCTACAATTAATGCAAAATAATAATTATTTACAACATGTAACAATAAGTATGTGAAACTTACCTAATTCAAATGGTATATAAAATAAAATTAAGACAAAAATGATATTCCTTCAAATTATTAATTTCCACAAATAATTTCTTTTCCTCAAAAATTATTATTAATTTTACCAAATTGCTCTATTCACATTATCAAAATTTAAAAACACTCTTTCCTACTTACCACTTTACTCTTTCTCAATCAGAGGAAAGAAAATTGAAGTATATTAAAGAAAATTCATATATATATATATACATATATATATATATAACTTATCTGTAATCCACTATTTCCAATTCCCTTTGCTCTCTTCATGGCACATATGACTCTATTTCAAATTAAGACAATATGGCTTTAGTATTTGCTAATTGCTATACAGACTCTCACTTTTCTTAATTCTAAATTAACTAAAATGGATCTTAGAAGGATAATGATTCTGCCACTTCCAATATAACGTTCATTAAAGTGTGTTCAATGCTTAAAACATAGTTTTACATGATTTATACTCTTTCTCATTTCCCAAATGTTTTAGTTGTCTATGATTTACAGGATACAGGCATAACCTTAGCTTCTCTTTAATGTTGACAACAAGCAAAATTTTGCTACTCAAAATGTGTTTTGTTACCAGGTTGTAATGTGATAAGTACAGATACAGACACTGTGAGTATGCCTTTAGAAAATTTTATGACATTATGCTATTGTAGCAATACCCAATGGTATTATCAGTAGATTCCTTTCACTGTATAGGATATAGACCATGTTGGATATAGATAAAGTTACATGGTACTTTCCATGAGGTAAACTAAAAGTACACATTTAAGATCTTTTTAATTTTATTTTCTTACTTGTATACATATATTAAAATCTGACATTGTGTAAGCATTTTTATGATTGTGTTCACAATCATTCAACTTAAATCAAGTCATTTTTATCTACCCTTAAGCTTTACTAAATTAAATACTGAGTAAATATTTATAGTATGTATTTTTAATCATAAATTTAGAGATGTAAAGCTATTTTCATTGTTTTTTCATAATGAGGACATTTTTTCATGTAGTATTAGCAGTAAGCCAGAAGGTGGCCATGAAATTACAAGAAATAGAAACAATACATTTATACCACTGTATATTGGTTAAAATTATGATTCCAGTTTAATCAAATAAAGCTTTTTCACTAAAATTAATGAAGAAATACTTAGAACTCAAGTTGTTATTTGTAGAGATGTGATGATCAATTCAACAATTAACCTTTTAAGTTAAGTAATATTTACTTTAAAATAAGGAATTTAATAACAAAGTACTTCACTGGAAATGTTGGATAATACAGATATATATCTCCAATATTTTAGAAATATTTGTACATTTTGTGCTTCTTATAAAAGAAAAAAAATTGCTAAAACTGCTATGCGTGTGTTTCTACTTTATTTTTGGTTAAGACAATTAGCTCTGAATTCTGAATGATGTCTTTGTCAACCAATGTGGTTCAGAGTTTATGATTTTCTTGAAGTATTTTCTTATTACTTAGCTGCAAAAGCAAGAAGACCTTTGCCGATCTTAAGAAGTTTGTGTCAGAATTTTAAAAAGAAAATCTTGCTACAAAAAGCAAAATCTCACAATTAATAAGAGAGCTGGATCCAGACTTAATGTTTACCAAGAGGAAATGTTTTTAGAGAACATTTGAACTAGGGTACAAATGAAGCTTTTCTGGAAAATGTGTAACTTGTTCTTTTCAAATTTTCACATGAGGAAGTTGGCCAGTCCATCTTGCTTGTTTGTCTAAAATCTTTTGCAGGTGCAATTTTTGTAACAATAGTTATCACCTCATAAATTTTGGTTGTTCTGGTTATATTTATTGAAATGCAAATTTTGTGTATTTTTTAATCTAAGGAAAATAGTTATGTTTGTTTTAAAGGAATATTTACAAAGCAATATTCATCCATCAGTTGATATTAACATTTTTAAACATAGCAAAAATTAACTAAAAGACTAGTGACCTACCATGTAGAATCACCATTAAAATTGGACCGGAGATTTAGCTCAGTGGCTTCGCCACTTGCTGCGCAAACGTGAGAAACTGAGTTCGATCCTCAGTATCAAAAAAAAAAAAAAAAGGTACTATGTTTATTTGATCAACTATCATTCCATCTGACTCTTCATCCATCAACTATTTTGTCTGTTTTTATACATTTTAAATAACTAAGGTCAATATTCTTCCTTTTCATGTTAATTACAGTTCAGTATGTGTTTTTCAGTATAAAATGTATATTTTTGGAAACACTAAACTTTAAAAGAACTATTGCTGAATATTAACAAAAAGATAACTATTTAAATTCTAAAAGTACATGGAGAATATTAGCTTCTACCATTAGGTTACCTCATACCTGTGTCCGCTCTGTGGAATATAATCATTTTTCTTTATTTTGTTTGTTTTGTTTTGTTTTGGGGTTTTTTTTTCTTTCTTTTTTTTTTTGGTAATGGGGATCGAACTCAGGACCTTGTGCTTGCGAGGTGGCGGCACCAGTGAACTAAATCCCTGGACCATTCCTTTTCTGATATTCTAACTACTGATTAGTAATGTGCACTTTAGAATTTCATTTATTGTGACTCATACTGAATGTATATTTTCTATAAGATTATCTTGATAATTGAAAAGTTTTGTATATTTTTGAGTTTATCTATAATTCATTGCTTTGATTTGTAAAACATATTTCCATTCTATTACTGTATAATAATCTATTTATCCATCTTCAATTTTTGGTTCAACTATGAATAAAGCTGCTATGTGTCAGTTTGTACAAGTTATTTTGTATTAAATATAGGTTTTTAATTTTTTAAAAATTTGTCTTGGGTTAATAACAAAAAGAGAAAACCGTGGATCATAGAGTATGAATCAAAAAAAAAAAAAAATCTAGAGCTATTTTCAATGCAATTGTACCTTTTCTCCAATTATGGGAGATCTCATTGTTTTACAATGTTGCTAATATTTAGTGTTGTGCTGTTTTTAAATTTCAGTCATTTCTGCAGTTATATATGTAATTGTTTCTTATTGTAATACTTTGCAGTTAACTTTGTAATAAATATTGTTGTTGAATAATTTATCGTGTGCATGTACTGGTCACATATATTGTTTTCAGAAAATGTCTCTTCTAATCTTTGGTCAATTTGAAATTTCTATCTTTTTTTTAACATAGTGATAGTTTTTGTATATCCTCAATTTCAATCTTTTGCAGATAATAAATATATGCTCTATGAATATTTATGCTCTTTATGTTCTTCATTTTCTTCTGTATTTTGCTTATTTCATTCTGTTTGTTTGTTTTCTAACACTGGGGAGTTATCCTAGGGCCTTCACACTGAACTACACCCCCAGGCTTTTTTGTTATTTTTTTTTCACTATTTTAATTTTGAAGCAGATTCTCATTAAGTAATTTAATTACCCAGACTGTGCCCAAATTTTAGATTTTTCTGCCTCGCTTCCCAAAATATTGGGATTGTAGGAAAGCACCACTACATTCAACTGCTTATTCTATTTTCTAATGGTCACATATCTTTAGTAAGATATGTATCTAACTATATTTATATAATGCAAAAGGAAAAAAGGAACATTAATATGAATAGGTCATTGAAAATATAGAAAGTAATGGCATATGTCTTAGGTTTTCATTTTGCTGGAGAATTTGTATGGTCAGAGAAGCATCAGAGAAACATAAACAGCCTAAAGAGTTCTAGAAATTGATTTTGGAGTAAAAGTGGAAGAATTAGTATAAATCAGGACAAAGCAACTTCACTATATTTGGATTGTACGTTCTGATTACTTGCAACCACCGTATTTGTGTTATTAAATATTCCCTAGATATTTTAAAAACCATTTTTACTTAATTTTTAATTTTGAGCCTAAACAACAACAGTGACAGGTACATGAGTGCCAAGGAAAAAATGTGATTTATTCCATCATTAAAGAGAAAACATTAAAAGAAAATCTCAGCTGTTATTCTATGCATTTTCTCATATGTAAGTTGGCATGATTTTTATTACACAGAGATGACTATAAATCTTCACTAAAACAGAGTATCTAATTCAAAGAGAAATTATATTTAGAAGGATGAGATGGTCTTAAATACTTAGAGTGTCTTTTAACTCTGCTAGTGTTACTAGTACAAAGGAAGTTAGATTATGGTAAAATTACATTTTCTTGGCTTTTAAATTCTAATAGAATCCAGATACCAATTCTATCTGATAAGGAGTCACATAGACTCTCTTTTCTAGCTGTCTAGGTTTGACTCTTATCTTCACTAGTTAATTTTGTGACCTTGGGTAAGTTACTGTCTCTAAGCCTTACTTTCAATTGCTTTGAAATACTGGAATAATTTTATTGACCTCATGAGTTTTTGTAAGGATCAGTGAGATATTTCACATGAAGTACACAAACCCATTCCTAACACATAGATAATTGTTCTCTCAATGTTAGCTGTTGTTACTGTTACTATTAATATAATGCTGTTATTTATTAATAGTATCATTAAATTCTACCATTTTTTTTTTTGGAACCGGGGATCAAACTCAGGTCCTTGCTCTTGAGCAACAGGTGGCGAAACCACTGAGCTAAATCCCTGGCCCCAATTATACCATAGTTTAATAATCCAGTACTAAGATATCATTATCATTCTCTTGCATGCCTATCTGCTCTCATGTTCTCTGAAGTACTGATTTTTGTGATAAAGTGTGATGAATAAATAGAAATAAAATAAGGGTTAATTATGTGTAGTATTTGAAGGTAGAGAGAATGTAACATGTTACAATGTAAGTAAAAATAGCCACTAGTTCTAGAGCATAGAGGATTGAATAAAATTATATCCTGAGCAAAAGGAAAATCTAGCAGAGTTCTTGGAGCCATGGCAAGAATATTCTCAAGTTGGCATATGAAATCTGGGGCACCAATGATGCAATTTGATGCTGGAGAGAATCGTAATCAGGTTTGATGTTTAACAGAAACTTTCTACATGAAGAAAATGGATTCCAGAAGAATGTTCCTTTCATATGAGTTTGAAATGACAGTAGTTTCGATCAGGTGCAAATTTTGAAAAGTGGATCTGGCAAAATTTTAGGATATGCCCGTGGAAAGATTTGGTGGGCTAAAAATGGACTTCAGAAATAGAAATGTACCAAGCAGCTCACGATTTGGTTATCATGTCATTGACTGATACTGAGGGTAGAGGGGAGATAAAGCACTAAGAAATATTTGAGATGAAGTGATTTTCTAGTATCCTTTCAAAAGAAACACCTGAAAAGTAAATACATACATGTATTGAAAAAACTTTACTAGAGACATAAACATAAAATCACTTCCATGGAGTATGTGAGACCATAGTCAGTTTTCCAAATCTAGAAATTTTTATTAAGAAAGTGTGTGGATTGTTTACCCCTGGGCCAATTTCTTCAAATACTTATCACCCATGCTTATATCTATTAATTGCACTTTCTTTTAGTTTGGTTTTTATTTTTAGTCATTGTTGAAAGCAGAGAATAAGAATATTGTTCCCCATGCTGAAGAAAAATATTGTCATCTCTCAATAAAAGAGAAAAAGAAAGAAAAAAGCAGAAGTGGTGGAAGAAAAAACTACCCAGATCAATGTGGCAATCATTTAATACCCACATTAAAAGACAAGAAGCTGAAGCTTGGATGGGACACAGCAGGAAGCAGTGAAGAGAATAAGGAGCAAGTTAAAAAGCCATGAAATTGTAGAACAAAATTTCCCTAATTTCAATGGCTTTCATGTTCTGTGTCTTGGTGGGCAAAAAAATTTATCTGAGAAGGTTCTATGTTTATGCAGACTAGTAAATGTATATCTATATAGATAACAGTCAACACAAAATCATGTATAACATGAAAAGGGCATAACTATGTAGAGTAATTCAGAAAATTTTATAATATCATTGGACAATAGTATAGGAAAACAAACGTCCTTATTCTTTGTAACCATATGATTTAAATCTCTAGTTCTCTGTATAAACAGGCAGATATTAACTGGAAATTAGATTGATAAATTATCATATATTATGTTAATAGAAGGGAAAAGTAATAAATATGCTTCAATAATAAATTTTTAAAAACTAAAATATGTCAGTTCTCAATTCAGAAAAAAAAAATCAACATTTGACTGAGATAAGTAACTGCCATGATAGTGTCATCTAGAAGGACAATACAAATTAAAATAAGAAAGACATCAAATTATATGGATTATATTTTCTCATAATTGAAATAAAATTCTTTATTATTATTGGAGCAAAAGCTTAATCAAGGAAGAAATTAGAGCTCTTCAGCATGAAATGAGAAATGTGATACCAAGGATGGTAAAACTACTGAAGTATTAAATGAATATTTCCCAATGTATTTTTAAAGAATAGCATTAATGGGTCAAGAATTGAACATTTATAATTAATGTATTTTACTAACTCTCAAAGGGGCTGCTTTCCAAATGAGCATTCCAATTTGCCTTCAGTAAGTTTTATGGTACTAAAAGTTAAAATGGCAATAATTTTTACTGATACTACTGGGCATTATATTTGATCTAAAATGGTCAAATGCCATACAGCTTTAACAAAAGCTGTTTTAACGCTTTAATCAATTTGGGTGTTAGTGCCAGCAAAGTAATTTCAATAATTGCTTTATGACCTCAGTAAAGATAAAATCCTAAAATAATTTTGTTTCTTTTCACCACTTATAAATTTTTAGTAATATTCAATGCATATGCATTGAAGAAAATATAGAAAGTATAAAAAATATATATGAGATATACTATGCAAAGATAGCATGTAGATGTGAATATCATATGTTATGTAGAAAGTAGTCATACGGTGACTTCCATAGCAACGTATGAAATAACACACACAGAGAGTGCCATATCCAAAAGAGTGCAAGAAAACCAGTACTTTTTGGCTAAGATCTCTTTCTAAAGATCATTTTTGTTAGGCCCAAAACAACAACAATGAAAACAAGGACACAGTGAAGGGTTCAATTTATAAGGACATTGTATTTTAAAAATTTGAGCCTTCCATAGATGTTTGAAAATATCAGACAAAAGAAGATAAATAAAGAAACAGCACATAATGAAACAGAAGATGTAATAAAGGTTTTATAGATGTATGTTATATTTTTTTCAAGTTCCTTTTAGAGATAAAATGTGAATCTTCCTGAGTAAATGATGGCACTCCGTAGATGCTGAGTTTCAAATTAGTGAGTTGAATCCCTTGATTATGTGGCTTTTATTAGAAGATTTTGAGACTATTTTGAGTTTACAGCTGAGGACAAATGCTCTTTTAGGTGATATAAATGACATAATTTATATTTATAGAGGATGTTGGAAGCAAATATTCTGCATCTACCAACTATTGCTGTGTATAATAAACAACTTCAAAACCTTTATGGTATTCACAAATAGGAATTTGCTTTTCCTAGTCAGAAGTCTGTAATTCAGCTAGTATAGGTCTGGGCCATCGAGAAAGCTAATCTTTGACTGAAGTTATTGTAGAACTGGGTATTGGATGTGTCTGCTTCGTAACATTTATTCTTGGACACGGGATCAAATATAAATCACATAAAACTTGTCTTTACACCCTCTTGTCTATTTCAATGATTAAAACAAGTTAGAGAGCTGTGCCTAATATCTATATGGTGAGTAGCAGTATAGAATTTCCTTGGGAGGAAGAAAGTAGAAAGACTCGGAATAAATACATCATATAAATATATTCTAACACATGTAACCTAAACCTATATCATATTCAAATAAATTAATAAACATAATTGAAATATGATTTACAATGAAGTATTTGTACCATAGAAATACTTTCAAATATTGCATTTATAAATATACAAAGGTCTATAAATATATGTCAATTTTTGTTATTTTTCCTTTAAGGAAAGTTCTTCTAACAGGCTAATTCTGTAATTTTATTTTGGAAGGGAATTTTAGAGGAAAAAAATAGTTATCCATGTTTTGGCCACAGTTAAAAAAAGGTATTGATCATTCAGAAGTTATTGGATTCTTCATATACAGCTAGTAGAATAGATTAAAGTATTTCACAAAAAGTTTTAAGAGTTCTAAAATTTTTAGGAAAAATTTTCATGTATTTTATCAGAAATTTTAACTTCTTTCCAGAATATGATTATGGATTAAATCACAGAAAACTATTTCATGTTAGATTATCTTTAGGCCTTTTTTCCACATTGATTAAATCATGAAATATACAGTAGACAGGGTCAGGACTCCAGATAAAGTTAAAATACAAAATGAGACTACATCGGGAAAAATGGAAATAGGAAAACAGAATAATGAAAAACCCAGTTGAAGAGTTGAAATGCTCTAGGGTAGTTGGTAACATATCAGCTTTTGTGGAACTGGTTTTGATTGTTCAGAACTAGAGATGATTGGCAGTTACATTGTTCCTAGTCCTCTGGTAGGGCATTAATATTTCAAAATCCTTGTTTTGGGAGCAGAATTTCAAAAGGTCTTTTAATTTTTACTCTAAACACTGATACTTGGGATAAAGCACAATATTATACTATTGATTTACAGATTTCAGTATTCAGTAATAAAGTTTTCTTATATTATCTTGGAGAACAGAGATAGAAAATTTCTATCACGTCATGGTTCAGACAGAAATACAGACTGAAACTAAAGCAGTCCCCTTGATGTAAATGGTGAGTAAAGCCACCGTCATATGTTAAATTTCTCACTCCAGGTTAATTTCAATGAAAACAGTCAATTGACACAAAAATTTTTATCAGAAGCATTAATGTTTTTTTCAAAATGGAAATTATGGTTTATAGTGCACCAAAAGATTTTTGCTCAAATAATTTTTGGGAAATTTTGAAAACTTCGTACAGTGAAATATTTAATAGTCAAGGTCAGAATTCCAGGTAAAGTTAAAATACAAAGTCAAAATACTTTGGGAAAAATGATTTGGAAAGAGAAAAATAAAATAACCAATTAAATAAATTAAATGGAAAATCTCAATATGAAAGAAAATAGTAAAATTAATTTGTAATATTCGTTTTACTGTTGGTAAATTTACTTAAGAGATAAATAACTGATCCTTCACTAAAGTTATAATGTAAGCATATGCAGAAATTCTTAATTTTTTGTTTAAATTTGCCGGGCTGTACTCTGAGTTACCAAAATTGAACACTGAAGACACACAAAACATTTTCCCACTCAGATTCCAAAACGCTTGATGTGATCAATTTTCGTTTCAAATTGATATTCCTTTTTAAAAGTGCAGAGGGATGAGTTCTTTATTCAATTTATTTATTTTACACTGGGGTGAACTAGTAGAAATGTACCAAAGAATATTAGGTAGGAGGTGGATCAGTACTCTATGTTAAACCCATTAAACTGTATTCAGTTTGCTTGAAAATGTGTTTTCCATATAATTTAGTCATCTACATTTATTAATTAGCTTTACTCCGTGGAAAAGTAAATTTTCTCCTACCTTCATGCTAGGAGTTTTTGCAGTTTTTCTCCAAGTGTGGCTGAGGTTATGCACCTATCATCTCGCAGAGACTAGACGTCAGTAGTGCTAACTTCTAATGATTAAACTCCAAAGACTAGAGAAAGTCATTCACTCACTAAATAAACAAATAAATATGAAAAAGAACTATCAAAACTTTTTTTAAAAATATGCATCTCAAAAGGAAAGAATTAGTTTTTGCCTGTTTGTTTGTATGATATCATTCTCCATCAGGTCTTCCTTCACCAGAGCAAGACAATTCCAGTGTAATGCTCTTGTACCTGAAGAACTGCAAGCTAAATAAATCTCATGTTAACCACCTTGCCTTGGGAATTTTGCTGTAATAACAAAAATGGTCTAATACAGTTAGTTGCTTCTAATGACACTGCCTAAAATAAGGGGAAGCAAAAGATAGGCTCAGGTATTCAGATTTCTAGATAAAGCTCTGAAAGCTTCTATGTCTGCCCTGACAAGCCCTTATCTCCTCCTAACACCTCAAGTCTGAAGTTGCTGAATATTAAAGCAGAATCTTGTCCTGCAAATGTTTAACATACAACATAAACTGAATCCCCAGCCTCACAGGTGTATACTATTAAATTAAGGGCATTGATTAGGAAGGAATGAGATCTTGAAAGTTAGAATGAGGATGTGGAGGAAGCTACTGAGCATGGAAAGGACATTGGGTTCTAAATGGTAATTAGTCTTTTTTTGTCAGTAGAAGCACCCTCTGCCTCCTTAATACAGCCTGCCTCTTCACCTCCAAAGCTTACCCTTCAATGCCTGAAGGAATTGCAGTGGCCTCTCAAAGACAATAATCTGGTAAACAATGTTAATTTCCATCAGGATTTACTTTAACAAGCCTTTTTCTATCTAGAACTATGACTAGACTGACTGGCCCCTAAAGTGTGGTACATATATGACTGATGAGGAAGTGTGGTACATTCCACACTGACTGAGGTTTCTTACACATTCAGACAAATGTCTGGAAAATATAGGTGTTGAGTAATGGTGGGGGAAACTTTAATTCATATTAAGCCAAAGTTATAGATAGAGTCCCTCTCAGTGGAGATTTTCACTTAATGCTAAACCCCAATAAGTTTGAAGGAGATCTGTTGGTTTGCTGGATTGTTTGAATGAAACACATACCAAATGTGGCCCCCAGTAATTGTTACAAATGACATATTTGCTTTGATTTAGTGAAAAAGATTAATTCAAAGACTAGAGTGAGAGAAATGATAAAGTAGTCTTCTCATTTAAGACCTCCTCAATCATAATAAAATTAGTTGTGTTTTTTTCTTTTTTATTAAATTTTTATTTTTTTGGTACATGTTTGCAGTGCACAATGATTACATTTCTCATGGAGATTTGATACTTGTGAAGAACATATTTCAGTTCTGTTTTCACCAGTATTCTTTCTCCTCTCTCTCAGCTCCCTTTGTATCCTGCTCCTTTTCCCTTTTGCAAAAAATCTTGCTCCCTATTTCCTATTATCTATTTTTTATTTTGCTCTTTATTTATTGTGTGGGTTTCTCATATCAAAAAAATTATTTGATATTTAACCTTGTGTGTCTGATTTATTTCACTTAACTCTGTGGTCTCAAGTAGCAACCATTTTCCTACAAATAATTCAAATTTCTCCTCTATTATGGTGGTGTAGTACTCCATTCTGAATAAATAACACATTTTCTTTACCCATTCATCTGTTGATGGACATATTGGCCATTTCTAAGATTTAGTTATTATAAGTTATACTGCTATAAAGGTGAATATGCATCCATCACTGTACTATGTTGTGTTTAAATCTTTCAAAAAGGTACTAGAAGGTGAATAGTTGAGTCAAGTGAAATTTCAATTATTAGGTTTTTTGAGGAATGTCTATGGTGATTTCCTTAGTGGTCACACAAATTTACATTCTCACCAACAATGTAGAAGTGTTCTTTTTCCCACAGCCCTGCTAGCATCTGTTATTATTTGACTTCTTGAAGATAGCTATTTTTTTCTGTAGTAAAATACAATCTCAGTGTTGTTTTAATATGTATTTCTCTAATGACCAGAAATATGGAACGTGTTTACACATATTTCTTGGCCATTGTACTTCCTCTTCTGAGAAGTATCTATTGATTTTAATTGCTCATATTCTCATTGGGCCTTTCATTTTGAAAGGTATAAATTTTTGGTGTTCTTTATATATTGTAGTTATTTGCCCTCTGTCTAAAGAATAGCTGGCAAATTTCTTTCCCATTCTGTAGGTTTTCTCTTCACTCTAACATTTTCTTTACAGGTAGAAGCTTTTAATCTCATATGGTTCCATTTATAGATTCATGATGCTATTTTTTGTGTATTTGAATTTCTGTTTAAAAAGTCACTGCCTATGCCTTCAAGAGTTATATCTTCCATCAGATAGTTTTTGTTTTAGCATTTAATCCTTTGATCCATTTTGATTTTAGTTAAGTACTTGGTGAGAAAGATGGGTCTAAGTTCAATCTTCTTTACGTGGATAGCCAGTTTTCCCAGCACCATTTATTAAGGAGCCATTTTCCTCCAGTGTATGTTATCAACCCCTTTGTCAAAGATCAAATTGCTTCAAGTGCCTGACATCTTTCTTCAACCTCTATTCTCTTTCACTGAACCACATTTCACTCAGTATTTGTGCCAGCACCATGTTGTTTTTATTTTTAATCACTGTGGCTTTGCAATATAACTTGAAGTTTGGGACCTTGATGCCTACTGGATTGTTCTTCTTACACTCAATGCCCCACTGCTACAAATAGATCAACTAGACAACAAATTCCTGAATAAATACCAAAGTTGAACCAAACCTTTGAACAGATCAACTGAATAGATATCTCCAAAATGTTCCACACAACAGCAACATACACATTCTTCTCATGGAAGAAGCACATGGAGGGCCGGGGATTTAGCTCAGTGATTTCGCTGCCTGCTGCGCAAGCACAAGGACCCAAGTTACATCCCCAGTACAAAAAAAAAAAAAAGAAGAAGAAGCACATGGAACTGTCTCCAAAATAGTTCACATACTTGCCTCAAATGGTGCAATTTGGATTAAGCTTTCATAATTCTAATTATAAGAACATACCACATTACCATAACAGTGGATTATATACTTTTTTGTAATTTTTTCATTTCTAGATATACAGAAGATGATATTTACAAGTAAAAATAGCCTTGACCAAAAACATTAGATATTAATGTTCCAGTCTTTATATGTGTCTTTTTAAACATTTATTTTCCTACTACCACTTATGTTAATATTAGGCATATTGTTTGAGATAAGTGAAACTCTTTTCTATTATGGCTTATGTACATACTAAAAATTTCAAAACTATATAGATATATTTTATTTAAAATATTTCATCTATGAAAAATCGATTCCTTTTTCTCTGACATTGTTATTTATCCGAATACCGTTGGGTTCTTTTCTAGAGAGTAGATATGCTGTATGCTCTTTAAACTCAGAAATGCTGGCACTACTTTAGTATGAAATAAATTTTCAAATAAGAAGTTGCAGAAGTTACAGCTTCTTGGGGAGTTTCTAATTAAAATCTAGTTTTTATTGAATTTTATAGCAGAAATGATATTTTGACTTTACAAAGCTCATGGTTGCCATAGTAATCTTACTTCAACATTGCACATATTGCTTTTTCTCACATTGAATATTAAGTTCCACCAATATAATTGAACTATATTTTATGTGTGTTACACAGAATTTTAACTTATCACAGGATAGAGTCTTTTACATTTGAGAGAGTAGAAGGGAATTTTAAAACTGTAATGCTTTTACTCATAAGAAAAAATAAAAACATCAAACGCAGGATTATATATTTATTTGAATATTTAAATTGACTAATATTCTTCCTGAGAAGACTAACAAACATTTGTTTGTGGATCTAGTAAATAGTTAAATTACTGCCGTCTAGTCTTTTTTTTTTTTTTTTGCGGTACCAGGGATCAAACTCAGGACCTTGTGCTTGTGAGGCAGGCTCAGCACCACTGAGCTAAATCCCTGGCCCATAGTCTTTTCTATAATTTATCTTGTTTATTCTCTATTTCACCCATTAGAATAAAATCTTCCTAAATCAGATATTTTGTTCCTGAGAATGAATACAAGTATCCTAAGATGATACCCAGTGTACAGAAGATTCATAATAAATTTTGTCAAATGAAAATAAATATATAATTATAATTGCTGAAATCAGAAAATAGTATTTAATCATTAGCAATATGTTCATTAAAAGTTTGTATTTTACCATTCCTTTCAATTTTCAGAGAATACTTTTTGTTTAATTTTTCATTTCTATAGACTGACATCTATGTTAGCCTATTTGTCAGTTTCAAATTAGATTAAAAGTTCTTTCTACTCATGTTCATGACATAACTAAAGGAATAAAGTCAGTGCCATGTATGAAAATGCTTTTCTTCAACTGAACATTCAGAAATAGGGTGTGCTAAAACCAAATAACTGTGTTTATTTTCTAAAATAATTCTCAGACAATTTATACTGGAATAATATTTCAAACAACAAACGATTTCTACACAAACTCAAAATAAACGATATAAAATATCAGCCAATGATATTTTAAGCTCACTAAATCATAAGGGTGGCCACTTTATTCATTAATGATTTATTATTATTGCCCCATGTGATAACAACAGAAGTAGGTTGAAAATGGATTTAATGATGACCAATTTGTAACAGTGTATAAAGGAAAGAAATCCCTTAATTCTTCAACATGCTAATATGTATTTCTTCAAGTTACTTTTAATAGCAGGTATAACTATTGCCATCTAAATTTCAATTTTAAAGGAATATGTATAAAACAAAACACTCATCTTTTTGTATTTCTTTGCCTTTTAATGAGACTGATAGTTTTCCAATATTGGCCATTTTTTAAAATATGTTGAGGCCAAGCTCTTAAGTGAAATAAATAGGACACACATGTGTAAATACTGAAAAGTTTCTGTAGTGTGAGAAGCTGAGTGTAAATAAGGATTAAAAGGATTAATAACTAATAATTGATATTTTGAAATAGGAAAAGGTCCTTTTCCTATTTCAAATTAATCATTTGGTGGGAGAGGAAGGGGAAAGGGAAGAAAGGAAAGGAAAAATTATGTGAAAGAAAAAAAAATGGAAACAAAGCCTATGTAAACAGGGAAGGGTGGTAGGGGTGAAGAGCACACAGGTAATGGGGAAAAAATAAGAACTAAGATACATCATGTAGAGGTACAAACACCCAATGATAAATGTAAATGTATTGTATACCTAAAATGTACCAATTAATACATAAATTTAAAAAAATGAAATAGGAAAAGGTCCAAAGGGGTAGAGGTGGTGGGAGGAGATGGGGAAAGGAAAGAATGGAAAGGAAAAATTATGAGAAAAGAAAAAAAATGGAAATAAAGTCTATCTAAATAGGGAAGGGTAGAGGGGGTGAAGGGCACACAGGTAATGGGGAAAAAATAAGAACCAAGATACATCATGTACAGGTACAAGCACCTAATGATAAATGTAAGTGTGTTGTATACCTAAAATGTACCAATAAAAGATTTTAAGCAAAAAATCAGTGACAAAATGAAAAAAAAATTTCATCAGAGTAATATCAAAATCTTTGAATAAATATTGTTTTGTTTCATCTTTATCACAATATTGATTATTGTCTCTTGTTGACTTCCCAATAAATACACATTTCCTCACATCTGTGAATGTTACCTTCCATGATATAAAATACTATATAGATGCAAATGAATTAAGAATTTTGAGATGAGGAAATTATATTTAATTATTAAGACATATGCTAAATGCAAACGTTCACGTAGTAATACAAGGAAGGCAGAGAGATGTTTGGAACAGACAGAGGAGGAAATGACAATCTGACCATAGGGATGAACACTGGAGTGACATTATAAGTCCAGGAATGCTAGCACTCACTAAACATGACAGGCAAGGAACAGATTGACTCAGAATGAAGATCTACTGGCCTCTGAAATGTAGACCTCTGGTCGCCACAATCATCAAAGAACAAGTTGTTGTTGTTTTAAGCTTCCAAGTATGTAGTAATTGTAAGACCGAGGGCCTTACCAAACGCTCCGAGGAGCTGACTAGTGAAGCACACCCAGGGATCCCAGCGGTGCCTTCAGAATGCAAGAC
>NW_004624745.1:12639493-12669152 GCF_000247695.1 Heterocephalus glaber | reverse complement strand
ACCAGGATCAATGGGATGGCAGCTCAGAAGCCCCTACCTTTGGGCCAGGAGCAGCAAAACAGAAGGTGGCCCAAAAGCCCTTTCCTCTGGGCTGGGAGCATCAAGAGGAATGCTGACTGGGTAGCCCCTTTCTCTGGACCAGGAGCAGTGGGACAATGGTTCAGAAGGCCCTACCTCTGGGCTGGGAGCAGTGGGAGTCAGTACCTTCTTCTGGTGGTCTGGTGTGCTCTGTGTTTTTGTAGTGTGGAACCAGGTGGCTGCCTGTCTGCAGCGGGGTGATTCAACGTCTTCCATGGGACTCAGGACCTCGGCAGGGCATGCACAGTCCTGCCTGTCTGCAGCAGGCTGATTCGGCATGTTCTGTGCCACTCGGGACCTCAGTAGGGTGTCAATGAAAGAATATTTAACATCTGAGCATCATAGTTCAATATATTGCATCAATAGAGTAAGAGACAGAAATAATCAGGAAAAAATAAAAATGAAAACTAAAGGAAAAATGAAATACTCATGATTACAAGTGTAGATGGAGGAAAGGGATTTGAAAAAAGTCTGACATCCTTTCATGTTAAAAATGCACTCTCAGTAAAAATAGAAACACTAGTGTACCTCCATAAATAGGTAAGAAGATGTTCAAAATGGGATTTAGGCTGGTGTATAATCTTAGCACTTGGGACGCTGAGGCAAGAGTATTGCTGAGAGTTCAAGCTCACTCTGGGCTACATAGTGAGTTTAAGACCAGCCTGAACTACAACTAGATAGTGAGACCCCTTTTACAAGAAAAAACAAAAAAAGGAATTTAGGGTAGGAAAATTATTTCTGTTCCTAGAAGACATAATCTTGTATAAAAGAAAGAAGTCCTAAGTGAGACCTTTATTAGACCTAATTAGAAATTCATTAGACCTAATAAATGAATTTAATAAGATTTCAGGGTACAGGACAATGTGCAAAAATAAATTATATTTTAATATACTAGCTGTTATGGCTTGTGTTTAGATGTCTGCCTAGGGCCTCATGCAATCATAGGTGAGGCTTTTTCAGTGGTGGCTAGATCTAGAGTGTGTGATGCAGGGATTGATTCACGGTGCAATGCTAGTGTCAAGGGCACGAGGATTAAGGGTGTGAGTGCTAGGTAGCCTTGATAAGATATAAGGGATAGAAAAAGCTGTGTTTGTCCCTTGTTGCTTTGATAACTTCTGCCTGCCATGAACTGTTTCTCCTCTGTGATGCCCCTCTGCCATACCACCCTGCCTTGGACCCAATTATGGACTGAAACCTCAACAAACTGTGAGCAAAATAAGCCTTTCCTCCTTTAACCTTGGATGTCATATATTTTGTCTCAGCAAGGAGAGAAGAGTAACTAAGGCAACCAGCTTTGAAAAATGAAATTATGATAATTTAATTAAAATAATATGAAAACATTTTACACATTTAGAAATAAATTTTAAAATGTGCAAAAATTTAGAAAGTACAAACTATGACACAAAATATTAATGATGATATTAATAATTGAAAATTTAGTTATTTAGAATGATCAGACCAGTTTTTAAAGTGGACAATGTCAGAAGATTTAACCATACCACATAAACACTTTAATCAAGACAGTATCTTAGCCAATTGTGTTGGAGTGCTGGAGTTCTAGCCCCTGGGAGGCTGAAACAGGAAAATTATAAATTTATTTAACTAGTGCAACTCTGCTGTAAAATTTTTTTAAGTGGGAGAACATTGGAGCTATAGCTCAGTGGGGTGGGCCTGGGTTCAATCTCCAGTACTGAGAGAAAAAAAAAAAGGACTATCATATAGCAAAACATAGACACATAGCTCAAAGGAGTAATCTTGAAATAAAATCATACATTTTCAGTCAGTCAAATGATTTTACACAAGGGTTCTGAGACAAATCAATGGGAGAAAAGAGTTTTATCAACAAATAGTAATCTGAAAACTAAATATCTATACATAAATGGTTGAAGTTGTTCCCATTTCATGTAACATATGTGAAAATTTTCCCAAGAAAGAATCACAAACATGAAAACATGAGCCATAAGATCATAACAAAAATATAGGCAAAATATTTATGAAATATATTAGATTATAGATTTTTTGATGACATCTATAAATTTAGTAGCAAAAAAAATTGGTAATTGTATGGCATCAAAGATGATCATCAAAAAATTGAAGACCTGGGTGTGGGGGGCACACCTATAATTCCAACATTTGGGAAACTGAGACAGGAAGGTAGCCACAAGTTTAAGCACAGTCCCTGTCTCAAACATGACCCTGTCTCAGCCCTTCCTCAGAAGAAAGAAATTGAAAAACTATACTACAAAACAGATTTTTTTGAAAATTTGTCTTGCAAGTTGTTTCTGTCTGAAATGTACAAAAACACTGTAATTAATAATAGAGGTCACTGTCTAAAAACATGCAAAGTATCAAAATACATTTGTACAACTGTATGTACAAATATCTACAAATATGTACAAATATATATGCCCAATAAAAACACTATCATTAGATGTCAGAAAATGCAAATTAAAAGAACACTGAGATACCAAGTCACACTTCATAGGAAGGATATGATTAAACAAAACAAACAAGCAAGCGTAAAGACAAAAATTGATAATTGGAAGTGTTGGTGAAGATGTGGAGCAATGGGAACCTTCAGAAACCTCAGATGTGACTATTAAATGATGTGTAAACTTTGGAAATCCTATTGGCAGCTCTGCAAAACATAAATATGACTCAGCAAATCACCCAATAATTTTCCATCTAAAAGAACTGAAAATATATGTCCATGTAGAAAATTTGCCTTGAAGGTTCACTGACACATTATTCATCATATTCAAATGTTTAGCAGTTAATTAATAATTAAAACATGTTACAATTACACAAAAATATTATTTGGCAATAAAATAAATTGCTGATAGACTACAGGTTGAACATATCTAATCCAAAATGCAAAATCTAAAATATATTCTTAGTTGAATTTTTTAAGTCTGACACTCCAGATGAGAATTTCTTGACCTCATGTCAACATGTAGGCACAGAGAAATCATTTCCCAATGTTACCTCTAGATCAATTAAATAAGACATATATGAAAATAAATAGATTTCATGTTTAGAATTGGCTTCTATCCTTGAGATATCTCATTATTTGTATGCTAATATTCTAACACTTGAAAAAAATGATAAATCTAAGACACTTGAAAGGACAGATACCCAACTTGCACAAATTAGAAACTATGAAAATTTGTTAAACACAAACACAGGCAACTAAATATTTTAACATTCAATTTATATTAAATGTTCAGAAGAAAAAAATTTGAATACAAAATGAAGATTGGTGGTGGCCTAGGGCTAGAGGAAGGAGGCCTGTGAAATTGAGGAGTGATTATTAATGACCACTGGGTTTATTTTCAAAGTAATGAAATTTCCTATATATGATCTGAATATGTCTCTCCAAAAGTTTGATGATGCTGTTCTGAATCCCAGATGATGGTACTAGAAGTTGAGACTTCAGAAAGACAGTTATGCTGTGCAAGATGAACACTTATAGATGAAATTGGAGCACTTATAAAAGACAGCCAAGAGAAAGCCTGTGCCTCTCTGCCTTGGTAGAGCAAGGATTCAGTGGTCTGAACCAGGAAGAGGGCTACTCATGGGAAATCTACAGGCTGGTACCCAGGTTTTGTATGTTTAGGCTCCAGAGCTGTGAAATACTAATTTGTGCTGCTTATATGCTCCCCAGGTTATGATATTTTGCTATAGAAATCTGAAAGTACTGAGGTTGTCTAAAATTGTGGTAATACTTGTAAAATTCAGTAAATGTATTTTTTTAAAAATTTATTTTTATACTTTAAATGGGCAATTTATAGGATAAGTAAAATATATCTGAGTAAAAAATTTTAAGTAATCCATCTCTAAGAGATAATTCTTTCTCCTGTTATATTTGATATTGCACCCATAGCTGTGTCCCAGTAAAATAACCAGATTGAGAAAAATATCAATTTAAAGTTGGTGAGAGTTACACATAAACACAACATGTCAAGACATAAAAACAAAATTGTTTCTAGATAAGTAAAAATAAACTAATTTTAGTTGGAAATTATGTCAGTGAACATTTCTTCTTATAGTTAAGAATGTTATACAAGTACAAGTTTAAATGAGTTGGTAAAGATTACATAACTTGATAAGCTCAAAGTCAATTTTAAGAGCTAATTTTTCTGACTCCTTGACAAGTGCTTGCTCAGCTTCATTAGTATGAATCAACTATCAATCATAAAAGAATAAATTAGAAACTTTAGTGTTAGTTTATCTCCCACTGCTTTCCCAAACAGAATGAAAAGATGAATATCTTTTCTGTTGCACATATTTAAGTAAATTTGTCATCTACTCTACATGTATTACATGTATTTGTCAGCTGTCATCTTTCCAAATAGAGGCTGACATTTCAAATATTAATCTAACTAAGTTTCCATTCTAGAAAATGGTATTTTTAATTGCGGTCAGTCAGAATTAACAAGGAACTGTTTTCAGTAAAGCTTTGAATATTGCTAATTCTGATTGACAGGAAATAGCCACCACTTCATAGTTATCAGTTTGGTGAGGATAGGCCTTGTGACAAAAGATATACTTTGAGCATAGTGATTACTCTCCTCCTAAGAAACAGAATGACTCACCCGTACATAGTTTTACAATCATTTACATGAGGGAGAAAGAGATCAGTGTATAGTCCGAAATGATACACAGAAATCTATCAATAATTTTTGTGTCTATGGATGAGGAGTATAATCATTTACATGACTCTACTGCATACTTCTTTTACATATGTATGTGTTCATATTTGCAAATAAATGAATTAGACTATCAATTGACTTCTAATGAAGCATGTCTCAAAAATCTGCTACAATAATCAGAATGCTATATCTAAGTATAATATGAATATAATTCTCTAGACAAATTACATTTAAAGTAACTGATATACCTATTAAAATATGGATTCTATTATAGAACTCCAGATATTATGACTTAAAGTATGTAAGGATGTGGGATTGGAAATTTTTTTATAATCACAAGTTCCTATTGGATTGTTTGGATTCTCCTATTAAATCCTATTGGATTTTTCTGATAATTTGACACATTTTCAAAGTTGTTATTCTTTGTTTAGTATTATTTGTGCATTTATATTTAACACTGAAAACTCAAGCCAATTCTACTTATTTTTGAAGTTTTACATGTAGTAAGATTTAAATTTCAATTGTGTTTTTAAAAATGCAATATTTACTCAGGTATATGTTATTTGTTGCTTCTGTGGATAGATAACAGATAATGAGAGGCAGATATATTATATAGAACACAAGTTGAACTTTCAAGAACTATATCATTTGCTCTACTGTCACATACATATCAAAAGCACCTTTGAATGGGCAGATAAATTAATCTCAGTAAACCATTAAAGAACATGTTGTGCCAGGTGTGGTGCACCATGCCTGTAACCCCATTACTTAGGGGATGAGGCAGGAGGATCACTGAGAGTTCCAGGGTCCCTTGGGCTACATAGTGAGTTCAAGGCCAGCCTGGACTACTTAGCAAGATCCTGTCTCAAGAAATAAAAACAAACAAACAAACAAAATGTTGGCTTTCATGCTGGACATAGAGAGGTTAAACTGTCTTTGTCCAGTGGTGTGGAAATGTTACCTCACATGTATTTATTCCTTTTTTTGTCATGTCAGATTTAATCTAAGATCTCTATTAAGGATTGGCTTCACCTTCAGACTGCCTTCCTTTGGTGCAGATGTCACTAGAAGGAGACAGTTTTCTATGAGGTTTGATTTTCATATCATGCAAGAAAGAAATTTATAATTTACATCATTGATAAAAAAGAAAAATCTCTGAGAGACACAATAGTGAGATTTGTTTTAAGTGTGTGATGGTGCAGTATGCTGTATATAGACCATGCTCCCTGAAGGACAGAATATAGTCATAATTCTGAGCAAACCACAGACTTTGTGCTGGTGTGCTGTGGTGTTGGGTGGCTATCAGCATAAACAGTCACCTGCACCTCCAAAGGAAGCTAGGGAGGAGGGTGAAGATAAAAGGAAGCAGGCAATGCTGGGAAGGCAATACCAAATATTCACTGAGTAATTTAATTACATAACAAAATTATGAAATAAAATATATTTTTTCTGTGGGAGGGGGTAATTTTAATATCCTACAATCATTCATGTTGTTTTTAAAAATATTGACAAAACACTTAATGATATTTGTAACTCATTCCTTAAACATCAAAAATTATCTTCCATTATGATTGGGAAAATGTGAATATTTATTTAATATTAAATAAAATGCATTTTCAGCATGACACATACAGTATTGAAATACATTGTCTTAAAAATATCTGTCAAAAAAACAAAACAAAACACAACAAACAAAGGATCTGTCACTCCTGGGTTGATTGCAGTATTAGTCTCAAGTTATTTTACTTTCAAACATCTCATTATATTCTTATTTATTTATGATTTTGAAATTAATAAAAAACATATAGTAATAATGATATATGTGAAAACATGGATGAAAGTTGTGAAATGATTCAGAACTCTAAAAATACAGTCAATGTACACCTCAGAGTCATATTCATTTGATGAACTGATCTTCAACTACCATTCCCTCTCATATTCAATCTAATTCAAGCATGAGGCATACTGGCCATTTTAGTTTTTACTTGTGTGAAATGGTGCATGCTCACACACACGTATTTAAAATGAAAGCAATGGAATCAGAATGATGATGGACATGTGACAGAGACAATAACCTCAAATATTTTAGAGTTTTGCCTTCAGAGATGTAATTTTTCCTAGTACAAGCCTGAAGAGAATATAAAACTGATCTAATGAACAGAATTGACTGATTAGAATCATCAAAATATTCATGACATTGTGATCCTTGTACTAGAAGTGTGAGAATTAGCCATAATTAGAACTTGTAAGAAGTGTAAATTTGGGGTCTTGACCTACAGAAAAATAATCTCTGGAGTTGAATCTCAAAATGTGTTTTAACAAGCTCTTAATATGATGGTAATATACATTAACTACTAAGTGTGAGAACTATGGTTTTATAATTTCCAATTCCCAAAGTTTTGGTTGCTGTTATTAAGATGAATATTTGGGGATTGATAGACGATATGTGGAATTTTAAGCTGTCTGTGCTCTTTATAAATAAAGGAGCACATAGCTGTAATTAAGCAATAGACAATTTATAAGAATAGTGACCTTGTTATTAGAACTGTAGTTTTGATTCTTAAAATATTTTCATGTTTCAAACATGTTTCATCATGACACGATATAACTGTACTCCAAGAATCATGCTTTATTATGAACACAGGATCACTAAAGCTCACAGAGCATTATATTAAAGTAGGTATTAATGTCATCGTCTTACAGCTTAAGAACAGTGTTGATCTAGACAAGGAATACTTCTATTTTAGACTATATGCTTAGAGTCCTGTATTTGTGGTTGCAACCCTAAAAGAATTCGACGCATGTTTTGATAACTGACACAGCTCAGGATCTCTGGATCATGCTTGGTTAGGGCATCCTGAACCCATACTGACTCCTGCTAGGCCCTGATCACCACTGCTGTGCTCTTTTCTGGAGGGCATCCTGAGAAGCTAGCACTCACAGAGACAGTTTGCCATTTCACTCACAGGACAGTACAAAACTTGGCTGCTGGAATGTGGCAGAATGCTGAGCTGTGCCACTCAAATTACTTACAGAAATAGGGCATGTGAAACATATCTTTAAAAGATTAAAGATGGCTTTATTTTTGTAAAATAAATATACCAAAGTTATCGTCATAATCACTTCTAAGTGTACATTTGGTGTTGCTAAGTACATTCACATTGTTATTCAACCAGCCTCCAAACCTCTTCATCTTCCCCAAATGAAACTCTGTCCCTATTCAACACTAACCACTAGTTTTCCCTCCCCCAGACTCTGGAACCCACTATTGTACTTTAAGTCTCTGTGAATATGACTGTTGCAATCTCATATAAGTGTAATCATGCTGTAATTTTTTTTTGCATGAGTAGTGTATTTTACTGAGCATAATGCCTTCAAGGTGAATCCATGTTGTACCATTTGTCAGAATTCTCTTCCTCTCTTTGCCTGAATACTATTCCACTGTGACTTCCTACACAAAGATTGCCCCAAGCTCCAAGAATTCACATGACGTCTTAAAATAATCCTTCTAGGAATGGGCAGAGCCAGGATTCTGAAGACTTTCTATTTCTTCCCCTTAAACTCTATTTCATATCCATTTACAAAAATTCCTTTTTTGAGCATGTAAGTTTAAGAAAACTTCAATCATTAACAATGTATGACTAATTAAAAGTCCATAAACAGCATATAACTTTTTTAAATGATAAAATGAGATTAAACTGGTTCTCAAATTGAAAATCAATGTACATCAACAAAATATATTTATTTTATATCTGTGAAAAAATGGGCATATAGTAGTAGCAATAACATGAAAAACAAGAGCAACAAATGCTTACATGTAAAAATAGTTGTACATGCTTCATCTCATTCATCCATTCTAGTTCTAGTTTCATTATTCAGATAAAGAAAAAGACTTCAAAAAATTAAGCAGGTTGGCCATTTCACACAGCTGTTTCATTACACAGTGAAAGGTTCAACTATTTGCTTGTCTGCAGAGTCTCACTGGTTTATATTGCTGGGAAGGAGAACAACCACCACTTTAGTGAGTTTGCTAAACTTTTAAATAGATAGGTTTCATTAGTTTATCACCATACATATACACACATATGCATATATATAAAGACATTTCATGATTAATCATGAATAAATCATTTTATAAAATTTCAAGTAAGATCTGGTTTACTTTGTATTACTTCATAATATTTTATTCTAATTTAAAAGATATACTAACTTTAAAAGGATTAGTTCCTTAAATAGTGCTAATTTTATTTTTTTGAAAATGTACATCACAGTACCTGTGTATTTCTGTGCATTATTAGCATTAACTCCACTTCTATAAAAGCAACTTGAGAAATTTCAAGTATTATCTAGACTATAATGTCTTATTGGAAAGTCCTAGAAAGCTCATATCCAAATGACCTTCAATAAAAGCAAAGAGTTTGGAAATATGATGTCAATTTATTACTGTCTTCAACATTTACTTGAAGTGATATAATGAAGTAGGAAGTAAAAAGAAATAAGGTGATCCATCACTTCATTACAAGAAGGACCTCTGATCTTAATGTCCAATTTTACTGTTATATTCTGCCAGGATTCTATGAGAAATGTTATGAAAATAAAATTTAAGAAGTGTTAAGCCACAAATATACCAACACTGAAGATAGTTCCTGGATACTGAAAGAACACGTTATATTACTAATTTTTGTTTTTTGCTGAAGAACTTTTATTTAGACTTTCATTTTTCTTAATGTCTGGTCACACAGTCAGAAAATTGTAGCCATCCTGAGAGTTGAGAAAAACCATTATTGATACTATTCATTATATACATGAAGAATAGAGTTGTTTTCTTTCCCACTTTTTAAAGGCATTGAAGGAATAATTACACTTCAGCCTTGTGTTCTACTTGGAACAGAAATTATTGCCAAAAAAATATGAGTAAAATGTGATGAAAAATAGAATTTTCATCATCACTCTGAAATATACCTTAAAGACACATAAAAGTGAATTTCTACTGCTTACCTATTTTGTACATTTGCATTGAGTTATTTATTATTATTATACTGAAGGCTTCAAGAAGTACCCTACCCACATCAGCATGTTTCTAATTTCTTGTCATTGATTCTAACTTTTTAGTTTACCTAACTCTAACCCACAAGGCCCACAAAGTAGCAGTTTAATCAATGTTTCTTCCCCAGCATATATAGGATTTCAGAAGCTCTTCCAGCTAGTGGATGGCTGTGGATCTTTAATCTTATGTTGGCTCAGCTATTTTCGTATTATAGGGTCTATTCCTTGGAAAAACCTGTCCCATGTATATAATTTGCAGTTTCATTATTTGGATTGAGAATGATAAACTTCTGCAGCTGTGGCTACTTCATTTGCAAAAAAATATTAGCAAAACTTCATATGGATACTGGTTAATGACGATAGCAGGCTACCAAACTTCAAGTAAAATAATCAACAAACAAATAAATAGATTTGATAATCAAAAAATCGTGAAAAATTTCAGTGTTGGTTAAATAGAGCATCTCTGGAATATAGTTAGGTTTTACTATCTTTTTTTTTCACATCCACTTTTCTGCCTCTCTTTGGCTGTTTTTCTCGTGAGTAACAACTATAAAAAGTTAGGTCTATATAATTAGACAAAGCTAATACTGTACTTATAGCACATAGAAATAGATGATTCCAGTGAGGATTCTGACTGGTTCAGTTTTCCATCATTGTATCTAAGCTCGGATCACAGGTACTATAGGCAGACTGGAAGAAATCAACATCCTAAAATGACTATGCAAACTGAAGAGGAAAAGTTTAGAAGGAATTTTGGTAACATATAAATTTTAATTGAAAAATGTAGTATGAGGTTTTGAGTTGTAAGACTTATTTTCAATTTTTTATCAGTAGCTTAAAGAGTTCATAAAGCAAGATGATATTAGCATTATTGATTTTATAATATTGAGGACAGTAAGATAAGATTTGACCAATATAGCTCCACAATAATGTCCTTCTCTGAAGGATGAGTATATTTATATTTTAATGTTTTCACTAAGCACGGTCAATAAAATTTAAATAAGGTTAACAGTATTTTCAATAATCACAGAAGAGTTTAAGTATTAATTGAGATTTGCTTTAACTTTTTGTCTAAGAGATTTCTTGATGAATAAGAAAAATTTCTACATCTAAACAATTAAGCAGAATATTTCTCTTGTGAAAGAATTACTATTTTAATAATTTAAATCTATAATTTGGATCTTAGTGATTTATTTTACTAAAATTAGCAAAATAATGAGTAGCAGTTATGTAGTAACAATTAAAATGATACAAAGAAATGCAGCTGAGTTTCATATGTTATATTTACTAAAAGAACCTCTTGAAGACTAACAAGACAATTTTCAAAGCTGATGTGACTTACTCTCTTTTAGAAAAGGGATTTATTTCTCTGTAAGCATTTTTTTTTAAATGCCTTGGCTTACTTCTCAATACATTTCAGTGTTTCAATTTCCTGCAGCACTTTCTAATTTTCATGGCTTAGGAAAAAAGATAGTGCACTAAAAATGGCTTAAAAATAATCGTGATTTTTATGACAAGTTGGAGTATTTCAAAGAATGGAAGGGAGATAATCTAGTTAATTTGTCATTTTTCCATCCATACTAGAATTTTTAGATAGAAATGAGTCCACAGAAAGTGGAGTAACTATCATGGAGATAAGGTCATTTAAGCAGTTGGTTATAAGTGAAATATTTTCAAGATAAAACAAGATGTTATAGAATTGGTTCTGTGATCAATTTCCTTTGTGAAGATGTTTGTCTTTACATAGATCCTGTAAAAAATGTGAAAGGAAAATATTAAATTATATTACATTAAGTTCATGTCTAGTCAGTGGATTTTTAGGATATATATCTTAAAAAAAAGATATTGGCTTTCAAAGGAAAATGAGATTCTTGGTGGATACATGTAATAAATAAATTATACATTTTATTATCTGTAGGATGCCATGGTTGGTTTGACTAACAGGCTTATGCTGGTGTCAGAATAAATTAGATAGGAAATGAGACAAAATTCTGACCACAATGATATTTTTGTTTGTGCTTACTCTCAATTGGTTCTAATGGAAAGTATTTAACTGCAGTTTAGGGTTAGGTTTTGAGTGACATCAGTCTTCCCAAAAAGTGTAAGAAAATTTTCTAATCCATGTAATTAAGGAGCATACCATATGTTACTTTCTGTAGTCTGAAAACATGTACATGAATAATGAGTGCAAATATGGTTTGCAAAATTATTGAGTATAAAGTGTCTTGTATATTGACAGGAATGGAGCAAAAAGTATTTTAATAAAGATAATGTAATCTTAATTTTTATATATTTGGATCTAGAAAATATACATGCAATAATGACAGCATGATTTTTAAATAAAAGCAAATAATTAAGTTCAATATGTTCAGACAATTTTTTGTTTTAAAAGATATTTTAATGATCCTCAAAATGAATAAACTATATAGAAAATTTGCTTTCATTACAAAGAAAACTTTTTTCAAATCTAACTTGGAATTGTCATGTTTCTAAAGGAAATTATTTTATTAATTTTAAAAATGACTAGTTTTCTTAAAAGTTTTATAACTTTTAGAAGTGTGAATGTATTTCAGTTTATTTCTGAACTTTCTCTGCCCAAATTATATATATTCTACACTGTAAGGATTTACAGAGTAATAAAGGTCAAGTATTTATAAGATAATTAAATTATTTCACTACAGTTAATAACAGATCATATACCAAACTTAGCTTGAATGGTGTTAATTATCAATCTGACATTCAATAGCAGAACAGAGTTGATTTTTGGAGTCAGATTATTTGTTCATTTTTAAATATAATTATAGAAATAATAAGTGTTCTCAGATATAATATGGACTATAATGTTGAGCTTAACATGTTAAAAAAGAGTAGGTCTTTGAAACTTATTGTTCAATCATTGCTTTGCTTATAGTTATAACATTTTTACAAAGGGAGTTTGGATAAGTTGAAATTAAAATTAATTTATGACCCCAAAAACTGTCACAAATCTTACTGTGAAGAGATGCATTAACCAGTTGAGCATCTCTGAACAATTTCAATTGTGTGTTCCAGATATCCAGTGTGATGCTATGAATTTCAGAGATTCTCATAAAATTATTATTTTTCTATGTATGTGACAACTGGGTGATATTTATATCTATGTACATATGTATATAGGTTATATTTAACACTGGATATGGCTATGGTCATTAACACAATATTCTTCCTCTAGCCTTACCTCTTTCCCCTTAACATATGTCCAAACTTCTGCTCCCTTGTGTTTCTGTTGCTTTCAGTGTGTCTTTGGATCTATGCCTTAGATGTACCTATGGTATTTACTATGTAGTGGATGGATCTGATTTCTGTGCACTTAAACATCTGAGTAAAATGGATAATAACTATCTACTTTTAAATATTTTTTTGTTAAACAATGTGAATGTCATCTACAAGTAGTTGGTTAAAATAAATTGAGGAAAAGTAAATTGAGGAAAAATAAACTGAGGAGAAGTAAATTGAGGAAAAATTAAATATTGATATTTTATACAAGTTCTCTTTTTGAAAAGGAATTAGGAAAGATGTGGAAGTAGAAGGCAAAAATACTATTTTGTGCAAAACCAATAGCATTTACAAAGCTCAAAACATATAAAAAAGGAAAATAAGAAAATATTGAACAGTTGATTGCTTAAAAGGATAATTGTAATGGAAGAGAGAAGTTTATAATGTTTAATTAGCAGTAACCAGCATTGAAAGCCAATAAACTCAGGGGAAAATTGTAGAAGTCATCAGAATCCTGTGGAAAGAAAAAGAATTGAATGTGGAGTATAAGATAAAAACAATGTATGGTTATTTCAATATACATAATTCAAAAATATAAACCAACTATAAATTCCATACCCTTCCACTACAATGTTTTGGCCTTAAAGCCAGACAACCATGAACCTCTAAAACTGTGAGCCAAAATAAACCTCTCCTTAATTGTGGGAGTCTCAGCAACAAAAATGCTGTTCTTCTGTAGAATTTTAAATTCTCCACCATAGGAACCTATGGTGATATTTAGGTAATAAAAAATTGTTGATGAAGCCAGTTACTCACATGTATTCAAGTCATTTACAGTAGAATTAGTTACTGTTGAGAAATTTGAAATATATGTTTCCTTCAGATCTCTTTCAGAAATGTCAATGATATCTCTGTCATCATTGGTATAAAACTACTGATTACTAACATGATGTCTTGCATTGCATTACTTCAAAACAAAGAGTCCATTTAATTTAAAAGATATAACATGGATAAATCTTCATAAGACTTCTAGTCTTATTATCACACCTCTCATAAATATCTAAAATGTTAGAATATTGGAAGTGACCATCAAAGTACAGATAAGAATTCAACTTGAGGACAATATTCCAAAATTTGAGGTTGCTGCTTTGCAGGGTCTGTTAAGTCATTGAACTAGTGGCAGGTTATATTATTGATTCTCAAATATATCCAGAAGCAAGGAGTAGAAATAGCATTGACCTTTCATATCAAGGTACTTAATGACTCACTTGTGTTTTGTTTCCTTTCACGGACATTTTAAGATATATTGAATTTGAGCCCTTATTCCCTGTCAGGAATAGTCTTACCAGGTGAAAGTAGGATTTTCTCAGGACATGGAGCAGCGGATGCCTCATAGGCACTTAGAAATTCTCAAGCCAACAGAAAAACAAGCAAAAAAATTAACATGGGGAGTTAGAATTCCTAACACAGAATAGAGCATATTTAGACTATATGAGATTTAATTGTTGACTTTCTTTCAAATTATAACAGTGAACGTGCAATTGTGGCAAGAAAAACAAAGAAATTAAGGGAACCTAAGGCTTATCTCTCTCAGGGATTCAACTTTTGACTACATAATCAGTTCGGCAGACTTGTCCAAATGAAGTGCTAAAAAGAGTCATAGAGAAAGAGATGATAATCAATTATCAAATCTAGCAGAAAAATATTTCAATAATACTATGTAAAAATATTTTCAAAAAAATTTAGTGTCATGGAACTGCTACTTGAAAAGTTAACAGAGAGGGTTTTAAGAGTCACAAAAAACTTTTGAAGTGAATGTTTGTATTCAATTTTCAATGTAGTGATAATTTCACTAGTTTACTACAGGTCAGGCTTTATCAAATTATACAAATAAAGGTGTTCATCCTACTGTAAATTCATAAAGTAGTAAATCTCTATCTATGTATAAATGTAAATTCATAAATAATAGATATTTTTGTGTAAATATGTGTGTAAATGTATTTAATTTTACTTGCCATTGTACTTTGTCAATAAACTATTGAGAAGAACTCAAAACTACATTCAAATTCTGTCTCATCCCCATTAGAATGTATATCATCAAGAATACAAAAATAATCAGTGCTGGGAAAGATCTGTGGAAATGGAATCCTTATAACGTGTTTACTGAAATGTAAATACAGTCACTATGGAAACTGTATAGAATTTCCTCAAATAACTAAAAATAGAATCATTATGCAATCTAGTGTCACTTCTTTGTATATGTATGAAGAAACCAAATTCAGCATACTATAGACATAGCTGCATATTCATGTTTATTGCAGTCTTATTATCTATATCTAAGCAAAACTATAAAAATAGCTTATGTGCTCATAAACTAATGAGTGGATAAAGAAAATGTGGCAAATATACACAATAGAATATTATTCAACTATAAAGAAAATAAAATGCCATTTGCAAGAAAATAGATAGAACTGGAGATCATCATTTAACCAAAATAAGCCAAATTCAGAAGCACAAGTATGAGATGTTTTCTTTCATATGTTGAATATAGGTAAGAAAAGATGACACGATACTAGAAGTGAGGCTCTTAGAGAAGGGGGAGGGGATTGGAGGGAAGGTTGAGGACAGGGTAAGGAAGGTTAATTGGGTGAGCAAGATCAAAGTATGCTATACGCATATGTAAAAATGTCACAGGAAAACCAATTACTTTACATAATTAATATTCACTAATAAAAATGTACTAGAGAACCCTCTCCAAAAAGATGAACTTCCTTACAATTATTATAACTCATTGCCCTATGTAGACACCTAGGATTGTTGATTAGGACTCTTAATTACCTAATTTTAGTGAAGCTGAAGAATACAAAAGCGGTGACAATGGCATTGAGAGAACTGGTTAGTAATACTCTGTTATAACTCCATAGTATTAATACAAATATATATTTTCTCCTTAGGATTAGTTCCTACTTGTAAAGGAGACTTTTATAAGAATTAAATAAATAGAGTCAAATAAGTTAAGAGATCAGTAAGGGTTTAAAGTTCATCTGATAACTTTGTCTCATGATTCAGAAAAGAAACTACACCACAGAAAATTTAAGTGGTTTACTATAACTGCACATCTTATAGTCTACACAGTTAAACTACAGGGTTTAATATGTTCTATCGAGTGATCATTCATTATTCCAAATAGTTATTATTTTTTGCATGACTTACAATATTCCATCTGTACAAAACAAAACAATTGGTCATTATATGGAATAGAGAGAGAACAAAAAAGATTGATGATACTTTGAAAACAATGAACTGAGAAACTGACAGAAATATTTAAGCAGCTATTCTTGTGATCAAGTTATGTCTCATTTGTTTTATTCCCTTTTCTCTGTATCATAAGTTGTATGCTGTGTGTTAAAATGGTAAGAAAGAATTTATCATGAACTTTGTTGAAATCAATTCAATCCACATCCATAATTATATGAAATTAAGAAGCGCTGAGCACATTTTGACATGTGGTTTCAGGGATGAGATGTTTCCGATTGCTTTTAATAGGAAAAGCTCAATGAGAGAGTAGACTTTCATTAGAGGACTACTGAGCAAAAACTTAATTGCACTTGCAGTAACCTGAGATAGCGGTCAAGATACAGCAGGTGTACAAGAAACAGTCCTGCACGGAAGTGAGAAACATTCCATTGAACAGTGCAGCTGACACCATGCACGTGAAATAAGATAAACAAAATGGGAGCCCAAGTGGAGCAGGCTAATTTTGTTAATTAGGCTACATTCATGCTTCAGTGATACTGAAATTTACCACTCTTTCTTGTTTGTAGACTCATGTTCTGAGCAGCTAGAAAGAGCACATGATATGTACCACCTAGTGAGATGTTATTAGAATAGTGCCCATTCAAGCAGTATGTTTTAAAATTTTATATTTATTTTATAAAAAGATATTAGTGAATTGCTAGTTTCTTAAAAGTTAAAATAATTTGTGTATAATTTCTAACACCTTCTAATGAGATTCACATTACTGAGATTCTTCCTTATAATGTCCAGTTTATTGCTTAATCATTTTAAAATATGCATGATTTCTATATATAGAACCTCTGCAACTTAAATACTGCAAGTTTCTTCTAAAGTGTTATACGGATGTCTGTTTAAAAGAAGCATATTTTGTGTTAGCTTTGGCGCACATGTACTAAAAGAAGCATATTTTAACTTAGTAAGATCATATAAGATTAAAAAAAATAATATAGGGCTAAAAGTTTACAATCATGTCCCTCATCACACAATGTACAGGTAAAGGTATATTTCTGTTTATACTTGTAACATTTTGATAATAAGCATTTTGTATATATTGTTACTGATCAAAGCAGTAACACTATTAAATGTGTCATGCTGGTTAAAACAGTCTCATTGTAAATTGTCGTAATGGTATGGTAGACAACTGTGTAAAAATGTGACTTTGAGATACTTCCTATTAATGTAACTAAATGGGAAATTTCATATACAGATGTTTAGTGCAGGCTCAAAATTGCAAAACCTCTTTAAAAAAATAAAACATTTATTATTACTAAAATTGTAGGTAGTTTTGTGGGTGCTGTAACTATTTCCCCTTTTATATTATTGGAAAGAAATGTGATTTATTCTATATTTTAAGTTATTTAAATTTAAAATGAAATTATTTAGGTGGAAATTGAATTTTTTCACTCTTTTAAGGTCTTTAGATAAAAAGGGGAGACTGAATTTTCTGTACCAGTACTGTTAGTTCAACTTTTAGACTAATTGATGATGGCTGCCATCAAAGCATCTTATGACTTTACTCATTGTATGTGAACTTCCAAAATTTATGCAATGAGTTGATATGTGGAAAATTTTGAGACTTTTAAGATGATACATTTAAAAATCCCTATAAATACAAAAAATAAAAATTAAAGTTATTAGGAAGCTGGTAACAATGTTTTAAAATAAAGATTCTTCCCATACTGAAATGATTTGAAAGAACATAGTTCATCCCAGTTAAACTCTATAAGGAAATGAGGGTTGATATAAGTAGCCTTGCATATAATGCAGGTCATCCTCCTGATGTGCAAGGAAACATGGATAAGTAGT
This sequence comes from Heterocephalus glaber, assembly GCF_000247695.1. Next base: position 12,651,018 of record NW_004624745.1, on the reverse strand, counting down.
AAGGTTTCACAATATCAATTTGACAATTCAAAACTTGAAGTAAACAGAAAAATGGAAAATAAGTAAGAAAAGAAGAGGGAAAAAGACATAGGAAAGTGTGGACATTAATGACTATCAGCACTTAGGCGTCTCTATCTTAAGATTTTGGGTGAAGGAATGTATGCAATATCACCTATTTTTGAAGGTTCTTAAGAAAGCTATTTTCTTTGTGATGACTTCTGCATCGTGAAATGGCCAAAGAAATATCAATTTTAGATCAACCATTAGCATAGAAATCTGAGAGGTAAAGTATGAAATCTTTTTAACTGAGAGGTTATAAATTTACTGGAGCTTCACTGAACAGTTTGTGTTTAAGATACAGGAGCACAATCAAACTGAGCTCCAGCAAACTGGATTTGTGGGCTCATGATCAGGTGAGGCTCTTAAATTTTACCCTATGCAAAAGCCATTGAACCTGTTGATGATAAGATTGTGAATTTAGCAATAAAACCTTACACTGTTGGCCTATAAAAGGGAGAACCAGGGTGAAGAGATCTCTAGATGCACAGAATATCCAATAACAAGCTCCTCTAGAAATGTATGACTTTCTTTTTGAATGGAAGTAATGGCCAGGAGAATTAAGAGGAAAGTCTCTGGCTTTGCCAATGGGTGTTCCTAAAATGCATTTTTAATTATCACTTTAAACATGCTATTCATTCCTTGATATTTTCTGACTACTACTTAGGTGTCATCTCTGTGTTATGTCTGTCACTTAAACCAATACGCAAATCATGATATAAGAGAAGTGTACAATACAAATGAATAATAGCTGTGAAAAGTATTTCACTGGTATACTTAAGTTTCATTTACAGAATTATTATTATACTTGAAAAGTGAGCATAAATTACAGAGGCAAAGCATTCCAGAGGCAGTGGCCCAGTGGAATATGATAATGTGAAAAGGTCTGGAAAGAGGAAAGAATTTGTTTAACTAAAAAAACTTGAAGATTAATCTGATGAGGGAGAAAGTCAGATTATGACAAGCTGGTATCAGGTAAACAATTTAGGAAACTCTCTACATATCAAGTAGTGATGATACGTTGATGTTTTTAACTAAGGTAGTGGAAATGAAGATAAGAAGAAAGTAACACTTAATGGCCATTTGAAAGTGATAATGAAGAAAGAATGAAGAATGCATAATAATGTTCTGATTTCTGCTTTGAGCTTTGACCTCCAAAATGGATAGTGATATCACTTAATTATTGGAAACAGTGAGACTGAAAAGACTGACACTGTGAAAGGAGATGAACATCTCCGTATTTATTTTTAATTTATAGGTAAATAGTGTCATGGTTTAAGTGTTACCTTGACTGGATTGAAAATACCCATACAGCTGGAAAGGCATTTTTTCTTGGTATTTGAAAAGAGATTAGTCTTTGAGTCGGTGGATTGACAAGGGACATCCACCTTCATTCAGTGTAGGTGAGCAATAACCAACTTGAAAGGACTTAGAACAACAAAAAAGCAAAGGAAAAGTACATTAGAAGTCTCTTTCTGGACTTGGGATAATTTTCTTGTAATAACTTTTGACAGGAGATCTCTTTGGATTCCAAGACTAATGCCAGCACTCTTTGCCATCAAATTGAGGTTTACCCTATTGATTTTCTTGTTTCTGTCACCTTCAAATTTGCATTGATTCTCTTCCAGCTTTCGACAACCTTGGGAGTCAATTTTGCTAACACTTTCCCTCTTTATATTGATATCAGTTCTAATTACAATGGACTGTCAAGTTATGACTATCTTGACATCTGAACAACTTGGGCTAATTAGGTTAATGGAAGATTCATCTTCCTTTTCTTATCAACAGTGTGTACCGAGATAAACATCTAGATCTCAGCTGTGTTGCCTTCAATATAACTCAATATTTGAGTTTTGGTCTTTGTGCTGAGTAGCAATATGTAGTACAATGCTCTCTTATGATCCTGTGCTGTGGTAGGGCCTTGCAGCTCCCATTCAAATGTTATTATAAAGATAAACATCACAATAAAACCCATTATTTTGCACAATTAATATGTACTAATAATTCAAAATTTTAAGAAATGACAAGAGTTGAAAATTGCACTTTCTACTTTCAGTATTTTCAGCTTATAATGCATTTGTTCTGAAATAACTTAACTACAAGTTGAGAAAAAAATCTGTATTTGACAAACCTTTTCATGTCTATTTTTAACTTATTGTTAGGCCTCCTGTGAAACTTTCATTAATTATACTGGGTAACTTATGATCAGCTGGAGACAAAATGATAAGGCAGGGATTTTTATTTGTTTTTGTAGTTTTGTTAAGAGAGGAAGGTGCAGGTTACATGTGAATATGTGAGGTACATATGTGGTGGTTGAACATCTAATAAATATTGTAAAACCATTACATTTATTTCAAAAATTCTAAATGTAACATCTAAAATCATATATTTTGCATGTAATAAGTGATTTTTGAACTAATAATTTTATCATAGATTATAAAAGGAAGTGCATTGTAGTAGCCTCAGTCTTTGGCTCAAATGTAGTTCTGAAACTGTTGCATCTTTTCCAGAGACAATCTCTCCAAGATAATTAGAGAAAAGGTAAGAATACAGATTTCCTACAGGATTGACAGTCATTTTTTCCTTTCTTCAATAAAATGTTACACCAGGGACATAAGCAGTTTTGTTAGCAGTGATTGACATATCAATTAACCATTCCAATTTCATTTTTATCTTTCTAACATTTATAGTGAAGAAAAATCCTTAACAATTCCTGTCTTTTATTATCTTGCAAGGTTGAGACAATTACCAGTGTATCCTTGGCCATTGCTATCTAGAAAGGGTTCAGGCCTGGGATTTAGCTCAGTGGTTTCAGCTGCACAAGTGCAAGGACCCGAGTTCAATCCCTGGTACCAAACAAACAAACAAAAATAGAAAGGTTTCAACATTCACAAACCAAGGTAGGAGGCAAAATTATGATAGAGGCCAACAGCAAATTACTCTCGTTTTGAGGCTGGTTCTTCAAGTAAAATTTTGTAAGGAGAAAGTGAGTTACTATGACTATAAACTTTGTTGACAGTAACATTACTGGGAAAGGCTCTTTCCATTATCTGTGGAACTCTGAGAATGATTGGCCATGTGCATCTGAGGAAAGCGAAAGATTTCAGGGGTACTTCTTTACAAGCATTGTGCCCCAAAAGTACAGAACTGGGTGGTGATTCTGAAGAAGCATTCTAGATCCAAGAAAACCTATAAAATGTGAATGCCCAGGCACAGCAATCTGCTACTTTTGATCCCATTAAACTGAGCACAATATACTAACCCCTGGTTTACTTCTATCTTGAAACACTCAGAAATTTTATGGTTTTTTTCAAAATACTTTAGTTCTTTTATCAGTAGTCTTTACATTTCTGGGGACAAAGCTTCATAATATTTGTGATAGAAACATCAACTTTCTGTCAAATACTTTACGTGTCATTTTTTTTTAAAATCCAGATATTTTTTGATCACTATCCTAATTCTTATTTTATGGATAATGTAAATTAGAAAGATTATCATATTTACACATGACATTTCTAAATCTTGTGTTTTTAATTTATATTGCTTTTGGTTTCAGTAATCACTATTTACAAATAACTCTTCATATATGCTTTTGTCTTAAATTACTTAACATCACTTATTAGTTTCATTTGTTTAAAAATTATGAATTTTTTGCTCATTTCAATTGATATTATGTTGTTTATGTTAAAATACTAAAAGACTAGACTAATAACAAAATATTAATATGAATATAATATATTATGCCCAGTAATCAAGTTTCCAATATGCATCTCCACTTTTCCGTGTAATTCTACAATGCACAACAAATGTAACTTTATTAAATGCAAATTATTTACTTAACTAGCAACCATGACTTTACAACTTTGGGCAAGATGTCTTCATGGATAATGTAAATGTATAATCAAAGCAGTTTAGATTTTCCATTTCTTCCAGTTACCTAACTGGTCTAACAATGAATAATCATTTTTTGTTTACAAATTTAGCTTTAATTTATTCACAAAATATATTATTTTACGGCAGTGTAGATTTTGGTGGCTCTTGAGCCACTGCACACACATGTGTATGTGTGTGTGTGTGTGTGTGTGTATACATGCATATGCATACACTATGTGGTCAAACTATTATATTTGTATAAGCCAGTCTGTATTATTTAGCTTTCCCATGGCAGGAACAAACCAGATGGTACTGATAATTTAAAGAAGGCAAGATTTAATTTGGCTCACAGTTTTGGGGAATCAGCCCATGGCAATCTATCTGCAAGGCAAAAATAGCATGGTGGGAAGATATATAGAAGAAAGCTGCTCACCTTATGTCAACCAGAAAGCAGAGAAAGAAAGATGTCAGGGAGGATGATACACTCAAAAGACACACCCCAATGATATACCACTTGCAACTGGATCCTACCTCTTAACCAACAATTAGCTACACTTTCATCAGTGAATCAGTGCACTGATGAATACACTATTGCCATGATCCAATTCCCTTTGAAAAGCCCTATTATGAACATACGAGACTTTTGCCTGGGCCATTCTAGGTTTAAAACAAAACACTTGTCAATTGCTAAGCTTATTCAGGTATATTCTTAACATTTGATTAATCCAGTGATAAGCATAGTACTTCTATGATCTAATCACAGCTTAGCTTACAAATCACAGAACTCCATTTTTAACATTGCTGAAGATTTCAAATTTGAAATGAGTTTGCCAACCTAGCACTAGTGGGGTCTTGCATCTAGTTTGCTGGTTGACATCCTTTCATTCTATTTTAACAGTGAAGAAAGTGATCTCTCTGAGGTTCCTTTTATAAGAGCACTAATATCACTCATGAGGGATCTTCCCTTCTTACTGATTATTCTCAAAGGCACACCTAATGTTGTTACATTTGTAATTAATATTCCAACATGTAAATTTTAGGGACATAAATATTTAGCCAATACCAAGTTATATCACCTTAATATCACAAAAGAAAATACACATGAGTATTTCCTTGCTTTGAAACTTGACTGCCTCATCCAGTATATTCTGTAATATGCTAATTCAAAGTAAATATGTGGCATGTTTTTTATGCTTCAAGAACATCTACATGAACAAGCAAACTAATGATACATTTAGACATCTATTTTTCTCTTTCTTCAGAATTATATGTTCTAAAAGTCTTCCTCTAAACAATATTTAAACAAGGAATGTTTTACTGTGAAATATGAAAATATTGCAAACCTTAAACAAGCTCAATGATTTATTTACTAGTTCCTTTAGTTGAAATAAAAAATAGGTACTTATATGGGTAAATATATAGGTATAGAATTTCAAATCCACAGTATTTTTGATACTTATTTATTTTATACTACCTGAATACATTTTGCAAGTATTTAATTTTGCTCCTAATATATAAAGATCTTTGTTGAGTTTTATTTTGTGGTATTGCATAAAATATTTTGGTCAATAGGAAAGCATAAATATATTCAGGAAAAATAAAAAATTCAAAACAGTCACTCAGAAATTAGATAAATACCTTTGAACCAGAATTTATAAAGTCTACTGTAAAAGGGTTGAGTGGCAAAAGAAAAAATCCATAACTTAAAAATCAAAAGTTAATTCTTTAAAGGAATAAAAGATTATTTTGGTCTACATGAAGGTATGTTCAGCATGTTCCAAAGTGTGGTATGAATGTGTATTTAAATTTCAAACATACGAGAAAGTTCACATGCCTCTTTATCTCTAACTAAAAGCAAACTACATCTCACCTAAGAGTGACATGTTTCCTCTTTTGTATTTTGATTTGAAATGAAATTCTGCGTTATTTCAGGTTGAAATTCTGCTAATGAACTAGGATCTTTTACCATGGATAGTAAAGTTAAATTTTAGAAACTTTAAAAGGAAAGATGTATTTTGTCAAGAAGGCTCTTCTTTTTGGTTACATTCTCTTCTATATCCCTGTGGCCCCTGTCAGGTTTCCTGCTACCCTTATGAATTGTATGAAGACAAACCCTACACAGAAAATTGGTTTTAGGACTGACATCCCTAGAAATGTAAGAAGTGAGTATGCAAGCAACTACCATAAAAATTAAATCTTTCTCACCTAAAAACCAGTTCTCCAATCAAGAATTAAAGAGAATACAAAGTAAATGTAATTTAGTTAATAAGGGTATATTCTATTTCAATATGTATAATTTGCTTAATGTACTTGGTCACTTACAATGATTTTCATAATGTGAATTATGTACAGTTTATGATACAGTAAAGCTAGACAGATTTTTCATGCTTTTTGTAAATATCAAGATCTTAATTTGCTTGTTTTTTGAAGTATTTCTCAAGAGAATGTTTATTCTTCATGTATTACTTGAGGAAATGTTTCATTCTTTAAATGGCATAGTGAGCATCCTGTAGCAGTACAGAGCTCCTGGTGCTTTCAGTCCCAGCTAACTCCTCTCCTTGGATCATGCAACCTGGTCTCATCAAACTGTCAATTCCTAGGTGGCTCTTCATTCTGGTTCCCCTCAGCACAGGTCTGCAGAGTTGAAAACCAACAGACCAGCCTGATTGTAGAGGAGGCCAATGTCCTGGGGGAGAAGGTAACTTCCGAAGAGTTAGCAGCTTCAGGGAGAAGCAATGGATGGACCAGCAGTGCTAGCCCCAAGACAACCCTAAGGCTGTTGAAAACTGCAAAAAAAAAAGGCATGAGTCACAGCAGGATAGAGATGTAGAAGAAATTCATGGCAGCACCTACCAGATACCCAGAGAATTTAATCAGGCTCCATTTGTGGGACTGAGCCACAAAACAACTACACTACAGCTTCACTCACTAATTTCTAGGTGACATTACCACAGGTACTGTGTGAGAGACAGACATGGGAGACAGGCAGAGAGGGTAAGGTTTGGACATGGATCCTGTGAGAAGTCCAAGCTGGGGCCAAGGAGGACAGAGGTCTCCACATTCTGTGATGGAAGGCCAGGCCTGGTGGTGAGGTAGGCAGCTGAACAGCTTTGTGTCCTCACAGATTTCTTTAGTCCTTTGTCCTTTGCCTTCCAGTTAGGCCTCTGCCCCTTGCACTCCAATTTCCTGTTGGTTATCTCATTTTTTCAGGTCCTGGACTTCAATTTATTCAGGTGCTTACCCTTTGTCCCTTTATCTCCTGGTATCACTATCCTTTCCCTTTCTGACCCTGGTTTTGACTTGTGAAGAAAACAATTTAATTAGAAATTCTCTTAGTCTTAAAATCAAACCTTGGATGAGATAAAAAGCGCCAACAGATTAGTGTCCGGTGAGGTCTTGCTTTCTGTTTCATAGATGATACAGTTTTGCTGTGTTTTCACATGCTGATGGGAAAAAAACTCATGGAGATCACTTTAAAAAAACCCCACTAATTCTGAGTACTGAAATACTTAATAATTTAATAACCTCCTACAGCCCCATCTCTGAATACTTTTCCCTCGTTGATTAGGTTTCAACATAGGAATATTGAGAAGAACACAAATATTTGAACCATTGCACCTTGTTTGAGCCCGTTATATTCTCTATGTTACATGTGATTTATCATAGAAATAGCCATATAATACCACACTTTTTGTAGTTACCATTTTCCCCAATATGCCCAATTCTATAGGACTGATGCAATAAATATTACATTGTACTGGAAAAAGTTAATAATTTATAAGGTAGTTACATGCATAAAGCTAAAATAGGTCCAAATTTCCATCATTTCATGAGCTAATTTATTTCTCTCTTGTTGATGAGAGATCCAAATTCAGAATTGCATAACTATATCATCCTTAGAATCACATCTGTTATCTACTGCTTTAAATCAGGGTCCTAAAAGCAAATCGGAGACAAACATACATTTGCAAAGTACTTGTCAAGAAAATGCTCAGAGAAATCACACAAGAATGTGGAGCTGGGGATAGTGGAGCATGTCTGTATTCTCAGCACGCTGGAGTCCAAGGCCTGTGGATTGGAGAAAATTCAAGGTCAGCCTGTGCTGCATAGTGAGACACTAGCTCAAAAAGCCAAAAAAAAGGGGAGTCTGGAAACCAAGACATGGAAGGGGAGAAAGTAAAACTAAGTGCAGTCTCTGCTGGGTTCTCATAAAGTGTAGATTTATAAAATATTATGAGTTTTCTTTACAAATTATACTGCATATGTTTCCTGATATTAAAAAAAACAAACGCTGAAACTTGAAATGAGCTGGTACTTTACACTCTCATATGCATACATTACATGTCAATTATTTGTGAAGAACAATCCAGGAGGTATGTAAATTCCTCAACAGCTCTTGTTTCTACTGACTATGCATTATATGGTCAGAGAGGTCCCTGAGAAAGAGACAATGATGCCTGGCTCTTGGAAGCAAGAACACACATTTTTGATATGAAATTATGATGACTGCTAAGGAAAAAATCAAACCTATTGTGAGGAAAAATAATGAAAGCATGAACACTGAAGAAATAACTTCACTAAGAAAAATACGTTGTTTAAAAAAAGTAGACAAGAGAGTTAGCTTTGGAGTTTATTGGATGAAGAAATAGAAATTGCAGATTTTCTCAGGGGGGTATTCGGCATATGGAGCATGAAAATCAACAAGTGGTCAGTATGGCTGGATTGGAGTGAAGGAAAAAAGAGAACAAGAGATGAAATTCACCACATAACCCAAGGGGCTGATGTGTGCACAGCAAAAATAGCTGAGCAGCCAGTATGCTGTCCTGCTTGGGCTAACTCACTGTAGAAACAGCCACAAATTGATCGATTAATGCTCAAGGTACAGTCAGTTCATAAAATCTAGAGATGAAAAATGACAGATTTCATGAAAAGCATCCAGGATTTTTCATTTTAAGCAGCAGAATTAAGAAATCTCTGAGACCTCACCTGGAAACGTTGGTTGCTAAGATTTCATAGCAATATGTGTTAGGAAAAAAGGGAAAGGAATCAAGCTCTACAGCCAAGGAGAGGTTTTATTTGCCTTAAAACCTGAGAGGGATTGCTGGTGAGTAACCAGAGCAATGTTGCTCTTACAGGCTGAGGGATTTCTAAGGAGTTTGTCGGAGGAGACAGCAGATATTTCGAGTGGGGCTCGCTTTGTAACCTTTGACCACCAAGCTGTTGTGCCTATCTAATGTCATCTGCAAGGGATCATTGTTTAACAAGGGCCCGGAAATCTTGGTCATCTGGTAGGATTGACAGTGCTGCCTCTCTCATTCCCAACTCTTAACAAGGGCCCATACATTTTGAGGCTTAAATTAGTTGTGACCTGGCTAAGATAGCAGTTTTGTCACTCTCTTAATATGACAAGACAGAATCTTCAATTCAGCCCAATATTGCCAGCTCTGCCTTCATGGAGGTAGCACTAGACATGCACTTTACATCCACCCCAGGAGACTGTGATGCAATCTTTGCATTTGACCTGGGATGTCTCTTGTCTTTGTGGAGTTTTGCCAGAGGGGACTTCCTTTTCCTGGAGGAAAAGTGGCAGAGTATAAGTCTTATGCAAGTTAGCAATTAAATATGAGGAGCACATTACATATATGGTATTTTATATTTCAGCAAGGAAATTGGATTTAATTCTCATATAGATGAAAGCCACTATAAAATTTTAAAATAAGAATGCCAGGCCAGGGATTTAGCTCAGTGGCACTGTGCCTGCCTTGCAAGTGCAAGGTCCTGAGTTTGATAGCTGGTACCAAAAAAAAAGGATGCCAATGACAGAATTAGGAATTCAGTGGATAGCTACAGAAATAATAGAGCCAGAATAGAAGAAAACAAGAAGACAGATTAGTCTGAATGATGATGGTGTGGGTCAGTGTGGACACAATGTCCTGGGGTAAAGTGATTTATTTCTAGATATATTTGGAAGGTCAAGCTTCCTGAAAGAACCATAATAGTGCACCAAAAAAGAAAGAGAGACAGACGAAAAGAAAAAGAAATCAGCAATAACAGAGAGTACCTCTAACACATTAGCTAAGAACCTTCACTAAGAATCTTCATTCTGAGAAAATCAAGTGGATAATGAGATGAATTTGCCATGAACACTAAGCAAATAAAATGTTTCAAGAAGACAGAAACCATCCTGCTGATAAATAAACATTAATTACAAGATTTAGAAACATAAAGATCATCACTGACATTATCATCACTTGACTGGATTATTGCACTGCTGTCTTTTCTAGGCAGGGCTACCTTGCAAATAGACTGGGATAGAGACTTATCTATAGCTATTTTACCAGGGATGATCTCCTTAAACAACACTCAGGGAAAATAGTTGAAGCCTCTTCTGGTAAAGGGAGAAATTAAAACTACGATGTAATTGAAAGGTCTTCTAAGAATCCGATCAGAAGTTCTATAGCTGGGAAGAGTGTTTAAAGATGAACTGAACAAGGGTTCAGAGACAGATGGAAACTTGACTTCAGGCAAGGGGCATTCCTGGGCATCTACTTATCTGGATGTCATTAGCAATCAACACATCTAGCAACCAGGCAAGTGGATCTAGTGGGTTTATTACTGGTGGACAATCTGCCAAAATGAAAAAAGAATCAATCTGCTTTCTTCTTTGTTCTCTATTTCCAACACAGCAACTAAAATGATTCTGTTAAAATACCATAGCGATATATATGTGCACCCATGTTTATAGCGGCACAGTTTGTAATAGCTAAATTTTGGAAACAGCCCAAGTGCCCATCAACTGGAGACTGGATAAAGCAAATGTGTTTTTTTTTTTTTCCCCTAGAAAATGGAGTACTATTCAACCATAAAGAAGAACAAATTAGAGACATTTATAACTAAATGAATGGACTTTGAGCCAATACTCTTAAGTGAAATAAATAGGACAAATATGTTTAAATATTGACTAGTTCCTCTGGTGTGAGAAACTGAAAGTATAAATGAGGAATAAAATATATTAATAAATAATGTAAAATAGGAAGAAAAGGACCAATGGGGAAGGGGAAATAGAAAAGGGAGTGAGGGAAAGGAAAGAAGGGAAAGAAAAAATATGAGAAAAGAAGAATAGAATGGAAACAAAATTTTTGTAAATAGGGAGATGTGGAGGGGTGGAAAGGAGGATACAGGAATGGGGAAAGAACAAGAACTAAGATATGTCATGTACAGGTACAAATTCCCAATGTTGAATGTGATGATAATGTATACCTAAAATGTACCAATAAACTTAATAGGGGGAAAAAATAGAAGTTTATGTGATGTTAAAATTCTTCTAGCAGCTTTCCCTCTTACATTGTTCATGAGAACAAACACTGCAGTTTATACTGAGGCTTGTGAGGTCCAGTACATTTTTTCCTGAGTATTTCTTTCATTTTATATCCCGTGACTCTCCCTCCTTTGGCAACATCATGTAGCAGACAGTTAGCACTCAGTCAGAAGACTTTGCAATCTTTTTCTTACTTTTTTTTTTTTTATTAAATTCTTTTATTGGTACATTGTAGGTATAAAACACAATTACATTTCTCATTGGGAATTGTACCTTT
>NW_004624745.1:12620802-12634553 GCF_000247695.1 Heterocephalus glaber | reverse complement strand
CAGGTGGTTGAGTATCAGAGTGTTCCATCTCATTTTCCTTTTGGGTTGCTGTAGTTGATCTGGATGTCTGGTTTTGAGACTTATCTATGTGTTTTCTCATTTCAGCCAGGGCGGGGGCTGTTTGTGCCTCCATGGAGTACCTCCTCTGAGCTGGGAGAGGTGGGACAGGGGCAGGGAGCAGCGTTTGGGATTTTGACCCAAAAGCCCTTTCCTTGGGCTGGGAGCAGTTGGAGGGATGGTGGCTTGGAATCCCCTTCCTCTGGACCAGGAGCAGTGGGATGGCAGGTCAGAAGCCCCTACCTCTGGGCCAGGAGTGGTTGGAGGGATGGTGGCCTGGAAACCCCTTCCTCTGGGCCAGGAGTAGCAGGACAGAAGGTGGCCCAAAAGCCCTTTCCTGTGGGCGGGGAACAGCAGGAGGGATGGTGACTGGGAAGCCCCTTCCTCTGGACCAGTAGCAGTGGGACAGTGGCTCAGAAGCCCCTACCTCTGGGCCGGGAGCAGCGGGACTCAGTACCTTTGTCTAGTGTTCTGGTGTCTTCTGTGTCTTTGTAGTGTGGAACCAGGTGGCTGCCTGTCTGCAGCGGGGTGAGTCGGCATCTTCCGTGTGACTCAGGACCTCGGTAGGGCATGCACAGACCTTCTTTGCAATCTTTTTCAAATGCTTTGGACTAGCCTTCCTTGGAAGAAAACATTACTATCTTTATCATGTTATTTTCTGATCAAATATTTCCTTAGTACACATTCCCTTATCACCCTGTTTAATACTCTGATAAACTCATTTCTCTATTCATGTTTTCTGTGTTGCTTATCTGGTATTTGTAAACTTATATGGAGTTACAATATTTATTTTGTTTAAAATTTGACTAAAATAAATGTCATATTTAATTATATATTTATCTGGCAACTAGAATTCACATTCTTTGAAACAGAAAAATAACAGCTAGGCAATATTTGTTGACCAGAATAATAAATGAATGAGGAAAATGTTTTACTCTACTATATATTTGGGTGTATTTAATCATAAAAAAGCATGATAATGGCAATTTGTTTGATGATCAGATGAGGATTAGTACTTAGAATCTCATTGCCATATTAGAATACTCAGAATGAGTAGGAATTTATTATATTTTTTAGATTATAGAAATTATTGAAAATACATATTTATCAGATCATTCATTATGAGAAGAGGTTTGTTACTGAATAATTCCATGACATCAAACATTTGTTATGTACATAAAAATCTATAAAATAAATATAATAATATCTGGACTTCATTTTTAGGTGTATTTAATCTTGAATTATCTGATTATTCACCTTGCGTTTTTATGTAGTTAAAAACTGAAGTATCCCATGACAAATTTCACCCTTATTTTGAAAAAGATTTTCTGTAAATACTTTATGGGCTAAATCTTGTCAGGTTAGTTTAAATGTATGTAAAAAGCATATTTATGCATGCTTGAATACATAATAAATTGTTATGATGAATTACCAAGGCCTGCAAATTCTTCTATATCACTTTTATTTGATTAATTTTCCAAAGTAGCATCCTTTTTCCTTTAATGTTTGATATTGGGCCATTCTTGTTTCAGTTGATAAGTATTCTCAATGATGTGATTAAATTATGTATTTAATAAAAATGTATGTATTGCAAGTCAAACACCTTTCTAATAGTATTTTTTCAAAAGAACAGTACATCAGCAGAAACATAAGGTTTTATTCCATCACTCAAACATAATGGTAAGCTAGAATGTGTGAAATGCATAGAGTTGAAGCATGATATATGTACATATTTGTATGAAAACCTACCATTATGTCATCTCAACACTATTCCTCATCCTTGTCTTTATTTTATGTTTTACACTATCACATTCTCACTTGTGTTGCAGAATAGCAATTTTTATTTTTAGAAAATATAGTTATAAATAAGATTATCTGAAAAAGTTTCACTATAAGCAGATCTTTTTTAGGAGTAGCCCTTATACATAAGGTAGCTTCTAAGACTATGGCTGATATAGGGAGACAAATATTATATAATGCCAAAATTGTGCTACAGAATACTGTTTCCCATACCAAAAAAAAAGAGACAAACTCATAGAAATTTGAGAAACATTAGCAAAAATATTCTTTGGCATGATGCTGGGATATTTCTTATTTATTATGTATTGTGCATGATTGTTAGCATTGTTGGATCTCGGTATATAGTTTATCACCCTAGTCCTATCCATGCTATTTTTCCCCCAAGAGATTCAGCTGAAGTAACAAAAGCATCCAACTGAAAAATGAAATAACTTAACACCAAACAATAATTATTGCATAATTTAATAAAAAAGGAAGGCAGTTAAATCAAATGTCAAATGTATTTCAAATTGTTTCTTATGGAACCTACTTCACAGAGGACATTAGGGGTAGATTTCCAGATTTATTATTTGGCTGGACTTGGAACTGCTACCTGAATGAAAGACAGGAAGAGTATCTACATCATAAGTTGGTTTTTAAGGAAAGAGGACATTAAATAAATTAATTTATACAATATATTTAACACAATGCATGCCACATAGCAAGTTTCAATAATGGTAACTGAAATTATTATTTATTGATCTCTGTAAAGATGTAGTACCTGTTTATTCAATAGACTTACTCTATTCTTTCTGCTAGTTTTTCTGAAAGAATGATACTATTATTTCACAGGAAAGACATGTGTGTCCTAATATGCCTTTAACTCCTAGCTACTGACAGTTTATAACAATCAGAAGGTGTCATGGCTTGTATCTAGATGTCTCCCCAAAGCCTCCTGTGCTCACAAGGTGGGGCAGTTCGTGAGGATGGCTGGCTGCTTGCTGCTTTCTGCTTTCTGTCTGCCATTCCATGGACTACTTCTTTTCTGTGATGCCTATTTTCTGTGCTGCCCTGAAACCTCTACTAGTTTTGAGCTGAAATAAACTTTTCCTCCTCTAATTTTGTGTGTTGGGTATTTTGTCTCAGCAATGAGAAAAGTAACTAAGACATTAGGTAAAGAAGTAAAAAACATGGTAAAGCCACTTTACAGCCCTTTAAAGCCACTTAACAGCTGTACAGCCCCATCATAGTAGTCTTTGGGATAGTGGAAGTGTAATGATTTATATTTTTAATACTTACTAATTCAAGTTGTTGGAAATATAAGCACATACAAAGCTTTGTTGCATTTAAATATAGCAAAATGTAACAAAATCAGGTACCATTCTTGTGTCCAAGTTTCTTTTTCTTCTTGTTTTGAAATATTTTACACAGTAATTTGTTTTAAGAAGCTGGACAAATGTTATGAAGTTAACATCATTCATTATCTAAAGTTTGTGGGGTTTTTTGTTTTGTTTTGTTTTGTTTTTTGGTACAGGAGATTGAACCCAGGTCCTTGCTCTTGCGCAGCAGACGACAAAACCACAGAGCTAAATCCCCGGCCCCTTCATTACCTAAATTTTGTTTTAAAAATACCTTTTTTGTTCAGTGCTCTGGTTGTTGGGACAAAATGCCTGACATATACAACTTAAAGGAGGAAATTGTTTTACTTGGCTCAAGTTTCAGAGGTTTCCTTCTGTGTGTGTTCAACTGGTTGCAATCATGTGGCCATAAGTTGAGGCAGAATATCATGGCAGAAGGACATGATGGAGCAAAGTTTTTCCCCTCAGGATGACACAAGGGAAAGACACCAGCAAGATAAATATAAACTTCAATGCCACATCTTCAGTTATCCAGCTTCTCTAACTGGACACCAGTTCTTAACAGTATAGTCAGTTATGAGCAGCACTGGATTAATCCACCAATGAGTGTAGCACCCCTATGATTCTTAATCCTTTTAAAGATTAATGAGCACAATGTATGACAACTATTCTAGCATTATACATTGCTAGCTGTAAGATATTTTGCCTTGCTTTAATACTACTTCTCTTTGGGGCCTGTATTTAAATGGTAAATTAAAATATAATTGAGTAAATTAGTACTTTCAGATTTTATAGAAATACATTTTTTAATTTACCTATTTTTTTCTGTATTAGTTTTACTTACACAAAAGTTTTGTTATGTAGTCAAAGTTCTCAGTAGTTTTCTAAGTTGCTTCATTATTCTTTATTTTACTGAAATGGCTTTCCTTACTAAAATGTATTGTCTAAATATGTTTTATAAATTTTTATAATATTGTATAATATTTATAATAATAATATTTTATAATATAAATATTGTAATATCTGCCATATATTATAAAGGGTTATGTTGAATATAAAAATCAAAATAAATCTAGAGTTTTAAAAATGCAGTAGTTAACATAATTATTTACTCCCAATCTCACTGAAATATTTTGGTTTATATACTTTGGAGACAATGAGCATTTGAGAATGAAAATAGTGGAATAATGGTAAGTAGCAGGGAAGCTGTGAGAAAATTACCACAAATGATGTTTTTTATTGCTCATTCTGAAGAATCACACGAGTCCACTTTGAAATGGTGAGATTTAGATTTCTTTTTTACAATTCTATTGGGATATTATATTTGAATCAAGCTTGTCCCAATTTTCAGTCAAACTTCAAGAGCCAGATGTTATAAATTGTTCTTGTGTTGAGGAAATAAACCTATAGAATCATAAAGGTTGTCAAGCTTGTAGAATGCAAAGAATACATTGGTTCCTGCACTCATAGTGATTATCTAGATATTTATTCTTTCACTGTTTTTAGGTGCTTCCTAGATGTTCAATTGTGAGCGAAAACTCAGTATGTTAACTAAACATCTTTCTCACATACGAGGTAAATGTCAAAGTAATATTTAAATTCTGACATTTTTAAGCCGCTTTTGAATTGATTTCATATCTGTTAGTATATATGGGGATATCTTCCAGCTAACACTGTGAACAATCTTCTTTCAGGCATATCTGGAGAATAATATCAAAGAGAAAAATAAGAATTTTGATTTTTTAAAAGTTGCAAAATGAAAAACATAGCTTTTATGTTACTTTCACTTGCTTTATTTTTGAAATATTTTTACACCATATGTCATGCACACACACACACACACAAAAATACACACCGAACAACCTTTACTTTAAAATTTCAAGTGAAAGTTTAATTTACTGAAACATATACAGCCAAAAATTATAAAGATAGAATCACTAAATGGTATACATGTATATAATAATATATTAATATATAATACATTATATAAATATATTAATATATCTCACTTGTTATTACATATTATATACTATAGTATATGTTCATATGTTGTATATTTATATATAATAATTTTGTCTGGTACTTAAAAATCAACCCTTTCTTGTACATCAGAAATTCAGAACTAGAAAAGCATCAGTGTATGTATAAGCCAGATCTGTTTCTCACGATACTAGGGACAGACTGTAATAAATCTGATATTCCTAAATATAAAGTATATATACTTTGACAGAACATGGAAAGAATTTTCCAACACCTTCCTTTTAATTTTTGATTATATATCAGAAAAGGATGAAATTGAGTGTAGGCCCTGTGGGAATAGTTTGAACTGAATAATAGATGGTCTGAGAAAATTCTAAATAATTTTGTCTTTTGAACTTAGTAATAACAATACATTTCCACTGTCACTTTAGTTGACATAAACAAGTTCTTCAAACTTGGTGTTGAATCTTATTTATAATACTCAAAATTTAAGTGAAATAAACTTCCTTATTAATTTGAAAAGCATATTTAAAATGTTAGGACTTTAGATTTTGAATATATTACATCATTCTTTGGTAGATTTTGGAATCAAATATAGATAAAAGCCAGAGTTAGGCAAAATTCAGTATATAAAGTTACATTAGTCAGGTTTGTCCAGAGAGGAAGAACCAGTTTAACACACACTGTGTTCTAAATATCTGTGTCCCTCAACAATTTCAACATTGAAACTTAATGATTAATATGATGTATTAAAAGATGGAAAATTTGGGAGGTAAAAACGTCATAGCCTTCATTAAAGAGCATAGCCATCAGTCATGTGAGGACATACCAAGAAGTTATCATCTGTGAGCCAGAAAGATTCAAAATGTCTAAGAATAAAAACCACACACAGAGACAGACATATAGACAGGCAGACACACACACACACACACACACACACACACACACACACACACAGATTCACATGATTAAATGGCCTAGCAAACCCACCGGATCTATAAGGAAGCAGTAGAGCAAATTGTGTACTTCCAGAGGCTTGAGAACAAGACAAGCTCATGGTATAGGAAAATGCCAGATCCTGGCTAGTTTCAAATAGAGGAAGAGCTGGTATTTAAATTTGAGTATGAAGGCATAAAAAAGTCACTGTACAAGTTTAAAAATAGGAGGAAGAATTTTCTCTCATTCAGTAGAGGGACAAATCTCTTATTCAGGCATTCACATATTTAGATGAAAACCTCATCTTAAGACATCCTTACAGAAACACCCAGAAAAATGTTTGACCTAATATTTGTGAAGTCTACGTCCAGTAAAGTTGACACATAAAATTAATCAAGTTATGAAGGGACAGAAGCTTCCACTGAGATTTTAAAGGAACACCTAGGAAGTCAAGCAGTTTGTGAAAGTATTATAGTCCCTGTCAGCAGCCAAGGATGGGGAAATAAGTAGTGAAGATATTAAAGTGAAGCCGAAGCTGTAGGGTGTCCTGTGAAGTTACAGAAACAAGGAGCATGGAATGTGTGCTGAGGGAATCTTCAGATAGTGAGCTGAGCCAGTGCAGTAGAGCAGGTGTGTGGGCTGCAGCCTGAAAGGCTTTAGGAAGGAGTGGTGCAGCCCAAGTCTTTGGGAGTTCACATTCTTTCACGGTGTTCCCTGGATACTGAGCATGAAGAGTTAATTATTGTTCTGCTTTATTTAGGTGCTACTTTCTTTGATCTTTCTTTTGTACACCTTATGGACAGCTTGCACTATATCTACCTCATTATTATATATTAGAAGTATGTACTCCTTTTTCTTTTTACAGGTGTTCATAAGTAAGTATGCCTTGTGTTTCAAAGGAAGCTTTGTATTTGGATGTTCAGGCAGTAATGGAACTGGTAACATTTCAAGAATTCTTGGATGCAGAATAATTGCATTTGGTATTTTGAGGTGGACCTTGTGGCAATAAGCACTATGCTTTGGACATGTACCTTCTATCAAAGGCCACTGTGTTCAAGAGTTGGTCTTTAGTGTGGTGCTATTGGAAGCTGGTGTAACTTATAAGAAATGGGGTTCAGGGGAAATTATTCAGTCACTGGGGAAAATTTCTCAAAATAGATTGTGGGAATTCATCACCTTTGCATATTTCTTTGCTTCCTAGTTGCTAGCTATCTCTATCATAACTTCTCAACTGTACTGTGCTACTTCACCACAGGCCTAAAAGCAATAGAGACAATTGCAAATGGATAGAATTCTTTAAAACTGTCACCCCAAATAAACCTGTCAAATGTGAAGTGGATTATTTCATGTGTGTTACAGTAACAGAAAGCCAACTAATATGCAGAGTAGGACCTGAACTCCACAATTTAAAGAGGAGACATTCACTAGGCTGATGGGTTCAGATGATTCAGTTCATAGTTGAATATCTTCACAGCAGAAAGATCATGGTGAAGATGTTGGAGGAAAAAGCTTCTTACTTCATGTTGACCAAAAACAGAGCAGAATAAGAGTGCCAAAAAGGAAGGGATGTCAGGGACAAAATATGGGATCCAACATCACAACTCCAAGACCCACAGAGACACAGCCAGAAGTGTACACTACCAATGCCCTATGCAGCTCTGAAGCTAAATGAGGGAGTACACTGCAGTCACGAGTTTCTCCCTGAATGAAGCTAGCTATATGTGGAAAATTTGAGTTGGTTCTGCTTTTGTTAAGAAGTTTTATAATTCTTTTTCTGGGTGGTTATTAATTTCCTAATGTAGAATGATAATACCTTCCCTTAATACTGTCAAGAACTAACAATAAAATGTAGGTAAATATACTAATATGTAAATTCACAATAAAGTTAATGTGGCACCCTTGCCACATTATTCCAGAAAGGTAAATTTTAGAAGAATGGTTTAGAGGAAGGATACTTTAGATTTAGTTTTACCAATTAGGTTCTAGTAGATGAGATTTATGTTGGACTACGCCATTTAAAATTGTTATTTATGTATGTTTAGCATCAGCTTCAGATTCTGCTGGTAAAAGACCTATTCCTTATTAATTATCTTTTGTCACAGAGATTTCATTGTTTTGGCTTGTGAGTTTATTTTAAAATGGGAAGTTAATTTTCAAATCTATTTTCTAAGGATTAGTGTCAAGCCAATGTGTGCTGATGAATGCTTAACAAATGACTACAGGACAAGGAAATGATTTTGTATTACTTCTCATTTCCAAAATGTTGTAAACTATCACTATGGCTGAATGCAAACTCTAAAATCAATGGACTGCATATGGAGTTGAGTAGATGTGATGAAACTGAATGTCTACTATTAGCTTATGTATTTTTTAAAACATACTTTGATGTTAAGTTTATAAAATTAATCTTTTTGTTTTGAGATGAAATCTCAAACCCATGCTGGTCCCACACTTGGAATCCTACTGCCCTGCTTCTTTCTCCTAAGTAGCTGATATTATAGGTATACACCTCCATGGCAAGATTAAATTCATACTTTAGTGATGAGTGTTTGCTGCATTTTAAATGTTTATTCACTTCCATTTTTTTTTTAGTACTAGGGATTGAATTCAGGACCTTCACACTGAGGTACATCTCTAAATATTTTTATTTTTATTTATGCATTATTTTTATTATGAGACAGGGCCTTGCTAAGTTTCCCAGGCTGGTCTGGAACTGGCAATTCTCCTCTCTCTGCCCCTCAGAGTGCTAGGACAGCAAACATGCACCATGAACACCCAGCTTCGAGAATTTTGTAACTTAATAATGTGTGATAGTAGGAAGATGATCCTCTGAGAAGTTATTAGATCTTAATGGGCCTACCTCAGGATTGTGATTAATGTCTTCATAAAAGATACTCTAGGTAGCTAACTAGAATCTCCTGCCATATAAGGACACAGAAGGTGATATGTGTCATGAAGGGTTCCTCACTAGATATCAGATCTGCCGGTGCCTTTATCTTGGACTTCTCGGTCCACAAAACTATGAGAAACAAATTTCTGTCATTTGTGAAAAAAGAGTGGGTTAAATATTACCCAGGATTTATGGATATTTTGTCACCAGATATGACTGTGACATTTTGTTATAGCAGGTCTTTAGGACTGAGACAAGGTATTTGACAAATGATTTCTCTCATTCCCTAATTTGCTCTGTGAACTACCAGTATGGACAAGTCCCAGGGAATCCATGGGCATATCCATGCAGCCTCCTCTCTGATGCTGCCATCTCGATCACTCTCAAGAAAAGCATTAGACTACACTTCAGAAGAAATACCGACTGGATCTCTTAGCTTTTAATCCTTCCCCTTCCACCACATTATAATCTTTTTCTAGGATATAAAATTTATATTTACAAAGGTCTATAGAAAGCTTCTACATTCTATCCTGTTATACTAACCTACTTTGAAACAACAGAGCTCAGAGATGCCTGATACCAATCACATGTATTATGTTTTTAAAGGAGCATCTTGATAAAGATAAATTGATTAAAGTTAATGGAAAATTTTTGCATTCTAAACAATTGATATTCCATGATTCTGTTATTCCCACAGTTTATCTATGAAACAGTGATTGATGGTCATCAGAGAAGTTTTGACATTGACATTCCTATTTTTATTTTTTATCTATCTATCATCTATATGATTATTCTATTTACTAAAGTGTAAATAAGTTCTCTGCTTTCTGGAAATATTGTCAGATACTAAATACACAATCGAAAAGTGAATGAATACAGCAACTGAAGTCCAGAAAGAAACATATACCACTGACATGCCAGTTGCTTTCTAAATTTGGTCAAATAGTGGATTCCTGTGTTGATTGTATTGTGCCTCAGGCCAGGTACAAAGCTTACTGATCAAAGGTGCAGCTGCCACCACGGAAGAAAAACAGGGTTTTCAAGGTTGAAAATGATCAGGTATTGACTTTGTTTCTTTTCAAAAGTGACAGAAAGAAAGGCTGCTAAAATAAAAATCTGTGCTAGTCATGTGCAAAACAATAATCTCAGTTTTGCCTTATCTGTACATATTTTACTCAAACCAAAATAATGAGTCATCCTTAATGGCAAATATTCAATCAGAAACTTCTCTTCTTTATTTTTTAATAAATTTATTGATTTTTTTGTTAGTACATGTTTGGCATAAATAATGATCACATTCATCATGAGGAATTTGTACTTACATATCTTAACTATTTTTCCTGTTCCCTCCCCCCAGTCAACTCTTCTTTACCTCCCCATTTACAAAAGCTCTATTTCCGTTTTTCCTTCAATTCTAAATTTTTTAAAAAATCCCTTCCTTCCCTTCCCCTTCCCTCATCCCTTTTCCCCCTTCCCATTTGAACAAGTTCTTCCTAACTAGAGGTTTCATTAGCTATTCCCCTTGTAGGTATCTTTCTGAAGGAGTTAAAGTCATCACACCATAGTGATACATGCTTTATACATAGTGATACATGCTTTATAGCAGCTTGATTTATACTACCTAAATCTTAGAAGCAGCCCATATGCCCATTAACAGATGGATGAATAAAGAGAATGTGGTATTTCTATAGAATGGTGTACTACTGTGCCATAAAGAAGGATAAAGTTGAGACATTTTCATGTAAATGGATACATCTGAAAAGCATAAAGTGAAATAAATCAGACACAGAAATTTAAATTTTACCATTATTTCTCTTGTGTTGGCAACTCAAAGGGAAAATAAGGAACAAAATGTAGGATACATATTAGAAAACAGAAAGAACTTATTCTGCTTTATTCTTACTTATGTTCCAATGAGAATTAGCATTTGAATAATATGTTTCCAATTTACTTATTTTCTGATATTCTTTTTTTTGGTACCCAGGGTTGAACTCAGGACCTTGTGCTTGCCAGGCAGGTGCAGTGCCACTGAGCTACATCTCCAGCCCTTCCCATTTATTTCTAAACATTTATGCACTTTTATAATTTTTCCATGATTTTATAAATGAGGGCATCATTATACTATAAATGAATTTTGAAATACATAAATATATAATTTTATTTTCAATATATTTTAATATCAAAGAATTTTATGAACAGAAAAAAAGTGTCAATTGGGTTATATTCTGTCTCCAGTCATAAGTTTAACTTCTCTTTCCTTCAACTGCCTCACCTCAAAAAACATTTGACAAAAGGACAGCATTGAACACTGTTCCACAATAAAGAACAATGAAATCATATTACTTTGCAGGAAAATGCATTTCACTTGAGACCATAATGTTAAGTGAAGTGAGTCAGCCAAAGAAATTTAAGTATCACATGGTTTCTCTTGTATGGAAAACCTAAAACATAAATAAATAAAAGAGTAAAGTAAAGGAGAGTAGGTATAATACAAAAAGACAGACTAGTTGGATATGAGGAAGATGAATATGTGGGAGGGAGGGAGGCTGTGGGTAAAGAGTTTAGGAGTAAAGAAATAAAAATTGATCAAGATATTCTGTATATGTGTACCAATTTCCCAAAACAAATGCAACTATTATATACTGAAAACATTCACTAAGGAAATTTACTTACTGTTTTCCCTGTTTAAGTATTCAAGCATTTAATAATATATATTATTATTTATGTATATTCCTGGATTTGTGCACAAATCTATTCTAATCAAATGTCACAAAATAGGGACGCAACAAAGTTTATGGGGACAAAAGAAATCTGTAGGTGCATAAAAGCAGAGTAAGAAAAGGGAAGTAGCTGGACCTTATGAATCTTGAACCAAAAGCATCGCTAGGGAGAAATCCCCATTATCACACAGGCCATTATGACATTTAATTTAGTGCAGATCTTGGTGGTTTTATGTCACTTCCTAATCAACTTTGTCATGACACTATAGTTTCTGTCTAAGGAAAATAATTTGATTTGTCTTTTTATTATCCATCATCCATATTTGATCAAACATTCATATAAAACTGACAGAACTCACACTGGCTGGGTTTATTACTTTGTCACTAATATAAGAAATCACTGTTTCATGGTACACTGGTTAATTGTGTACAGTTCACATACACAAAAAATAATTGACGCATGTAAAGTATAGGCTACTGTTTTCAGTATATAACAGTGGAGGAAAAACAAGAGTGAGTGAGAGGTCAGAATTTGGATGTGCCTCTCCACAATTTTTTTCCCCTTTTATTACTAAGGTTCCTGTAGCCTTCAAAAAGAAAAGTTGTTGCTCATAAAATCACAAATTCATTTACCTGAATAGACATGAATTTCCCGATTATATTTGGAAGTTTCAATGGTTACTTCAAAGATGTATTTTAGTATTTTCAATTATTCCCATTTCTATATTTTGACCTCATTGAAGTCTATTTTCTTAAAATTTGTAAATTACTTAATCTTTAGTTCAATTGAAATGCAACCTCTAAAATACATGAATGAACTAGCAAAAACAATATCTTTCATGGCAATAGGAAAAATCAAAGATAAGGTGAATAATTCATAAAATTATTCATATTCAAAGAAAAAAGAATAGAAAAGAAGGTAGGTAAATAATCTGAATATAACCAGAAGACAAGTCTTTATTTCTGAATCTGTTTATAAGGTCACGCTTCATTCTCATCTTTCAACACTGAGTTTCCATGTTGTCCTTATCTCTGTTCTGTACTTACTTTTCATGCTCTGCTTGTTTTCCTGGCCATTAGAATTCTTAAAATTTGTCCACAGCATGTATCATTTAACTAATTGATTTTGAGGGTGAAATATTTTATATACATTAAACAATTTTTACTTCACAAATAGTCCAGTAAGGTAAGAATTATCAGTATGCAGTTCATAGATAAATCTTAGATATATAAAATATTAGAAATATTTATATGTACAATTTTGAAATGTCAAGTATTCTTTATATTCACAAGTATATTTGGCAAAGCCCAACCGACCTCCAATGCTGCTTGACAAAGTTCTAGCTGGGGGAAAGAAAGGGTGGAACACATCGTACCCTCATGTTTTATTTTTTCTTGCCATAATGTTTATAATTGTTCCTCTGATCACAGGAGTCACTGTGTTTGTGATTAACAACAAACTTTCCATGTGGCAAATTGGTAATGATATATTGAAATCTGATCTGGCTCACAAGTCCCAAATTCCAGTTTCTCTTAGTTCTATTGCCACATCCTCTCCTAAAACCCCCTCTGTTTTCCCACTACTATAACTCCCTCTCTTATTGCTGACATTCTTTTTACTAAAGGGGTCTTATAAAGAGATTGAAAGGACAGACGTTAGATGTAAGAAATAGTGAGAAATGGGAAATAAAAAGAACGTTAAGACAGGTAAATGCATTAAGGAGGCAAGTTACTCAATATTTCTCAAAGTGCTGTAAATATCTCCTGCTCATGGACTATGAACCCAAATGACATTTAGTTAAGATGAATAGAGGTATAAAAAAAAAGAGAGAGCTAATAGCAAACTTTATTAACCATTGTGCAGTTTCTCAAGGGCTAGCTGGTGACCACAAGTTTGACATTTAATTTGATTAAGTTACTTTCTGTTCTGCTCAGATATGGGACAATACTTTCTGTTCTGCTCAGGTATGGGACAATACTTTCTGTTCTGCTCAGGTATGGGACAATACTTTCTGTTCTGCTCAGGTATGG
>NW_004624745.1:12577236-12595440 GCF_000247695.1 Heterocephalus glaber | reverse complement strand
CCCAATATCAACCAATGAAATTGAAAATGTAATTAAAAACTTATCAACTAAGAAAAGCCCGGGCCCTGATGGCTTCACTGCTGAATTCTATAAGACATTTAGAGAGGAACTACTGCCACTACTGTTTAAACTCTTCAATGAAATTGAAAGGAAAGCAATACTCTCAAATTCATTCCTGGAAGCAAGCATGACCTTGATCCCCAAAGCAGAGAAAGACCTAACCGAAAAAGAAAAATATAGGCCAATCTCACTAATGGACATAGATGCAAAAATCCATAATAACACATTGGCAAATACAATGCAGAAGATCATCAAGAAGATCATAAACCCTGACCAAGTGGGATTCATCCCAGGGATTCAGGGATGGTTTAACATAAGCAAATCAATCAATGCAATAAACTATATTAATAGAGCCAAGGACAACAACCATATGATCATCGCTATAGATGTAGAAAAAGCATTTCACAAAATCCGACAGGCATTTATGATAAAAACTCTCCAAAAAATTGGAATAGATGGTCTCTACCTCAATCTGATAAAAGCCATCTAAAAAACCCCAAACATTCAATATCATACTAAATGGTCAAAAACTGAAATGTTTCACACTAAAATCAGGATCAAGATAAGGCTGTCCACTATCACCACTCCTGTTCAATATAGTTTTTGAAAGCAATAAAGTTTTAGCCAAAGCAATTAGGCAAGAAAAACAAATAAAGATAGGAAATGAAGAAGTTAAATTGTCATTATTTGCAGGTGACATGATACTCTACATAGAAGACCTCCAAGAAGTCCACCAAAAGTCTTCTAGACTTAATAACCAAATTCAGTAAAGTAGCTAGATACAAGGTCAACACCCATAAATCAATAGGTTTTCTGCACATGAAAACCAGACTCACTGAGATAGAAATGAGTCAATCAATTTCTTTCACAATAGGATCCGAAAATTGAAATACCTAGGAATCAACCTAACAAAAGAAATCAAAGACCTCCACTCTGAAAACTATAGCACTCTGAAAAAAGAGATTGAAGAGGATATTATGGAAAGACATCCCTTTGTCCTGGGTAGGAAGAACAAACATAGATAAAATGGCCATACTTCCAAAATTGCTATATAGATTCAATGCAATCCCAATTGAAATCCAAGCAGCATACTTCACAGACCTGGAGAAAACAATTCAAAAATTCATTTGAAACAAAAAGATACTGAGAAGAGCAAAAGCAATTCTAGGTAACAGAGACTTGGCAGGGGTTATCACAATCCCCAACTTGAAACTATACTACAAAGCTATTGTGATAAAAAGAGCATGGCACTGGCAAAGAAACAGACCTGAGGAGCAGTGAAACAGTTTAGAAGGTGCAGAAACAACTCTAGACATACTCAGCCACCTCATCTTTGACAAAGGAGTCAAACACCCTCACTGGAGGAAAGATAGCCTCTTTAATAAATGGTACTGGAAAGATTGGGTTTCAACTTGCTAAAGATTAAAACTAGGAGCTGGTGAATTAGCTCAGTGGTTCCAGTGCCTGTCTAGCAAGTGCAAGGTCCCAAATTCAATCCCTGGTACAAAGAAAAAGATTAAAACTATATATACATCTCTTACCATGCACTAAACTAAAATCAAAATGGATTAAAGATATAAATATTAAAGTAGAAACACTAAACCAGCTGGAAGAGAGATTAGGGAGAATTATTGAAGACACTGGTGTAGAAACAAAACCTCAGTTGCCTGTGAACTAGCAAAAATAATAAATGGGGTTCCTTCTTATGTAAAAGCTTCTGCATAGCAAGACAAACCAACATTGTGAAGATACAACTCAGAATGTGGGAAAAAATCTTCACCTGCACAGCAAAAGAAACCACCAACAGTGTGAAGAGACAACTCAGAATGTGGGAAAAAATTTTCACCAGCTGTACCTCAGAGACAGGCCTACTATCTAGAATCTATAAAGAACTTAAAAACATCAGACCTCCCAAATTTAAAGACCCAATCCAAAAATGGCCATCTGAAATCAATAGACATTTCACAGACAAAGAAGTAGAAACAGCAAATAAACCTATGAAAAAATGTTCAACATCACTGGACATTCGAGAGATGCGAATGAAAACAACACTGTGATTCCACCTCACCCCAGAAAGAATGGCTGCGCTCATGAAATCAACCAATAACAAATGCTGGCGGGGCTGTGGTGAAAGAGGAACCCTACTCCACTGGTGATGGGAGTGTAGACTGGTGTAACCACTGTGGAAATCACTATGGAGATACCTCAAAGAAGTAGGATTGGAAGTCCCATGTGACCCAGCTATTCCTCTGCTGGGTATCTTCTCCAAAGAATTAAAAGTATCATACCACAGTGATATATGTCAAGCCATGTTCATAGCAGCACCCATCGTGGTAGCTAAAACTTGGAAGCAACCCAATTGCCCATCAACTGCAGACTGGATAATGAAAATGTGGCTTTTTTGTAAAATAGAGTATTACTCAGCTGTAAAGAATGAGGAACTAGAGACATTTATAGCTAAATGGATGCACATTGAGGCAATACCCTTAAGTGAAATAAAGAGGACACACATTTGTAAATACCTAATAATTTCTCTAGTATGAGCACATGAAAGTGTAAATAAGGACTAAAAGATATAATGGATAATGTGAAATAGGAAGAAAAGTTGCAAAGAGTAGGGCATAGTGGGAGGGGCATGGGAAAAGAAAGAAGGGAATGTAATTAATATGAAAAAAATAAAAAATGGAAGCAAAGTCATTGTAGATAGGGAGGGATGTAGGGGTTGAAGGGAGGCAGGGGAATGGGGAAAATTAAGAACCAAGATGGATTATATAAAGGTGCAAATTTCCAATGATGAATGTCATTATATTGTATACCTTAAATGTCCCAATAAAATTAAATTTAAAAAGGAAAAATTCAAAATAATACATAAGATTTATACATATTCATCAATTTACTATTGGAGGTCAAAATAAATTATGTAAAAATTGTTTGATCTATAAAGAGAAATACACAAATTCAATATTAAAACCAGGGATTTTAAACACCCAGTTTCTACAGAAAAATTAGAAACAATTAGGAAAAAGTCAAAATTTTGAACAATACTATCAAACAACTTGATCTAATTAACTTTTTCTCTTAACACCATCAGACAAAAACACTTTGTAAGTTTACAATTAACATTTATTTAGTGGTAAAACAGATTCTATGCCATAAAACAAGTGTCACTAAGTTGAAAAGTACTCAAATAATACACAGTAGGTTCACTACTAATAGTGTAATTCAATTTAAACAAAACCTTAGCAATATCTGGAAATTTTACAAATATTTGGAAACTAGATTATAGCCTTCTAAACAATACCAGGATCTAGAAAGAAATTAAATGGGAAACTAATATGTTCTTTGAATTCTATGCATCAAAATTATGGAAATAAATGACACAGTACTTAAAGGAAAATTTATAGGACTGATCATTAAAAAAGAAGAAAATTCTTAAATTGTTAACCTAAGTTCATGAATAATGTCCTAAAAAAATAAAATGAAATTTAGCTCAAATGTGAAAGAATAAGAAAATAGTAGCATCAGTGATTTATACAATCAAAATCAGGAAAAACAGAGAAATCCATGACATCAAACAATCAAAGTTTATTTTCTTATCTGCTGCTTAGTATATGAATAGGAAAGGGTAAAGGGGGAAGAAAGGAGAGAGAAGAGCATCTTTGGTCAGAACCTTGTCTGCCTTAGTCACTTATTCGCAGTTATTTTAGAGCAGTGAATGACACATAGAAGAAACTGAGTACATATTTACTGAATAAGGGAATAAGTATTTCATTGACTATTTCCCAAGAACAACATTTTTCTGATAAATAGCTGGAGACAATAAAGAGAAGGCATCCTGTGTCCCAGCTGCGTTATTGTGGAAAGATATGACTTTGCAAAAAAAAAATCCTCTGTATATTTTTAAAGTGTAAAATACATCATTTTGTTAAATTTCACATCCACTGTTGCTTGGTGCAAGCACAGAGAACATGTAGAACCAAATGAAAGCTATTCCTAAGCACGCACCACAGAATATGTAAGTATTCTGCATCAGTGCCACCTCCCCAAGTTTAGTAATTTATCAAGCAAGCAATAAATGCATTCAGATGTAGTTTTAAATTTAATGTTTTCTTTGTGTTCACCTCATTTGGCTTTCACTCTATGAATGTGTCTAATGAAATGCTATTTCTTACATAAGGCATGCACACATAAAAATGTGTAGTATTCCTCAGAAAATATACTATTTCAATAAGATTTTAAAACAGAAACTCTTACTCTGTCATTTAAGTCTTTGTACTTCTTAATAATAACTATACATATAATTTCTAAGAGGTAATTATTTAAATTATTCAATTTTTGTGTTTGTTAATCAAGGCTAGTAATTATCATATCCACAAATCTCTACCATTTTTGTGTTATCTGAACAAAACCTAAATATCCATTTATTCAAATAAATACAACATTTTAAAATAAATGTTGTCTTTAAAAGTTGTTTATGTAACATAGAATATTAATTACTACATTGTCTATAAAAATGTATCTTGCCATTCCATATAAACACTAACCTGCCATTTTCCCTCTAGTCATATCTACATTAATGTCTTTTTTTATGTGAAAGTGCTAAACTATTCAAGTAAGTAAAGTGCACATCAGTTATGAAAACAACTGATTCACAGTTTTATTAATAATTTCATGTTTCAAACATAACACAAATATCATACTGCTATTTTCTGACAATACTCTAAGAAATAGGAAATTATATTTTCTTAAGCACTATTCAGTACTACTAGGCTGTAGTGCATCATTTAATTATCATTGAAAACACATTTTGTATCTTAAATACAATTTTAATTATTCATTAAAATTGAGATGAATCAAAGGAATCACTTGTTTGCAAGTACAGTTTTGTTTCATTTCTTATCCTTCAATATCCTATGATAGCCAGTCTAATTTCCTGTATGAGCTAAATTATTTTTATAATTATAAGATTCTGATTTGTTATTATTAAGAGTCTCTGAGATAGGAATAGATTGTTTTTATTGGCTGGACTGAAATAACATTACCTCATGCCAATGTATTTTTATTCTTAAGTTGTACCTTAAAAAATTTCTACCTTACCACTGCAAAATTTTTTTAAAAAGTCACTTCTGTTGGAAGACTTAAGGAAAGACTTAAGTCTTAAGGA
Source organism: Heterocephalus glaber (assembly GCF_000247695.1). The sequence goes on along the minus strand of NW_004624745.1, from coordinate 12,590,216 downwards.
AAGACTAACATTTCAATACTTTATAGGAAGCAGAAAACATAAGGTAGTTAAATTTCAATTAGGAATAATAAAGTGTTTCAAATAGTAGTGATTTGTTACTACGTTCCCTTACTTTTTCCCTAAAAGAGTTCTAGAGAAGTCCTGGAAATACCTACGAGATGATATCATTTTAATGTGGATAGATTTTATTCAATATCCTTAGGAAAGCAGTATGATCTACTTTATAGATATAAGAATTATAGAAATTAAAACTTTCAAAAGAAAACCTTTCTTGATAAATTTTGGGATATTATTGAGCCTCTCAAATATTAGTGAATACATAAAAGAGGTTAAATAAGTTGGATGACAGTTGGGAAGCATGTTTCTACTTAGAGCTCTAAAAAAGTTATTTCCAAGAAATTATTGAAAAACTGAACGCTGGTCTGAAAGATGTTCAATACAGTATTATTTACAGTATTACTACACAATAGCTTGTAAATTTCTAATACTATGAAGTTGTTAACTATGATGAATAGTATAATGGGGAAATAAAAATATTACAATCATATTTGATAAGAATATTCATCAAGGGCCAGGGATTTAGCTCAGTGGTTCCGCCACCTGCCTCGCAAGCGCAAGGACCCAAGTTCTATCCCCAGCACCAAAAAAAAAAAAGAATATTCATCAAAGTGAAAAATTAATGCTTAAAGACTAAATTACAGCTTTTTAAATATGAAGAAAATTAATTTTGTAGAAAAATATGCATATCATTTTTATTTATACCTATGCATAAATCTGTAAATATTATAACAATAGAATGATTAATTAATGAGAATATAAGAAATATTTGGTATACACCTGAATTAGAAAATCCAATAACATACACAATGTACAACCAGAAAAAAGATGAATAAAGTTTTAACTGCATTATTATTTGCATTATTATTTAATTCTTTTATAATTGAATGTTATCATGAAAATATGTAAGAAAGGTTAATTAGTTTAAGAAATCAAATAGATATCCAGAAAATTTAAAGTCATAGATATATTTTGAATTCAGAAGAAGAAACATATTGTAATGGATTAACAATATCATAAATAATCAAGTACTTCAGCCATTCTTTGGCAAACTGTAAATATAAAGCTGTCATTTATCTAGTTGATCTGTATAATGTCTGTACTAAACTAAAAATCTTTTTTGGAGGGGATTTTTATATATAGATTAATCAATTTTATGTTTATTTTAATAGTATGAGTAGGAAGTAAGTACTAAGCTGCTGTTGGGTAGAGTGTACTACATGTGCTTTACAATAAGGGAATCTCATATGATTTCTTTCATCATCTCCAGAAGACATGGGAGGCGCTATAAATAAAGTCATCATTTTATCTGGCAATTTAAAGAAAATGTATTTACATACAATGGAGTATTACTCTGCCATAAAGAAGGATAACTTGAGTCATTTGGAGGAGAATGTATCCACTTTGAGACCATTATGTTAAGTGAAATACATTGGACACACAGCTTAAATATTGCACAGTTCCCCTTATATGAGAAGTCCAAAATATAAGTAAAGAAGAAAATAAGAGATAGATGACAGGAGGTAGGGAATGAGGTTAAAAGAATGGAGGGAAGAGAATGAAGGGGATGAAAAAGAACTAAGCTGTGTTATGTATGAGCACGAACTCTCCACAAGGAATTCAATTATTATGTACTGCAAACATGTATGAATAAAAAAATTTAAAAGAAGCAAAAGAAAGTGAAAACCAAAGAAAAATGATTCTCAGTGTTTCCAGAATATTTTTTCTTCTAATTTCTGACTGAATATGTACATCAACAAATTAATGTTTATCAAGGAAAACCCTTTAGTATAGTGCCAATTTCATAATTGTATCTTGTTATTTATTTTTGATAATCTATTTAATCCACTTTAAATGAGTGCTCACTGAAAAACCATAATATCTCATACCTCCTTTTCTGCTTTTTCATTTATTTCATGAAATAATTTGATCAATTTATACCTGTTCTCAGAGCCATAGGCTTAGTTTCAATTCTCAAAATATTTATAATTTAGCACCATTTATCTTTGTAGTTAAATAATAATCCACCTTTATTAGAAGGATTTTAGCATTTAAAAGACAGTGATTATATCAAAGATTTAATATGATGTTTTAAGTACAATATACACTTAACATTTTTTATTTCTATGCTGGAACAAATAGAATAATTTGGCTCATTTTAATACATAGTGTGACATTTTCTTCATAATAATTTAACCCCTTTAGAATACTTTTATTTTACAAATCACTCAAAGTAGCCTAGATATTAAGTGATTGGGGAAAAATCAATAAGAAAAAGTAGTAACTCAGTTTTTTTACTCATGTATCAACTGAATCATTGTCATGATTGAATTACAGTATTTTTACTTATAGTATGACTAAATGAATTAGAATTGTAAATCTCATATGTAATTCTTTAACCTATTTTGAATTCAGTTTTGTAGCTGATGAGAGAGAGGTGTTTAGTTTCATTTTCCTGCATCTGAAAATCCAATTTTCCCAGCACCATTTATTGAAAAGATTATCCATTCTCTAATGGGTGTTCTTTGCACATTTTCTGAAGATCAGTTGGCTGTATGTGTGGGTTTACTGCTAGGCTTGGCATCCTTTTGGGTTGATCTATCAGTGTGTCTGTTATGTCAATGCCATGCTCTTTTGATGACTTAGTGTTTTGTGCTATCACTAAGATAACTCTATTTCTCCTAAAGAAGTGGGAAAAAATCAAAGGGAGAAAATAAATGAGAAAACAGCAAAAGAGTCTAAATATATCATTAAATTAAGATAAGTTTATTTCACATCCTTTTTGGCTTACTAAAACATTAAATGTAATGGTCTGTAAGACTTACCTTTGATGTTACAGATTCCTTACTTGTGTTTCTAGGAAACCTTTTACCATTAGTCTCCTTCGATTATTATTTGTATAAGTTCTTTTGGAGCACTTTCAGTTGAGACAGGTCTCTTGTGGTCAATTCACAAGATGAATATCTTATCCAAATTTAAGGGAGATATAAAGACTGATGATACTCTGCACTTGCTTCAAGTATGGCATGGATTTCTACTCACATAGTAAGATTTTATACAATGAGCATGTCTAGTTCCCGACCAGGTTAAAAATGTAATCAGGTTAGAAATGGCGTGAGAGAGAAGGATGGAAGTGAATAGCATGACTTTCCTTGTGGTTAGTGAGTGAGGTTAGAATGAGAAGGCCAACACACAGGCCAAGTCATCTAATCTGAATTTCCCATCTCATCAAGACAGAAGGGAGATTTAAACATGGGATTCCACATTGCCTGAATATATCTCATAGCTTGAATGGATGTTTATTTATTATATTATATTATTATATTATATTTATTATATTATATTATATTGAAAGAAAATTATATGTTTGGCACTTACAAATATCTTCTTAAATTAGAACCCATGGATCCTCCTCTCTGGTGAAAATAGTTATTGTGGACACATAAAAAGAAAAATGCAGACTTCAAACATTAAAATGCATTAAACAACATCTATATAGAGAAGAAATGATTAACCTATGTATCTCTTCATTTAACAAATTTGTATGCTCTATAATTAAACCTGGAAATTATGAACAACACTTGATGGATTATTGCAAACTTAATGCTGTAACTTCATCCATTAAAATCTCCATACCCAGTGTTATTAAAATCTTGACTCCATCCAATTCCATAAGCATCTGGTAAATATTTTGCAGTCATAGGTTTAGCAACTAATATTCTGTTCATTGCCTATTTCAACAGCTTCTCAACTACAAATTTTTCTTACCTTGAAAGTAACACAATATATCTTATACAGCTATAATTGGGCATCACAACATAGTTAATATTGTAGATTGTTTTTAAGGGCATGAGGTATGTCACATTTACATGTCGCTAAGAATACACTTTTGAAATTTCACTGATGACATCCTACTCTGCAGAGACACATTTTACATACTAATTCAGGACATGGAAGCATCCACAAAGGAGCTCACCAAAATGAATGGATCATTGCTTCAAACAAAGGAAAAGGCCCATCCTCTCAGTCAGTGAAATTTCTGGGTATTATTGAATTGGATAAGGGATGCTCTATCCCACATACTGTCAAGAAATCATAGTTGACACTGTCATCATTCACCATGTTATAGTAAATCCAACATCTTTTATGACTTTTATAGAAAAACACACTCTTTATTTATAAATTATACTTAAACTCATTTATATTTTTACCCAAATATTGTCCTACTTTGACTGAGATCTTTTACAGAAAAAAAAAAAAAAAAAAAGGACTCTGGAATCCACAAGAATTTCAAACAGGCACTTTTGCTAAATGGGCATTTTGCTTAGTGTCCTACAGAGGTGCATCACTGTAGAGGCTCCAGAAAGACCCAATGTGTCCAAGCAGTTTTAGAATGTCTATAATGGATGTAAGCAGTCTTTGCTCTCCTGTTGCAGAAACAACTGTTGCCTTGAATGTGCATCACATAGAATTTCCTAGAACAAGAGATATGGGCCCAGATACTATAAATCACTTCAAAGTATAAAATAAAAGAGTTGTATATGTTGCCCAGGTAGACAGTTTCTGTATGCAATCCCTTAAACTCACCCAATCGTATCACAGGAAAATATGTACCACTATGCTACAACCAAAAATGATTAATATTTTCCATATTATCTACTTCACTACTCATTGTTAAATTATATCCAGAACCTTAAAACATTTTAATGGAGCTTATTAAATAGTATATATAATAGTTATGTTTAAAGATTAAGTACTAAAATGGCTCCGGATTAAATTCTTAAATATAAAATGACCCAAAATTATAGGGCACTCTTATTGCATTCATTATAAGTTAAAAATGTGATCCAAAATAGATTATTTGTTCTTTAAAAAAAACCCCTGAATTCTGTAGAGGTCAGGTAGTGAGGTGAAATCGCCACAGCAGGGTATTCAAATTTGAAATCTTTCAAAAGGTAATGTTTTTGTTCCCTATAATTAGGCAATTAATTCTACTGGCATTTACAGGCTGCATGTGGTGAGAAAAAAAGAGATAAAGAAAAGTAGTAAAATCAGATATTTCAATTTTACTTTAAAGGTCACTGAATTACATGACCTACCTCACGAGTATTTAACTTGAAATAAAGAAGTCAGGAAACAAATGAGCTGAGTAAATGAAGTTTTGAAGTTTGCTACTTTGTAACATAAAATATTTTCTTTTGTAGTACATTGGTATGTTTGAGTAAATGTATCTAATGCACTTAAATTATGAACCTCATAGCTGAGCATAACCTACCTTAAAAGTACTCAGAATACTTACATGAGCCTACAATGAACCACATCCACCTAGGATGAAGCTTATTTTACTGTAAAGTATTAAATTTTTCATGTAATTTATTGAATACTCTGAAAGTGAAAAACAAAGTTGTTATATGTACATGTTTTTGTATGATCACATATTGTAAATGTGAAAATGATATCATAAATTAGGGACAGTCTCTATTTAATTTTTTAAATAACATATTCAGCAACCAAACACTAATGAAATATTGAACATAGTATTAAAATTCCCATTTAATCAAGCTGGTTATTTTTATAGTTCAGTCTTCTACATTCTTATTTCTAGAATCTGGTTTGATTAGTTGATAAGACATTATTTATTTCATTTACAATGATAATTGATTGTTAAAATTTCCTTTCTAACTATATAAATATTATGCATATACTGTATTTTCATTTACATTTTGATGTGTTGAATATTATTAGGTCCATACAAGTTTAAATGTAATTTTGTCAGTTATATCTATTTACTCATCTATCTATATGTTAAAATACTATGTAACAAATTTGATAGGATAGATATAATAGAGAGAGAGAGGCACAAATTTCTCCTCAAGTATGTTAGAATGTAAAGCAACAAGTTATAAATTTAATGACCACAGGGATAACATGAACATGGAAGATTTTTACTTTTGTATTTGTTTTGTTTCTTTTTTTTAAGTCAAGAGTGGGGTCCAGGGATTTAACTCAGTAGTGCCGGTGAACAAGGTCCTTAGTTTGATTCCTGATACAAAAAAAAAAAAGAGTAGGGTATTTTTTTCTTATTTACTTTAATAGTTATTTACAGTATATAATGATTACATTCACTGAAAAGAATTGGCATATGTAAATAACACCTTTCAATTACCTCCTATTCCCACTTTCTCCATCCCTTTTTAGTTTTCAAGCATCAGATTCATTTATTTATCTTACAAGATTTTTATAAAGTTAATTATTTTATATACAGATTGAAAACTAAACTAATAGGCCAAAGAACATACAAAACATGTAAAACAATTATACTAAGTCAAAATACGCTTTTAGATACTTTGTCCACAAGAGATTAAAATATCTTTTTTCTCCTTCCTATTCTCTCTCTGTCTATACATCTATAACCATATATATATGTGTGTATATACATGGTTTTTCATATAACAGAAACCATGAGATAGCTTGTGTGTCTGAGTTACTTCACCTATCACTGGAGTCTCAAAATGCATCCATTTTCTTACAAATGACTCAAGCTTATTCTTTGTTGTGGTAGAGTAGAACTCCCTTGCATATAAATACCTGATTTGTATGAATTCATCTGTTGATGGACATATAGGCTATTTCCAAGATTTAGCTATTATAAATTACACTGCTGTATACATGAGTATGCATACATCACTGTGGTATGATGTCTTTAACTCTTTTGGGAAGATATTTAGAAGGAGAATAGCTGCGTCAAATGGAATTTCTACTTTTAGTTTTTTGAGGAAACTTCATACTGATTTCCATTGTGGTTGTTCACATTCCCACCAACAATGAAAAAGGGTTCTTCTCTTCTCATAGCCCCACCAGCATTTATTATTGTTGATTTCTTCATAGAAGCCACTCTTTCTGGGGTGAGATGGAATCTCAGTGCGGTTTTTATTTTCATTTCTCAAACGGCCAGTATTGTTGAACATTTTTTCATGAATTTATTGACCTTTTCAATTTGTTTGATGTGTCTGTTCATTTCTGATGCCCATAGTTTCTCTGGGTCTTTAAATTTGAAAGGTCTAACTTTTTGAATTCTTTATATATTCTAGATATTAGGCCTTTGTCTGAGCAGTAGCTGGCAAAAAAAAAAAATCCCATTCTGTAAGTGGTCTGTTAGTAGTTTCCTTTGATGTGCAGAAGCTGTTTAATTTCATGTGATTCCATTAGTTGATTCTTGGTATTATTTCTTGTGCAAGCAAGGTTTTGTTGAGAAGGTTTCTGCCTACATCTCCGTCTTCAAGAGTTTTATCTATTACGGTATTCCAGCAGGTAAATTGTTTCTGTTATAATGTTTAGATCTTTGATACATTTTGATTTTAGCTTAGTGAATGGTGAGAGATGTAGTTGATGATGGACCTTTTAGACACCAAGGGGCCAAATTGCAATCCAAAACCCACTCATTCATTGCATTTCAATTAAACCTGAATGCTGCTGTTTTAGTTTAGAACAAACAACCATTACATGATCCTAGGGTTCTGGGCTGCTGGAATGACTTGGCTCATGTGCCATCAGAGAAGGCTCTGCCTGCCAGCTGCAGCACATGCCCCATAGGTTCAACACCATTGGTCTAGGTTCAACTTCAGCATGTGGGTAGCCAGTTTTCCCAGCACCATGTGTTAAAGAAGCTATCTTTACTCCAGGGAAGGAATTTTGCCCCTTTGTCAAAAATAACATAGGTGAGTGTGTCTTTAGTTGTTCTATATCTTTGATTGTGTTCTAATGATCCAGTAAGAGTTCACTTATGAGAATTTGTATTTTTGCCTATGTCATGCTGTTTTGATAGCTGTAGCATAACTTAGAAGTGCAGATTGTGATGCCCCCTGCCTTCCCTCACTGCCCAGAATTACTTTTGCTATTTTAGGTCTCTTCTGGTTCTATATGAATTTTAAGATTGCTTTTGGCATTTCTGTACTGTTATTGGTATTTTTATTGGGATTGCTTTAAAGTTATGTTTCAAGAATGAAAGAATATTTGATCAATTTCTGCAAATAAAGAAAATTGAGGACAGGAGTACAAATGCTGCCTTTAGAAATAACTAGCTTGAATGTATCCATTGTACATTAAGAGAAATGAATATGTGGTAATCCATCAATATTAACAATTTATTTTTTAAAAGAAATGTAATTTTTATATTTTATACTTCATTTGTTAAATATGAAGTAAAAAATATAAACTTTAAATAAAGAGAATGATATTTTGGGTGTTCAATTTGATTGGCTTTATAGCCACCTAGGGGATTAGTAAAATACACTTCTCAGGGTATCTGGGTGGGTCATGGAAATATGATTGTGGGTACTGTATCTAATCTCTAGTGAGTATCTAATCTCTTTGGGTACTGTATCTAATCATCTTGTCCCTTCCTCTTGTACTCTGTTCTCCTTGTCTACTTCTGGTCACCATGAACTCAACAGCTTTGTTTGACCATGAACTTCTACAGTGATGTCCTCTCAGTAGCTGAGTCTGGCTCAAATTCCCTGAATGCATGACCCAAATTGATCTTCTCCTTTATGTAGTGAGTGTTGAATATTTTGTTTCAATGACGAAAAGCTAATATTAATCTTAAGATCAAGAATAGAATGGTAGAAAATTGAGAGAGCATTTATTTGGATCTTTCATTAAAGATATCATATTACATTATGCTCCCGACTTATGAATGAGTTCTCTTCCAAGAGAGCATTTGTAAGTCGGATTCATTCATAAGTCCTACAAAGTGAGTCTTACATGAACCCTGTGAAATTTCACAACTTAAATGTTTGTAAGTCGGGGACTTAATCTATATTGATATATGAATACTCATGTTTATAGCAGTGCAACATATAATAGTTAAATGTTGAAAGTGGTCTACATTTCCATCAGCAGATGAATGGTTAAAGAAAATGTGATATTTATACAGGATGGAGTACGACCCTGACGTAAAGAACAGACTTGATTCATTTCTAGAGAAATAGATGCACCTTGAGACCATAATATTAACCAAAACAAATCACATACAGAAGTTTAAATATGGGATGGTTTCTCTTATGGGAGAAACTTAAAATATGGATAAATTAAAGAGTAAAATAAAAATAAATAATAGGAGATAAAAAGATAGTCTTTTGTATATGGAAAGGGAACTGAGATGGAGGGAAGGAGACCAAAGAGGTGGGAAGAGGACCTAAAAAGAATTAAGATGTATAATGTACATGTGTCAACTCCTCACAATGAATGTTCTCATGTACTGAAAACATGGAGCCATAAAATTTAAAAATTAGTAGCAAGATTAAAAACCATGAATTTGTAAGCATTATCATTTTGCACATTTTCTTATTTTTCATTTGTATTCAACATTTCAAATGTGGATGCAATATAGAAATAAAATTGGCAAGGGAGCAACAAAATAGAGAAAATTTGCAAAACTAGCTAGAATTCAGAATGAACAATCTAATTCTAAATGCATGAGAAAGCAAGGATGATTATTCAGCTGAAATAAAGGAGTGTAAAGACTATTTCATGTAAAATGTTGGTATTTGATAGAATCATAATAAAATGATCAAAAGGGTAGAAAATTGATGGTCAAATGTTAGGAGATTTCAATATAATATTAAACAAGTTAAATTATTAAAACTAGTAGTAAGTCCGTGAAGTGTACAGAAATTTCAAAACATGAAATAAAATGAAATTAAATTACATTATCTTAAAATAATGAATTAGTCTAGACAAATGTATCTCAATGCATATGTGAAAGGAAGGTGTCTCTGGAATTTCAAATTTGCTGTTTTTTAAAAAATATTGAACTACTGAATTAGAAAAATAATTATAAATATGTATTGATGCCCTGATGTTAAAATCTTTAATTTCTTTCAGCTTTTCAGTTGTCGCATTGTTTCAGTTTTGTTTTGTTTCATTATGTTTTTTATTGGAAGTCACATATTCTGTAACAGTTATGTAAATGGATTATCAGCATAGTAAATTAGTATAATCAGGAGGATGGAAATAATTCAGAATATAAAAAAATTTTAAAAAACTGTCTATTTTTCCCTAAGTAAAGAGGAATGTTTAAAAATCTATAGAAAATAGAGAGTAGAAACAGGTAAGAAGTGGCAAAGCCAAACCCTTAGCATTTTTGCAGGAGTTTAGTATGGCAGCAATTTAGCGCATATGGTAATGAATGCACTCTAATGTGGAAGGCAGACGATATTATGAGAAAGAATCAATGTATAGTTAATGAGGAAAGAATTAAAAATAGTTTAGAATATAGATTGCTTAAACAAACAAATAATACTGAGAGTTCTAGAAAGAGGAGAACTGACCATAAAACCAGGTAAGGATGGTTAGAACAGTAGTCTATGGAGTATAGAAGATGTCCAGAGGGCAAACCAATTGGTTGGTGAATAGATGTGTGGTTTTATTTGGCTGTTACATAATCACGTAAATTTAGACTGATTTAACTTCTGATAAATATCCATTGCAGAAAGAAGTGTATGTAGTCCCGGGGAAATATATATACACTGAATCAAGGCAGGGCTCCTGGTGACTTTGACAAAAGCCTGTTGCATAGTTTTGTTTCTTAGAATGCCATGAACATTTTCGCTTTTTACTAAGACATTGTTGTCTTACATTGTTTTGAATTCGTTTTCATTTATTATTTTCTCCCTAGGACTCTTAATGCATATGCATGCTGAGACTGATTTCAAATGGAATCAGATAAATCACCTGCAAAATTAGAATTGCACATCCTAATTTACAATAATTAATGTTACTTAGAGGTAATAGAGGATTATTAACTCTATTTTCAAATATAGAACAACAATGCTTACACTGACATTTTCCTTTACAGAAGTCTATTTGCTGGATGATAGACTTCCAGTCTAGTTAAAATTAGAGCCCATTTTTTATAGCCTTTGCTTATACAAGTGTACTTCTGTTAACTCCAGATTTTGATTTCCTCACGAGTGACTCTGTATAACTATTGTCACTATTAATATTTTTCTTTGAGGTGACAATTTTCTTCATGAGATTTAATTTTTCACTTTTGACTTTATATTTCTTTCAATTACATGACAAGGGTACCCTTTAGATAGGAGGAATTAGATAACTGACAGGAAAGCTGCATAAAGTTTATAAATATTCAACATGCATAAATTTGATTTCTGGCATCCATGCTTGGTGTGTTAGTACTTCCATGTGTATATTCCTTCTGCTTATTGAGAAAATAGGTTTTTGTTTTCCATGTCTTGGGAATAGAAAAAAAATTATATTTGTATATATATGCAATGGAATATAATGTGATATATATCACATTCCATATGCATGTATGTTAATATATTTAAATTATATACATATATCACATTTTCTTTATCTCCTCATACACTGATAGGCATTTATGCTGTTGTTGTTTGTTTCTTTGTTTTTGAGTCAGGTTCTAGCACACTTGCCTTGAACTTCACCCTCCTGCCACAGCTTCCCAAAATCTAAGATTGCAGATATGCACCCTCATGCCCAGTTTAGGTTGTTTTCATAACTTGACTATGGAGTATAATTTAAAATCTTTAAAACAATTGTGAAAGCTGAGGGCCTGGACATGTTATTTAATACTCATGGAAGATTATACATCATAAAACAATAGTAATGGAGAGATTAACAACTCTCATATTTTGCAACTAATTTAAAAAGCTTGAAATTCATTGTTGATATCAGTGAAATGATTATGATGGCCAAATTTTTACATTACAGAGATAGCACGTCATGTCCATACTTTTAAATGTCATTCATTTCTAAGCTTATATTAAAATTTAAAATAAGTGGGAGAAGAATTATTGCTATGATGTAGAATCCTCTAAAACTCATTGGTGTTGGTTTTAATTGCTAGAAGTTGTGACTGATCACCTCTCAACCCTGCACTGAACTTTCTCTAATAAAAAATTTGCAAATTTCACTTTGAAGTTCCTTTTCCAGATAACAATAGTTCCATTCTGTCAGTAGGACATAAGAAGGTGGACAAGAGAGTATCTTTCTAATTCTGGCTTCAACAACAAGGCAACTGATGACAGTTGCTGAAGTTTGCTTTGGAAGTAGCATTTGGATGGTTCTTGAGCCCAGCAGTTCAGAAGCATAATACCATTTTAGCACTTCCAGGTGTGAATGACACAGCATCTCTTCTGGATCACTAGACAGAATTCAGCAACTTTATATGAAGTATTATCCCTTCAACCCTGCAAGCTTTAAGTACTTCATAACTCCAAAATTCACAAATTATCCTGTTGCCCCTCCATTCTTCTGTATCTTCTCACATAAACTATTTTCTTCTTTAACTTATTTGTGACCTCACTGTAAAGATGACATTTAAGCAGACGACAAGAAGATGTGAGGAAAATTTAGAAGACCAAGTGAAAATGAAATGAGTCAAGTTAGTCCATGGGTCACTGAAAACGTGGAAGAACCAGCGTGGCTGCAGTATGCTGTGTGGAGAGAGGGAACAGGAAGATCAACTCATTGGGGGAAGGGATAACACAAAAATCAGACAGTGGACTGTGTAAGGATTTTGTCTTTTATTTCAGGAAAATGGTTATTTCTGAATTATGAGGAAAGAGTTTATATGAAAACACCACAATTTTGAGAGGATCTTTATCTAGATATTGTGATAAGGAAAGAATATAGGATATCATGTGAAGAAATAGAGAAACAAAATTTTCACAATACACGTGAAACCAGATGTGGATCAAATTTCGTGGTAGTAGTGATATTGGTCTAAAGAATTAATTGTTGGGAGGTAACAGAGACATGGCAGGGATATCACAATCCCCTACCTGCAAATATACTACAAAGATACTCTGATAAAATCAGGATGGTACTGGCAAAGAAACAGACCTGAGGACCAGTGGAACAGACTAGAAGATGCAGAA
>NW_004624745.1:12547289-12569586 GCF_000247695.1 Heterocephalus glaber | reverse complement strand
TAGTGGCAGTAGTTCCTCTCTAAATGTCTTGTAGAATTCAACAGTGAAGCCATCAGGGCCTGGGCTTTTCTTAGTTGATAAGTTTTTAATTACATTTTCAATATCATTGGTTGATATTGGGTTAGTTTCCATTTTATAGATGTTTTCTTTTAAATGAAATTGATAATATTCCTTGAGGTGCCATTGTATAAAATAAATTTTTAAATTTGTTTATGTAACCTATCTTTGTTAGAATAATTCTTCCAGTCACAAATCATATTGTTTTGCCTTTAGTGCTATAGAGATCATTCATAATCATGCCACTTAGTTATTTTGAAAATATATTTAATGTGTTTAGCAATAAATTTTCTGCAAAGAATTTATATTTATATTAATAATGAAAAGAGCAAACATACTCTTATAGAGCAATGTTTAGCAACATTCGCCCCAGAGACTCCTGACTCCTCAGGGTAGGGCTTTTTCTTAAGAAGTCAGTAAACAAGGGTTTCTGCACAAATTTTGTTTCTGATTTAATTATCTTCGTTATTTCAAATCATATGCTATTTTTATGATACTGATTAAAGGATGTAGTTGAAAAAACTACACTCAAATACCAAATAGGATTACTGATGATTTCCAGTGATATCAAATTTTCAAACATCAAATATTAAATCAATGTTTTTTAGATCTTTATTGAGCCATTATCTTATGAAATCATAAAGAGCTAACTGCAATTTGCACTGTCAACTAATCTAATCAGCAAGGAAGAAATAATAAGTGTCCTATTGTAGCATTGGTAGGTCTATTTTTACTGAGAATGATGAATGGCCTATTGTCACATCAATACTAAACCCAAGAAGAAATTATCTAAAAGAGATAAAGTATTGCAAATCTCACTGAAATAGCCATTTGTACACTTTTTAAAAAATTGCAATTATCTTTACACAGTGTTATAAGTACACAGAACTTAATCAGGATTTGGAAAGTGTATAGTGAATCTTAAGTCAAAGTTTGAATTAATAATTTTAATGAATATAATTATTATGCAATTTGTTGTAAAATATAAATTAACAGATAAATATATTGTGTAAAACAAATATTAATTTAATGCTAATATTAGTAAACATGATCATTAATGTGATATTCTACAAACACCAATTGTTCTGTTAATGACATTATTTGTGTAATGCTAGTTTATACCAATTAAGTTGCTGACATAAAGGTACTATACATATGCAACTTACATTTCATGATGTATCTTATAACATAGAGTAGGAAAAAATGGCTGATTTAGTTATCAATTTAGTAGGAATATTCTGAATCACTTTGCATATTTAAATAAAAATCCTTCTACTAGTCAATTACTGTTATTGATTCACTTACAGACAATCAACTTTCAGTATTCAGTATTGATTCTATTTCATATTTTAGTATTTCAATCAAAATATGAATATTGCTTTTTTGAAATATCCATATAATTATACCATTGTTACTTAAGAGCAAATGAACCAAAATTTGTCTTTATGTAATATTATATTGCCATGCATTGTAATTTACCTTTGCAACAGCTTTATTCTAGTCATATTGTAATCCAAAAATTCTCTGTTTTCTAAATTAATAAAGAAGAGTTATTGTTCTTTGGAATCTGATCATCCAAAATCTATCAATATTATTAAATGATTTAAAGATTCTTGTGAAATATTCTCTTTATTCAAATTGTTATAGTGATTAATACACCTCTACTGCTTTTATGTTCTTCTTGACCATAATTATCTGCTTTGTGATCCACTAATAATATAGGTAAGATGAGGTAAAATCTCATTATAGATGTTGTCCCTGCTTCATATCTTTCCTGAGAATTTTTTTAGGATATTTTTTTAAATTTTCTTGCTTCCATCTGTGTTTATCTACTTTTTAAGAGTTTCATATTATTTTGATCAGCATGTAACAATAGTTTATCAAGTACAATAATATTTTGATATATGTATAGATTTTATTCTGACCAAATCAGAATAATAAGCATAATCCATCATCTTAACATTTATTAATTTCCTGCGGTGAGAACACTGAAAATCCTTTCCTCTTCTTTCTGTTTATATCTTTCCTAGTTAATAGTTTAATATCAAAAATCTTGAGGTTACATCTTTGCATCATTTACCAATTTCAATAGTTTACTGGGTTCCTGTTTCAGATGTACCTTCTTTGGAAGGAATATGTTTTAATACACTCAGAAACTAATAAGTTTGAGGGACATATTATTTTAACCTTTGCATCAAAAACAGGAATCTCTTTTTTATTGCTCAGACTATCTTTTCTACAAAATCTTCAGGGTTGAAAAGCAGATTTATATTCCAATTCTAAAAAGGCTTAAATTCCTAAATTCTTTCTATTTCCTTCTACCCTAGTTCAAAACCTCATGACTTATTCCCTACTATGTTTATGTATTTATTACTGTCACTTATCAAATAGAACTATCTTTTCCAACTCTTTCTACAACTATAAGTTATTTATGTTGTCTTCTAAGTTATTGCAGGCCACAAGTTCCTTCTATATTTCACTACCTGTCAGTAGGATTTTTAAACTTTGTAACAATATTATGGCTTCAATACCTCAAACTAACAAACTCATGCAAAATATTTTTTAGTTTATGTTATTTTGACAATCCATTTTAATGTCAAATAAACAAGCCTGCCTTGTAGCACCAAAAATGGTTTTACTTGAGACTGTGCTGTAGTAACATTTTATTTCTCACCCACTCTCCTAGTTTACTGGGTGGTTAGCAGAAACTGAGCTCTCTCTGAGACTAATTATGGCACACCAAGGATTATCTGGAGCCCAGCAAGCCTCATGGCAATGAAAAGGGAAAGTGGCTATAGGTCCTCCTTTTCAATGCCTCACTCAGAAGTGTAATACCACATTTACTCAGCATTGTGTGGACAAACTAAGATTATACCCATGGTTACTTTTAGAGAGGAACAGGAAAGGATGATACTGATACTTTTCTTAAAGGTAACAAAATAAAATGTATATGAATGGCCTCAATTTGTAAGCTATGATTTTTTTTTATAAATACTACCTTTACAGAAATTCTGCTCTCATCTGGTGTCATCACCCCTTAAAATCTCTATGAGACAGTTATTTTCTAAGAGGAAGTCATAGACTTTAGAATGTGTCCTATTTAGGGGTAAGAAAATCAGTGTAGTAGTCAATGTTGATTAGTTTTAACTAAACTTTATATATATTTGAAGAAATTTGAGTGGGATAGAAAACACCAGATATCTGTATTAAATAAGTATTGGTTTGTAAAATTTTATTCTAATATATATTTGAATATATTTTTGAAATATGCACAATCACATACATATAATAAAATCATATAGATATATAATAAAATCATATGTATTAAACATATAAAATTAAATTTATGCCTTAAGATATCAGCTTGGAGATAAAGAATATGAATAACTTTGTCATTCATTTGTGTTATGTTAATAGTTTACAAAATAATTTTATATTTTCTTAATTCTTCTTCACAGAAAGCTTATAAAATATTCATTATTTATCCATTCCCATATAAGAAGAAACTAAGGCTCAGCAATGTTATGACTCAAAAACATAATTGTCGCAAAAATACCCATGATGAAATTCCCCAGTTTTGTTTAAAAATACTTCTTCCAGTACTTAACAATGATTTGGCGAGTTAGTTATGGCTTATTGCTTATTTCAACATACTATTTATTTTTGATTAACATCTTCACTTTATAAATTTACACATCAGAAATTTATGTAATATTTTTATGTTCTCAGTAATTACAGAGTGATATTATAATAAAATGAGAATCTTTTCTTCTGGCTAGCACTTCTGGTCCTCAAAAAGGGCAGAGATTCATGTATTTAATTAATTATTTATTTATTTTTACAGTATTGGGTATTGAAATTTTTTTGTGACAGGATCTCTCTAGGTTGCTGCATTGCCCAGGCTGGGATCAAACTTGGGATCCTCCTACCCCAGGCTCCCAGAGTGTTTGGGTTACAGACATACACCACCAAGCCTGGCTGAGGTCAGGGCTATAGACATCAGTGATATAATCAGCCACTGCCAGCTATTATTAGCTACTTCCCAGGTCACTAGGTTTCTCCTTAAGTAATACCTTTCCCAATGTCATACCTGATGACATAAAATATTCTTCCAGTTTTACAAATGAGGAAACTGTGTGTTTGAATAACTGATGCTCATAGTCCACACGATGACAAAATTATGTAGATAGTGCTCAAATTTGTTTCTTCTGAATGATATATTAGGCAAGATATGATGATGATTATGATAAGAAAAAATAATAAAACTATGGGTATTACTTTTATCCTAGAATGAAATGAAAGTATTTGAAAAGCATATAACATATATAGGGCACAATCACCATGATATTATCCCTGTAATAAGTACTAAACTAAGTACTAAATATATAGAAGATAATTGTGATTATCACTAATATATGAATATGCAGCTAAAAGTAGTTGTTATTGACCTTGTTTTTCAAAAGCAATAATTTTATTAATGATAAACTCAAAACACACAAGTACATATTAGAATATAATCAAGGACAAGAGTTTTCTTCCTATTATTTTCTTATCTTATCCTTTTCAAATATCCATAAAATATTTTCAAGTGATGAAACTATTACATTCCTCACTAAAATTCTATTGAAGCAATATGTGAAATAGTTTAAAATGTTACATGGTCACAGTGAAATAGAGTGCACTATAAATGTAAATTATGAATGTGAAATTTTGGTGAATTTATAATTTCAAGGTGGATAAATAGAAAAATATAGATTCTTTTAAAGTATATATGTGTAGAAGAAACAAAGAAAGTTAAAATAAATTTTTATATTAGCAGAATTATAGATTTATATCTAAATGCAATTTAAAGAAATAGAAATTAGGGCCAGGGATTTAGCTCAGTGATTCCAGCGCCTGCTTTAAAAGTGCAAGGTCCCCAGTTTGAGCCCCAGTACAAAAAAAAAAAAAAAAAAAGAAAAAAGAAATAGAAATGAAATATATTAAAACAACCAATATTAAAGTTCTTTTAAATATTTCATGTTAATTGCTTTCTTCCCAAATGAAGAGGAAATGAAAAATATATAAACAACAAATCTGAAAAAAGGAATTTTATTTAGCAATGTATAATAAAATTATTATGATTGTACTGATTTATTTTCAATGTACTGCTTGATAAATCAGTACATTTCAAAACCTTTTTGTAAATATCATCATTAGAAAACATAGAGCTACAATGCATATTAAATAAACTTCTTGATGGCCATGTTTTAGTGATAATCATTAGTTTCTCACATAATTTCAGGTTTTTCCCTGTTTTTGGTTTACTTTTCTCTAGAGGTGCAGACTCTGCAACTTCTTGCCTAAGATTTCTTGTCAGAAGAATTTTCTAAATTTCCAATGGGATAAAAAATAAATCAGTTTTGAATCAAAAGATAATGTTTTATGTTTGGAAGGACAATGATTAACCACACTCAGGACTTTTGAGGATGGAAAAGTATTTGTAGGAAAAGAACTTTAAAATTTTTAAATAGATTATTCCTTCCACATATGAACATGTCATTAGGATGTTATTTGCATCTACAAATTAAGTTACTGGTGATGACAGCATCTCCAAAATGAAGTTAGTGAAAAATAGATGCTTAAATAAGACCCAGGTTTTGTCTATTCATTCCAGCATAAGAGTAAAACAAGAGGCTTCCAATCATAGGGATCAGAAAATCAAGAATATTTCCAACACCCATGATGTAGGTTGCATATCTAATGTTTCCAAATTCATACAATGCTATAGTCATGCACTTTGTTATGCTTATCACTTAATTATATATATAATCTAAACAAATAAATGTATTTATTCAACTAAAACTAAATCATGAGAAAATGTTTCTCAAGACCAAATCCTCCCTCCCAAAGGTTGGTTGTGACCTAAGAATAAGTGACTTACTTTTCAACAGCTAAAATAACATACTTTTGTGAGTTACAGATAAACTTAACATAGTAAGATCCTATTGTAGCTCTTACCTTTTAATATTCATTAGACTGCCCTAGTGTACTTTGAATTTTTCTGAACTGTGAGTGTTACTAAGGATAGTTTATGCTAAAACAACATTGCAAGACACTAATTGTGTAAAATGCACCATCTTAAATATCAAATTAGACTGTTCTGTAGATGATAATTAAGATTGCTCTTCTGGTTAAGTGTCAAACTATAAATATCTCTCAGATTAAATCAACTATTTAGGAACTCTTTTGAAGAAATGACAATTAGCCAACCTGGGCTTCATTCACAATAGTAACAGTATAAAAGTAGAATTAAATCACCTGTTTGAAGGAAACAAACACCAACGATAGCTCTAATTTTACCACATTGCAGAATTTAGTAATCTAAGAAAAAGAATAAAAGCTATTTCATAATCCAAAAACATTATAAAGAAAAATTTCATCGCAATATTATGCCATGTGTACCAGGAAAGGACCTCTGAGTCAGTGGATTCTCACTTATCGGGTCTCATACTCTAGGCACTTTGATCAAGAAGTCTCAAAATATATTCTAGTCATATTCCTGTAACTTGTGCCAGAATAGTGTCAGAATTCTTGATACATTAGGTTTAACCTTCCTTGCTTTCTTTGATGCATCATACTGTCAGATGGATTATAATGAAAAATAGTGACAATTATTGGCATGACAGCCAAGAAGGAAGGTAAAGCATATTTCCTGTGAAGGAGCCAGAGCTTCCAGTAAGCTACATGATCATGTGGGGAAAAAAAACAGACTCTCTGCAGCATGTTGTGTTCATTAACTACTGTTTCAGTAGCTTAGATGTATTAAAGTCATTTTTGTATGCTGGTATCTTCAATTTATGATCAATTTATCTGGAAAAATTCACCAATAATTGAGGTACATCAGTAGCATACCTACACATTTCTCAATGACTTTTTAAAATCTTCTTTATTATGTAGTTGTCTTAAATTACATTTACTTGTACACAGAGATGTATTCTAAGCTTTCAAAATAAAGCCAAGAAAAGGTTTATAAAGATTAGTGGCAAATATACATGGTAAACCAGAAAATAACATCAAGATTATCTTGCCCAGTTTTCTCCTGCTTTGTTAAAACACAGTGAAGATGAAAAAACCTATGCATGCATAAACATAAAATTAGTTTGAAAAATGATTTCATCCAATGACCAACATATTAGTAGTCCTGCCATAGCTAATTGTAGGTCTAGACAAGCCACATAACAGAATCTTGTTTTGCTTTTGCTAAATCAAGAGATTTTGACAACTTACTAGGCATCAAAAATGATCTTATGTGAGAGAAATATATCTTGGTTGAAGAATTTAATTTTACATATTATGGTAAAAAGACTCCATTGAGAAAAATACTTTATAATTAGGAAGCAGCACTTTATTTTTATAAATTATTATAGAAATAAAAATAGTTATTTTGCCTAAATAAATTTTAAACCATATATTCTATTAATATCATTATTTCTAACTAAATATTTAAAGTTCATGTAAAATGTATAAAAAACATGCTTATAGACATATCTAGAAATGAAGCATTGATTATTTCCATCTTTATCATGACTTTTTTTAAAAGCACATCTACTAAAAAGCAGTGGATATTCATATAAACATATCCACAAAATATGTCCATAAAGAATTAGGATCTCTTTTCCCTTCCATTAATCTAATTCAGTTTTATTGAGCAAAGTTCACTATTAAATGTATCTGTCCACTGTGGAAATGTCAATGAATATGATAAAGGAACTTTTTTGGAGATTTATCATAGAATGTAATTTTCAAACTACATTTTGTTCCTCTGTGTAGTGTCACAGATAACAAATCTATTGAAATTGCTCTTTTGTAGATGATTCTGAAAAACTTGAAAGGTCATGAGTCTCCCCTCTGTGACTGTTAGATAACAGGCACAGTAATATCTTACAGAGAATAATTAAACCATTGCAGAAGATCAGCTCTGATGTTAATGTACATTTTTTTAATTCTTGTCCCAAGATGTTTAAATATGTATGGCTCATTTGATATAAAACATATGCTTATTAAAAGCATAAGATTAAAGTGACTGTATAAATTCAAATAAACTAAACATCAACCTATAGTATAAAAAATATGAGCTACCTAAATAGATATTTCTACATGAAGCAAAGAAAGGCCAGTCTCACTTCTCCAGATACTTTATTTTATTTCAGACAATGAATAAATGCTGAGTAATAATAAGCAGGACAAAAGAACAGAGCATAAATATCAACTTGTGTCTTATCATTCAATTTAATTGAGTTGTAAGACTATGGGCAAACAAGTATAAATATAAATGGACTAGGACAATTTATTATTTGTTAGTATTTTCACCTGACAAAAATAAAAATACTGTCAATATTTACATTTAAGGTGGTTTTGATTCTAGTACATTAATTGAGCACCCAGATAAATTCTAAGGTACAAGATTTGGTCTCCATAAACTAAGTAAATGGTGAAACGTCAAGAAGAATTAGCTCGGACTGTTGTCAGAATGAATCTCAAAAAAAGTAAAAATCTCATCTCTCCTTAGGTTTTCAGAACTGACTGTTTCAGAAAGAATGTAAGGAAGCTAAAAACTATTAAAAGAAAATTATGAAATTATTTACATTTTAGCAAAACAAATCTTATTCTTTAATTCTGAATACCTATATCATATTTATAAATATTGCACTTGCACTCATATTTCACATTTACTTTTTTCTTTTTTGTATCAGCGATCAAACTTGAGACCTTGCACTTGTGAGACAGGTGGCAGCACCACTGAGCTAATCCCTGACCCTTTCACATTTACTGTTTTTTATATAGATATGTAGACATACTCATAGTTCTTAAGGGCGATGTTATTTCTGTCTACCAAAGGGGTTCTCTACAAAAACAAAATTGGAAAGATATTCTTGAACAAAGCGGCAGTGTACTTGTCTGCAAAAATTGCCAAACATAAGAATACCTGGGAGAAATGTCTACAATATTTACCTCCCATTTGTACACTGTGTTATCTTCCAGCCTTTACTATGTCCCAAGAATATGTCCTGCATTGGCTACTCAGATTAATCTGATCAAACAGAAATTATGACCAAATATATTTTACATATAACATTTAACCAATTAAGGACTCCACTGGGACTCCAACAGAAAGATGTGATAAACTGAATTACTGACCTTAAAAATAGTCTAGAGCCCAAAAATCAGGGGATGGAACATGAGAATTCCAGATGAGTTCCTTTTAATGATTCCTCTTTAACTGTTCCCCCTTTCTTCTCCAATTAATCCAGGTCCATATATAGCAATATCATAGAATCAGCCATGGACCACAGGGAGGATATCTAGGATTGTCTTCCAAAACCACCTGAGACTATCAGTCTAGGCTGAACTGAATACTTTCCTTGGCTGGTAAAATGACTTTGATCAATTCAACTACAATTAGAGATAAATTAAATGTTCACTTTTTTATTTGATTTATTCCAATGTAGCTGATAACTACTTACAGTTAGTGTGCAAGTTTATAATTCAGTTATCCCTTGGAAATTTGTAAACAAGGCAGTTTTCATTTGACCAAAAAGTATTTTCATCCATCTGAAGGTTGCATAATGTGATGTTAGTTTTTCCCTAAAGACTTTAGATCTCTTAATACTACACCTAAAAACAGATGTCATAATGCGTATAAAAGATTAGTTAATGACTGGTTCCACATTACAACTGTGCCCTGGGGGAAATAAACTATTTTCAAAAGCTGAGACTCCCCAGCATGCTCTACATTAGTCTGAGCACTGAAATGGATATTTCCTCCAAAGTATAATACTAGCTAGCTGGTATGCCCTGAGAGCCAACTATCCCTTACAAACAAAGTATTATCTCATGCTTTTAGAAGTAAAACTTAAGAGAAGTTACTGTCTACTATATAACCAGAAACAACTAGGAAGCATTTCACACCAAGGAACGATGAGCACTAGGATTTATACATAGATGTCTCTCCCAAACTTCATGCACTCATAGGTGGGGTTTTGGGAAAGTGACTGAGACATGGGACTGTGATACTCATCACTGGATTAGTCTGCTAATCAGTTTATAGCTAAATATGATTTCAGAGGTGAAGCCTGGTAGGAGGGGTCTGTGGGGACATGGCCTGGAAGAGTATATTTCCATCCCTCTTCCCTGACTCTCTCTCTCCCTCCCTCTCTTCCTCCTAGTCTCTGTCTCTGTCTTTCTCTGTCTCTGTGTCTTTCTCTATCTGGCCCCCTCCTCTCCCTGTTTTCCTATAGTGTACCATGAGCTGCTGCTTTTCTGCTATATCCCTCTGCCATGCTATCCCACCTAGGAAATATCTGACTATGAAGTAAAATTTCTCTAAAGAGTGAGCCAAAATAAACCTTTCTTCCTTTAAGTTGTGGCTGTAGGTACTGTGTTTTAGCAGGGAAGAACTAAATATGATAATGAGTGATGGATTGGGATTGGAGATGTGGTGGAAAACTGGACTTATTTATAGGGGTTCTACATTGGAATTAAATTGTATTGAACTATCTGTCTCCAGCAGACTATTTCTAGTGGAATTCATAGACAGTTTGAGGCAAAACTGGTCAAACTTTGATGTGGGGAGGTGGATGCAGACCCATCTCCTCCTAACAGTCTTCACCTCTCAAATCACATTTAGCTATAAATTCATTAGCAGACTAATCCACTGATGAGTGTTACCCTCCAATGTCTCAGTCACCTCCCACAGGTTAATGAGAAAGGCAGTAGTAAATTTTCTTTCATTAAGTTTATTGGTACATTTTAGGTGTATGATACAGTTACATTCATCATTGGGATCTTGTACCTTTACAGAATGTATCTTGGTTCTTATTTTTCCCCATAGCCAGTAGTAAATTTTAATAATGGCTTAGCAGCTTATTATGATTTATATCTAAAATGTCTCCCAAAATTCTTATGTGCATGCATATGAAGGGTAGAATAGGAGTACACTAATAGAGGATTCATCCACTGATAAGTTCCAAAATTGAGTTTGCTTTTTGGAGGTGTGGCCTGAGTGGAGATGGATCGCTGGGAGTATGACTTGGAAAAGTCTATTTTTATCCCTGATCTCTTTCTTCTCTCTTTGATTCCTGGCTGTCATGGGTTGAATTTCTCTTTTCTTCTCCATGCTCCTCAGACATTTTGTTTTCTTGGAGTCACCCACCTGTGTTCCAAAATGAACCTCTCCTTCTCTCAGTTGGGTGTTTTGTCCCAATGATGAAAAGTGACAAAGACATATTTTGGTACCAGGACTAGGTCACTGCAGTGATCTAACCATGTGGTTTAAAAATGACTGGATTTGGTTTGTGGGAGGCATTTGGAAAGGTTCACTGATGGCATCTTTCAAACCATACAGTTCTGCAAGCACAGGTTAATGAGGAAAACTGTTCAAAGATCAGAAAATCAAAATGCTGATAGGCACACAGTAAAGGCCAGGCTCGTGAGATTTCACTACAGCACAAGGACTCTATTGACAGTTGTAGTAGAGGTCACATGTGTTATGCTATTTGTCTACATTTTGACCATGTTCCAAGACCTTCTGGGAGAGTGAGATGAAGGGAATTTAGCTAATTAATCTAGTAGAGGAAATTGGTCTAAAGTAGCTCAATGTTCAGACTGTGGCATGGGTACTTATTTCTGCTATTAACAGATCTATAGCAAAAATCATGAGTACAAATCAAAAGTGAAAAGTTTACAGTATCATCAGAAAAGAAATGTCTTGAAATTTAGGGCATAGGGGAGTATATTTACTACAAAAGTTGGCATTTAAAAATGTTAGGTAGTTTGCATCAGGAAAACAGAAAATGTAGCACATTGTAATCTCAGGAAATCAGTAAGCCCTCACTTTTCACAAGGTTAAGGGTAAAAAACTATAAAAATATCAGTTAAAGAGTTGCAGGGTGCCTTGCTCACTCAGGGCCACAGAAGGGAATGTCTCCTCTAGTTTACCCATATGGGCTCTCAGAGGCCACTGCAGCCATGATCCATGGGGACTTAACTGCTGGTTAAGGTGACAAGAGAGCATGGTATTATTCACATGGTGCTGGTTTTATGGGCATGTAGAATCCATGAGGTGTCAGATCAGAAAAGATTTCACTCAGACTTCAGAATAAGGCCAAGATGCCAAGCAGTGTGCCCCTGAGAGAGTGGTTTATGAGGTGAAAGTGCAGTGGACTCCCTGGGAAGTTAGGGATGTCAGGAATGAGGAATGCCTACTGAAGAAAATTGTAGTCAGTGAGTGAAGCCACCGTAAGATAAATCCCATAAGGACTGTGATCAGCAAGGTATTAAGGCCAGGGTTGGCCAAAAACTTTGGAGTTCATATTTTACCACAATTTAGGCCAAGTGCTGGACATATTACTGTAAGATTAGTGTTTCCCTGAAGAGGTTTTGATCTTGTTTTGGTCCTATTCATTTTTATCACCCTACAATTTCTCTCTCTCTCTTTTGTTTTTGGAATGGAATTGTATACCCTGTGACATTGTCTGTTGGAAGTGTTTAACTTTCTTTTTATTGTTATGGGTGCTCAGAGCTAGTAGTTTGCCTTGCATCTCATAGAAAACTTTGGACTCAAACTTTTCAGCAATATTGGAACTGGTAAGATTTTGGTGACTCATAGAAATGAACTAAATACATTTTGCTTAATTAGATGCCCATTAGTATTTTAGGTGTCGGAGGTAGAATATTATGGTATAGATCTAAAATGTCCCTGAAAAGTTTCACATATTGAAAGTACACTGGATTATGGTGATGATATAATCAGTGGATTCATCCATTGATAAGTTCAGTATTTGAATTGCTGGGGTAGGGCCTATTTGGAGGTGGGTGTCTGGGACATGACCTGGAAAGTGTATTATTTTTCCTTGGTTTCTCCTTTCTCTCTCTGCTTCCTGGCTGCCATTTATTGAGCATGTTTGTCTCTACCACGTTCTTCCACCATCCTATTTCTGCCTTGCTGTCAGAGGACTGTAGACCAAAACTGTGGGCAAAAATAAACCTCTCCACCTTCAAGTTTGGGGTGTTGGACATTTTGCCCCAGTGATGATAAAATGATTAAGAGACAGGTTCAAAACACAGCAGAATGTTTTCCTTGAAAGAAAAGATTAATATGTCCTTCAATTTTCCTGTACATTTCAGCCTAAAATGTGTCTCTTCCCAGGTGCCTGGCATATTACTCTTCAGAAACTTTCTGTTTTGTCAAGCAATGTGACAGATAAAATTACTCCCTCCAATTTTTGTCAGTTTCAGGGATTTAGAGTTCCTGTTTAATTTTAGAAATTAACATGTAACATTCCTTGGTTCAGTTTTATATAGTAATCTCATTTTTCTTGATTTATTACTTCTTTATTTTCTTTAGTAACCCATTATTTAGCTGTAATACTACTAAGCCCAAAGCTAACAAAAAATTGAGAATATTTATTTGAGAGTAATTACTGAAATAATTTCAAATTTGGTATTGTTGACAGTGTTACAATCAACTAGGCTATCAAAGCAATAATTTGTAAAAGCTCACAGTAGATTGTAGAAAAAATACATGCGTCCAGATAAGCTGCTTCTTATGTGCTAATATTGTTTAACTTGAAAGCTGGAATTTTATGTAGAAAATGATGAAGACTGTGTGAGTGGTTTCAAAATATAACTGTGTTCATTCAAACATTACAGAATTAGAAGAGCATATCCTAGTTTTTAACCCCATCTTAACATAGCATTTAAAATAGACAATCTCAATTTGATCTCAGTGGATAAGAATAACTCTTCCCAGTAGATAAAAATAGCATCAGCAACATCTTCATCCTATTCCAATGGTCCACAAGAAAAGTCAGTTTTGTTCTCTTCTTCCCCAGGGACACTTGGGAATGTGTGAGACATTTTTCATTGTGACAGTTGAGGAAGAGGCTGCTGCTGGCAAGTACTGTGCTAGAGGTCAGGCTTACTTCTGAACATTCTACATTATATAGAACAATCCCCGTAATAAAGATGTGTTCACCTGCAAAAAGTGCAGTTTGAGGGTTGTACTCATTTTTAAGGATCCTCTGATATATATATATATATATATATATATATTTAACTATATATATACAGTTAAGGATGAAGAAGCATCAGTTTTCTGTGGTTCCTAAAATTAAAAATAACCAAATTGTGTCTCTGCTGCTTTATCTTTCTTCTTTCCTGGTCCAAGTTCTACATTCTACTTTCTGCTTTCTGTGTTTCATTAGTTTTCATCATGGCTTCTGCACACTTACCCTAAATCCCTGTCAATGTGAAGGTTTTCTCCCAGTTGAAAGGCTATCATGCTTTTGCTTCTATCAGAATTTCAGTTTCTTGATAATTGCTTCAGTGCTTTCCTACAGTTACAGTTGAGATGGATTACCAGGCTCATGCTAGATAAGCTGTCAAGGACATTGAGTCTGCTCAGTGCTAATAAGACTAAAAAGTAGCAAAATGAGAAAGATTTCTCTGAGAAGCTTCATAGATTTTACTCTAAGTATAGCTTAATAACGTTCCAAAATAAAGACCTGAACTAGCTAAATATCATAACAGGGGATTTTCAGATAACATTAGCAAGTTTATGTCTGATAAATGCAAGTGAAAGTGTGATTATTCCTATAAATACTAAATGTTTTGATTTGTTGATAAAATGAGATGTAGTATTTTTGTAAGTTATCATATTTAATTTGGCAATGAAATGCTTAGATCATTGTAGTTCTGTTACACAAGAAATCTAAATTGTTTAAACATTCTCTTTCATATGAGCATAACTTTATTTATTTATATAGTATAATTGATAGATATTACATTTGGTGCATAATAGATTTGTGTACTTGGGATCTCTTGAAAGGAATCATCATTTGTAGTTTGGTAGTTATTTGTATTTACTCTGTTTAGGTTTCATGCCTTGCTGAGAACATATTAAAATTTTATTTGGTCAGCCTTTAAATATATTTATCAAAATAAGCATCATAAATATTATGAATGTATTTTATAAAAGCATATTTGGTCAGTTTTTAAAAAATGAAATTCAGGAAATTTTTTTAAATATTTGATTTGTTCTGTTGCTGAACTTTGTAGAAATGCTAAAGGAAGTTATACAGAAACTTGTTAATAATATCATGAATAAAATAAATATGCTCACCATTTGAATTTCTAGAAATAAAATCATAAATATCAGTGTTCAAAAAGCGAGGTGGAAAGCTACCCACTCTGAGTCCCCAAGGCTATGAAACTAGGAATTGAAATCAATGGAAACAATACATTTCGAATCAGCTACTCACTACCTATAGTGTATTTTTTCAATCTCGGCTTAACGTTGCATTTAAAATAGTCAATCTAAACTTGTTCTCAGTGGATAGGAATAACTTTGTTCTCAGTGAATAAGAATAAGCCCTAAAGAACTACTTTTAAAATGTTTCATTTCTCCTCGAAAACTAGACTTCAATGATATTCTGAACATGCCATAAAATTTCAAACTTCAGTTCCCTCAAAAGCCACATGCCTCCCATCGACATCAATCAGAATTTTATGTGCATGGACTGAGGGCAGAGGATAACCATTTAAACAATTGACAATGTGTTTGATGACTAAAAAAAGTGTCTTAAAGTTCAACATACTGAGTTTTATATTCTGTGAGGACACAGTCTCAAGAGCTCATTAGCTATCTTACTATGGTTAATAATATCAGTTTAATTTCAAAATTAAAACCTTAAAAGAAAAATTTCATTAGTAATTTGAAAATCATAGCTGAACTAACTGAAACTTTGGAAATATTGAAGAGATTTAAAGTTATGAGAAGTTCTGATGAATGAACACATTTGTTTTTAAACAAAGTACATATTGGCATGTGAACACTGAGAAAAGAAAGTACACAATTTACTTTTTAATTAAATTAAGTACCAATAAAAAACAACAGAAATTTGTCACTAGTAAATGAGAAAAACCTCTTACCTTGTAATTATAACATTAAACCAAAACATGTGATGATATATTTAAAACTAGTATTTTAATCCATATAAATTTATTGTACCTGAGATTAAACTTCAAATATCATGAATGTGAACTACCTATGTTTTAAGATTTGTTCCTTTTCAATAGCTTAAACTTTGAAAGTTAAATTCTGGCATCTGAAAGAGATCTTTCTCATGCTAGTCTGTTCCCTGAAATACTCTGAATTTCTACTGCTTTCAGACTGAACAATAAAGATAACTACAGAGTGGATATATTCTTAAACTAGCACTGTTGGCATGAGAATGGAATAAAATTTTGTTATTCTGTGCACTGGAGGAGCTTAGTGAAGTCCCTGGCTTTGACCCTTTAGGCCTATTCTCAGTTCATCTTTGATAATTGACTCTTTTTCCAGAAAGAGAAGTTCATTTCAAAACTTTTCTTCATTGTCCATAGCAGCGAATAGAATTCCAGTTTTAGTATTTTTTCACTTATTTCAATTGAATCTTCCTTTTCTTCTCCTCCATCCTCTTCATCTCACTCTCCCTCTCTTTCACCTCCTCCTGCTCCTCCTACTCCTTCTCTTCCTTCTCCTCTTCCTCCTTCTCCTCCTTTTTCTTCTTAAAATTAGAGACGAAAGCCAGGACCATGCAAATTCCAGGCATATACTCTGTCTCTGAACAAAGAGAAGTGCTGCAAGTCATCATTTTTAACAAAATAATAAGTCATCATATAAATAATAGAATGTATTATAGAATGAAGAGACATAGAGAAATAAAACCCTATCTGGACCCCTTATTTTATACTCAGGACTGTATTTACTATAGCAAAATCATAAAAACTAAAATTATTCATAGAACAAGTCAAGGAAGAGCCAGATGAAGCTTCCGTTTTTCCTTTTTCAGTGGTTTTAGGTAGTAGTAGTCTTAGAGAGTAGTAGTCTGACTTATCACTTAATTCTGTCTTCCATATTGTGTGATAGTACACCAAGAATGTTGTTAACTAGAGGAGAACACTGAAAGAGTTGGTGTCCAGAATTTATGAATCTCTCTCTCTCTCTCTCTCTCTCTCTCTCTCTAGTTAGAATGTGCCTGCCTTCTGGTTTCTCATTAGTTCAATTACGCTGTGTGGTCCAATGCTCCTAACATAAAACACATTGCTACAAGACAATAGATCTGGCTTGGTTCAAAATCTTAGATATACAAAGACATTTGATGATGAGTATGTATCAAGTGCTTAGTGATGGTCTCCTACATAGAAGTTGGTCAATGGTCAAGTTACTCTTTAGAATACGCAGAGTTTGGAAAACCAGGCATATAGAGTACTGTATGTAATAATTTGCATCAGGGATGGCTTTCTTCACAACGTCAACAGGACAGCTATGCACACTTGTAGGAAAATTAGGATATTTTCTATCCTAAAATTAACTTTCTTTCAGTTCACACACATATATATATATATATAGATAGATAGATAGATAGATAGATAGATAGATAGATATAGATACCTCTTTTCACAAATTTAATTCTTTCCACGATTCAGAGGAAGATGGCCAGTGATTTACAAAGTTTGATCACCTAATGCAGACAATAGTCATATGCAGCTCTGTGTTGGAGTTGGATGCCTCTGATGTAAATTTTTATAAGCTCTACAATACAAAAACTATCTTTTTAGGGCCAGGGCATTAGCTCATTCCCAAGCTCAAGGTCCCGAGTTTGATCCCCGGTACAAGAAAAAAATAAAAGATCTTTTTCTGATTTTACTTTTAAAATATTTGTACTAAATTTTCCCCCTTGACCATATCTTAAAATATTCATCTAATTTTATTTTTATTGTCTTATTTCAATTTAATTTTATGAGAAGAGGCAAGTAATTTTTTTTCTTCATTATTTCATGTTAATATTAAGAACAGAAACTCTTGAGTGTTTTTACTGGTAGATACTGTAGATGACATCATCCTTCATCAAATTCCTTTCGGCAGTGGTT
Source organism: Heterocephalus glaber (assembly GCF_000247695.1). The sequence goes on along the minus strand of NW_004624745.1, from coordinate 12,551,574 downwards.
CACTTATGAAATACCTATTTTGACATATCAACCCCTATCTTCTCATTTTCAGTTAGAAAAATATTGCTTTTTTTCTTTTACTGTTAAGAATTATTATGTTATTTCATCTTTAATTTTCAGAATCTATTTTAAACCAGGTTAGGCAAGTACTACTATTCAGAATGCTTGAAATTACAGTTATTTCTTGATAATTGATTCACTGGCACTACTGTCCCTCCCTGTTCTTAACCATAGAATAGATTGGATTTATTTGAATATTACTTAATGTACTACAATGGAATAATTGTACATCCTATTCCATCCAATGGAATAATTGTACATCCAGTGACTATCTCACTGGCATTTCTGGTTTCAAGTAGTGTCAATTTAATTTGCATACATTTGTCCCTTCAATACCCATAACTTAAGTGGAGGGCTGTGATTCCAAGGATTAGTGGGAAACTGTAGATAACATCTTCAAAGGAGACTGTTAACTTTGATCTGAATACAAATCTGCCCCTGAATACCTTCATCCATGCAATTAGTTAATCAAGATCCACTCTAGGAGATTGATTTCTCTAAATTATTGATTTTCTTCCATCATATTAAATTGAATCCCTTTGTGATTGATACTGTTCTCAGTTATAACATTCCGATTTTTAGGTTTGACTCAGCATGTTTTAAATATCACTTGGGAAACTATCTAATCCTGTTGTTCAGAACATAGAGTGTGGGATAAAAGGGCATAGGGAAGCTAGGGGAGTGGTTTTGCATGTCTGGAATACCAACACTGGGAGCTTGAAGCAGTATGATCATCAGTTCTTTGGAGCACAACCTGGGAAACATAGCAATTAAGCAAGAATTTTCTCAAAATTAAAAAAAAATTAAAAGGAGGTGTGGATGTGATTCAACGTGAAGGCTTTTGGTTTGATCTTCAGTACAGAAAAACAGAAATGCCTAGGGAGAAGATTGAAGGGAAAGAAATAAATTAAAAGGAAATTAATCCTCTCATGATTTTCATCAGTTTCTTTTCTCACAATTTCCAAGTTAAGCCACATTTGTGAGATTTATTAAGGGAGGAAACTGATAAACTTTATTGGTTAGTTTAGTTGTAGTGAACGGTATGTGAAGAGCTTCTTACCTCTAATATTCTCATAGGTTTTTAAAATTATTATTCATTATGCTTATTGGTATATTTTAGGTATGCATTATGATCACATTCATCAAAAGTAGGATAAACTACTACACAATGAATGCTTGCTTCCTCAAAGGACACAATGATATTCTTTATGTTGTTTTCCGTCAAATCTACAAGGTCTTGAAGTCCTGGCTTAATTTTTTAGTTTCTCCTTCTATAGAGAATTCTTTGGATATGATTCAGGGCTACTAAACTCTGAATTCTTCTTGAGAATAAAGCATGTCAAAATTAATTTTGTGTTTTAGTATGTCTGTCTTATCATCAGTAAAAAAACAAAGCAGCGTTACCTCCTTCAGGGAAAGTGAATGATAAAAATTGATAATGTAGTGTCAGGGATTTAGCTCAGTGGCATAGCGACTGCCTGGCAGGCATGAGGTCCTGAGTTCAAACCTCAGTACCAAAAAAAAAAAAGAAAGAAAGAAAGAAAATAAATTGATACTGTATCCTTTTATAAGTATTAAAGAAGAAAGAAAAAGACATATAGGTTAGGACCATTCAAAGTTAAGTTCTTAAATTTGAGTCTATAAACTCTAGTCCTCAAATAGTTTTATTATCCTATTGAATAATTATACTGGTTACAATGCATATCTATACCATGTCTTGTTAATTTTTGGTAAAATAAGTAGCAAAAAGTAATTTCATTTCTTCTATTAAGTAGATATACAGTGGTAAACATACTCATTTAATGATGTTAAAGGGTTTTAAATTGTACTCTATCATTACAGAAAATACTATATGTGTATTTCTTATTGTTCATTTTAACGGTAAGATTAATAAAGTATGATATCTCAGTGAGGGCTCATTTGGGCAACATCTCATATTTCAAATTAAAATTTTTAATTTCTCATGGTACTCAAATCAAAGTAAGCATTACTATTATTATCTCTTTGAGTTTTTTGTTCAGAATTCAAATTTTCATCGTCTATCAAAAGCAAAAGGACACATAAAAGCAGAGATTAGAAAACTTTTTTCCCTTAGGTATTAGTTTTCCCATTCACTGTTTATTTTTCAGTTCAATGGAGTGTTTCCCTTTCTAATGGTTCAATTCATTGTCACTTAAAAAAAAACAATTTTTAAATCGAGTGAGAATTTTTTGTTATTTTCTCCATGAATAATTGATGCAAAGGGCTAGAGTTTAATTCCTATGATATGCATTTTGATTTCTTCTTTATACTTCTGGGTTTTATAAACTACTGGCATTTAAATCAATATTTAAAGATTATTTTTAAAATGGCTCTTTAAATGAATATGTGCAGCAAAAATAGGTGAAGCTGTAAAATATTTATTATATATGAATAAAAGATCAAAGGGACTATTTCTGTAACTGGATTTTTCAAACAATTATAAAGACATTGTACATAGAATATGAAGCAAACGTGTTGTATTAGTAGGGATGGGAATTGTTTCATGAAATCAAGAGAAAGTCCATTTCTAATCTTTGTGGAAGTTCTAAAGGGAAGGTTGTTTTCCACCATTTACAAATGTGGATATTGAATATCGTAGTGTTCTTAATATACCATAAAATCTGTATTAGTACTCATAGTTAAATAAACCAGGTATTATCATAATCACTTCATAGTTCAGTAAAATATACATCTGGTACTTTTCAGGATTGAAATCTTTCAGATTAAAAACACCATAATTTTTCTATATCATAGAGACTGTAAATAGTGATGTTATAGAAGTAAATGCATAAAAGTCTAAAATATGCCTGGAATCATTTTCAAATTCTTATTTACAGTAATGCTAGCATAAATTTTACTTTTACATTTAATAAGGAAAATGAAAATCTTTAAATTGAAAAATATGTGACAGTGTTGATAGAATGTTAAGATCCAAATAAATTATGGGTTAGAGCATATTCACAGATTAGAAGATTTATCACTATCTAAATAGCAATTCCCATAAAAGTAATCAATAACTATAGGTTCAAAATAATGCCAATTAATAGCATTTTATATAAAGTGACAAACAAGTGCAATTATTAAGTGAAAGAAAAATATTAGAAGATTTACACTACTTATAATGGAGTTCCAGTAATCAAGATTCTACAAATGTTTGGAACACAGTAGAGAATAGAGACATGGATTCATATACAATGGTCAAATGACATATTAGCAGAGGTACCAACTCAGTAAAAGGGAAAATACACATAGTGGACTACTTAGCTAGACCCTGTGGGATAAGTGTGTTAAAAGGAAAGGGAAGCCAGCCAAGGATTTATCTCAGTGGTGCTGCTGCTTGCCTTGTAAGCGCAAGGTCCTGAGTTTCATTCCCAGTATGAAAAAAAAGGAAAGGAAAGATTTTGTGTGTGTGTGTGGTGGTGGTGGTGGTGGTGGTGGTGGGGATTAATGGCAATGTGTCTTTTACTGTTACACATTTTGCAAATTAACATTCATTAAATTTTTCAATCACACCTGATAGACACAAATTTGGACTATATAAGATTTCTATAATTTAAAATTTAAGTAAAATTTTAAAATTTAAGCAAAAATACAATATAGTTTTAAGGGTTATATTCTATAGTATAACAATATTCACTAAAACTTTTGGCAGTTCACAACAATAAGACTATTGTACTTAGAATTTACATATGTTCTTTACATATATGTTGTTTGTAGTTAAAGAAGTGAAATATGGCTGTTTATTTAAAGAACATTTATATTTGGTTTTTTAAATCTTTCCTTTAATAAGTGGAACATAATCAGAGAGGATTTTTCATACTACTTGATATCGATGATATGGTTTCAAAATTCTCTGATTTCATATAGGTTGAACACCCTCAACTAATTGTAGAAGAAATTGACTTTCTGCATTTGTGCATGTGTTGCTGGCTAAATTTTCCCTTCCTCTCAGATTGGTCCACTGTTCATGTTCCACTTATTAAAGGAAATATTTTTAAAAACAAATATAAATGTTCTTTAAATAAACTTAGCCATATTTCGCTTCTTAACTACCAAGGCCATACTCTTAGGTAAAATAAATGGGACACACATGTGTAAACACAGAATAGTTTCTCTAGTGTGAGAAACTGAAAGTGTAAATAAGGATTAAAATGAATAATTGATAATTTGAAATAGGAAGAAAAGGTCCAAAAGGATAGGGGAA
>NW_004624745.1:12521257-12535102 GCF_000247695.1 Heterocephalus glaber | reverse complement strand
TTCAGTATATGTAGTTAAGCATGCTAGGGGATTGCCTCCTCTTTTCTCCATAGTTGATTTTAAGTGGGAGAGTTCATGAAGTCCTGTGATATCACTGTGAAGGAGTGACTTCATGTAGAAATTGCCTACTCCTGAGTCATACTTGTGTTTCATTAGACATCTCATGATACATTAACAGATTAAATATAGTTATGAATGAGGAACAAAATTAAGGTGAAGTGAGGGAGATACCTAGAGCACAAAACTAAAATAGTTCACATTGGGGTCCTTTGAGTACTCTGACAAAAAATATTTATATGTATAAAATATGCACAAATATGTTGGAGTGAAGTTTCCACTTTACAAAATTAGAAAAAAAATCAGCTTGTATTCTGACTTGTGCTCAGTCGACTTTTAGTCACTTTAATAAGAGGTAATTATGTCGCTTTTCTCTTTGTCCTTAACCTAACATTTTGTGAATCTTTTACAAAATAAAAATTTTCACTCTTACATTGTACTCTCATGGCTTTGACAATATCTGCAAGCTTGTCTTGTCTTGGGGATAAAGCTAGAACATGAATTTCTAGGCTCATAAAGAAAACTCAATCAATTTGCATACAATTTTAGTGATTTAAAGAAAATATTAAATCAGCCAAGGGAAAAAAAGATGCATTGCACATAGAAGAGAAATAGATAAGAATGGCGGCAGACAGCTGCTTCCTTGTCATAAACAGCATATGCCCAAAGGCAGTAGAACGTTTTCAAGGAACTGCTATTCTAGAATTCTGTATTAAGTAGAATTACTTTTCAAAAGCAAAGATGAGTGAAGCCATTTTCAGACATCCAGTATCTGGAAGAATTCATCATCAGTTGATTTATATTACAAAATAATCTCCAGAGAGGTGGTTCAGAGAGAAGTAAAATGATACTACACAGAAATCTGACTCTACAAAAAAAAATTATGAAAATCAAAATGAGGAATATGTAGGTAAATCTAAAATGAACACTTCTTTGGACTTCACATAACCAGTAACCAGAAGGCCAAATTGGAAATATCACCAACTTGACACTGATTAACCATGATAGGAAGTAAAAAAAAAAGTTAGAGGCTGTTCTAAGCATGGATATGTTTGGAATCAGCCAGCCAGTTTGAAGATTTTTTTACTCTTTCTTCTTGTTCTTTTTGTTATAATCACAAGCATAGATGGATAAGTACAACAATATTAGCTATAAAATTTGTGTTTCAATATATCTGAAATAAGTTATAAACTATATCATAAGACCACTACCATGTCTAGCAGATATGATTTTGGCAAGAAAATGATTCCACTCTTGAAACCACATTGGGTGATGAAACCTTGAAGTTTGTTTCATCAATGTCCATCTTTCAAGAATCTTCAAAAGAAAGAAAGACTTATAGAAATTATGGATACTAGCCATACATGAAAGAGAAATATGTACAAATTATGAACTGTGAGAGCAATCAATTTGTGCAGCTGATATAGCTTTCCCAAATGAACACATGGAGTGTTTAGTTAGTTGACAGTCTTCAGATCTTATTATCAGTAAATCATTCAAATGGAGGCCACAGTTTGCCCAGAAAGTCTCAACCAATGTTGGACCTGGTAATATGATGTGAGGCCAGTTATTTTCATTGTGAAACTCCTCAACAGGCAGCCTTTCTTCTGCAGATTCCTATCGCATTGGTTTGGACATTCCTTGTCTATTTGCAACATGACTTGAGCCTCTTTGTAGCTATGCTGCCTCTGTATCTGTTTCTTTTTACAGATATCAGTTCTTCACAGCAGTCTGAAAAGTTTCTCTGTTCCCTTCTGATTTTTCCTCAATTTAACTTCCACAGGCATTAATGCACCAAAACATCTGCAATGCCTCACTTCATCTCTGCACTTATTTTCAATGTGAGATAATTAATGCCACATATATATATATATATAAGGTGTTGAGACTTTTCTCATTGCTGAGACAAAATACCCAACAGCCAATGTTCAAGGAGAAAAAGGTTATTTGACTCACAATTTGTAGTTTTTAGTGCAGAGTTGGCTGTCTCCAAATCAGGGTGGCATAGGAGAGGGGCATCACAGGGAGAAATATTCCATGGCAAGTGGGAAGAAGACAATGAAGCAGCAAGCAGAAGCTGCAAATCTCCCTTCACCTTTCATCCCATCTGGCATACAAGCCTTTTGAGTGATGTCATCCACACCAAGGATGGGCCTTCTCATCATCCACACCTAGAACTATGCTAGAACAATCAGGGACATGCAAGTGGTAAGAAACTGGAAATAAGTATCACAGCATAAGAATGAATTGTGCTTTCAACTGTTTTGTATTTTAGTGAACATTTCTGCTTAGTGTAATCAACTGTAACTAATTGTTTTCTCCATGGTGAGTTTTTTTCTTGTATCTTAAACTTTTTTGATAAAAGTTGTTTTGCAGTAGAATAACACAAGTTTCTAGGGATTGTGTAGCCAGAAACACTAATATACTTCCTTCTAATTCTTTTTTATTTGTATACATTTGTAGTACAACATGGGGAGTTTGTACATGTGCATGATGTTTTTTAATTCTTTATTTTTAATCCTCTTCCCCTCACCTCCCTCATCCTCATCCTCCTTGCATCTCTTGGACTCTCTGTCTCTCTCTCTGTCTCTCTCTCTCTGTCTCTCTCTCTCTCTCTCTCTCTCTATATATATAATTTTTCTGTATTTCTTCAATTCATTCTTTGCATGATTAAACCATGTTCAACAATTACACCAAAATCCTAATAAAAAAATCCATAATACATACATAATTACATAGCCTCACAGCACTAAGAAAAATTTGTCATTTTTCAATATAGTCATAATTTACTTTTAAAGATAGTTTTCTTTAGTCTTCTCTATTTATTTATTAACATTCATAACCTTAGTCATCTCTATTTATTAACTTTTATATCTAAGGTATAGAGACAATTGTTTTCTCCTCACTACATATAGCCTTTAAAATGTCCTTTTTTGTACATAATTGCAATTCATAATATTTATGTTTCTTTTTTTAAAATTTATGTATGTAGGTATGTATGTATATATTTAGTTGGAACTTCCTTTTCATTTCAGAGGAACTCAAAGGACTATTCTTGTGAAACACAATCCTGACAACATTTGTACTAAGAATTCTAGTTCTGGAAAGCATTTCAAACCTCTGGATTGGCATAGCTGCCCCCACTCTCCCAGAAAGTCCATTGCATTTGTTGAAATGCCTATAAGAAGATTCATTTGCATGCACTTCTGCTGTAAGTCACTTCTCCCCAAATCTCATGAGCACAGCTAATGCTTGAAACAACAGGTGCATACATAAAAGCACTTGAACTCAACATAAACCAACTCAACTTGGTTTCGACCTTTATGGAGAAATGCAAGTTCCAGTATTTCCCAAGTAGCTCTTGCTAGAATCTTCATTCTGCACAACTATAGGAATATTTTTAGAAATGTAGCTTTTAGACTGAAAAGAACTTTCTCAATCCACAGTTTGGAAAGTATACAAATAAAACCTTAATGTTTTATTTCTTTTTCACTACCTACCTTTGAAAATTATTTAATTTGATAAGGCCGTACATATCCTCTTACTTACTGGGTAAAGTCGCTTCACAGTACACGGTTTAAGTAAATGGGTAGGAAAAGATCATACAGGTTTTAATTTGGACCAAGTTTCTTCCCAGACTTCATATGTTGAAGACACAACTCCCTATCTGAATGCATTTGGACATTAAACCCATAAAAATGTCATTCAAATGGGAAAGGTTTATGTGTAGTGTTGCGATGCTATAGGATTAGTGTCCTTAAAAGACACCAGGGAAATTATTGTCTCAGACAAGTGAGGAAACAGTGAGAAGGCAGTGGTCTGTAAACCAGGAAGAGAGCATCATAAAACGCAAAACTTACAGACATCTGGATCTTGAATTTATACTCTTCTTAAATGAATAAAGGAAATATATGTTATTTAAACTTCTAATCTACGGCATTTTGTTATGGCAGACTGAGAAGCCTAATGTAATCTGTATCTATCAAAATACTATCTGGCCCTTCACAGAAAACAATTTTTATCAACTCCTATTTGTTAAAGTAGCCTGAATAGATTTATGATTTTTTTTGCATTTTGTAGACTTCACAAAATAAAAAAATCTAGGGAGTGCTGACCATGTTTAACATGTAGAAGAGATCAATAATTGAATGGCAATAGTTAATCAGTATGTGACAGTGCTCCATAATACTGTCAGCAAATTAGGGGTTTTTTATTAATAATATTTACAGCCTGGTTTATGGATCTAACTGAAAGGTGCTGCCTCCTTTGTCACATAAAGTAGACAATTGAGTGTTTAACTTTCAATTTCATATGATTCTCAATGAGAATGCTTTGATAATGTAAGATAAGAACTCATTAAAACCTATGAAGACAGGGCCGGGGATTTAGCTCAGTGGTTCTGCAGCCTGCCTCTCAAGCGCAAGGTCCCAAATTCAATCCCCAGTACCAAAAAAAACAAAAACAAAAAATAAACAAAAAAACAATGAAGATATTCTAATTTTTCTAGGTGACAAATTATGTCAAAAAAACAAGGAATATGATCCAGTTCAAGCCGAAACCCAATTGTTGTGAGTCAAAAGAAGTGTCCAATATCCCTGTCACCACAGTACTGCTAAACAGTTCTTCTGAAACAAAGGAATTGAAGTATGGAGCTTGTTCCTTCAGTTCTGTACTACTCAAAATTAATTGTCACCTTGACACAATTAATTTACACATCTCCGCAGAGTGATTGGGTCATGGAGGTATGACATTAAAAGGGGACTGGTTGGAAGTGGATCAATAGGCTGTTCCTATTAAGGGACTATCTTCTGATGGCTCTCTCCCTGTGTTCTGTTGACCAGCCACCATGAAGTGAGCATCTGTGCCCATCCACACCATTCTGCCCTGATGTTCTGTGTCAAGTCCAACACACAGCACTGGAACCAAAAGCTTTAAAACCACAGGTCTAATAATCAATTTCTTTCTTTAACTTGTGGATGTTGACTCTTCTGTCACAGGGACAGGAAGGTGAGCAATACAAGAGCCAATGGAGAGTTCTGTGAATATACTCTTCTCTGTGCTTGGAGCAAAAGCTAAGGAGGAAGAGACTGTGTCTCCAGAACTAATATGATTAAATTATTTCAAATGTAGAATATAGAGTCCCAGAAAGAAGCCAAAACTTGCCAGGCTTTACATCTTGGAAAGAAAAAAAAATCAATAATGAGTGACATGATTAAATCCCTGTCTAACATGTAACTTATGTTTATTTTTAATTATTCATTATAGGAGTCATTTTGTCCCTTTGTCTGTTTTTTGCTTACTGTGATTTTATTAAAATTACACAATTCCTTTTATATTAAGAGAATTTTGCTACTTTTGAGAAAAATCTGCACACATGAAAGAATGAGAACTCTCACATATAGTATGACATTACCTCACAATTACTTAAGACATTGAAATTAGAGGCTTTTATACATATCTATGACATGAAGCACCTGTCTAATCTCCTTTTGAAAATGAAAAAGGGAGGGTTTCCTAACATTTACCTCAGGTAGATGGCCTTATATTACACAGAATACATATAATGTAGCTCTTGAAGAAAGTGATGTAATATACAATGATTTTCTTATTGTAAAATATTTTTTTAATTCCCAACTGAGAAGTCTTTCATTTTCTAGTATTTATGTACTTTCTCAAACTTGGAGAAACCAGTGTAACAAGCTATCCATATCTTCTTTTTAACCATAGTGGATTCTTCTAGTTTCCCAATAGTCATAACAGCAATGGTGCTTTTGCCCTGATACAGCTTCAGTGAACAAACTTTTACCACCCTGCCACCCACAACACACACATGCACACACACTCATGGAAGTCTATATACCTACCAAAACTAAGTGCTACCTACACATTCTTTAGTTAGCAGTTTAATTTCCCTACTATAGGCAGACTTTCCTGGTCGGAAAGTTAAGCCATCATGAAACTTTCTCCATAAAAAAATTTCCTCTTAGTTCCAAATGAGAATTTACTTTTTCTCTTAGTTCCCAATGAGAATTTACTAACATGGAAAAGTCCCAAAGTATTACATTTGCTTCATACTTCCTTCCTACTATCATACTATTCCATAATGGTCAACAAAATCCTTTCTTTCAATAAATTATGATGTAGGAATAAAATCCAACTTTAGATTAAAAGTAACTGTTTTTATCTGCTCCAATTAGTGTTATTGGGATTTTTGGATTGAAGGAGTACACCAAAAATGCTGAAAGGTTAATGTAATTTTATGTGGTTTATACTGTCATGTTGTCCCTAGTCAACACACAGTCGGATGTTATCTCACTGTGGAAATAATTACACAGCATCACTGAAATCTCTGGAAAATGAGGGAATGAAAAAACGTAATTCCAGTTGTGTAGGAGCACATGAACTAGCACAAGTAACACAAACACAAAAATGCATAAATACATATATGTATATATGAATACTCATATACATATGCATATGTATATATGACATTATACATGTTTTGAAATCTTGATTGTCATCCAAAAATATTTTATGCAAAAAAGTCTTAGAAGAATACATTGGAAAAGTACCACTTTTACATTTTTCTACATATAAAAATGTTGCAAGTGATGTTTTTGTACAGTGTTCCCATATTGATCATATAGCAAAATATAAACATTAAATTATACCAAACTTTCCCTCTCCTAACCAAGAGTTTCTGTTTCTTTGTTTTTATGAGTGATTAAAAATTTTCAATTTCACGAGCAATTAAAAATTCCAAAATATTTTTCAATCTTGGATACATACTGATTAGGATCAATTAATTCCACATTTTCATTTTCCTGATTGATCATATATTTAAGGATGAATGTTTGCCATTTATTTAATATGTAAGATACCCAGAATTCCAGCATTTCACTCATACTACAATTTTTTAAGAGGCAAGCGCTGCCTTGAAGAGGTCCTGAATTTTGTGTGATAACTAACCATAATAATTGTTCAGAAAATAATTTATTTCTTTGTATATTTCTGTACCCTGTAGAAGGTCCTTTACACTCTGAAGTCTTTATGGGATTTTAAAATATCAACCTTAACAAATGCAGTTAGCAAAGTATATTTAGCCTGTTCAGAAAACAAAAATATTAGTAATAAAAGGACTTTCCTCTGAATCCTCTGTCATTTTAAGCCTAGCGACTGTGAAAAGGAGCACAGAATATTTCAGCAGTGTGCACCTCTCTGCCCCGAAATGGGATGAACGATGTTCACAAGACACCTAATATTGGAAGCCTGTGTTTTACGATCATATTCACTTCCCAGTTTTAGCTGGGCAGCATTCATAAGATTAAGATGGTAACTCAGTTAAAAAAATTGAAGAAAAAAGGATAGAATCCATAAAGGAAGAGTGAAACATTTTCTCTTTCACATTAAACTTGCTTCCTTTAAAAAATAGATCTTTGTTTAATCTCTATTTTAAGTATTGTTTATAGTCATTGTACGTAGCTTGAATATTATAGATAATATAAGAAAAAATGGCATTTAATCCTAAGTCTGAAATAGAACAAGCAGCACTATACTTTGTTCATTTATTTCCTTTAGTGCAATCTAAAAGTGGTGAGTCCAAGCTAAATCTGAGTTCTGCTTCACACATGTGCAGGGACATCAAACTCTCTTGTGTTCACTCTCTATTTTGGTGGGAAATGGAAGAATTAAAATGTGTGATGGGGTGTTAAATTGGGAAATTCCATCCCATAGCTGAGATGCCACAGACTAGAGGCTGTAATACATTGTCAGAAGGAGAAGCTGTGAGAAAAGTACGAAAGCAGGCAGTGAAGAGAACTAATGCTACCCTTGTAAGTAACTCCAGACCCCTCTGTGAGTGAAAGACACTTACAGTGCAGCAACCCAAAGTGAACCTGAGGAAGCAATTCCATGTTGTGCAATTGATTTTTTTTTTTGGTACCGGAGATCTAACTCGGGTCCTTGGGCTTGCAAGGCAGGCAGAGAAACCACTGAGCTAAATCCCGGGCCCGAGGTTGTGCAATTGAAAATGAACTCTGCCAAAGGGCCAAAGGGAACCCGCTAGATAAAACCTGTGCAAAACAATGCGAATTGGCATGGGTTAAAATGCCTAAAAATCAGAAATTAAGAGGACAGTGATTGCCATCCAATGACAAATGCTGCCTGCCTGGGAATAGGATTAATCCATGGAGATCCTAGCTGAAAGACTGTGAAGAAGCTGTGAACACACCCATGAGAGCGTAAACTCATCTTACTATACCAAACAACCTACTTGGCAGCTACTGTTCCCGCTCCTAAAAGCTACAAGTTTCAGTGCAGTAGCGATGGGAGAGGAGAGAGAAGAGGACATCCAGGGAGGAAGGACCCTTCCCTCGCTGGTGGGGATACGTTGAGGAATAAGTGTGGCTTTCTAATTAGGATTTAATTCTGAAAACCGTAGTAGAATGTACATTTGATTTCTGAACCCAGACTCCTTAAAGTTTAAAGCGACTGTGAGATTCTCTCTTACTGTGATCCCTTACCTTGATGCACAAAACCTTTGTAATGAACCTGTATAAGGTTCATTTAACCGTGGATACAATGTAATATTCCAGTGAATATTAAAAAGAATACAGGAGACTGAATAAAACTCTGTTTTGATAACATTATTTGTTCAATTCTGATACAACATATAATTTATGATTTTGATAACATTTTTGGCAATATGACTTAATATAAATTATTTTTATTAGTTTACAAAGAAGAGAGAAAACACTTTTCTTTGTAATTACATTCTGAAGTATCAAAAGTCAACAATGTCCCTGACATAAGTATGCTCTTATATGATTATCTTAATCATTACTATCATTTCTTATTTTATTATCTATTTTTTATATTTATTAAAGAACAATGTGAATTGAAATAATTTAATTTTATTTACAATTAGCAACTGGAAGTTATATAGTCATTCTGTAGAGCAGAGTAAGATAAAAATAGCATTATGATAAAATAGTAAAAAGCTCAATAGAACAATGAAATATTATCATAAAAATGTGTTTTTACATTAAATATACCTGTATTCATTAAGGGTTAGTAGTGATACTGGTTTATCAAAAATATTTGAAAAATAATAGTATACCTTAAAGATATAGGGTTTTTTTTTACATGAACTGTAGGAAATGGAACAAAATCTTCAAGGGCTAAAACAGCCTCTCAACCTCCACCACATCCCCCCTTCAAACTTTTTGCATAATTCTCTAAAGTTCTGTAAAATAAATTTAAGATACTCTGTATTATAAACTAATACACTCTTCTGGATAAGTCTTCCTGGAGTGAGAGAAAAGACAAATGTGGAAATAGATAAATACGAATGGCAATGATGATTAAGTGCTTTCAATCTGCTGGATATCTGAGTATAAGTATTGTACTGTTTTGTGACAATTACCACTACCTGAAGCTTTGCAAAGCATATATTGATTCTCTCCTCACGTTTGTGGATCTAGGTGTTCTATTCCAGTCTCTCAAATGAAATTGAGGTGTCAGATGGGCCTGAGGTTTAATAAGCTCTTCCCAGGCCCCGTAGTCATTGGCAGAATTTATATCCTTGCATTGGGAGTGATCATGACGGTAGACTTCTTTAAAGCAAGCAAAAGAAAAAACTGGAAGGGTGAGAGGGAGAGACAAAGAATGGGAAAAGACTTTTTCTTCCAGTCTCTCATCTTTATATCCTATTTCAAAGGGCTCAACTAGTATAGTCAGAGTCATCGAGAGTAATCTCTCTCGTAATTAGAGACCTTGCTCACGTGCGTAAAATCCCTTTGCCATGCAACACAACATAATCATAGAAATGACCACTTCCCATACTCAGAGTCTCTGCTTATACTCAAGGTGGAGCACACACGATGCGGTGTGCACATGTTGGGATAGGAATTTGAGGAGCCAACTTGGAGATCTATCTCCTCCTCCTTGCCTTCTGTTAACAATGGAATTTAACGCTTTACCGTATGATTACTTATAGAGAGCTAATAATGTATAACTTCTAGGTTTTGCTTTTTTTTTTTTTTTTTTTTTTTCAGTACCGGGAACCTAACTCTGGGTCTTGAGCTTGTAAGGCAGGCGTGGTGCCAGTGAGCTAAATCCCTGACCCTTCTAGGTTTTGTTTCTAAGTAGACTTTATACAGCAGATGCAGCAAAATAAAATTAAAGATTCTTAGTTGCATCAATTTTTGTAAAAGATGAGGAAATACTAATTATAGTTATTTTATATATATATACATACATATATATATTTATTATTATTATTTTTTGGTACTGGGGATTGAACTTGGGACCTTGCGCTTGTGAGGCAGGCGGCAGCACCACTGAGCTAAATCCCCACCCCACTGATTGTATTTATATTGAAGCAAATACAGCAATATGATAATACTGAACAATTTTTGCATGGATTCTGAGATATAAGGGTATTCAAAATCCCCTGCTCTTTAAGAGCTTCAGTGTTGTTCCCCCAACCACCAAGCACCCCATTGTTGAACTATTCCTGATCTTTTCCTTTATATCTATGTGGGTGAGGAGGAGTTAGACACTTTGTGGTCAATTGGTAGGAGAACTATAGAACAGATATGAGACTATGGTATCTAAAAAAGTTAACAAGTGGAAACACAATTAGAAAACACTGCTATAATGGGAAAAAACCCTAAGTTTGTTTTTGAAATACAGAAGAAATAAAAAGATAGTTGGATAATCATCAAACTTAATCCTAAAAATTTTAGATGATTGTGTTACAGAAAGGAAAACTAAGTTTAAAAAACAATGACAAGTAAAAATCATTTTATTACATTAAAATATTCAACTTTATTGCTCAAAATTAACGAAAGGAAAATTGTAGTGCTCATGCTCTACTCACTCCTATGTCTTATGGCCTTTCCCACACTATTTCAGAGATGTACCTGGGATAGTCTCAGGAGGAAAAGTAATTATACTTCCACCTGAATCTTAAGCATTGAAAAAATGTAATCGTTTTTATATTGTTAGTATACTTTTTTCCCCTCTAATTTTGAATGTTCATCTAGAAACATGAATTGATCCGTGTGCCATGGTATACACATGCTATCCTATCTACTGGGGAGGCTGTGGCAGGAGGCTTGCAAGTTTGTATCCAGTATAGACAACTTAGCAAGACTGTGCTTACAATAAAAATAAAATAAGGTTTTTTTTAAGGGCTGGAATGTAACTCAGTGGTAGAGTGCCTGCCTAGCATGCATTCAATCACCAATACTACAAAAATAATAACATTCATACATACATACATATATAAAATAAAAGTAATTCAAACTGAAAAAATTCAATATTTATATTTACAGACAAAGCCATTCATTCAAAACAATAGTACAATTTTTACTGATTCATATCACTGCAAACTATAATTGTTTGATTGTTAGGTGTATTAATTAGACTGTACTATGACAATAGTTGTCAGAGCTGAATTCTGAGCTGTATTTCTTTTTGTAATTAGCAGATTTTTTGGTTTGTTTGTGCAGCTGCACAGTATGTCAACAAATTCTGTCAGGAAACTTCTGAAAGAAAAGTTCACTGATAAACCCATGTGTTAAAATATGTTGTTGCTTAAAAACATTTGAGGAATACAAGATTTAACAACCTGAAGAAATAAAATAATACGAATTTTGTAACATTAAAATGTTCACAGTTAGGCAATAGAGTTACTTTTATATGTCCAAAACTTAAGAACATAAAATTGCAAGGTATAAAATCAATACTGTTTACTATAAAAAAATAAAAAAGAGTACAAAATTCTTACATCAGGTTGACATGTCATAACTGGGCACATTTTATCTATTACAGCGAGTAAAACAGAGATAATTGTGATGTGACCATATAAAATTTTGCATTAATTGTAAACCACATATTTTACTCAAACTAAAATCCAAAATCATACCTAGCTCAAATATTAGAACTTAAATACAATAGCCCTGATAATTGGTAGTTGAGACATAATCCTTTCTTTTGTTATATAATAATCTTGTAAATTTACTGCCTCATTAAGGGAAATTAAAGAAATTCCGCAAATTTATGTTACTACAGTTCATAGTGAATATCGAGAATCATTTAAAGGTTGAATGATTATCCCTTATTCAGTGTGAATACATAAGAGTCTCTGTATTGATATTTGTAATTCTGTTCATCTAAAATACCCTGAACCAAATATCCTAACACACACACACACACACACACACACACAAACACACACAAACACAGATATACAGCACATATTATTTTTAGAGTGCATGACTTATAGATCATTATAATTCAAAAACTCAAAATTGTCACCAAGTTTTAGATTTATCTGCAAATGGAGAATTTATGTGTTTAAATTTTAGACATTGCTTACAATTTTTGGATTAAATAAATGAAAATAAACTAGCTAAGTCTATTAAGATGTAATGATATTTTAATTAAACTATTTATATGAAACTACAATTTATAAAGTAGGCTCTTGTAACATGTATTTGAAATTTTATGCATTAAAATATTAGCCAAATATCTTATTAAGTTGCATTCAATTTTAAATAATGGCCTTTAAATAATTGTCATATTTTGCATAAATTTGTATTAGAAATATTCTCTGATGTGGTCATATTGTATTTTAAAAATTAATCAAATACAGTTTAGATAGTTTGTACAGTCTTACATGCTATGTACATAGGTATAAAGTCAAGCTATTTTTTTTTTACAATCCCCGAACAAATCTTTACAAGTAAGCCACAGTAATAAGTGAGGAAATTGGTGACTATATTTAAATTTCTCAAGTACAGAGCTAACTAGAAGTTGGCAAAATTAGAGGACAATCTCTCCCTAATAGTATATGGTCCATTCATTCTTACTGTTAATACTGATAAGGTATAATTTGTTTACACCATCATATAATTAATTTTCTACTTCTTTGCTCTTTTTTAATCTTTTCACTTTCTGTGCCTTTTTGTCAGTATTTGAATATTCTAGTTAATTTTTCTAGTTTTATACTTTCTGAAACTTTAGACCTTTATTAAACGTTTGCACATTTTCACGACTATTTCCAGTGTGAGGTAAAACAAAGGTCTCAGTGCTACTCTGATTGTCCTAGCATGGGAAAGGCCTGGGCTTGCATCAATGCTACTACTGATGAAGCATCTTACTTTATCACCTATTTTTACTAATCTCAGAAACTCTACATCAAATTAAAAAAAAAAGGGGGGGGTCGGGGATTTGGCTCAGTGATTTTGCGGCCTGCCTCACAAGCGCACGGACCCAAGTTCAATTCCCAGTACCAAAAAAAGAAACCCTGCATCATACAATATTTACCTCCATCTACATAAGCAAAAGATATTTCATCTCTGAAAAATCATGTTAAAACTGTTACAGTTTTAGACATACAGGTTTTTGGCAAAATAATACATAATGTTCTTATGTGCCACTATCACAATTTTTCTTTTGCTTAAATTCCTTTATTGGTACATTTTAGGTATACAATATGTTTACATTTATCATTGGGTGCTTGGACCTGTACATGACGTATCTTGGTTCTTTCTTTTCTTCATTCCCTGTGCTCCCTTCCCTATTTACAAAGATTTTGGTTCAATTATTTCCTTTTCATAATTTTTCCTTTCCCTTCTTTCTTTTCCCCTTCCGCTTCCACTTCCCCTACCATTTCGGACCTTTTCTTCCTATTTCAAATTATCAATTATTTCTTTTAATCATTTTAATCCTTACTTATGTTATTTACACTTTCAGTTTCTCACACTAGAGAAACTATTC
>NW_004624745.1:12482439-12501919 GCF_000247695.1 Heterocephalus glaber | reverse complement strand
CACTATGAGCGCAATCTCTGCTGTTATCTGAGAAATTATTTCTGATTTCATTTTTTCCAGATCCCCTTTTGTTGCCAGTTCAGTGGGTTCAGGTGGTTGAGTATCAGAGTGTTCCATCCCATTTATCTTTGGGGTTGCTGTAGGTGATCTGGAAATCTGGTTTTGAGACTTATTTACGTGTCTTCTCATTTCATCCTGGGGGAGGGTGTGTGCTGTTCATGCCCACATGGCTCACTTCCCCTAAGCTGGGCAATGTGGGACAGTGGCTCAGAAGCCCCTTCCTCTGGGCCAGGATCAGCAGGACAGGGAAGTTGCCCAGAAGCCCCTTCCTCTAAGCTGGGAGCAGTGGGACAGCAGCTCAGAAGCCCCTTCCTCTGGGCCGGGAGTGGTGGGATGGATAGTGGCCTGGAAGCCACTTCCCTGCCCTGGGTGTGGTGGGATGGATGGTGGCCCAGAAGCTCCTTCCTCTCTTGACCCTTTTCTATGATGACAGTTTCTTCATAAAAAATGAGACAACAAAGGCAGAATATGTGGTAGTGGCTCTATATCAGATAGTTAAAAATCCTCACTTGTGCCTGGGACTAGTGCTCAGCCAGCAAAACTTATAGCTCTAACCAGAGCTCTACACCCAGTAAGAGAAAAAGGGTCAATTTTTATGCAGATTCAAAATATGCTTTCCTTGTATTGCATGCCCACACAGCCATATAAAAAGAAAAAAAATTACTTGACAGCCAATGGATCTCTTATAAAATATTGTAAGGATATAGAAAAACTTTTATCTTCTGTCTTTATGCCCTCTAAAATAATGATAATTCATTATAAAAGACACCAAAAAAAACTTGACAGAATAGCTTGAGATAATCAACTGGCTGATACAGCTACAAAAAGAGCTACTTGAGGGCCCCCTCTTCAGGCCTCCCTGATCTGAAAAGGGTCACTCAAGCATACCCAACCCAAATACTCTCAGTCAAAAGTTGAGTGGTCTCTCTCCCATGGATGCCAATTTCTTCTATCAGGATGGATACAGTCAGATGATGGTAAATTGTTCCTTCCTGGTACTACACAGTGAAAAATTATTAAATCATTTCATCAAACCTTTAACTTAGAGAGAAACAAGACCCACCAGATGAACTCATAATTAATCTTAAAGAAAAGACTCTCTCAGATGATACAACAGATACTTAAGTCTTGTAAACTTTGTGCAAAACAAATCCTCTCAACCAAACTATAGTCCCTCCAGGTATACAAAGACATGGTAAGTAACCTGAAGAGGATCGACAACTTTATTTTACTCATATACCAAAAAATTTCAGACTCCAATACTTATTGGTCTGTGTAAATACTTTCACAAACTGGGTTGAGGCCTTTCCTTACAAAACAAAAATTTTCAAGAGGTGGTTAAGAATTTGGTTTCAAAAATTATTCCCAGGTTTAAACTTCCTAAGAGGTTACAGAGTGATAATGGACCTTCGTTTAAAGTGACAGTCACACAAGGTGTCTCTCAGGCACTGGGCATACTCTATCACTTGCAGTGTGCTGGAAGCCCACCATAATCAAAAAAGGTAAAAAACCAAACAAACAAATAAACAAATGAGATCTTAAAGAGATATCTTCACAAAATGGCTCAAAAAACTCACCTATATTGATCTTATTTACTGCCATTAGCCCTTATCAAAATAAAAAATACACACCAAATCCTGGGTCTCAGTCCATTTAAAATGCTCTATGGACATCCTTTTCTCCCTAATGATTTTTTCTTTGATTAAAAAAAACAGATGCCTTATTAAAATATGTCACCTCCCTGGCTAAATTCCAACAGACTCTCCAATAGTCCCTGAAAGCTCAGCCCAGAAAAAAACCCCCATATTTCAACCTAGAGACTTGATACTGGCAAAGTCTCTTCCATCATCATCTCTTTCCCTAGGGCCAACATGGATAAAACCATACATCATGATCCTGAGGACTCCATCAGCAGTCAAGTAACAGGCCTGGACTCACACCTGAGTCAAGCTCTGAAAACCAGAGACTGTTGTTGAGTGTGAACAACCACCCAAATACTCCTGTAAAACCATAAAAGTCTTAAAGTTCTTGTTCAAATAAAGGCCAAGCACTCAGATTAATAATCTAAGATGTTATCCCTGGCTCTTTTGTTATTTACCTTACCATTTAAAGGACAACACAATTCTTTCCTAATATAGACACAAAAATATACAACATTGCTAAAACAAACATCTTGCTAGATATGTGGCCTGCTCCCCTTGTCAAATTCATCAAGACTTCCTTGGTAGTAGATATTCCAACTTCAAAGAGATGATTAAAATGAACTACAAAACTATATAAATGAGACGAGACAGGTCAGTGATTTATAGCTTAGCCCACCATTACAAAATAGCTGAGTGGCCCATAAACTCCACCCTTAATGATTCTAAACATAAAGATTTTCTAAAAGTGCCAAGACAGCTTCTTTACAGACACTAATAAACCCCTATTAAATAAAAATAAAGACCCTATCATGAGAGCGAACAATCACAGATATAAAGATGGTTACTTCCAGATATGAGATGATTATATGTGGTTAACTCCTAGCATAGGACGGCTTAGTTAAGAAAAAAAAAAAGCCCCATTATGTTAGAAACAAAAAAATCCCTCTGATTCTCACTGGCCTAACTCTATAAATACCTGAGATAGACACTCCTTAAACAATGTATACATAGTATAGTTTTACAGATTAAAGACTGGTTTACCTCAGATTGGTTAAATCACCCTGGTCTTAGATAAAAAGCCCCCAATGACACTCACTGGTCCCACAAAACCAATTTGTGGCCCTGGCTACCACCTAAATAGAGAGATACAAGCTGAGGTTTCCATGGTTACAAGGCAGTATGTCAAAAATATTGACAAACTTGCCAACTTACCCCACCTACAACACCGATGGTCTAAAAGCATGTTTCACTGGTATGCTCATTAACCTCCATCTTTGTCCCTTTCTTAGGATTAAAAGATGTTGTACAACACATTGAGGCCTTAACTAATTACACTCAACAGGCCTTAAATGAAACTTCAACTGGTCACTCTCTTTTAAGTAAAGAGATAAAATTATTGAGACAAGTCATCCTCAAAAAATCAAATGGCGCTAGATATCTTAACAACAAAAAGAGATACCTGTAAATTATAAAAGCAAAATGTTATGTACACATTTCTGACATGTCTGCTTAATATCTCAATGGCTTTTCAATATATTAAGCAATATGGGCCGGGGATTTAGCTCAGTGGTTTTGCCAATTGCTGCACAAACGCAAGGACCTGTGTTCGATCCCCAGTACCAAAAAAAAAAAAAAAAAAGATATTAAACAATAGATTAAGGCCATGTCAGATTCTGAGATTCCCTGAGACTTCTCCTTATCCTCCCTGTAAAGGCTATTACTAGCTCTTCCTGGTAAAAACATCTGTTGGCTGTACTCATAATATTCCTATTGATCTTATTGTTTGGCCCATATATACTTAACTATCTTTCTGGCCTTGCCTCCTCCAGACTTAAAGCTATATGCCTACCTATGATAAAAATTCCTGATGCTTATCAAGGATCTTTAGATAAACCTTCTAAATGGTATCTCTGACTGCCAACCACAACTACAACCCCCTTCACCCTAATGTAGCTAGAGCGGTCATCATCCCTTGACCCCTCACAGCAGTTGGAGACATTTCTTCAGAGGAGGGAATATTATAGATATATGAGCTAGGTAAAAATATTATAGGCAGTCAGATAGGGCTAAGTCCTCGAGAGGGCCAGGACAAAGGTAAAACACACCAGAGCTGCACATTGGGTAAAAACCAGGCCTCAAGCTGGAGACAAGATGACCAGACCCACATACTTCTTCAAAGAACTGGGCTTAATAAATTATAGATAGGCATTGACCACCCTGGTGGGTAACCAGAAGCCTCTAGACCCACCATCTCCTAGGAAAATCCTTGTTCTTTCCATCCATTCTTGCTATGTAACTTGCTTCCCAATTAGACCACCATTACCTAAGTGACTATACTTTCAACCTAAATCTATGTTCATGGCTGTGACCCACATTATACCCATGTGAGTTTCACCCTATAAAACTTCTCTGTAAAGTGAGGTCCTTGGGCTACCCACTCAGGACCCCTCCTGTCCTCAGGAGCTTTCCTATCAATAAATATCTTCCTACTTTTAACCTCTATCATTCCTAAGACTCATTCTTCAATTTCTAGAAAACAAGAACTCAGCATATCATATAGTTGACAGGTTGGGAGATATAATATTTCATATTTCATATTTCCTGCAGCAACATGATTGGATAAAAGCCTGTTATTAAGTATGTCTTTCACAAATATTCTATCTATGACCTCTCTTTTCATTACATTCTTTTCACAGTGCTTTTTATAGTGCAGAATTTTTATCTTTTTAAAGTCCACGATTTTGGTATTCTATGTAAAATTTCATTACCAAATGTAAGATCAAATAGATATCCTCATATGGTTCTAGAAGCTCTGTAGTTTCCTGTATTTATATTGATGTTTCTGAGACACTTTGAGTAGATTTTTCTGAAATTTGCAATGTACATATGTAGGTTTTACCATGTCTATGTTCAAATATTTCAGTACTTTTGTTCAAATAACCATCTTATTTCCAATTGCCTTGGGTCTCTTCAAGTTACAATGAACTGTTTTGTGTGTATATTTTAGGGCCTTATAATTCTGGTTAATTGATCTATATGTATGATTTTTCCCAATATGATAGTGTCTTGATTGTTGCAGTTTTAGTAAATATGGAACCCATTAATCTCCATCCTCTGATTTTACTTTTTTTTTGTAAAATTATCTTAGCTCATGTAGGACTTGTGCCATTCCATATAAAAGGCAAATCAGTTTGTCAGTATCTATAAAACAAGTCAAAGGAATTTTGGTTGGGATCACATTGAATCTAAAGATACAGGTAAGAAAAATTCACATTTTTACATATTTAGTTTTCATTTCATAAATATAGAATAACAATCTATTTCTTTAGATTTTCTTTGATTTTTCCCTCACTTTGAAATTCTTGCATATAAGTTCTCACATATAAATTTCCTTTCTTTATATTTAAATATTTAACTTATGATACTATAGTCAATGGTTTTTAAATTCTAACTGGCCATTGTTTGTAAAAGAAAAGTAATTGACATTTATACTGAAACCATATAAATTAGTTTCCTAAGGCTGCCTAAACAAAGAACTATAAGCTGAGTGTTTAAAACAACAAGATATTTATTCTATCAATCTGGAGGTAGAAGTTCAAATGGAAGATGCTGGTAAAACTGTGATTCTTTTGAGAATCCTTCTCTGCTTCTTTCTAAATTCAGATGTTGGCTTTCAGTCCTTGACCTACTTTGACTTGCATCTACATGACTCCAGTCTTTGTCTCTGTTGTCACATAAAGTTCTTCAAATTTGTGTGTGTCAAATTTGCCCCATCCTGTGATTACACCAGTAGTGTTGGTTTAAATGCCACCCTAGTGCCAGGAGCACTTGTAACTCATTACTCAGGAGGCTAAGGTGGAAGGTTTGGGAGTTTGAGGACAGCAGAGGAAGTTCAATGACATCTTGTCTCCAAAAAATTACTCTATAAAAATGAAAATAAAAATTTCACCCAAGTGACTTCAGATTTAGTCAATCATATCTGAAAAGATTTTATTTTCAAATAACGTAACAGTTATAAGTATGTTCCTTAAAGTTTCAACATATCTTTTACAAGGGTATGCAATTCCATTCATAATGGTATATATCCCCTGACACTGCTATCCCTGCTGGGTAATTACAAGCATGCTTGGTTTGAATTTCTGTGATGTTCTAGAGAGATAATCATTTCACTTGCAAACAAAGATCATTTCCCCCCCTATGTTTTACTTCCTTTGTTGTCTTGTTGCATTA
Source organism: Heterocephalus glaber (assembly GCF_000247695.1). Next base: position 12,495,986 of record NW_004624745.1, on the reverse strand, counting down.
GGTAGAGCTTCCAATAGGATATTAAGAAGGGATGCTGAGTGTCATTGAATTCCTGTCAGTCTTACAAAAAAATTCTATTTTCTTACCATTTATTTTGTTAACTGTAGATTGTTTATAGTGTTCTTAGTCAATTTGAGAATGTCTTCTTACTTTGCTAATTTGAATACAATTTTCATCATAACTAGGTTTTGCATTTTATCAAATGTCTGTTTTTTATTAACTGATAATATATTATTTTTCTTTATTACCCAATTTATATGATAGATTATTCTGATAGACTTTAGATAGTTTAATCAGCCTTACATACTTAAATATATCCCACTGGGTCATGGTGCATAATTCTTCTAGTATATAATTATTAGATGTGTTTTATTAACATTTGCTGAGTATTTTCATATTTTATTATGAGAGATGATTGTCTCCATTTTCCACAGTGTTTTTATTTGATTTTGTTACTAGAATAATTAGAATGTGCTTTTTCTGCTTCTGTTTTACGAAAGACTCTGTGGAATTTCATTGTTGATTCTTTCTTAAATGATGGGCCAAATTTACTAGTAAAATTTTTTGTGACAAGTGTTTTCTTTTTAAAAGGTTACTATTGATTTAAATCCTTTAAGAAATAGAAACCTAATTAATAAATAGAAACCTGTTTAAATTACCTAATTGTTTCCATTTTTGAAAGATTATATATTTTTGTAATCAATTTATTTAATTAGTCATAAAATTTACTACAGTATTATAGAACTCCTCACAATATACCTTTATTATTCTAGTTAACACATACCTATCAAATTCCTGCAGTCCTTTTTAAACAAAATTTTGTAAATATCTCTTTCAGAGCACTTTTTTCAAATCTTATACAAAAAAGTAATAAAAATATTATTATCTCTACAATTTCTGTTGTTTTATTTGCAATTTTTCTAGAAAAAACCCCAGGAGATGATAAAAATTAGTGGCATCAAGCACATTTCAGTTTTCAGAAAATGGATCCAATATTGCTTTAGTGTTGCATTAAGTTTGAAGATTGCTTTTTCTATGATGTGTATGATTTGAATTAATTGCTTCAAAGACACAAAATTTATATTATATATGACCTCTGCTTCTATTTAATGAAAAGCAAACTTATATATTATCTCTCCTCCTTTAAAAGTATGAAAATAAAAATATAACAACAAAAGTAATAGTAACAAAAATGTTGGATATTTACCATCCCTGCCCAAAACTAAGACATTTGACATTATGTTCTTGAAACACTCTTTTTCTATTGCCAAAATTTTGCCAAGTCAGAGAGTCATTGTGTGCAGACAAGAACCAAGACATTCAGACAAATACTATCAGAGAGGCCTTGGGAACTGTGCAAACTAGTGGTGTCTGTAGGACCTACTTTCTTGCCCATATTTTAAGGTAGCCATTTTTTCATGTGCTGGTCAAACAATGGAACAAAGGCAGGTAATGTCACTGCTATGTAGTGAAATATTTACATAGATAGATAGATGATAGATAGATAGATAGATAGATAGATAGATAGATGAGCCCCATTTTGAATTAACCTAGAGAGCTGCTGAGCAATTCATTTTCCTGGCCACTACTGACCCTGCTGGGTGGCACTGTTGACTGGTATGTATTTTTCATTGATTTTGCAAGATCATGCTGAAGATCTTTCCACACCTCCTGTGAGATTTTTCCAGGAGGGATTATTGACCTATATGCACCTACCATAGGATTTTGCCAGAAAGTACTCTTGGTCCTATACTCACTCTTGTGGATCTGCCTTTGCTAGTTAGTTGCAATCAATCCTGTCCTTTCCTGTTTCTACCTTTCGTTTAGCTTTAATAAATTTTGTCTCTCACAAAAGACATCTCTGGGTTTTTTTCTTTAGTCCCTTAGTAAGTTAATCCATTACCTCAGCACAAATGAGCTAAAGACAAGACAATTTACACATCAACCCACAGGCCAGAAAATCTCCCATGATTATTGACATTATGGAAATTGAATAAAAGGAGAAAATCTAGGTAACCATTCACTCTCTCATGTGTGGGAGGGCTGGAAGCTAACATGGATTTTTCTGAAATACTGCATAAGTATGAGGATGCCCTGGGAAATGCTCTCAAGACTAAAGAGAGAGTATTTCTGCTTGTTAGTAAGTAAAATGCTTTAAAACAAAAGAGATATCTGTGTAAGAGTGCAGTGGCAATGGATTTCCCCTTTCTCACATCTGCAGTCCTTGAGGTTGAAGCTCTAGCCCATGCCACATGCCATGTGAGTACTGGAGGAAGAGAGCTATTATAGTCCTATAAAAGCAAGAAGTGGAAGTGGTAGAAGTGGACACCACCAGAAAGGTGGCACCTGAGAGGAAGAGTCTGGGCCACCGGGCAGACCACCCAATGCACCACAAACCCAGGCCAGTACACAGAGTAAGTCAGGCTACAAAGCTGCATTCCAGGTGCAAACAAGACTTCTGGGTTGCACACAGACCTGCACAAGGTCATGGCAGCTGACAAGACTGGGGTTGACTCCTCTCTCAGGATATCACAGCAGTGAAAATATGCATTTTTGAGTGCCTGTGAGGAGTTAATGAGAACCCATTAGGAACATCTTGGCAGATTGGTAAATTTACTTTAGAATTTTATAGTTTAAGTTGATATTTTTGTTTAGTTGACATGCCTAAAACATGTCAGGTGAAGGGCTTTAAACTGCAATTAGAATTCCCTTTCTCTTTTGCTGGTTTCTGCTTGTGGTAAGATAATTTTGTCATTTAAAGTCATGTGAAGAAACCTCTTCCAATTACAGCCCACATTCTAATCACACAGTAAGTTAGGAACACATGAATGGATTAATTCACTTATGATTATAAAGTCCCTAGATTCAATCACCTTCTAAAAGCATCAGCTCTAAACAAGGGAATCTTTGGGGAGGGCTTTCTAAATCTAAACCATAACACTGGGTAAATTAATAAAAATTCTTCCCAAGAGTACTGAGTATTTCATCATCAACAGTGCTGATTCTTCTTTGAAGAATTTATAATCAAATTACTGGGAAAGACTCTGAATTCTAGACAAATTAGTTGTTTCTTTGATTATCTTTGATAAAAATTTGTTATGACAAGTGTTTTTTATTTCAAAACTGCTATATAACCCCGATTTATTTTGGCCAGAATTAATTCTACAAAAGCCCAACTTTTTAAAAATTGTGTTTATTTTTTGTTTTTACAGTTTTTATATTTTATTGATATATGTTTGCATTACATAATGAAGACATATAGTTTCTCTTATATGAGAAACCCAAAATATAACTAAAGAGCAAAATGAAAGATAAATAATATGAAGTAGGGAGATAGGTGTTTTTCAAAGGGGGAAGAGATGAAGAGATGGAGGGAGTGGGGAGAGCGGGAATGGAAAGGGGATGAAAAAGTTGAAATGTCTTAGGTTCACATACCATCTCCCCACAGGGATGTAATCATTATGCAATTCTAACATGGAGATCTCATCCAATGTTTTATGATGTTTGCCATCAGTCACAAAATAGATAAAATTAAACTTAACAACAGATGCCAAGTAGAATAAACCTAAGAGGTGCTACTCCTTGTGAAATACTTTTTTTTACTTAAATGTAGTTAACAGTTTTATGGCACTGATTCTCATAACATCAATCCCCTCTGCTACAATTTGGGACCAGATGAGACCAAAAATGTGAACAGCATTCCAGTGATGAAGAACAAATGAAAAACATGGAAGTGTAAGAGCTGTCAATATTAAAAAGGAGTCACTTCTGACCCTACCAAAAACTAAATCCAAGAAGTTATAAAGAAAGTGTTCTTACGCATCAATGTATGAAGAAAATTACTGCAAATGACGCAGCAAAAAAGTTTGTCCTGAGTACATCTGAGCCTGATTTAACAGAACTGCCAAAGGAAAATCAGGTCTTGAGATGTTGACACTGAAAATGAATGTATAGACTAAGGACAAAGCTGAGTATTGGACTGTAATCCAGTAAAAACAGTAACTAAGTGAATTGAGGATGTGCAGTGAACTATCTTTGTTTTCCTTTACTATTCTCCAGGACATATGCAACTGTCTGCCTTAAAGCAATAGGAGCAAATGTTAAGCTAGAGCAACACCCGCTCTCATAAACACAGCTGAATAATTTCTCTATGGGCTTGAACTTAAATTTACCTTCATTTAATGACACTAACTGGCATGTCTTTTGCCTGGTATGAAAATAAATGAACATAACTAGACCCACATGAGGGATGCTGTGTTTGGTAGGCTTGCATTGCTATATTCCACATAGGTGGAAGAGAAGGAATACCTCCCTGCAAGTAAAGAAAAAAATGGCAGTAATATATCTTTATCTTCTGCAAATATAGCATGTACCTCACCATTCAAACTTCTAATGGTACTTAAGAATACTACCTGGAGAAACAGTCTTCTTTCTGGGTTAGCAGAGTCTGTCACAAACTGTTGTTCTCTGAATTGTTGTTCTGTGATTTGGTTGTAATGTATATTGTGGTGTGTCACCTGAGGGACAACATGAAACACAGGCATGATGATTGTGTAAGAGTGTTCAGGCTTATGGTAGGTGGAGTATATTATCCCTGAGAACAACTAAGACATTTGTCACCATGATCCTGAAATTCCCCATTTCTATTCCCAAGACTCTTGTCAAGTCAAGGAATCATTTGATAAACTGACAAGGACAAAAATATCTGGGCAACTGTTAACTGAGTATGTCAGAACCAGGCAAATTATTGTTATCTCTAGGATCTGGCTTCCAGATGGCTCATTATACAATGGAAGGAGACAGCTAATGATGTCACTGTTATGTAACTGTGTCTATAAAATCCACATTCCCTGCAGTAACCTAAAGAGCTGCTGACTGATTCAGCTTACTCATCACCATTCATCCTGCTGCTGATGTTCTTGACTGGTAGGTGACTCTCATGAATTTTGTCAGGTCTCATTGTATACCGTAACACACCTTCCATGAGGTTTTGTCACATGGGACTGTGAAATTGTGTCTGTACCTGAAGAGGGAATTTTTCCGGGGAGTGCTGTTGAACACACATGTGCTTCTCTTCAACCCTCCCTCAGTAGTGAGTTGCAGGTAACCTTGTTCTTCCCTGTTAGTGCACTTAGTTTACCTTGATAAACCTTGTCTTTTATAAAAGCAGTCTCTAGGTATTTTCTTCAGTCTCTTGTAAACTTACTTTTTTGGCCTAACAAACGTTTCATATGAGCATATACAGATGAGTAACTTATAATACTATCACTTACACGTGTGTAGTCTCATTTGATACAGTTGATATTTACAGATCATATCTACAAGATATGCAGTACTGTGTAAAAAGGTAGCTTTAAAATATGCCACATTCACAGCTTGAAATTTTGCTATAAAACATACATTTAAAGTGGTAAGGAATATATGATTGAAAGAAAATTAAATGTGATAGATTATTTTCCATGTTATTCATACTCTAGGATGTTTCCTTCTCTGAAGCTATACTTCAAGCATCAGTTTCATAGAATTTTAAAAGGACTACAGAGAGACATTAAGCTTAAGTAAACTTATTAATCTCTACATTTTTTGATTTATATGAAGGTATTCACTTTCTTGAATATTTATGCAAGGAGTTATTGCCATTCAGTGTGTATAAAGAAATTACACTTATCAGATTCAGAAAATATGCTGAAAGTATAAATATATAAAGCTAATTATAGCATAATTTAAAACTAAGTGAAAATCAAATAGCTTCACAAAGACACTTGAATAATATCTATTTTATAAAGCATAGTATAAAAAAAGTACTTTGCATATGTGTGGTTTGGCGAATATAAATTCAAGGACTTGAGGTCATGGTGAGTGAAAATGGAAGTATTTAGAATAAATTTGAGTATATTGAAACATTTATGAAGGAGGGCACATTTTAATTAATTAAAAATTACAAACTGTCATTTTGAGTGATCATATACTTTAATGTATCATATACTTTAATCTAGACCTGATAGAGTAATTTCTTAATGTTTTTAATGTAGGTTTTAAGCCAATACATAGCAAAAGGTAATTCTGACTAATATGGACAGTTGCTTTGTTTCCTACTTTCCTAATCAGCACAATGAGAATATAATGCTCTGTAATGAACTGAATTCATGTAAAGGCTGGTCCCTTAGAAGTAGGTCTCTTGGAAGAGAATCTAGGATATGGCAAAGCCTCTGTAGACAAGAGTTGATCTTAATCATGAGAATCAATCACTAATCTGTAGAAGTTCTCATCCAGATATATCCTTCCTTGATCTATCAAATAGTAAATATTTTATTAGGATTCTATTTTATAAAGCCCTAGAGTTATTTTATAGTTTGTAATAGAAATTTAAATATATAATACCTGTTTGCTAATTTGTTTTTTCTTTCACTTATTTAAATTTTTTTTCTTGTTTTCAAATTTAGGATCATAAAGAGATATTTGAATTACTTTAATCAGTTGTACAGTTGTAATGCCTAGGGATGAAATTGATGGGGAGTTTTCTTTCAGAAGATTTTTGCTTGCTGTTTTAGGTGCCCTAGGTGCTACTGACCTGAAAAAACATAAAAATTATTAGTTGTCCTAAAAGTTTTAGTAAAAAATAATTCTCAAGTATAAATAAGATAAAGATTTTATGAATTGCTATAATTTCATGCTCTCTTGGGGGGCTATTTCCCCCACCTAGAAGTAAAAGTAAGAAGGATATTATCTTAATTTCTCAGTTTGATGTCACCTTATAAAATTTCTAAAATCTTCTCACTGATTGCATAGATTTGTGTTCATTAAGTGTCAGGAGCTGTTGTTCCAATATCTCACATAGGAAAGTATAGGAAATTGGCTTTTTTTTGATGATTACTGAAATTCTCCAATATTGGCAAATATCTTCACCAAAATCTCCTTTTTAGTCTATCCCTACCAGCTTTCACTTTGTTGTCTATTTTTCCCTTGAGATATCCATGATTTTAATTCATTTCCAAAAACTATTTTGATACTTAAATTACTTAAATTATGTAATTATCTATAAAATCAAAATAAAATTTATTAATAAGGTTTTTATTCATGAAAGATCTTAAAGTGATTCAATTTCATCAAAAATTTGGCTTTCATCGTAATGATGTAAAAGTTTTTGGAAAGTATAAATTTATTGCTAAAACATTAACATAAAGTGCCAAAATGCATCAATAGTATTAATGAATTTGAAGAGAAAATCTTAATTTGCTTAACATTTAGATTTTATTGTAAAATGTGTCATTGCATAAGGCAACATCTATACATTTTTATGGGAGAAAGCTATGTACAATGATTCCGTTATATTTAGGATCTATTTTGGTGTAGCGTTTTGCAATTAGCTTGTGGCTATTTTAGTCATTATTTTATTTTCCAGTTACAAATATATTATTGGTAAAAGAGTTTTCCATGTTTATGGTGACATAATTTATAAAACACTTTTACCTACATTTTGAATTTAATATACATCATCTGAAAGGAAGACAAACACATCTTTATTTCCAGTCTATTAAAGGAGCATATTGACACTAAGAAATTGTCATATGTGATGTTTGGAGCAGTAGACATCAGTATAGGTTTAAATTGGATTTTCTTAATTTAGTCCACCATTCGTAGAATACCAATTTTTAATTTTAGCCAGACTTTTGGATACTTACCAAGGCTTATCTTTATTATACAGTGCTAACCTCATTTTTATATTACACATTTCCATCAACCAGACAGTCGTTTGCATTGCTGGAAGCAAAATAACTTTGTCTTTAATAATACAGGCTTATTTACAGAACTTTGAGTTTGTCCTGACAAGGGATATGTCATCAACAAAATTACACTGCATTTCAGTATACTTTTCAGTATACTTTACATCGCACTTTATCGTTTTGGTGGACATGTAGTTCTTATAAAAGTATATTATTCTCAACATAAGTAAAATGTCGGGGTACTTGACATTTCTTTTGTCCTTTTAACTTTCACAACAAATTGTAAACGACTTGGGCAATTTAGGTTTGGTCATCTTGATCTAAGCATTGCTTTTCATTCTAATAAGGGAATTGTATGCACTTCCTCTCACAGTACCAACTTCAGGAAATGACAGAACAGGTTCTTTTTGTGGAAAAATGAAAACAATATTTAGCACATTGTGCAGGAGACCTTACCTGAAAAGCCACAGTAAAACCTTCCCCACATAAACATTAATTCTATGGATATATGCACAGTTTTAACAGGGTTCTGGCAAAAATATTTTTGGGAGATGTTCCTCCTTGAAAAAATTTTATTAATTCAGCAGTTCTGCAATATATCCTTACCAATCCAATAATGTATACTCCAGCAGTATTACAATGTGCTAAGAACTCTTAGAAACTCCTGATACTGAGCCTTTCACAGACTTTGTAAATCAAACTCTTCATTTCAACATATATATGTTAAAGTTTGAGAGTGTTTTGACAGGAACTTTTGGGCATGGGTTTCATTATTAGTAAGCGGTTTTCAGTCTCTCTCCTGTGTGTGTGTGTGTAAAATAAGTTAATTCTTAAAACAATTTATCATTTTACCTTTAAGATATGTTATTAATTTAAATTACTTTATTATGATATGAAGAATGACAGTTGCTTCTAAATAGATATTTCTTTTGCTCTGTGTAATTCTGGTCCATTAAATTGAACAAACTTTTACCACTTAACTATATTTTCTGAATATCAAGCACTATGAAAGCAGTAACTCCCTCTCAGGTGTATCAGCATAGTCTAGTTGAGTGGTACATAGTCTGTTTCAAAGTACATGACACATAATTATCAGTAGGATAAGTATATGGAAGACGAGATAAAATAGAGTGCTGTTTAGTAATTATTTCCTTGGAAAGAGTTTAGGAAAGACTGCTTAAAATATTTGTTCATATCACTTGTAATATATATTTAAAACTTTCTATTCTAAAATTTTCTTGCATAAAATTCCTGGAGTTTTTTCAGTTATTGGTGATTAATAATTCCATCTACGTTAAGATTTAGAAAACAATATTGCCTTAAATAATAATTTTCTTAATTCACTTGGGAAAAATAAAGTTAAAAATTCAGACAAAACATTTTAATATATTTTACAATTCACTGTAAGGAAATCAAGTGGAGTGAGCAATTATATAACAGCCTTTCTGAACTTGAATGAGATCTTAAGTGTTCCAGTCTGGAAAAAATCTATTGACAATATGATTTGGGATCTTGGATTCTTATTCTTTAGGGAATACATAAATGTAAAATACTTCCACCCACTAATAAACTGGAACCTCTTATCCAATTGCATGAATCTTTACAGTGCTCATAATGTACACTCTTATACAAATTTAACTGTTTTTCCTCTCTTCTGTCATTGTTTTCCTCAATTAAAAATTATTTCACTTTAATATTCAATCATTGTTGCTACAAATCATCTCCTCATAAACAGAAATCAAGTTTTATTTCATATGGTTATGGTTATGCACAGTGAGGCACCATTTCTTTTTTTTTTTTGCTTGAATTCTTTTATTGATACATTTTAGATATACAATATGTTTACATTTATCATTGAGTGCTTGTTACTGTACATGATGTATCTTGGTTCTTATTTTTTCCCCATTGCCTGTGCACCCTTCACCCCTCCACCCTTTCTTAATCTCAAATGAAAGATGAATCATTCCCATGTAGTTTCAAATATTACAAAATGGTTTCTATCTTGTAAAATAGCCTTTAAAATATATTTACTGCAAAACGTAGAGTTCAATACATGCTTTTATACTTACAATGCTCGATTTGTTTATTATGAGATGTATCGATAGTAACTTCCTTCACATATTCTATTTCAAGAATAATGGTTATGAAGCAAATTATTTGACAATTTTTATTAACTAAATTAAAGGCTATGTATTCTTTACTGACAGAAAAATTAAAATGTCTAAAATGACTTTTTGTGTGGAAGAACCATTAAAACATTTTTCTGAGAAAATAACTTCTTGTCCTTAACATTTTATGGTAATTCAGTATAGTATATGTAATTTACTATCTATTTCTAGGAATATTAATGATACAGTTACCATTAATGCTCACATATTCTTCAAAGATTTAGTGGTATAACATTATGATCCCAAATATTAAAAGTTTTTAGTGACAGAAATCAAGCTAAAGCTATATTGTCCCAGACAAAATGAAAGACCTATAGTTGAATGACAGTGAGATAAAGCAACACAAGAGATTTATACAAATATCAGAGCAGTTGAAATGAATGATTCTCAGGTCCGCACCCTCATGCTCACATGAACCCTCTCTCTCACTACCTTTCCCCATGTCCTACCAACTTCCGTACACACATAAATACTCCCCTACACATTTATTTTCTTTCCAATTCTCTGGGGGGTTTTTGGTTTTTTTTTTTTTTTTTTGGTACCAGGGATTGAACTTGGGACCTTGTGCTTCCGTGGCAGGCGTCGGAACCACTGAGCTAAATCCCTGGCCCCTCCAATTCTTTTTAATTAAAACATCCTTTATACTCTTAAGTGAAATCAATAGGACACACATGTGTAAATACAAAATAGTTTCTCTGGTGTGAGAAACTGAAAGTGTAAATAAGGATTAAAATGATTAAAACAAATAAATGATAATTTGAAATAGGAAGATAAAGTCCAAAGGGGTAGGGGATGTGGGAGGGGAAGGGGAAAGGAAAAATTATGAGAAAAGAAAAAAATGAAAATGAAGTCTATGTAAATAGGGAAGGGCAGAGGGGGTGAAGGTTGCACAGGTAATGGGGAAAAAAAATAAGAACCAAGATACATCATGTACAGGTACAAGCACCCAATGATAAATGTAAACATATTGCATACCTAAAATGTACCAATAAAAGAATTTAAGGAAAAAAAACAAACATCCTTTATATGTCTTTTCTATGGTTTCTCACAACTATGGCTGGGTTTTTTGTATATATTCCTTTCTTTAAAGGCAATGACTGATTTGCTTCTAACCAATAGAATAAGGTAAAAATGGAAAGATTGGATGTAGATATGATATGTAAGTGTTCACATTAGAAAAGACTGGAATGTCTATTGTTTGAGGAGATACTGTCTTTTTGGTTTGACTCAGCAAAGAGGTATGTTGAATACCCAAGTAGCAAAATTTGAAAGCAGGCTCTGGGAATTGAAAATGGACTCCATTAAATAGCAAACAAGAAAAGGCACTTTCTCCCCCAACCATAATGAATTCCATTAACAAAACATTAACGAGTATAATCTTCACTCAAATTTCCAAATTAGGATCCAGCCCTGATGAATCTGTTGATTGAGTCCTTGCAAAAGGTCCTGATAGCCATTCTGGACCACTCAAATTCAAGTTGTAGAATAATAAATGAGTGCTATCTTTAGCTATTACATTTTTCACAATATTGTTACAAAGCAATAGGAAACTACTAAAGAACTATTACATCTTCCTTCTTAAGTATTTTCTCTTTGGTAGAGAAAAATCCTGCAATGTCTAATTCAATACTCTCAGTCTTAATTTCCAGGATAGTGAATATTGTGAGGTTTTCAGTCCATGAAGTTATAAGCCATAATCAAAAATATACTGAGAGCTTAAATTTAAGAAAAATCACAGTAAAAGATATATTTCAATTAACACCACTTTGAAATACTCCCCTTTACTTTGAACACACTTATCAAATTTTATCACTTTCTGAAATACAACTGGAATTCCTCTTTTGTATCTTCAGTATTCCTAGGGTGGCTGCTTTGATGTTCTTCATTCAAAGTATTTACCTTTCATGTTCATTTTGACTTTGGTCTAGGAAGCAGAGGAAGGGAACAGTGCCAGAGAGCAATTGAGGAGAAACCAGACAGAGACCCAGAAAACTATGCATCCATGACTGACCCAGACTGGCCAGAAGTGTGCACCACTATTGTGCAGTGCAAATCCCAAAGCCAATTGATTTAAATATGAAGTTTAAAGGTCACAAGAATCTTGAAGCTGTCTTAGCATAAAGTAATACCATATTAACAGCATATTGAGTAATATTTAAATTGTATTATATGCTGTTAGCTACATGACATTATACCCAACATGATTTATTGACAAGATAATTCAAAAATAAAAATCTGAGTAACTCCACCAGAAAAGTCATGTATAAGAGCTAAGTGAGAAAGTGAGACATCTAAAATGATCAAAGAGAAAATTAATAAATATCAACTAACAATAAAATGCTGAGAGAGAATAACAAAAATTATCATTTTTATCCATTTACTTCCTAGAGCACATTTGTAGATAGAAGAAAAAAAATGAAGAGGTAATAAGTTATGCAAATACCTGCATTTAAAAATACAATATATTAATATATGTATTTCTTTGGTAATATTATTAAATAATTAGTAAAATGGATATCCTGAAACTTACCATAAATTCAAAACAGTAGTTAATTGAATATTTTGAAATATCTGCAGCAACTATAAGTTTATATGAAAATATATATGATTTATATTGGTAACAAGTAATATTTTATCCTCACATTTTTCTAAATTGTTGCCTGCTTTCACTTAGGAAATAAGAAATTTCAATTAGTTATTAGTGAAAGAAATCTTGTTTTTACTTCCAAATTTACAACTCCTCTACAATCGAACCATGGTTAACAACTGACACCAACGTGTTGTGTGCCGGCTAAACACCTTTATGCTGTCTGGTGCCCCTTCTACATTTTCATAACCAAAAAGACATTAATAGGTACACACTCATGACTCAAGAACATTAGTCCACAAAGAGAGTCAGAAGTGAAGAAACACAGTGGAGGAATCAACTTTAACAAAAGACAGGAGCCGAGTTTATTTTTTTGTTGTTGTTAAATTCCTTTATTGGTACATTTTAGATATACAACACAATTACATTTCTCAATGGGAACTTGTACCTTTACAGGATGCATCTTGGTTCTTATATTTTCCTCATTCCTAGCCCTCCCTTCACCCCCTTCACGCTTCTCTATTTACAAAAACTTTATTCCATTTTTTCCATTTCTCATGATTTTCCTTTCCCCTGCCCCTCCCACTACCCCTACCGCTTTGGGCCTTTTCTTCCTATTTTGCATTAGTGATTATTCATTCTAATCATTGGTACATTTTAGGTATACAATATAAGGACATTCATCATTGGAAATTTGCACCTTTACATAATCTCTTTTGGTTCTTATTTTTCACCCTTGCCCAGACCTTCCTTCAACCCCCACATTTCTCCCTATTTACAAAGATTTTGTTCCAATTTTTCCATTTTCTCATATTAATCCCATTCCCTTCTATCCTTTCCCCTACCTCTCCCACTTCCTTCTCCTTTGCCCCTTTTCTTCCTATTTCACATTACCTATTATACATTTTAGTCCTTATTTACACTTTAAGTTTCTCACACTAGAGAAACTATTCAGTATTTATCCATGTGTGTCCTATTTATTTCACTTAAGAATATCGCCTCAATGTGCATCCACTTAGCTATAAATGTCTCTAATTTCTCATTTTTTATGGCTGAGTAGTACTCCAT
>NW_004624745.1:12457464-12471404 GCF_000247695.1 Heterocephalus glaber | reverse complement strand
TTGGGATGGCAGCGGGGGAGCTTCCTTCCTGGTTCTGGGACCAGCTGAGCTTCTCTTCCCTAGGAGCCTGGGATGGAGGTGGGGAGCTTCCTTCCGGGTGCTGGGACCAGCTCACCTTCTCTGCCCTAGGAGCCTGGGATGGAGGTGGGGAGCTTCCTTCCGGGTGCTGGGACCAGCTCACCTTCTCTGCCCTATGAGCCTGCAATGGCAGTGTGGGAGCTTCCTTTTGGGTGCTGGGACTGGCTGGGCTTCTCTGCCCTAGGAGCCTGGGATGGATGCGGGGAGGTTCCTAGTGGGTGCTGGGACCGGCTGAGCTTCTCTGCCCTAGGACCAGGCACATGTTTTACTTAAAATTCATAACATATGCATTGTAGTGTATCAGTTCATGTGACTATGAGGTCTATGAATTCTGTGTCTACATCAGCTGTTTAGTGCTGTAGTTCGAGAAGGCCAGAGATATAGACAAAAGGCTTGGAAACAGGAAGGATGAAGGGCTAAATTTCAATCTGAGTCCAAAGATGTGAGAAGCAAGAGCACAGAGAACAGAAGAGTAATGTCACAACATGAGCAATCTGGCAGATGGGAAGCAAATTCAACCCTTCTCTAGCTGTTTATTTGCTTCAAGCCTTTGTTGTATTAACTGCTTCCCACCTATTCTGCAAAGGTTCATGTTTTACACAGTATATTAGTCCAAATGGTAACGTCTTCTGGTAACAGCTGCATAAACACACACAGAAATAATGTTTAATTAGATATCTGGGCTTCCAGTGGCCTAGTCAAGTTGACATTAAAAAGTTAATCATCAAAAATATAAAATTGCTTTGTCTGTGTTAGAAAAGATGAGAAAGCAATACAGATGAATTAACATATTTGGGGAAAAATGAGTTGAAAAACTCTGAATTGAATGTGATACAGAAAAACAAAAATCCTCCACTCAATTATGTGTAAAAACATTACTATTTATCAAATAAATGATGATATTAACTTTATACCATAAATAAAAATACTAATAATTAGAGGGGTTTGAAAAATAAAAAAATCAAAATACTTAAGTAAAGTAACTAGAAGTGAAAAAAAAAAGATTGTATTTTCTAAAACACCTGTATTGTATTAATATAATCTAGATGTTTATAATGTAATGAAATTTTAGATAAAATTGCATAAGCATAAAATATAAAGATTTTCTGCATCTTAACTTGTAATATTATACATAAAACAAACATGAATTAATCAGAAAGAAAAGTAAGTTAAAAAGAATAAACTAATATTTAATGAAGAGCTTGTAGACTATATTAATATTCAAAAATCTTATAAAATTTGCTTAGTTTATAGTTTTATTAACATACATTATCTGATTTTACTTAAGACTACTAAATCCAATATTAAAATTTTATATCCATATTTAGTTTTTAAAAGTGGTCCTTAGTATTAAACAGTGTGATTGTACGATGAGAGGCCAATTTTTCTAATCTAATGATACATAATTTCAACTAAATCACATACCATGTGCTGTACAATGAGATACACTGAGAAGACATAGTAACCCTTTAGAGAAGACATAGTAACCCTACAAACTAAAATTCTAGAGAGGAGAGGGCCTTCCTTAATGAACTAATGATCCCTGACTTTAACCCTATCCATGAATACTCCATGAGGGATGTTAGTGAAGGTGAATATTTCAAGAGTGTTAAATTTCCTAATCAAAGAATAATTTAGGGAGTAGAAACCAGGTATTGCTCTCATGCAGGTCTAATGCATGGAATGAGAGCCTCTAAAAGTTTGAGACAATAGCTCAATTAAAAGGTGATGTAGAAGACTGGGTGCTGAGTCAGGAAATAAGAGTACAAGCTCCAAAGGTTCTTCTCTTTGTGTTCAATTTTTTTTTTCTATGCCAGAGAATCAAATGTATGTTTTCAATAATTTAATGGAACATGAAAAACTACATAACTACTAAGAAGCAAGTATTGGGGGACAGGGACTGAATGAATATTCAGGTGTTCATTTATCATTTCATTAAATAAATATGAATGTATTGAATAGATACAATAAAAAGAAGCATAGTCAAAACTTACTAGATAATGTGTTAGCTACGAGACATATGGAAACATAGTATGTGAAATTAATATCTATCCTATTTTTTCTAGTAGAGTGAACTTTGATACATTGTACCACATGTGCCCTTCTTTAATCTTCTCAGAGCTAAAAATGATTGATTTTGCCAAATTGTGCAAGTATTATTTTATAATACAGACAGAAAATAAGTGATAATTTTATTAAATTTTTTCTTTTTGGCTTCAAAAATAAAATGTGTTATTGTGTAAATAGTTATCTAAATAGTTGTACATTATTGGCACATGAGACTTTTACGGTGGCTCTTTATGTATGATAAATAAATGGATACAATTTTATTTGTGTCTCAGTGGCATTTAGCTCTATTTGAAAGCCTGACATTTTCATTTTAAATGCAGCTGAGTTCACCTTCCTCAGTATTCTGCTTATCTCAACCTTAAATTTTTAAATATTTTTTGTGAAGTTATCACCTGAATAGGTATGTATGCATTTTATTAAATGATTGAATCATATTGACAAAAATACAGAAAATTAAAAACAAGAAAAATGTGCATGTTTCATCATATTTAAGCATAAAATCAATTTTTTAGTTACGTTGTTTTCTGATCCTATGATTAGATACTGACAGAAAAAAACTTCATAGACATTTTCTGGTTTCATTTTTTTCCCCTGTACTTTGATTTCATACCTAATTACTAGTTTATTCTTTGCCCTTTGGGTCACTTTTCTAGTGCCTGACCCAGACCAAGGCCAAATAAATCAGCTTTCATTACTTCAACTCACTAAGGTTTTTCCATTAGTTCTGACTAGAGGTCTGATAAATAGAAGGTCACAGCTGTCAAAAGGAAGAACACTGTTGGCTAGCATTCATCAATCTCAATAAGATGTCTGATTCTTCTAAGTTTAGGTTATTTCTTAGTCAAACCAGAGGACATGCTATGACTTAAAAAATCGATTTTTACTGGTTTAAACACCTTGCTAATAAAACAATTCAGTATCTGAAGAGTCTATATCTTAAAGACCATCTCATTTCCAGCTTCTACTATTGATGTGCAAAATATTTTGTATGTAATTAGAGTTATAATTTATCTTAAAGGCACAAATGAAACTAAAATTGTTATTTTATTGTTCAGGCATGTACTCCCAAGTACTGTAGACCATTTATTATTCAAAAGGTATTGACGAATACTTTGAAATGATTTCATTTGATTTTTATATTAAATATAATACAACTACTGATTTATCCAGTGTAATCGATAAAAATGTTAAGTGATTACAAGTACAGCAATAAGTGATTTACAAGTATACATATTATTGTTCCAGAAATTATTATAGCAATTTCATGTAAATTTAAAAAACACATCCAATGAACAGTTATATTTTTCCTGGAAATAATCAGTTAAAATAAATTCAATTTAATTTATCTCATTTTCAAAATTTAATTTTGGAAATGGTTAATTTCAAATAATAAAATATTTAAAATGGATACACACTTTTCCTATATCATTATTTTCTCTTATTATCAAAATAACAAAACATCTAGATTTAATGAGTATAACTACTATTTTAGAAACATTAAAAAACGTATTTTTGCAATGTCAAACCCGAGATCTACTTTTCAACATCACATAAATACCCTGCATCAAATTCCACCAACTGATCCTTCTATAATCTGTCAATGAAAACTATTACACTTAAAATTTAACCCTTTTTAAACAGCAGAATTGTCTTCTAAGCATGCTGGTGATTTACATAAGCACCTAAGTAATAATTTAATATTTGAAATACACATATCTGTGGACTAGGAAACATTGTCAGTTCATCTTGCAAACCAAAAATCACTCCGGTCAAACACTAAAATACTAAATAGTTTTTAATTATTTAAACAACAGTGAGTGAAAATCATACAAATGCCATTATACCATGTTCCTGATTTATGTACATTATAACCAGTATTAAGTACCCTGAGCATAATTATTTTTCTTGTGATTTGATTTTAACCCTGAAGCTATTTTGACCTTTGGTGACTTCCTACAGAGATTTCACTGATTTTTATTTATTAGAAAACAAATTCAGTAAATTAATATTCACACTGTTTTGCATTACAATAAAGTAGTACTTTAAGATTCCAAGAGGGAAAGTTGATGATGTTGATAATAATAATAGAGACAATTCTCAACATTTTTTTCCACTATCTGGTACATATTTGCCATGCTTATTCTATATTTTAGTATCAATCTACTATGACTTTTCTTGATAATAGAGGTGAGGGATCGTGCTTGCATCCTCCTTGTCACTTTCCCAGTGCGAGGTCCCAGAGCCCACAGTGTAGTTCCTCAATTGCTTTGATCCCAAATGACACGTTGTCCTAGATCTGGAGGAATGCAGTCACCCAAAACACAGTGATACAGAAGTAGCTCTAAAAATTACAGACATATTTTATATTTAATATCTTAATGGCTGTTATGTATGTCACAAATATGTTTTTCATTTTGTTTTAAATCATAAAAGCAACACTGCAGCACTATGCATAGAAAAGGAGGTAAAAGCCTCTAAGTATCTTTTGAACCTAAGCTTCTCATGTTTTGGAATTTGAAACATTTAAATTGGTTTACATGGAGAGAGTTAAATAGGTAATTGTGATTGTTTTTGAAGGAACATGTTCTTTATCAGAAAACAATCATCTGTATCTTCAATACTGAAAGTGTAAATTATATTTTTCTAAAATAATCTGCAAGAAATATCTTAAAATACTGCAGAGAGCTTCCAGGTACAACTTTATGATGGAACGTATCCAGTTCAAATGTGTGATTCCTGAAATGTTTTATGAATGTGTGGCACTTCAACAAAAAAATGGTCCATTTAAAAAGTGAAACACAGTTTATTTATCCATTCTATTCACTTTTTAATGTGATTAAAAAATATTAACCTGAGATCTGTCTTTTCAATAAATATCTATGTGTACAGTACATGTTCTGCGTTGTCAATTACAAATACCTAGTTTGTATACAGAAGCTCTCTGGAGTGCTTGCCTATTGCATGACTGAAACATTATACACACTGAAAAGCAATGTAAAACTGCCCCTTGAACTACTCTCAGGCAAACACCATTGTAATTTCAGAAGACCGAATACTTTACATACCTCATATAATTTGAATTTATTTGTGTGTGTGTCTGTGTGTATGTGTGTGTGTGTGTGACTGACTTAATACACTTACCATAATTTCTTAAAGGTTTATCTTCAGGGTCTGACCCAGCTGGATTTTGTATTTTTAGTTATTAAATATTTTATTGTCCAATTATACCACACTGATTTTATACATTCATTCTCCAATGTACATTTAGTCTATTTCTATTGTAAATTATTGTAAATATTGACTATTGTAAATAATGCTGCAGTGAACATGTAGTTTTAGATTAAAATATATCTTGTCCTGTGAAGAATTAAATTTTCAATTTTATGAGACTTTGTCTTGATGTTTTTGGAGTGGTGAAGGTAACAATATTTTCAGTATACCACTAAAATGAGAAGCATTTCGTTTGGAATATTTAAAAGAAAACATTAATCATTGAAGTAATTCTATATTTGTAACCAATATGTCATTTTATGTCTCCTATTATTTTCTCTTAAGGAGAACAAGGTTCCATTTCATTTTTATTATGTCAATATGTAAAATTTCAGAGGTAGAAGATTTTAACTTTGCTGGATGAAGGACGTTTTAGTTAGCTCTTTCTTTACCTCATGTATCTGTTTGTCTTTATTTGCCCTTATATGCCAATCAAAAACATTGCATTAGTCACTGTTTTATAAGGTGTCAAACATGAATTGCTTGACACTGCAGTGGAAGAAACAGCAGTAGAATCAATTTGCATAAGTCAAATGTGACAAGAAACATTTTATGACACCTTCAGTAAAGTACTATTATAATTGTGTTTAATCAACATAGCTAATGAGGCAATATTTATTCATTTAATCTAAATTTTAAAAAGACTCTTCTAATAATTGTCAGTAAAAACATAAATGTTTCTTTCTAATCAAAACAATTTGAAGCTAATGTTGATTAATTGTAGTCTGAATTTAAAATGTGTACTATTCTGGGAAGTTTATTGTTATGGGTTATTATAGGTATAATTCCTAAGAAGCTATTGAAATCAGATTCATAATGATTGGTTTTTTATTGTTCTACTCATAAAGTGATGAGGTGCTTTCACTTTTCATATACTACAAAGTTGCTGTGGATGTAGAAGAGACTAATTATCCATTCTTAATCCAGTCTTACAGCCCTTTCTTAGTAAAAAGGGTTAATCATGAGCACATTGAAGAAAGAAATCAAAACTAAGGAAGTCCCCACATGTACAGGGTTTAACTTTCTGAATTTTCAGTTATCTGGGGTCAGTGATGGTCTGAAAATATTATTTTTCTTGACTCTCTTCAGACAGAGAGATGACTTTCACATAATTTGTTAAAGTACACTGCTATTCATGTTTTATTTTATTACTAATTATTGTTAATTCCTTACTAAGTTTAATTTATAAACTAACTTTTATATTAAGGCACATAGCAAAACAGAATCAGAGAACAGTACATCTTAAATCTATTGAAAACATAATCAAGTGATGCCGATCATTGTTCTGCTGAAAGTTTTCATTGTTCTCTAATGATTGCAGTTTATAGGTAACAAGTCATTTCAAAATTATTGACCTATACATCTTGAAACTTTCTATGTCATGTTAGTTTCTGTTTAATTGAACAAAAATTTGAGCATATAGTGTATTGCTTTATTTCTCTTTCTCTTTGGTCAAATAATGTACATTATCATTTTAAAATTGGGTCATAAAAATAACTCCAACATTTACTAAAGCAATATCTCATTGTACACTGCACACTGTGTAATTTCCATCTTACATTTGGGAAAGCAACTACATGAAAATGCTTTAACATTTATCTTACATGCTGTGAGAATTTTTGAAAACCAATTTACAAATATATGTACATATAGAATTCACTTTAAATTTTTGGCATGAAGTAAATCACCTATAAATTTATATGAAATTTAATTTTTTCCTAAAGAAAATCTTACCTAAACATTTGAGTAACTGAACAATAAAGATTTTAATAGCATTTCTATATCTAGACTAAGACTAAAATATAGCTTCATGGGATAATATTGCAACAAAAAGACCTTTTAGTGTTTTATAGCTCTGATAAAAATAATTATGTAAATAAGTAATTCAGTTTCCCCCCACCAATAACAATGTGTTTTTCAAGACAAAAATTTTAACTTAAGGAATATAAATGTACTTAAAATACTCTTTGTCAATTTAATACTTTTATTCATTATTAAAGTCCTTCATATTTTTCCAAAGTTATAAAGTACATTTTTGTCACATTGTGTATTGACAATCACCTCCTTAATAATTTCCATTAGTGAAGGTAGCATAAAATATTCATTTATAATGAAATAAACTCTGCTAAATTATTTCTTCATTCTTGAGAGCACACTCATGATATTTGTTCATACTAACAAGTCACTCTTCATTTCTTTATTTTTCTTTTGGAGAGCTATGCCACTTTAAATACTTATTCTTGTATTTCAGGTCTCAAAGACATTTTCTACTTTATGTTTAAGCTAATTTCTGTTCCTATCAAGGATCTTAAAATATTGAGACTGGAAGGCAGTTCAATATTCGTACAAGGATAATATGAACGGTCAAGACACTAAGACAAAAGTTGAATTAGGATTAGATAACGGATTCTTGGTGCTGATTTTGAGAAAGAACAAAGCGCAACATTTGCCAGACAACAAGGATTCTAAAGTTGGCCTGTATGACATACTTGATAGCCCACAACAGTAGAAATAACACCTTTATCAAACAAGATTAATATGCTCTTCCACATTGTTGCAGCCAAGACATAAGCACTAACGTGAAGACAAGAGATCACTGAAGAAATGTCCCACTCATCATTATTGTAAGGAGTACTTATTATTATTTGTATGACAAATCTTGTTACTTTTAAATACTTCCATATGTTAATTTTGTAAACTGAAACTTTCTAATTTATTGTTATTGCAGCAGAATTCTATTTCTTTTTTCAATTTTTCAAAAGAAGTAATGTCAAAAACCAAAAAAGTAATAGTGATGCACATATGAATAATTAAATACCTTCAATTGTGCTAGAGAGAACCAATCCAATATTTGGGAAGCATGTTTCATTAAGAAAGAGAAATTTCTGCAGCCCTTTTATATTCTACTCTCCTTTTCATATCATTTAAAACTATGAATTAATTATGATTCAAGGAAACCAGGAAAATAATCTTCAAAGGTTTGAAAAATACATAATTTTGAATAGGTCATCTTCTTATATTCAAAATTAAAGTTGGGTTTGAAATGATTAGCCACAATAGGCAAACAAAGTGTAAAAGGAGGAAGAGAAGGTTTTCTCTACAAGTGAAAATTTTGATTAGTGCAATAATCCATCATCATAAGCAACTGAGTAAACCTCATTGGTAGCAAGTTGTCTTCTTCATTTCATGCATTTTTTTCTGCTTGTTAAAGTTAAATTTATTTAAATACTGTAAATGATTACTCATTTATTCCTTTATATTTACAGCTTACATGTCTTAAATAGAACATTTCTGAAGAAGAATATCCTGGCTAAATCCAGACAAAATACTAAGAAAATTTGTGTCCCAGAACCAGATCATTAGGTTTGATTTTGTTTCTTATTTATAAAATGTTCTTTAAAGCCCAATAGCAATAAAGTGATATATTACAATAGTAAAATCAAAGTCTAAAATTATAAAATTTTATTATTTTATATTATAGAGAATATATTATTAATAAAGAATATATAAATGTATACATATGTGATATTAAGAATATTTAAATATGTATATATATGACATTAAAAGAAGGGGATGTTTTCACAATAATCCATTTATTGAAAGGATGATTTCTTGAAGCAATTTTTGTACTCTTTTATGACCTTTCATTTTACTGATACTACAAAAAAATTGATAATTTTTGAACTCTTGATTGTTAATGAGTACTGTTTATAAAATTTAAAATTTTGAAAATTCATTTGCTTATAGCTTTTCCATTGGCTCTTTGAGATAGCGTATCACTATATTTTGTAATAGCTATGCATCAAACTTTGCATTTAAAAGTTAGAAAGCATTGATTTTCACCAAAATAGGACATATTTGGTACTCCTAAGTATTTTACTTTCCTTACTTTATTCTCACAGAAAATTTTAAAGAAAAATTATTCATATACATAGTCCCTAAATATTTGTGTATTTTCTCAACAAACTAAATCATACATATGCATATGTATATTCGTATATATTCTTTATTTATCTCCTTCTTGTCTCTCTCCTTTTTTAGACAGATAAATAGATGGGTAGGTAGTTAGGTACATATACAGGGTAACTGTAACTTACTAACAAGTGGAGGATCTAAGATTTAAAAATGATAATGAAAGAATAAATAAGTAAGCTCTGGATGTACAAGAAAATCTAGTGACAAATTAATTATATGCGAAGACCACACACACACACACACACACACACACACACACAAACAGACACCCCATTTAATAACCAAGTTAGTTCCTGAAATGAAGTCATTGGATGAATTGGTCACATAATAAGGAATTGTATGTAGTATAAAAATTACAATATCGAGAACAAATAAATGGTCAAAAGAAACTACAACTTAATGGCTTTGCTTTTTTTTGTAGAGCTCTTACATTCAGTACTGTGATGTATAACAATATAAAACTATGATACTGTACTGTACAATGAAATCAGCAAAAATCACAATACTCTATAAACAAGGTGTACTGTACAAAAAACATTAAGGGTCTATACACAAGATATACACAACTGAACAAGAAAAAAAATAGGTTGTAAGTCCAAGCAGCGTACCTCTTTTGTAAGTCCAAACAGTTGTTATACAGGTAGGTCTTTAAACAAAGAAAAACTGTATTTAGTATATTAATACATATATTTATTCTAGAGAAAAAGTTTGATAGACAATTTTATAGTCCCAGTACCTAACACAGTAGCACAAAGTTTTTGATTCCTAAATAAATAAATGATGTCATTGAGTTAAAATGTCAACAATCTAATTTATATAATCACACTGAAACAATTTAATTACTTTGAAAATTTAAGATCATGTCTCAAATATTCAGACTATTTAACTTGAATTGCTTCTTGTTAACCTAGGTGCATGAGCTCCTTTCCTCAAGTGCTCTACTATATCTTGAGGAAAAAAGACTATTTAGACTATAAACCCATGTGTTTTCAGCTTCATGAATAAGATGAGCAATGAAGAAAGAAAAAAGTAAATTGTTTTAAATTTTATTTTTATTTTCAATTAACACATAATATTTATGCATATTTATGGACTAGGGTACAATAATTTGACAAATGTTTTAGTGTAGTCAGGGTAATTAGCATTTCCATTTCCTCAAATATTTAACATTTTAATATGTTGGGAAATTTCAGACTCATATCTGTAAATAACTTCTCGATGAACAATACAGTGTTGCCAAAAAAGAAAGCAAGTCTCAAATTCAGTCACATTGTTCTACCATTCCCCAAACATTTTGTTACAGATCATTTTAAAGGGACATTCAGGGGGCACTTTGATGTTTTTCCCTCTTGTATCATGGTGTGCTACAACATTATTTTAAATGTGACTGAACCCAATCTGTATTTAATAGGGTTTTTTTTGTTTTTTGTTTTTTTAACCATGCAGTCATTTGCTTTAAGAAACTAATCTGAAGCTGTATTATTTTATGTTTGTTCTAATTTTAGGAGTTTGGCAAAGTTCCCTAAAAAGATTTCCATCCATAAATTCTTTTTTATGATTTATTAAATGTTTGCTAAATATAAAAATATTTCATGTTTAATTGTACAGACTGGAGGGGAATTTAAGTATTTCCTCAAGAAAATTTATTGATGATTTTTTAGTATAATATTTCACAGAGATATCTAAGTTAAAACTCTCAAGAACTCAGAAAATTTTAGTAACAATGAAAAGTTCTCTTTATATTAGGAAAAATCATTATGAACTACAAGCTGTTTTCCCCCTAGTTCTTTACATATCCATTAGGAAAAGAGATTTAAATGAAAAACTCAGGGAAATTTTGGGGGTCTATGAATGCTGATACAATTAAGGATAATAAGTTATGTTGAGTTTAAAGATTCAAAGGTATTTATTACAAAACTAGTACATAAATATATCTTTCTCAGGGATTTAAATGTGATTATGATGAAATATCTATATTTTGGGGATTTAATAGTGGAAAGATCTGTTAGGTCAGGTGGATAAGGTAAAATCATTAAGCTCTAGGGTATAATTGCCATAAATGAGATGGATGGACAATGTTAAATATTCAAAAGACACAGAGACATAAATTATCCTTTAAATATATGTCCTAAGCTGGTGAAAAAAAACCTTTCAGGTAAAAGTAATGTCAGCAACAAAAGTATAGTATCATGAGCTCCTTTGGAAGACCTCAGGTAGTTCAAATTGATTGCTGTACAAAGCATCTGGAGGTAATGATGCTATGAATGGACAGGTGTGTGTGGCTGTTTAGTCATCAGTCCAGGACAAGCATGAATCATCCCTGCATATCTGTTAATAGGAAATGTGGAGAAATGTTGGCATGATTTTACCTTCAAATAACCTTGCAATAGAACTATACAGAAAAGCCCAAACAAGGTAAATCTCAAGTAAAATATATTGCTCCTCTTATCCCTTAACATTTATTAAAAAATTAAGCTTATTGGTACATTTCAGGTATATAACATAATGACATTCATCGTTGGAAATTTGTACGTTTATATGATCTATCATGATTCTTACTTTTCCCCACTCCCCTCCCCTCCCTTCCACCCTTCCACTCCTACCTATTTATAAAGACTTTGTTTCCATTTTTTCATTTTCTCATATTAATTCCATTCCCTTCTTTCCTTTCTCCAATCCCTCCCACTTCCCCTTCCCCTTTGGACTTTTTCTTCCTATTTCACAATATCTATTATGCCTTTTAGTCCTTACTCACACTTTCAGTTTCACATACCTGAGAAACTATTTGGTATTTACATGTCTGTTCAATTTATTTCACTTAAGAGAATTGCCTCAATGTTCCAAATTGCATCCATTTAGCTATAAATGTTTCTAATTTCTCACTCTTTATGTCTGAGTAGTACTCCATTTTATAAAACAAAACAAAACAAAATGCATTTTCTTTATCCAGTCTCCAGTTGATGGGCAATTGTGCTGTTTCCAAGTTATAGCTATTACAAACTGTGCCACTATGAACATGGGTGCACATATATCACTGTGATATGATCTTTTCATTCTTTGGGGAAGATACCCAGCAGGGAAATACCTGGGTCAAATGGGATCTCTAAACCCGGTTCTTTGAGGTATCTTCATACTGATTTCCATAGTGGTTGGACCAGACTCCACTCCTACCAACAGTGGAAAACGGTTCCTTCCTCTCCACAGCCCCACCACCATTTGTTATTGGTTGCTTTCTTGATAGCAGCCATTCTTTCTGGGATGAGGTGGAATCTCAGCATTGTTTTCATTTGCATCTCTCAAATGACGAGTGATGTCGAACATTTTATCTTATGTTTATTTGCTATTTCTATTTGTCTGAGAAATATCAGTTCATTTAAGATGCCTATTTTTGGATTGGGTATTTAAATTTGGGAGGTCTGATGTTTTAAAATTCTTTCTAGGTTCTAAATAGTAGACCTTTGTCTGAGGAACACCTGGTAAAAATTTTCTCCCACACTGTGGGTTGTCTCTTCACACTGTTAGTGGTTTCTTTTGCTGTGCAGAGCTGTTTAATTAAAAGAGATCCCACTTGCTGATTGTTTGTGCTAGTTCAAGTGGAACTGAGGTTTTGTTCATGAAAACTTTTCCTATGTCAATGTCTTCAAGAGTTCCACCTAATCTCTCTTCCAGACAGTTTAGTGTTTCTATTTTAATATTTAAATCTGTAATACATTTCGATTTTAGATAATTTCATGATGAGAGATATAGGTCTAGTTTTAATCTTTGGCATGTTGAAACCAAGTTTTTGCAGCACCATTTATTAAAGAGACTATCTTTCTTCCAGTGAGGGTGTTTGACTCCTTTATCAAAGACGAGATGACTGAGTGTGTCTGGAGTTGTTTTGGCATCTTTTAATCTGTTCCACTGGTCCTCAGGTCTGTTTCTTTGCCAGTACTATGCTGTATTTATCACAGTAGTTTTGTAGTATCATTTCAAGTTGAGGGTGGTGATAGCCTCTACTTTGTCTTTATTGCCTAGAATTGTTTTTGCTATTCTAGGTCTCTTCTTCTTCCAAATGGATTTTTGAATTGTTTCACAAGGTCTGTGAAGTATGCTGCTGGAATATCAATTGGGATTGCATTGAATCTTTATAGCAGTTTTTGAAGTATGGCCATTTTCACAATATTCGTACTTTCTACCCAGGGGGAAGGGATGTATTTCCATTTTCGGGTATCCCCTTTGATCTCCTTTTTGAGAGTGCTCTAGTTTTTGATTTCTTTCATTAGGTTGATTCCTAGGTATTTCACTTTTTTTGAATGCTATTGTGAGGGAGTTGTTTCTTTTTGTGTGTGTGTGGTTTTTCATTTTTTTTGTTGTTGTTGTTGTTAAATTCTTTTATTGGTACATTTTAGGTATACAACACAATTGCATGTTTCATTGGGAATTGTACCTTTACATAATGCATCTTGGTTATCATTTTTTCCCCATTCCTAGCCCTCCCTTCACCCCCTCCACCCTTCCCTATTTACAAAGACTTTATTTCCATTTCTCAGCATTTTTTCTTTCCC
>NW_004624745.1:12420791-12439530 GCF_000247695.1 Heterocephalus glaber | reverse complement strand
TGAGATAGAAATTAAAGAAGAACAAAATAGGTAATGAGATCAACCCACTTGATTGATGTTGAAAATGCGAAACTGTAGTGAAAATAATAATTTATATGTTAGAAGATTTTAGAGCCTTCATGTTTAAGTGTGTGATTTCCTTTATTCAAACATATCTGAAATCTGTGAGCAGGAAAGCATTTAGTATAAAAATCTGTGAGCAGGAAAGCATTTAGTATAAAAATCTGTGTTCTGTGAAGCACAATTATGTTAAAATTAATTCATTGATTAATAGGTAAGATCTAAATATACCTTCATTGTGTCCATTTGATTCTTCTAAACTCTCACATTGGTAGTAATATATTATATCTGACAAATT
The DNA here is from genome assembly GCF_000247695.1 of Heterocephalus glaber. The sequence continues at coordinate 12,439,172 of NW_004624745.1, read as the reverse complement.
ATTAAAGGAAGTATTAAATTTGTGTGCACCTAAATAAAATATATGTAAAAATACATAAAAGCAAAGTAAAAAATAATCAAAGCATATCAGTAGAGAAGAAATCTATAAATCATAAAGACAACACAAGAAAATAAAAGTTAAAAAGAAATGACATGAAGAAAACATCAAATCGACTATAATAAGGTTTTCTCTAATTAAGTTCAAAGGGATTAAACCATTCAATCAAAAGTTAAAGTGACTGAATTTTTTAAAATGTTCTCCAATAGAGGAACTCTAGATTTAAGGAACACAAATGGACTGAAAGAGAAAGAATGAAAGGAGATACTTTATAACCCATGCAATTGGGAAAAAGGGGAAAAATGACTATAATTACTAGACAAAATAGATATAGTTCAGAAGGTATCACAAGAGACAAAAAGAGTCTTATGCAATGATAAAAGAATAATTCACCAGAAAAATATTAAAATAATAAATATATATACATAGACATAAAACCCCTAGATATATAAAATAAGTTACTAAACTAAATATAGAAATTAATTACAATTCATAGATGTCCGGAGTAAATATTCAAATTATAGAAAGATGAATAGATAACTCCTAGCACTCCATATCAAGAAGAAAAACAAATATTTAAAAATGAACAAAAGACATTTGTTTGAAGAAATATAAATGTACACAAGGTTTCTTATAGTGTTAAACACCACAAATCATTAAGAAAATGCAAACCAATGCCACAATAAGATCACAATAAAATATTACTTCACTCATGTTTGGATTTGAAATTATCATCTTGCAGAGGTATCCATATTTCCGTGTTTGCTGTACCATTATTTACAGAAGTCATGATGTGAATATAACTGATGTGTTTATTGATGGATAACTGGGGCAAACATGAGATATGTATATATAATAGAATATTACTGAGCCATGGAAAAAAGATAGACATCTTGCCATATGGCCAACATAGATGAGCATGGAAGAGAGTACACTGCATAAATCATGTCAGATATAAGAGGAAAAGAATGCTCCAGAATTTCACTTAAATAACAACATAATCAAATTCATAGAAACAGAGCTGGCAGATACTAGAGGAGGGGAAATGAGATGATACTACCAGAAGATGTATAGTCTAAAGTTTCAGTCATGTAAGAATGCCAGCATTTAGAGACCTGCTTTACAATACTGTGCCTATAGTTAGAACTGCCATATTACTCACATAAAGTGGAGAGGGAAGATCTCATGTTGTGTTCTTAGGATAGTAACAGTAAAACATGAATAGCCTGGAAAGGACTCTCATAAACTTTGACTTTTTTAAACAAAGACAGTATCTTGCATTAGTGTCTTGCAAAGCAAGGATTACATGAGAAATTTGTATTTAAATCATACATTTGAAGTTCGTTTTTGTACCTTGGATCAAACTCAGGACCTTGCCCTTGCAAGGCAGAAGGTGGAACCACTGAGCTAAATCCCCACCCTCATGTAAGATATTTTTAAGGAAAAGCATTTCATTCCTTCTTTTCCAACTTTTGGAAGAGAGTGAGGGCAGAGCTGAGAGGATGCATTAGTAGACTCAATGTTAACAACTTCACAGAATCAATTACATTAACTTCAGTGACTGGGAATTTATTGATCTCTTTTATAATAAATTTCATTCATTTCTAATAATTTATTTATTTCTAAAATATAAATATTTCTTTCCATTTTATTTTACAAAGGTCAGAAGTCTCTTCTACTTGGTAGACCGTGGAGGAAAATGTCAAAAATCAGTAAAAAATAAAGTAAAAAAGAAGCAATGTTTGTATATTAAATGACAAAAAAGCTAAAAGATATTTGCCAAGACACTGTAGTCAAGGATTTACAACCAATTATTATTTACAATATTTATGAATGTTTTTCTTTCAATTACATATCATAGATTTTGTATTTAATCATATTTAGGACTGAGCATTATTGGAAATACTATGCAAAGTGAGAGAATGTTGAGAATATACATGACTCCCAGCCCTTTGTCACAGATGATCTTGACAGGTTTAATTATGCTCAGGAATTTTAGAAGCATTTTGGCATCGATCCTTTTCTCTTCTTAAGTGTTCTTTCCTTATTTCCCTTCATCAGCTGAGACAATTTACTAGTTACATGCAAATAGAAGATATATGTCAAAATCAAACATATTCATGGGCTCTAATTTTCTTTTCATCACTTATAAAATAATTTCTTCTGGGCTAATACAAAGACATTATACAAAGCATGATTTTCATTTAAATTCTATGCTTTTGACAAACATATAGTAAAGTTTCCAAACTATGGACAAATAAGTTTTGATATGAATAGATATTTCTGTGTTCAATAAATTGGAATGTCAAGATATGAAATAATAATCAAATATTTCTGTTACTATACTGAATTAAAGATATTTAAACCTGTAATAAAATAATATAGAAATACATAAAATATTTATTGAAAAACATAACTTAATAATAACCATGGTATTATTGAAATATTATAAAATAGGAGGTTATTCATTTATAGCTAAATGGATTCATATTGAGGCCATACTCTTAAGTGAAATAAATAGGACACACATGTGTAAATACCAAATAGTTTCTCTAGTGTGAGAAACTGAGAGTGTAAATAAGGATTAAAAGGATTAATAACTAATAATTAATACTTTGAAATAGGAAAAGGTCCATAGGGGTAGGGGTGGTGGGAGGAGATGGGGAAAGGAAAGAATGGAAAGGAAAAATTATGAGAAAAGAAAAAAATGGAAATGAAGTCTATGTAAATAAGGAAGGGTGGAGGGGTGAAGGGCACACAGGTAATGGGAAAAAATATGAACCAAGATATATCATGTACAGGTACAAGTACCCAATGATAAATGTAAGCCTATTGTATACCTAAAATGTACCAATAAAAGAATTTAAGCAAAAAAAAAAAAAGTAGCAGGGTATAATTTTTTTTTTTATTTTACTGGTACATTTTGAGTATAAAATATAATGACATTCATCATTGGAAATTTGCACTTTTACATAATTTCTCTTGGTTCTTATTTTTCCCCATTCCCCTGCCCTCCCTTCAGACTTTGTTTACATTTTTTTCATTTTCTCATATTAATTCCAATTCCTTATTTCCTTTCCCCTACCTCTCCACTTCTTCCCATTTTCCCCTTTTCTTCCTATTTCACAGTATCTATTATACCTTTTAGCCCTTATTTACACTTTAGTTTCTCACACTAGAGAAACTATTTGGTATTTACACGTGTGTCCTATTTATTTCACTTAAGAGTTGAGCCTCAATGTGCATCCATTTAGCTATAAATGTCTCTCATTTCTCATTCTTTATGACTGAGTAGTACTCCATTTTATAAAAAAAAAACCAACAACACATCTTTATTGAGTTTCCAGTTGATGGGCATTTGGGCTGGTTCCAAGTTTTAGCTATTTCAAATTGTGCTGCTATAAATAAGGGTGCACACATAGCACTTTTGTATGATTCTTTTAATTCTTTTGGAAAGATACCCAGCAGGGGAATAACTGGGTTAAATGGGACTTCCAGTTTTTTGAGATATCTCTATACTGATTTCCAAAGTGCTTGTAACTGTCTAAACTTCCGCCAGCAGTGGACCAGTGCTCCTCTTTCTGCACAGCCCCTCCAGCATTTGTTATTGGTTGATTCCATGATTGGTTGATTTCATGATAGCGGCCATTCTTTCTGTGGTGAGGTGAAATCTCAGGGTTGTTTTTATTCGCATCTCTCAAATGGCCAGTGATGTTGAACATTTTTTCATATGTTTATTGGCTATTTCTATTTCTTAGTCTGAGGACTGTCTGTTCATTTCAGATGCCCATTTTTGGATTGGGTCTTTAAATTTGGGAGGTCTGATCTTTTTAAGTTCTCTATAGATTCGAGATAGTAGGCCTTTGTCTAAGGAACAGCCGGTGAAGATTTTTTTCCCACATTGTGGGTTGTCTCTTCACACTGCTGGTGGTTTCTCTTGCTGTGAAGAAGCTTTTTAGTAAGAAGAGATCCCACTTGTTGATTGTTTCTGCTAGTTCACAGGCAACTGAGTTTTTGTTCATAAAATCTTTTCCTATACCAATGTTTTCAAGAGTTCTACCAAACCTCTGTACCAGCCAATTCAGTGTTAAATATTAAAGATTTAACATTTAAATCTTTACTGTATTCTGATTTAGGTTTAGTGCATGGTGAGAGATATAGGTTTGGTTTTAATCTTTGGCAAGTAGAAAGCCAATTTTTCCAGCACCAATTATTAAAGAGGCTATCTTTCCTCCAGTGAGGGTGTTCCGCTCCTTTGTCAAAGATGAGGTGGCTAAGTGTATCTGGAGTTGTTTCTGCATTTTCTAAACTGTTCCACTGATGCTCAGGTTTGTTTCTTTCCCAGTACCATGCTGTTTATATCACAGTAGTTTTGTAGTATAGTTTCAAGTTGGTGTTATGACTCCCCCTGGCATGTCTCTGTTGCCTAGAATTGCTTTTGGTCTTCTAGGGATCTTCTTGTTCCAAATGAATTTTTGGATGGTTTTCTCAAAGTCCATGAAGAACGCTATTGGGATTTCAATTGGGATTGCATTGAATTTATATTGCAGTTTGGGAAGTAAGGCTATTTTCACTCTTGTGATCCTTCCTACCCAGGAGCAAGGTATGTCTTTCCATTTTCCAATATCATCCTCAATCTCTCTTTTCATAGTTCTATAGTTTTCAGAGAAGAGGACTTTTATTTCTTTCATTAGGTTGATTCCAAGGTATTTCATTTTTTTGAATGCTATTGTGAAAGGAATTATTTGCCCTTTTTCTCTCTCAGTGATTCTGTTGTTCTTGTAGAGGACAGCTCTTGATTTTTGTGTGTTGACCTTGTATCCAGCTACTTTACTAAATTTGGTTATTAAGTCTAGGAGACTTTTGTGGGAGTTCTTGGAGTATTCTATATAGAGTATCATGTCATTTGCAAATAATGACAATTTGACTTCTTCTTTTCTTATCTTTATTGCTTTTATTTCATTCTCTTGTCTAATTGCTGTGGCTAATGTTTCCAAAACTACATTGAGCAGGAGTGGTGATAGTGGACCTCCTTGTCTTGTTCCTGATTTTAATGTGAAGGATTTCAGTTTTTGATCGTTTAGTATGATATTCGCTGTTGGTTTTTCATAGATGGCTTTTATCAGGTTGAGGTAGAGACAATCTAGTCCAATTTATTGTAGCATTTGTATCATAAGTGCTTGTAGGATTTTGTCAAATGCTTTTTCTGCAGCTGTTGAGATGACCACATGTTTTTTATCCTTGGCTTTATTGATATTGTGTATTACATTTCTTAATTTGCATATGTTGAACCATTCCTGCATCCCTGGGATGAATCTCACTTGGTCAGGGTATATGACCTTCTTGATGATCTTCTGCATTCTATTTTCCAGTATCTTATTAAGGATTTTTGTATCAATGTTCATTAGTGAGATTGGCCTATAGTTCTCTTTTTTGGTTGGCTCTTTCTCTGCTTTGGGGATCAAGGTGATGCTTGCTTCCAGGAATGAATTCAGGAGTATTGCTTCCCTTTCAATTTCACTGAAGAGTTTAAACAGTATGCCAATAGTTCCTCTCTGAATGTCTTGTAGAATTCAGCAGTGATGCCATCAGGACCTGGGCTTTTGTTAGTTGGTAAGTTTTTAATTACATTCTCAATTTCATTGGTTGATATTGGGTTGTTCAGAATTTTTAGGTCTACTTCGTTCAACTTTGGTAATTCATACATATCTAGGAATCTGTTCATTTCTTCTGTGTTTTCCATCTTATTGCCGGATAGGTTCTCAAATTAAGTATTCTGATCCTCTGGATTTCTTCTGGGTGTGCTGTAATTTCATCCTTTTCATTCCTAATTACATGGATTGGGCCCTTTTCTTTCCTCTTTCTCATAAGGTTGGCTAAGTGTTTGTCAATTATTTTATTCTTTTGAAGAACCAATTATTGGCTTCATTGAATTTTTTTTTTGTATCCTTCTCTTAGTCTTCATTGAATTGATTTCTGCTCTGATCCTTATAATTTGCTCCCTTGTATGAGCTTTTGTTTTGTCCTGCTCTTCTTTTTCTAGGAGCATGAAGTTGAACAATAGCTTGTTTAATTGGGTTCACTCTGTTTTCCTAATATAAGTATTCACTGTTATGAATTTCCCTCATAAGACTGCTTGCCTTGTGTCCCATAGATTTCCATATGTTATATTCTAATTGTCATTTAATTGTAGAAACTGTCGGATTTCTTCTTTACTTTCCTCTGTGACTCATTGGTTATTCAGAAATGTGTTCAATTTGCTTGTGAAATTTTTGTGGTTTTTTTGAATATTGATACCCAATTTCATTGCACTATGGTCTGTTAATATACAGGGGTAACTTCAATTCCTTTGCACTTACTTAAACATGTTCTATGAGTGAGTATGCGGTCTATTTTGGAGAACAAGCCATGTGTAGCTGAAAAGAATGTGTATTCTGATTTTGGGGGGTGGAATACTCTGTAAACATCTTTTAAGTTCATTTGCTCAAGAGTTTCATTGAGTTCTAGTATTTCATTGCTAATTTTTTGTCTATTTGATCTATCTATTTGTGACAGTGGGGTATTGAGGTCCCCCAGTACTATTGTGTTAGTGCTTATTTGATTTTTCATATCTGTTAGTGTTTGTTTTATGTAGTTGAGTGCACTAGTGTTTGGTGCATATATATTTATGATTGTCATCTCTTCCTCTTGGATTGTTCCCTTTACAAGGATATAGTGTCCTTCTTTGTCTCTCTTAATCAGTGTTGGTTTGAAGTCCACTTGATCTGAAAAGAGGATAGCTACTGCTTTTTGGGGGATTCCTGTCACATGGAGTATTGTTTCCCACTCTTTAACTTTCAGTCTATGAGTTTCTTTTTGAATTAAGAGTGTTGCTTGTATGCAGCATATTGTTGATCTTTCTTCTTGACTCATTCTTCCTATTTCTTTTGATTGGTGATTTGAGACCATTAATTGATGGTTATAAGTGAAACTTTTTGAATTATCCTTGTCATGACTTTTTCTTTTTGTTGGATTCTCCCTCATTGTGTTTAATTTCTTGTTGTGCCTGATGGATTCATTGTGCTCAACTTCCTGGGGTTGTGATTCTCATTGTCTTTTCCTAGGATATTGTCTAAAATTTTTAGGAGTGCTGGTTTGGTATTCATGAAGTTCCTAAGGTGCACTTTGTCATAAAAGTATCTTATTTCTCCATTAATTTTATAAGATAAACTTTTCGGGGTACATCAATCAGGTTGGAGGCTGTTTTTCTTTAGGTCTTGAAATATGTCATTCCAAGCTCTTCTTGCCTTGAGGATTTGGATTGAGATGTCTGCTGTGATTCTGATGGGCTTTCCTTTGTATGTGATTTGTTTCTTTTCTCTAACTGCTTCTGAAATTTTGATCCTCTGTTGAGTTTCTGGAATTTTAACTATTATATGCCTGAGTATATATATATTTTTTTATCATGGCTATTTGGAGTCCTATATGTCTCAATTATCTGGATGTTAAGTTCTTTTCCCCTGCTTGGGAAGTCTTCTGCCATCACTTAGGTGAACAGTTTTTTATGTTGTCTGCACTCTCTCCTGTTTCTTCACTGACTCTGATCAGTCTTATGTTATTCTTCTTTGCATTGTCTAGCAGCTGCTGGATTGATTTCTCATGGTCACTCACTATTTTGAAGCAATTTTTCTTTTCCTGGTCACTAATTGTGATACTATCTTCTACATCTAAAATTCTATCCTCCCATTGGCTCTTTCTGATTTGTAAACTTTCAATGGAGTTTTTAATCTCTGAAAATCTGTTTTCATTTTTTTATGGATTCCATTTGTTTCCTATGTTGGGATTCCATCATTTTCCTCAGCTCCTCTATTTTTCTATGTGTCTTCTCTAGATTTATTAATCATGTCCTGCACTATGGGCACAATCTCTGCTGTTATATGAGAAATTATTTCTGAGTTCACTTTTTCTAGATTCTCTTTTGTTGCCAGTTCTGGGAGTCCAAGTTGTTGAGCATCAGATTGTTCCATATTGTTTCCCTTTGGGTTTGCTTTACATGATATGGAAGTCTGGTCTTTATGACTTTTTTGGTGTGTCCTCTCATTTCAGCCAGGGTACGGGGGAATAGGTGTGCTGCTGGTGCCCTCCTGGCTCACCTCCTAGTTCCTGGGGGCAGCTCTGCTCCTAGGCACTGGGAGCAGTGGTAAGGCAGCCCAGAATGCTCCTCCTTAGCACTGGGTGTGGGTCTGCTCCTGGGCACTGGGGGCAGTGGTACGGCCACGTGGAAGGCTGCTCTCAGGCACTGGGACAGTGATATAGCAGCCTTGAAGGCTCCCAGAGGTGAAAGATTTTAAAAGTTTGCATATTCACAAAGATTATGCTTGAAAATTGGGACCACGTGGAACCGTACCTTGCCAGTAGTCCGCAGGATCATGTGTGGAAGAGTGGAAAAGGTCTCTCCTTTGCTGGAGACCCAAAGTATCTGCTTGAAGGCCTGGAGTTCAGTGTTGTGTCCTGTGCAAATCTGTATCAGAGTCTGTGCAGGAGGCAGAATGGTCTGTGCTGGAAGCCTGGAGACAACATCCAAGGTGCAGGTGAAAATGGAGCTCCTGAGAAGAAACAGAAGCCAGGCTAAATAAAAATTAATGATTAGAAATTTCAGGTGGAAATTTTCCAGAAACAAACTCCAAGATTTAATAGTATTATTATTTTCTGTAGGAAAAAATGCTCATTTTGTGCACAAATATATTTATTTAAATACAAATACCAATAACTAAATTAGTTGCATCATTGGTTTAGCATAGTTCTGGGTGCGTATGGTACAATAGGCTGTAACTTGGATGGAACATAAAGAGAAAGATGGAAAGCAGGATCACTGCTTCCTGTCTGGACTTCCATGAACTGTTTCTCCTCTGTGATGCCCTTCTGCCATGCAGCCCTGCCTTGAACTGAAACTTCCACACACTATGAGCTACATAAACCTTTCCTCCTTTAAAAAATAAATATAAATACTATTTTCAGATGCACTATATACTTCTTTACACCAGTTGTATTAATAACCTTTCCCACAATTCTGAGAACTGCACTAAAAGAAACTGTGAGGATCTTAACAAATTCTTGGAGAAAATTACTAACAGTGATCCCTTGATATTATCTACTTTGTAAGGGAAAGGTATTATATTAGTTCTTCTGAATCAGAACACTTATTGTTAATGTATTTTTTTCTACAATTAACTTTCATAGATATATCTAGATTAGTAGAATCTCTTCTTATCCCTTTTTATAAAAACAATTGAAAAATGCCTGAATACAGAATATATTTAGTATCATCCCAGAAAATTTAATTGAATAGATATAAAGGGGTTTCCATAATATCTATACATTGTTTTTTGCAGATAAATCTATTTTCGAGTATTTTTCTCACTGGAAAATTCCAAATCATTTCTTTGCTTTAAAAACACTTTTGGAAACCCATTTGACAATTGATGCTACATTAGGATGGTAGAAATTGTAAAAGGGCATAATCTAGGCCTGAGAGAATAAAAACAAAATTGAGAATGAACAAAAACAAACATCTCTTTGTCTCTGGCAATGTCCAGATTTCCTACCTTGCTATGAAATTGAAGGTTAGAAACAAAATACAATTCAAACAGCGAGAGCCCCTTCTGGCATTAATCAATGAAAGAATTGCCCCATTGGCCTCAAAAATCAGTGGAGTTCAATTCATCTGGTTCTGTTTTGATACTCCAGGGCCAGCCATCCTATGCTCAGCTCCACCTGCAATATGCACTATTGCCTCCTGCTTCTATTTTTCACTGGGGGTTATCCTCACAAACATTGTCCTGTGGACTGCCTTATGTCCCTTCCTACACAACTCCTTACATGTTTCTACAAGGTGTGACCTCTGCCCTTGCCAGACTTAAAATTTTAGTGCTTTCCTGCTTTGCATTCTGACATATTTGGAGAAATCAGGCAGAAGATATATGGATGTAAGTAGATGTAAAATAATATTAAAAAATTGCACTTTTAGTATAGTATGTTCAAACATGAATCAGGATAATATCAGAAAAGTCAGGGAATCAGGAGAACTAATGTAAAGTCAATCTTAAATATCAGTGTTATGTTAACTTGCATTAACAAGTTCATCGGTACTGGAAGTTAATACTTTATTACTCCTATTAGCAAAGTTGTGTTCTTGAGAAGTGCATAAGCTATCACATTCTGAGATTATTGGTACCTGAGAATTCAAGGCTGCAACTCATCATCATGGTCCTTTCCATTAAGTGATCACTTAGTAGTCTGAACTTACATCAGTGTTTGAGAGATAGTCATATTCAAATGTTGCAATGGAAAGCAAAGAAGCACACATATTTTATAAATGTTTTCTTATTCTAAGACTATTACAAATTATGCCAAAATTTTAATGAAGTTGTTCTGTAAGTCAGACCCTATTGTGAGCAACATTTTCAGTTTTGTTACTTCTTTTCTTACAAATAGCAACCATTTTGACATGGTTTTATGATCTTTTTTATATGGACAGAAAAATAGAGAGTCATATAAATTGTACAAGAAAGCAAGGATATTCCATATGATTTCTGACTTTAAATGTAATTTTCCATGATATAAAAACCATAATGTATTACTAGCATTCAATCATAATATTATAGAATGTTGGAATTTTAATTTACATATATCACAGTGGAAATGTGGGTCATTGATATATGACTGAACATTTTTTCTCCAGAGAACATGAAAATATTTTGGTTTCTTTACAATTTTTGAATTTTTTAATACTTAAATTAATATTACCATGAGATAATTAGATGTGAAACAATTTGTAATCTGACACTGATGATTTTCAACTATATATTCTCTTATTGGAATTGCTGTGGAGACTTAATTTTTATGTGGAAATTGTTTACATACTTTAAATTTTGATTGAAATATCTAAAGCTTTGCTTTAAACAATTTTTAGTGTTTTTCTATAACTAGAATATTATTTTATTTTATTCTATTTTGTATTCTAAATTGAACATAAATATTTACATTAATGAGAAGAATATAAGGGAATAGTTATAAAATGGATCCATATTTGTCATATAAATTATATCATAATCACTTTAATATTTTCTATTCATTCTTTTTAATAGTATGCAACCCTCATTGTCTATATAGTGATTCTTTTGAATTTATGTTAATTTAAATTAATTCATTTATGTATTAACTTCATGCACACCTGCACACATACACTAACATATCAGAGAAAGTTTTATTCCTCATATAATGAGGCTCTATGGAAAAATCAGCCCAGGTTCCCACACAGGAATGAAAATGAGATAGAAAAGAGTAGAGGCTGGCACTGATTATTATGTTTAAGGGGTAACTCCCCAAATACATGTTGCCATATGGACCAACGGATTGTATCATTTGAATTTCTTGTTCGTGTTAAAGGAATGGGAAAAGACATGGGTTTCATTTTTAGCTTTTCCTGATAGAGAAAACGAAGAGGAAGGGTGGGACTTCAAAGCCATTATTAATCAGAGATTGTAACAGGATCCAGGCATTATAGCAATTCACTCCTGAAGTTTCATTAATACCTTAAATGTACCATGTTCTATTTATTGAATTGTATTTGTCTAAGTAAGTCATATGGTTGGCGCTCTTTGAGTTTTGCAGCCCAAGATCAACAAGGGAGTTAAAAGTTTCAGTGAATGCTGTGTTCACAAGCCCACCATTGTGCATTTTCAGAAGTAAAATGAATTCCTTGGTCACTATTAATGGCATATTGAACTGTAAGAGAACAGTTTTCTTGATGACGCTTCATATTGTGGCTTAAGAGATACATATGACTGTAGTTCATATTAATCTGGCATTTCACATGACATAGAAACTTTGAATAAGAAATTGTTGATTTTTCCTACAGAAAGTTGGACATTAATAAGGTCTTGCCTGAAATATTGTATGTATTAACAAGATCATTTTACTCCACGCGTCACCAAATAAATGAACACCATGTCTCTTTAAAAGTGAAAGAACATTGCAGTTATGAAACTATTGATATGTGTACTGAACTGAACATCATAATCAAAGCTATTCTTGCAAATATTTATCATTTGCTGATTGAAGGAGGCAGTAATTTTCATAACATTGGTAAGGGACCCAATATACCATGAAGTACAATTTTTTTCTCATGTTTAAGAGCAGGCCAAATTGGGTGGCAAAGAGGAAAAATAGTGGGAGTGATCAATCCTTATTTGAATAAACATTGTAAAATTAGCTTCTATCCATGAAAATCACATTTTAATTTATATTGGGATGTAGAAACTATAGTATTTGAACTGATGGGGACATGCATAATCTCGTTTTGTCAAGTGGATTTTAAAGGCAGAAGAGTTACTCTAGTTTAATTTATTAACATCTAGTTACTATTTATGCTGATTCTTTTTTTGTTGTTAAGAATTTCTATGCATATGATGTGGTATTTTAGGGCAATGAGCACTCAGTGGGAAGTTTGGGCAAGGCAAGAGCTCTTGTGATTAAGATAAGGTAGAAATATTTTCTTATACTCTATTTTACTCTCAGTAACTACCCTTAAATTAAAGAAGGTATCTTGATGGAATTTATTTTTATTCCTGGATATAACTGTAATATAAGTACCACTGTAAATCCAAGCCACATATGATTGCCAATTGATACATATCACCAACTGTTAAAAGTTGAATCAGCTTAGTCATGGTGGTCCATGCCTATAATCACAGACACTTTGGAAGTTGGGACAAGAGGATTGCAAGTTCAAGGCTAGCCTGGGAAACTTAGAGAGATCCTGAATCAAAATAAAATTTACAAAGGGCTAGCAGTGTAGCTCAATGACTGTATGCTTGCCTACCATGTATGAGGCCTTGGGTTCAGTGACCCGTACTGTCAAAAGAAAAAAATGTTAATTCAGAAGAAATCTTATAGAAGTACAAAATCATCAATGCTCATTTTTTTATAAAGTCTTTTTAGTAAATTTAGATATCTAATTGGGTCAAATTGGGAATATCTGAGTCACCTAGTTTTTTTCTTCTACTGTAACAAGTATTTTTTGTTGTTACTTTTGCTTTTGTATGGTTATTTGATATATTATAGTATAGTGGGAGAGTTTTCTCTACCTTCTTCATAATTATAAATATCCTTGTTCAAAGAGTTTCAAAAAGTCTACCATGATGCATATAACAATGACTGAAAATTTAATCAGTAACATTGACAAATGCTATTGCTCCTGGAGGAGCCCTAAAATGTTTAGAAGTCATTACCATTCAAAAGGTATTTATTTTCAGTTCTGGCCTCAGTCACAAGATTATTCTGCCTGCCTAAGGAATTTAAAGTACCCTTACATCATTCCCTCCCAGAGAGGGAAGACATACATGAGGCCTTTCCAAGTTCAATGAGGAATGACTGGACTGGACTGGACATGCTCTGTAACTATTTAGAACAGAGTGTATTTTATGACCATGATATCAAACCCAAAACGAGTTCAATAGGAATTTGTAATACACTCACAATATATCAACTTTTGCTCTTTTGAATGTACCCAGTGGTGAAGATTACTCAGTGTAAAGTCACATTTACTGAATAAATATACAATAACAGAGTTGAGAAGAGGAAGTCAGGGAGTGGGAATGAGAAATGCCGTGGGCCAATGATAGCAGAAATCCTAAATTTGTTTTATTTCAAGGGTTAATATGTTACTGACTCCAAAATTTGGAGAAATACCTTTCAAGTAAATTACCCACAAAATTTTTCTGTCTTAGGATATAATATAAATGTGAACTCAATTAAAGAAAATCTATCACTTGGTATTTAATTATAAGTACCATTTAGAATTCAACTAGAAAAGTAATGAAGATTTTATAAAGGTGCTGACATAATTTTATTTTTAGGTTAATGATAATAAACATATCTTTTGCTGTCTAAGAGATGGTAGTTCACGTAACAGAAAATTTTATTCTCATTCAGAGTTTTAAAATACATTATAATCTGAAAATAGGGATAATTTTATTACAGTGTCTGTCATCAATTCAAAATTCACTTCTAAATTCTCTTCTGAGTCTTATAGGAAAGATAGTGACTTCATTTTTCAGAACTTCTTTCTTATTTTTGTCTTGTTTAGTGTATGCCACTCAGAAGAATTCACTCCAAACATGGAAGATAAAAGAGTAAATGAGAAAATCAGCCTAGGGAGGCTACTCTGGGCCTAAACTTGAAAAATGCTTGCATGAGAATAAATTCATTAAATTACAAAGTATCATAAGAGTCCTGCATGTTATTACATCATGTTTATATAGTTAACAGTAGATACCCAGAGAATTCTAAGTTTTATAGCACATTTTCAGAGTGACTTTCAGAATTTTTAGTGCTGCATTCTGAGTCATCATGTGAGCTTTTGTTGCTCCACCAAGGATTATATGTGCCTCATATTTCCTCCATTGAATCTATTTTTGTTGATATAAGGGGTTTCTTTTTCTTGCTTAAACCTAACAAAACAGGAGGCTATCTGACTACCCTATAAAAAATAACTGGCGCTGGGATGTGTTAGAATGATGCTCAGAGAGACATAACAGGAATTATTTTTAAATGGATAATATTATTGACAATAATTAGTGTCCTATTTTTATAACCACGCTCTTTGCTCAGGGATTATGCTGGGTGTATTTATTTTTATTAATGAGCAACAAGACATATTCAATGGGACTATTTTGTTGCAATTATTTAACGTGCTCATAAGTAAAACAATTATGAAAACTTTTGTCTCTTTTACCACTGGTCTAGGCACTCAAAATAATTTATCATCTATGAAAATACTGACACATGAGCAAAGCATGTGGTAGAGTATGCCAATGAAAATTTCTTAAGTTCATATTGTTTGTACTTCTCCCTTTTACTCCCACACGAATCTCTAAATTACACTTAAAAACAAATATACACAACCCTAGACATATATACACCAAACACATACATACGCAAACCAGAAATAAGTTTTATGAATATTTAAATACCATTTACATGGATAGGGATGGGATCTTAAATATCGGTGTCCTAAAAGACACAATCTATTTATTGATTTGACACTACAGGCATGGTTTTAGCATACCTCAATAAGAGCAAAGGGAAATATCTGAAAACATAATTGATTTCATCAATAGGTTATGTGTATGGATATATTACTGGCATCTAGTTGGTAGAGAATAAAGATGTTATTAAATATTCTGAGATCAGAATGCCATGGCACTGATAGATGCTTGTGAGTGCTCCCCCTCTGCCTTTGAAGACAGCCAGCTTTGCGGTGCATGGTGTACGGAGGAGAAAAATGTCTCTCTCTTCCTTGTCTTATAAGGTCACAAATTTTGTCAGATTAAGCCTTCATACTTATGATCTCTCACAAGTCCTACCTTTAAATACATTCACACTGGGGATTAGGTTTTAACACATGAATTTTTGAGAATATAATTCAGTTTGGCCCATCTTGAAAATATTTTGTAAGCTCATAGACCCGTTACCCCTTCATTCATTCACTGAATACTATCTAGGTCAAGAAGTAGTGATAAAATAGAACTCTAAAACAGAGTCTTCCATTCTTCTACAATCTATAGTATAGTTTTTTCAAGGAAAGAAAATAGCATTAACCATATTGATTGCAATGCATCAAATAGTTTGCCTCTCTTTTATCTATTTAAAGCCTAAAGAAAATAAGATTGCACTGTATTCTTCAGTAGAATAGTTTAAATCCACACGTAGTGACCATCATGATTTATGAATTATCTGTGAATTGAATTAAATGGCAGATGGAAAAAGACATTTTTAAAAATAACAGAACCAATATAGATGCTTGAAAGAACTATCCTAGCAGATCTTATCAATAAGGTCATTAGTCTGAGGGAGACAAGAACAAATACTATTTTGCAAAAATCTCACTTTGCATAGTCTCAGTGAAAACAGACCTCTCTATCTCAAACAACACCAGTGTTACTAATGAACACAACATTGTAGGTAATCAAATGTAATTACTTACTCTGGAATGAAAATCAAGGGAAGCACAACAATGCTTGGTGCCAATTAACTTTTAATAATAAGTGCCTCATCAGAGTCCAGAAACTCTGATTATTAGCAGTCTGCTATGTACAATAAGGGAATGGGCTCCTGACCATTCTTGTTTCATCTGGGTCATGTTCCCTAGTGGCAAAGATTTATAAGCTAAAATGTGTGTCAGGAATGTAACCTAATCCACCTAACATACTTGGATTATTTTGCTACTTAGTTAATTCAAAATGTGTTGTTGGTTTTGAACCAAATATGATTCTCTAGCAATTTACATCTATAGATATATAATTTATGTATCTATATATCTATATACAATATAAGTATATACATACCAAGTTGGTAAATACTAACATCTTAACATTATTGAGTCTTCTAGCTCATGATCTTGGGTTACTTTTACATTATTTTACATCTTTGATTTCTATCATTAAAATTTTATACTTTGTACAGATTATCCATTTAAATAGATGACAATTTCAAATTGACACTTAACTGTTTCATTTTATTGTTGCGAATGTAAATGATATTGTTTTCTATTTCAAATTCCAATTAATTTCATTACTGGTGTATAAGAAAACCCTTTATTTTTTATGTTAATATTAATCTGTAAAATTTCTATAAACACTTATTAGCTCCTGGAGTTATTTTATTGATTCTTTACAACTATCTACATAAAAAATCATGTCATCTTCTGTCATCCTCAAGCATGACAATTGTATTCTTTCTTTTCTCATACTTATACCTTTAATTTTCCATTCTTCACCTATTATTTTTCAGGTAAGATACTTTTCTGACAGATATATTGTTGCCCCCTCCTTATATCTTCACATGATGTTCTACTCTCCATGTTACATTTATCTGTCTGTTTCCTTCCTCTTTCTTTGTATGTTTTTGGTCTTTCTTCTCATGAGCTGGATCCAAATTTTATTAATTTTCTTACAATCAGAAAATTTATCTTAATGTATATCTGCCTGCACTACCTAAATGCTTAGGTCAGACAGTGCACACAGACAGAATTTGTTAGCTGAATGAAAAACAAGCACAAAACAAAACAAAACAAACAAAAATGAAGAAAGAAATCTTTCTCTTTTGAATAAGCACATTTTTCAGGCAGATCAGATTAGACAAAATCCATTTAAAATAATTACAAGTTATTAATATTTCTAACAGTTTTTACTTAATAGGTTTACACATTAATCAAAAGCAAGAGGTTGTATTCATGCCCTGGGAAATGTACAAAAGTGGAATCACTTATGAAGTTTTGATTATTTGGTTCAAAATAGTAGCAACAAATTTATTTAGATGCATATTATTTGTATCTATCAGCAAAGAAAATTAATATTGGTATAAAATCTATGAAAAATTGCTTCCAGTTTCCACAAATTAAATAGTTCAAGGTGTTTCAATGTTTTTGCTGTTTCTTTGCTAGAGTCAATAACCATGAACTACTACTATTAGTGTATAACCAGAAATAATTTGGACCGGGAGCACAGCTCATTTCTGGAGGCATTTGGGTAGCCTCTGGTTGATCCCCAGGACCAGAGCAAAAATAGAAAGACTCCATATAGCTAAATGGGTGCATATCAAGGCCATATTCTTAAGTGAAATAAGTAGAACACACATGTATAAATATCGAATAGTTTCTCTAGTGTGAGAAACTGATAGTGTAAACAAGAGTTAAAATGATTAGAATGAATAATTGATAATTTGAAATAGGAAAAATGGTCCAAAGATGAAGGAGTGAAGGGAGGGGAAGGGGAAAGGAAAAGAGGGAAAGGAAAAACTATGAGAAAAAAAAATGGAAATGAAATCTATATAAATAGGGAAGGGTGGAGGGGGTGAAGGGTGCACAGATAATGGGGAAAAAATAAGAACCAAGATATATCATGTACAGTTACAAACACTCAATGATAAATTTAAATGAATTGTATACCTAAAATGTACCAATAAAAGAATTAAAAAAAAATAGAAAGACTCTGTGCTGTAGTTAACAGAGAGCAGCTCCTTTGGTGACTATCTAAGCCCACAGGGAGACACCCTGACCCTGACCCTGTGCTACTGATTGCATCGAATAGTCAATCAGAATGTAATTGTTTCTTGAGGCTCTGATGTTGATGTTATAATGACCTTTATGAGAATTCCACGTATATATGCCTTCTTGGGCAGATCAAAGACTAATGTAATATATAAGATATCTAATCAACTGCTATTTCAGTTATGCTCCTCTATTTACAGTAACTTTATAAACGTCTCTGTTATAAAAATTAA
>NW_004624745.1:12398983-12414713 GCF_000247695.1 Heterocephalus glaber | reverse complement strand
CCTATTTCATAATATGAAAAATAAAGGTTCACATAGAATTACCTTTTCATACTGTCATATTTTTCTTCACATTTAATTTTCTTGTAAATTTTTCAATCCCCATTATGCTCAAGTAGGAGAAAGCAATGATGCCAGGAAGTATAAGGAACTTTAAGCATGAAAATCTCACCAAGAATCTCACATGAAAATCTCACCAAGCACAGCAGTTGTCACTGGATTTACTACATGTCAACCAATGCTCACTGAAATGAAGATGTTCCCTCAACTCATCTCTCGCCTACTGTCTTCCCTCCCCAGTTCATTTCCTCTGTGAATTACAACCATCAGTATCTCTTCCTTTTATAATGAACCCTTGGAGCTCACAGAGGATGGGGTCTTTTGCCTCTTCCCTGGGTAGTTATTTATCTCCTCTGAGGCACGTTTTCATTATTTTGTTGTAAAGAGCAAAGTTTAGTGCATAGACTCATCTAGTTATCAGAGTCACATGCAATTGTTTCTATCTGCTGGAGTGCCTGTCTTCCCCACATGAGTAGCTTATAAATGTCGTGTGGTAGTTTTATGCCTTTGCTCTCTAACTACTTAATGAAAGACATTATTAGTCTAAAACCACACTGCAAAAATCCTATGAAATTTATTTTATTGACAGTTGAATTATTTGAATTAGAAAGACAAGAAATTGGGTGATCCATGTATTTATGAATCCTCATTTTCTCAGATTCAGAAGGAAAGTTATCCTTGTTACCACCAAGGCCCCTCCCTGGTTGTGATCTTATGTCCCTGGAACACTGGCTGTGAAGGAAGACGTCTTGGAAAATAAAGCAGTCTTCTCAGCACTGCACTCTTGGTAAAATACTTTCCATAACTTTGTTGTGCTGATTCAGGAAATACCCTAGGCTCTCCTCCCTTGAGTTATGTTTATTTTTTCTCTCCAC
The DNA here is from genome assembly GCF_000247695.1 of Heterocephalus glaber. The sequence continues at coordinate 12,413,781 of NW_004624745.1, read as the reverse complement.
ATAGCATATTATTGTCTCTCTAGTATCTGTAGATCCATTCAACATTGAGCACTATCCTTGAGAATATCCTCTTTGAAATCCACTCTGATCTCACAAATCTGTACTATATATTTACCGTCTATAACTTCATGCATTAAAACACAAGAGGGAATGGATATTCAGATAAGGACTCAACTATCAGATGCATTATTTTAAGCCTTTGCATAGCAATTCGTTTTATTTTTACTAATACACTTAGGAATTGGTATCCAATTAATAAAATTAAACTTGTGATACAAACAACACTATCAAGTTGTACAATTTGATCAATAATGATAGTTGCAGACTTTATTAGTTTACTATCATAAGTGAACCTTTGAAAAACTGAGGACTGTGACACTGGATGGTGAAGCAGTTCTGTCTAAAACCAACTTTCTTCCCTGAAAACTGACACTGGATAATGAAGTCACTTATGTGTCTAAATATATACCATTTGCTATAATTGCCAGCCTTGGCGACTTTGAAGGATGTAAGATTTTCATTATAGGTCATGGCTGATAGTAGTTCATTTCTTCTTTACCAAATTGCAGTACAGAGTCCCACACTGTTAATGGACTTTGGCTTTGTGATGTGGTGCAGTTAGTTTTGTCTGCCTATAAAGAGGTACAGCCTCATGCATGACACCACATTTGATCCTAAGCTCTGAAGTAAGCTTGTCTCCATACTATAGGAGTGTTTTGAAGGTGGAAACTGGAAGGTAATAAATAAACAAAAGTCACTTGCATAATTGACTTTTTTTAGTTCTGTTTTCTTTAAGGCTTTTGAAAGGATTATCACTGGAGAGTTTCAAAAACTCTTCCATGTCCTCCATAGCTGGAGAGTTTTTTACTGCCTTTTGATATCTCCAATAAGTGTTTTACAAATTTCACAATACCAGGTAGATATTTCCAAATTTGTAGAATATTAGTGAGAATATTTTCAGCTTTCCTCTGGATTAAAAATAATCTCTACTTTAGTTTTGTTAATGTAAATACACTAAAGAGGAAGAATTTTTGATATATGACCTATTTATACTCTTCCCAAGTAATGCCTTGGTGTACTCCATATTTATTGCAGACTCATGCCAATGGGATGCAATTTCTTTTGCTTTATATTATAAACTTTCTGGCAATGTCAAGTTTTTGGTTACAAGTAAAGAAATGTAATATATTATTATTTCCTCTGAAGCTGAAAAAGTTACTAGGGGTTATCTGTCTCTGACAGCAGAGATGTGTTTAGGTGATTCTGAAATATAACACACAAAATTCCTTAGGAACTTGATCAAATGAGATTCCAGTTTCAGAAAGTATAGTCCTACTGTGAAGCTTTTTCTGTCTTGATAAGTATTCTTCTAATCACATATGAGCTTTTTTCTGTCACTTGACCAGAAAAAGAACAGTACTAAAGACGACCTCAATAAGCCAATAAGATACTTATGTAAAAGAATGCATATAAAACTATTTCTCAAGGAGATGCATTTATCCTACTAAGTGAAACCTAGAGAAACTGCTGCTTCATACTGCCCAGTTTCATACTGGGAAGATAAACTGTTAACCAGGATGTTCAATCCAATGATTCTACACTATTTTTGATATATCAAAAAAAGGGTGGTTTCTTAATTCAGGCCTTTGCTAGCCATCCAGGCTGGCTTTCTGCCTCCTTTGTCTCTTTTTTTAAGCAATCTTCTACTTTTCATTACTGAGTTTTCATTTTCCTTCTCTGTACTTCCTCAAGAGAACAGACAGCATTAACTGGGCTGGAACTGAACTTTGACAGTATTTGTCAGTGAGAACATGTGTCTTGGTCTGCTGTGTATGATACAAAAATATACATACAAAGTATAAAATAATTGTCAGGAAAATAAAATTTTCTATTAAATGATATGTTCTCCAATATATGAAATATAAATTTCTTTCTCAAAAATTATTTCACCCTTTTGTATGGACATAGGCCACCTACTGAAAAAATCAATCAGTGATCTTGAACAATAGATTCATTGTTCTGCCTCAGACTTATTGGAACTTAATGAATATACTTCAAACACTGCCTTTTCTCATGGAAAAACTGATCTTCCATGAGAAAAGTTAACTGCTGTCCTATCAAGAAATACTATGTACCTCCTTAGGAGGTGCTGTAATGTGAATGTCCCATGACCAACAATTTCTTCTGCTGCAATAATAACCCTCTAGGGGATGGCATAAGGGGACCATCCATCTGAGGAGATGATTAGGTCATGAGATCAGAGCCCTCATGAATGAGATCAGTGCCCTGAGAAACCCAGACAGTCACCATGTTCCTTCCAGCATGTAAGTATATCCCTGGAAGGCACCTTTTAAGAACAAGGAGATAAGCCTGGTTTCCTCATCAGGAGGAAATCAGCTATTGACTTGAGCATGGATTTCCTAAGCTCCATAACTGTGACGAATTCATTTCTGTTGTTTATAAGTTACTTTGTTTATGGTATTTTATGGCAACTCAATTTGGTGAAAACAAGGGGATTTTAGCCTTTTTCATGTTTTGTATGTGTGTATATATCTGTGTATGAGAGAGACATAGGGAGACAGAAAGACGAATGATTTATTACTCTTCATGCAGTTAAAATACTTTAAAAGTTAAACTATTTTAATAACTATTTCAAGGTCATGTGAGGAGGTTTTGGAAATGATGGACCTATAAAAGAAAATTCATAAAATAATTATTAAGTAGAGCCATTCTTTTAATATTTTCTCATTTGTTTATCTATTGTCTCTTGTATTCTCTTTTTCTGTTTATTGGATATATATTAAATATAAAAATTGAAAGTATTAGTTTTTCTATTCCAACATATCTTAGTCTCTCACAACTACGTTTTGTATATGGAATACCAAAGCACTGAACTCTTCAAGCTCTTAGTTTTAGAGGTTTAGATTTTTAAACATTACTCTCAAAGTGAAATGTATTTTAAAGATAAATTAACTAAGAGCTATTCTAAATAAGAACATAATCATTTTATGAACACATCAACTCAATACGTAGTAGTCTAACACCTGACTGAGCCTGAATGTTAACCAAACTGATTTCAATTAAATATTCAAATATAAACTTGACTAAATATATGATGAAGTAGGTAAGTTTAAGTAAGTGACATGTCAATGCCAAGGTTAAATCTTGTGCTAATACTCTCTAGACTGAAGATATGTTAGCAAAATTAAAGTGCCAGAGAAGGAATTGTTTGCAATACTTTACCAAACATAATTGAATTTGAGTGTACTGTTCTTTATAATGAAGCTAATCTACTGCAAATATTGCATTTTGATAAATGAAAGATAACCTGGTTAATGGGATGAATGAAAATTTTGTATTTTGGCAGAAATGATAAAGTTTCAGCAGTATAACATCTAGTGGATTATGTAATCAAACTTTACTTTTTTCGATGCCCTAACCATCCATTTTTTCATGTGGATATCTAATTTAATGTTTTCTATGAGAATAAAATTGCAGAAGAAGAAGGAAGAGTAGGAACAAGAGGAAGGTTGGGGGAGAAGACTGAGGAAGGGAAGAAGGAAAAGGAGAATGAGAAGGAGGAGGAGGGAAATGGAGAGAAAGGGAAGGGTAGAGAAAGAAGAGGAGGAGGATTATTCAAAATCCATAAAGTACTTAAAGGAGGATTTCTTCTTTTATCAACAATACATTTGTGTCATAAATAACATCTGTATTTGCCTTATTTTCCCACTTGGATAAATACATTTATTTTTCATTTTGCTTCACATTGTGTTCTGTTTCTATGCCTCTTATGAAACAACAATGCCAGCTGATCATATCTACAAAAGGGACAAATTTCTGATAAATGAAAAGAAAGAGTTACTGGTAGTTTTCATGTACAACACGTTAGAAAGTGATTTCTTTTGGTGACTTTTAGGCACCATATAAGCAAGATTTCCTGTACTTTGAAAAATGATACCAAACATAATTTTTTTGGACCAAGGGCCTAGTATTTATGATCATACCTTTGCCTGCAATAGCAGAGATTTTCACACTTAAAATAAATTCCCATTTCCAGTAATATTGGTATGTAAATATGATGAGATTAATTTTACTAGTCATTATGTTCATGCTCACTGTTGTGCGAAAAACAAAAGATAAGTGTCCAAAATGCGGCTACTCTCAGTCCTCTGCACAACTGAACAGGCTCAAGACATTATATTTATATTTTTCAGATAGATAATAGAGAGATGATAGATAGATAAATAGATAGATGATAGGTAGATGGATAGATTGATTATTCTTATAATTTATAGCATTTATAGCCTATAAAGCTGCATAAATCTGAATCAATGAATTCTCTATGACTGCTTCTGGGAAAAATACAGTAAGATTCCTGTGAGCCTCTAGTCACAATTTTATCATCTGAACAAAATATAATTTTGTCTTATGTGTGTTACTATATAAAGCTATCTTATTGAAAATATTTGATTAATTATCATGGAACTCATTATAAATAACTTGTCTATCATGTACATTTTTCAAAAGAACATCACAAATACCTTGCCTTCAGTGCCATTATAAATAACCACATGGTGGGGCGGAGATTTAGCTCAGCGGCACCCTGTCTGCCTTGCAAGCACAAGGTCCTGAGTTTGATCCCCAGTACAAAAAAATATATATGGTTTAGGTTATTTGCAACAGATAAGTCAATACTAAAACACATCCAAATGCAAAAAAAAAAATACAAAAAACTTTGACATTAAATAAGTATAAATGGGGCTTGGGATTTAGCTCAGTGGCACTGCGCCTGCCTCACAAGCACAATATCCTGAGTTTGATCCCAGGTACAAAAAAAAAAAAGGCATGAATAGAACTTTTTTTCAATATGAGTTCAAACAAGAAGGCAAAATTGTCTCATTCGTCTTCAACTGGAAATATAAACATTGGAGAAGTAAAGTTTTGAGTGCTCTGCAGATGTCTCTAAATAACCGGGGAATGTCAATTTTAGGAAAAACAAATTTTAACTGACAAATTCTCAATTAAAACACAAGTAATGGAAATGAACTTCATGTTCATACATCCATGGTAATATACATGAATATAATTCTATTCATATAAAATTTAAAAATTTTTATTTGTACATATTTGCAATACATAATGTTTGCATTCCTTAGGTGAAGTTGGTTCATGTAAATGACATATCTTAATTCATTTTTTCATCTTTTTTTCCTTCCTTTGCCTTCCCTGCATCTCTTGATCTAATTCACCTTTGAGAAAGATCTATCTTCCTACTCCCTACTGTCTATCTTTTATTTTGTTATTTATTTTTACTCTTGATTTTCCATGCATGTGGAATCTGTGAGATATTTAAGGTCAGGTGTCTGATTTATTTCAGTTAATATTACGGTCTCAAGGTGCCTCCATTTTCTCACAAATGACTTAAGTTCATCCTTCTTTATGTAAGATGATATGTATCAAAAAACTAAAAAGAAAGAAAAATTCAAGCTAAAATCACAGAGAAGAGACTGGAATAAAATATCAACCATACCCAAGTACAGCAGTATACATTTGTAATTCACTTTGAAGCTGAGGGAGAAGTTCAAGGCCAGCTTGGGCTATACAGCAATGCCCTGTCTCTTGCTGTCTGTGTCTCTGTCTCTTTCATCTATGAGAAAACATTTTAAAATTTTGTCTTATTTTCTAATATTTTTTTTATTTTTAATATTTCTATTCTATATAATTTTCCTTTTCCAAATAAAATTCTTAACATATTTATTTTTATCTTATTTAATATTCTTCACCCTATGTCCATAATGACCAAACATTCTATGAACTACAATTCGTAGTTCAGTTGCTTGACTACAACTGAAAAAGTCACTTTAAATTCTATTTAAACTAGACCCAAATATTATAGTGCAGAAAAATAAAAACTAAAACACAAAATTCTACAATCTTTTTACTATATTCTCAATTTATAATATACAAATGCAAAAATCCAACAATACATAAAATGAAAAATATTACCTTAGAAGATTTAGTTTATGTATCTATTTAATCATGAATTATAACATACAAAGCATGACCATAATATACAGTGAATGGTTAACTTTTTAAAAGTTTACTATGGTAAAAATAGATTGATATTAGTACCCTTCAAAATATTCATCTTCCTTTCGAACATACTTATCCCATTTTTCTTTCTGCTCTCTGAAGTAGTTCTGTAAATTCCTTTTATTGAGTTTCTTTAGAAGGTTTGATTTTTTAAAAAAATGTGGGAAACGCTGCTGCCAAGTGCCATCTAAAAGAAAGCAGGCTCATAAAAACATTGCAGTGTGTCCTCATTCATCCTACGGCCTGGATCTGGCATCATGAGACTTTTGGCTCTTTCCCAAGGTCAAAATGACCACGGAACATAAAAATTTTGAATGCATTCAAGACATTTAGGCAGCCACAATGGAACAACTAAAGACACTCATAAGAGAAGACTTCAAGAACTGATTCAAGATTGGCAAGAAAGGTGGGAGAAGTGTGCTTCAAGAAAGGGCATATTTTGAGGAGGATTATTGACAATGCGACTTTTACAGTAGTATATTTTAACTGAAGCCTTCCCCGTATTTTTTTACCACATGTGTCTATACATTTATTTGTATTAAATATTCTCTCTACATAATACATGATATGTAAAGGGTTTCTAGATTGTCATAACTGACATTGTGGGATAGAAGACATTTGTTATGAATGACTGTCCTGTACATTGTAGGATAATCTGTCACATCCTTTTTATCCACCTTCCATACACCAGTAGCATTGTTGTTGCAACAACAAAAGATATCTTCAGTGCTAACAAATGTCTACAGGAAGAGCAAGATTGCCCAGAGTTGAGAAGACTTAAAAACATTGATATCTATTGTATCAATAACTATAAAGTAATAAATATTTTATAACATATGTATATTAAATACAGAATACATACAATAATGGAGTCTAGTTCATGTTTAGAAGGAATATTTTAGTTTGTATTTCAGTTTTCTTTCAATAAATACTGGTTGTTAGGGTTATTAATATATTATTAAAGTGAATTTAAAATATCTTTAGGATATATTGGATTTATTTGAAGTATTTTCCAATATATACCTCTTGCGATATTGAGACTTAGAAACATTGATAGTAGCAAAATATGAATTACTGATCATTTCAGAGTAAAAATTAGACTTTTGTTTCAGAATTCACTTTTGTTCTTTCCCCCTAAAAAATTCTTAAGAACAGATATACTGCAGATTTTCTGGCTCTGCTTCAGGTTCTATTTAAAGCTTGTTAATTTTAAGCTTGGCAAAAGGAAACGAAGTTCAGGGACATATGTTTTAGCATCCTTTTGGCTTTAGGACTTTTAAACACTTAAATCCAACTTTTATTTGTTTTTTACAATCTGGTAAAATTCCCTGATGACCCATTTTCATTCACAGTGATTTAGGATCCTTATATTTATCTTCTAGTTGCTATAAAAAGACGTTTTGTTTTCACTTGTGTTCATAAGGAAATTACTTCAATCTTTAAATATATTTTAAAATATTAATTATCATAAAGGATGGCATAAAATCAAAATGCCAAAAAGTATAAGAAATATTATTTTATATGACACTTTCCTTCTGTTATAATAGAGATTTTTAAAAAATTCTAGGTTAAAAGGAAAGTCAAATTCAAGATGGCATATTAATATAAACACTGCTGGTCTTCAGTTTTATTGTTTTATCTATATTAAGGTTTGTGAAGATTCCTGTGGCATGGGATAGAAATCCACTATTGCATCTTTTCTGGAGAAAGATTTTATTGGAGAAAGAAAGCAATGCATAGTACACCAGTTCTTCATGAATTTGTACTTTGTTCTGCTATCTTTTGGAGTAGTTATGTTTTTGGTGATACTGACCAAAATGTATCCATAGATGTGTAATAATCTATGAATACTTATTCATTTCTATACCATGGTATAGAGTAATTTTCTCTCTAAAATTAAAACTGTAAAATCAAATTTCTTGTGTACTTAAACACTTGCTTATGAAGGAATCATAAAATATTGAGTAAAATCATGTTCTTTTCTGTCATATAAATTTCCTATTGTTAGTAGAACTTTGTAATCAAGGCCATATTTTCTTCCATTTTTTATTTTTTTATTTTATTTTATTTTTTTGGTACAGAGGATAGAACTTGGGTCCTTGTGTTTGTGTAGCAGGTGGCAAAACCACTGAGCTAAATCCCCACCCCTTCTTTCATTTTTTAAAAGAAATTTATTAACAATTATATCAGTAATAATATGTTGTTACTGTTATCACTTCACTGTTTACATGTTAACTTGAGTGATCTTAGAATGCTAATAAAAATTGGGGCAGTAAAGAGCAGGCTCAAAATGTTTCCTTCTTCAGAATTTGGACGAGAGGCAATATATCTTACACTCTGGTAAAAAAAAAAAAATCTATATTTTCCCCAGATCCTGACTTTGTTGGAGACTGATATTTAAGCCAGTGGACTAATTGATCTGACAGAGAAAATTCCAAGGAAGCCCCAAATTCTGCCTGTGGCATGGGTACAACTGAGGGATGTATTGATTCAGAGTTTTAGTGAAAACTGGGGTGAAAAACAGAACGAAAGAAATTGCAAAACAGATGCTTATCAAAAGAGAAATATGTATGCATTTGGAGTTAAAGGAAATTTGGTTGCTGAAGAGCTTAGCACCACTGAAAAGAAACCAAGCACTTTGTATAAGGACAAATGTAAAGATGCCTTTTTTTCACCTTGGAAATCAGCAATACCTCCACCCATCAAAGTCTCAAGGGTACAAAACTGTAAACTTTCATTTTTTAATTTATATATTCATTGGTACATTTTAGGTATACAATACATTTACATTTATCATTGGGTGTTTGTACCTGAACATGATGTATCTTAGTTCTTATTTTTTTTCCTCATTACCTGTGCGCCCTTCACCCCCACCACCCTTCCCTATTTACATAGACTTTGTTTCCATTTCTTTTTATCTTTCACCTAATTTTTCCTTTACTTTCTTCCCTTTCCCCTTCCCCTTCTACCACCCCTCCACCTTTGGACCTTTTCCTATTTCAAATTATCAATTATTCATTTTAATCATTTTGTTGAAAACAAAACAAAATGTAGTTACTTGACACAGATTTTCATTAGTAGCTTGAATTTTACACCCATGAGTTCTATTTGAACTTGGAAAATACTTTCTCAACAACTAACATGTGATTCTATTTTGCTTACTCAACTACCTATAGCATAGTAAGATATTATCTTAATGTATAATATCCATGGTCATCATGTGTTTCTTCAGTGCTGTATCTGCAGGAATCCAAATAAAGCATGGCATACTGTAATTTCCCATAATATTTATTAAATGAATAAACAATCTGCTATATTTTAAACTTAAATTCCTAATAAGTATCCTAAATTAACTAATTAATTAAATTTTTCTCAGGAAGTTTTTATCGCATTGTAGACTTACATTCTTAAGGTATAGCAGATATAAACCTTGTATCTTTGAAAAGAAAATTGAGACAAAGAAAATTTAACCCATGTGTCCAAGATTACACACTTCCTATAATAATGTGAGCTTCAAACAACTGTGTAATATGTACTTTGCCATTATTGTATATTGTTGAACAATATTAATTTTATAACTTGTATACTATGTGTTTACAATCAGAAAAATAAATTAGGTTTTCAAAGTAGTATTATGAATGAGGAAAGAAAGAAAAAGAGAAAGAAAGAAAAAAAGATAGAAAAAGCCCACTATTGAGAATAATGACTCATGGTGAACATAAACCTAGAGAAATAAATAAATAAATAGGAATCATAGCACTAATTAGAGATTGAGGATTTATGAAACATATAATTAAAACTACATTTCATATTTTTCAAGAGCCCTTTTTTATTTGGCTGTGTGATTTTCCAATTTATATAAATGAAAGAATAATCTTGAAAAAATTTCTAAGTGCTACCTTCACATCCTCAGTTATTTCTATGTTCAGTATGAAATTTTCTTTAGAAGCATAGAATGTTTGCATAATCATGTTCTCCTTATTTCTAGTCTAATAATATTAATGAGTGGAACACATAAATGAAAAGAAAATCATTAATATACTGTGTTATTTTTATTCAGTCTTTTTCTGTACATGTACATATTGAGGTGATTTAAACTATTAATTATTCAATAATAAATTATTAACATGTAATTTAACAGTTCTTGTGATATATTCTGAGAAAAATAGCAATGATTTTCTTTTTCTAATTTAAATACTCTAAAAAGTTTTCATTTATTAAATTAAAAATAAAGTAAAATACTTAGAAGATAAAAAGCATCTATGATCAAACCAACTACAGTAATCAATATCAATGCAGGTCTGTTTCCTTCTACAGTAGTACACACATGCAATCTCACTTAAGAATATTATTTAACAGACATCATGTTGTATATAATGATTTCTATTCACATTTAATTTATAATTATAATCTGATCTTTATTAAAAATATCCTTATGTAATATAATTATTAAATATCTGGTTCTATTCATTTTGTTATGTATAAAAAGCTAATAATTTATAAGTATGAAATATTACATTTATTGCAAATTTGAAACATTAGAATCTATTTTCATGTTTGTCATTTAATTCTACAATATTATAATACCAAATATAAAATCTGTGTAAATGTTTGTAATTATTTTTACTGAAATCATTTCTAAAATTATGATTATATAAAAAATGTGAAGGTTATAAAAGTTCATAATGTATCTCTAAAATGTTCATAAAAGAATTAATACCATTACATATTTACTGTACTAGAGAATTTGAATCACTTTTGAAGTCTGACTACTGACACTTTTATGCCCCACTACTCTGCATTTCCCTTTGGTGCCACATCTGGACGTACAATGTGGTAGACAAGCTTTGATAGGTTTCTATGTGAATTCAAGCCAATCAAATGAGGCTAAGGGAAGCCTCAAGCCTTGCACAATCACTCAACCAAAATGAAAGTCTGAGTCACGTGCATACATTCACTCTTGTTTCACTTGGTACCTAGCTTGCTTTATTACTAAATATTGTTAGTTTTCTCATGCAGGGCATAATTTATAAATTAAATTTAGTATATGCATAGGAATTTGAAACATGTCTTTTGCAGATAGAGGGGAACTACTCTACTCATTGTACTACACTTTACAAAGTTGGTGTGAGTATATAATTTGCATTACTTTAACAGATAAAGCAAATTGGGGCCATGGATTTAGCTCAGTGGTTCCAGTGCCTGCCTCACAAGGGCAAGTTCCCTAGTTTGATCCCTAGTACCAAAAAAATAAAAAATAAAGATAAAGCAAATTTAAGCTGTATGTTTAATTTACCTTTTCAAATAAACTGATCTGTCAGAGGAAATGTAGACTCTTAAATACATTGCAAAATAATCTTTTCTCCTATGTTATAGATGAGGAACATAGCCTTCAAGCAACTATTTCTATATACATCGTTTGCTCCCATTTACTGTGAGTCTATTTAATATGAGTGATGTGAATAATTGCTTTAATCTTTCATTTCACTTGTCATTTTGCAAATACAGCTTAGAAAAAGATGAAAATAAGAAGACATTATCTGAATATAAAGGAAGGCCTTTTTTCTTCTTCAGTAAAACTAAATTATAGCAATGTTCTGTGTGTGTCTAATATTCCCAGTGCAATTGTGTCACAATTGTTGACATTATTAAATTTGAAATGTATTTGAATAATTATTTTCAAATATTGTTTACATTTATTGATGAGATAAAATGAAACGTTTCTGTAATTATGAAAGTAGATATGTTGTTATCAGATTAAAAATAAACTTATTAGGGCAAATTGAAACAGGTTCATGTTTAGATTCCTTGGAAGAAGAATAAATGTTCAGGGGAAAAAAAGGAAAGATCAACACTAACAGAGAAAGTCTTGAATCCATTAAGTTTCATGCATATTTAGTAATGATCTTAAGAGGGTTGAAAATAGGTTTAAAGAGAGATAACCTTCTGAAAATGATTGGGTAATCACTGAAATCTTACTGTGAACTTGAAGATATAAAAAGATTCAGGATATTTAGAGATGATTGAATGATCGAATTCTCCCACAATTCAAGTTGAAAGCCTATACCCTAATGTGATATTACTTGGATATAGTGTCTTTGAGAGGTAATGAGAGTTAGAGGAGCTCATGAAGTTGAGAAGCATGAGATTAATTCCTGTACAACACAGCATTCCTGGGAGCTTTCTCTCTTTCTTTCTTTACCACATGAGGACAAAATGAAAAACCAAGGAAGAAAGAACTCACCAAAACAAAAATATGCTGGCAACTTGATCTTGAACGTCCAGGCTTGAACACTGCTAAAACATAAATTTCTGTCATTTAAGAGATCTGTTCTCTGGTACTTTGTTATGACAGTTGGAGCTGACTGATAATATAAGGCCTGAATGAGTTTGATGGATATGTTGTTTTTAATAGTTGTGAAGAAATTAGAATCATATTGATAGGGAAAAATTTTAGATAATAATAGATTGAATATTAAGGTAGCTGTAGAAGCAAAATAAATAATGTGTTCTTTTAAGATTTGCTTTTCCCATAACTCCTTGTTTAAGATGATGGTTATCTGACTCTTTAATGAGTAACTTCATTAGCCTAACAAAGTTACCATGTCAGGGTGAATTTACAATGTATATGTGCCTATCTTGTGTCTATGACTTGTAAATAGGAACTGGAATTGTATTTACACATCAAAAGACCACTAGGGATGAGATAATGAGTAAAAAGGATATAAAAAGGGAAATGCTGAACAAAGGGGCTGTGGATACTAAGCAGACCTGTTTCTGGCATTCCAGCCTGCTCACAAGAAGAAATTTTATTATTTTATCCAAATTCTGTGTCTCTGTGTATTTCTTTCTGAGATTTCTGCAACAATATCACAGACTTTATTATTTTTGAGATTAAAGAGTAATAAAAAAAGCTATTTAAATTAATTTTTACAATTTGAGATCTTATTGTATGCAAATATGTAGAAAACAATTTTGTTATAATTCTAAAAATTACAGCATGGCAGAATGTATTTCATGATATTTCATTGGACAATCAAAATCATGTGGTTTTTTTTCTTATATTTCATAAAAATGCTTGAAAATATCAATTATAACTGTTATGATTTTGATCTGAACTATCCATCTAATGATGCATGTGTTCAGATGTGGGATTTTTGAAAGGTGAAGTCCAGTGAGATCAGGCAGTACACCTAACCAACACACCAGACTGAATCTATAAAATAAGAATGACAAAAAGACCTCGTGGAACTTCCAGGTGCAAACTTTGTAGATACTTTCTTTATGGTGAAACTACAAATTTTTAAAAGTATTTTCGCTCCAAGGTAGATCTGATTAAAAGTTACCAACAGTAACCATGCCACAAACTGAATGTTGGGCTGCCTTGAAATTTCTTTCACTAGATTAATTGTTCTCTTTATTTTTTTCCTTGTACCAGGGATCAAATTTAGGACCTTGTGCTTGTGAGGCAAACATGGTGCCACTAAGTTAAATTCGCAGCCCTGTTCTACCACTCTTAATCTCAGTCTCCAGAAAAGTCTCAGGACATAAGCAATATGTAGACAAATTCTCTGCCAGAGTATAACACTCTTGGTCTCTACCCCAACTGTCAATGAAGGCCTTGTTGCCAACTGAAACCTTGTGAACCTGGCCTTAACTCTCTGCATTTCTGTCAGCATTCTGGTCTCCTGAGTTCCAGCCAGGTGCAGATTGTAGCATTCCAGAACTTCTCTAACTGGTATCTCCAAACCTTTCCAAATTTCTCCCACAAGCTAGTTCCAAAGGCCTCCAAACCAGATGGTCAGGTAAGTCATAGCAAAGACTTCATTCCCTCATATCAAAATCTGTCTTTATCGTTTTCCTCATCACTGAGCCACAGAACCTGACAACCACAATTTAGAGGCAGAGACAATTATTTTGGCTCTCAGTTCCAGTCTCTGGTTAGCAGGTATAACACCTCATTTTGACATGTCAAGTTGACTTGTGTAAGAACCACTAGAAGATTAGTAAAGCTCTGAGTGTATCTGTGAATGGTTGCCATGTAGACTACAAACTGTGGAAGATCAATCCCAGTGTGAGTGACCCCTACCAATGTGCTTCCAGCCTTGGTGTAATTAAAAGGGAAAAATGCAAGAAGTCTTCCCTTTCTTAGGAGCAGCTCTGACTCTTGCTATTACTCTTGGACTTTGGCCTACAGTGTCTTCGGGCTTCAAGGATAAACACTTCATTGTTCCAAAGCAGACTTTTCTGCTTTGCAAGATTGACTGGGACTAGTGTCTCTGGTGGGAGCTTCCAGGTTTGCAAGCATTGATTGCTACTGAAACCTCCAGTTCTCCTGTGTGCAGATGATCATTTTGGATCTTGCTAGCTCCTATCCAGCAGACTCCCATTAGGACTCTTTCAATTCTGCACCCACAAGCCTACCTCATAAACCCCTTATAGAATCACACATACATTTTTTGAGTCTGTTCTCTTAGAGAACTCAAACTATCTCTGAGGCAGAAGCATTGTGGAAGGGTCTGACAGAGGAAGACTACTCATGTCATGGCAGCCAGGAAGCAGCAAGAGAGAGAGAGAGGAGGAAACAGAGAAGAAGACGTATTCTTCCAGGCCATGCACCCAGTGACCTGTACAGACTATTCAGTCAAATTGCCAAGTTTTAAATTCTGCCATTACTACATTATAACTTTAATAATAAATTATTA
>NW_004624745.1:12336463-12394305 GCF_000247695.1 Heterocephalus glaber | reverse complement strand
GGAATTACTTGGCAAGAAAATATATGAATTAAATATCAGATAACTTAGCAAAATATTCTAGTATAGACAATGAATTTTTATAAAATAGTTCAAAGAGTATGAAAGACTAGAATCAAGGGCCAGAAAGTGATATTCTTTAGAACTTAGATAGTGCATACTTTCCAATGAAGCACATATTTTTTTCCTGAATTCTTTCATCATTAACACTGAAATAACAGTGAATTTTAATTACCTTATTGAGTTGCAAGGATTATCCTCTTCAGTGGACATTTTATATCTCATGTTCTGATTGTTGAGGTGGTTGACTAAAACACCTGCAAGTCAGTTCTGACTAGGTCAGACTGCATAACACATTGTAATGCTGATCCATTGTGAAACCAATCCAAGAAGCCAGAGTACAATTTCTAAACCAATAAGAATCGGAATTGATCAATGATGCTGGTTTTCCTGGGGTTTTTTTTGGGGGGGTATTTCTTTCTAATTCAGCACCAACTGGAGAAAGCCAAGTATGAAAGCTGTGTTAGTCAGCTTTTCATCACTGAAGAAAACTACCTGAGATAGATCAGCTTACTAGAGGAGAGGCTTTTTCGGGCTCATTGTTTCAGAGGTTTTAGTCTATGGTAATGTGACAATATTACATTGATGCTGTAATGAGGCAAGTTATGATGAAGAATTCATGACTGAGCAGGTCTATTTAACTCATTGGAGCAGAAAAGTGGGGTGGGGAGCTATAGTCCAAATACCTGCTTCAAAGGAACATTCACAGTGACCTAACACCTTCCAGCTAGAGCCTGGTTTTGGAGAGTCCACCATCTCCCAAAAGTGCAACAGGGTTGTGATCAAGCCTTTAGCTATGGACCTAGGGGGACAGTTGAGATGGAAACCATAACACTCCTCAAACCAGTCTCATAGTCATCCTGTTCCTCCTCATCTGCCTCTAGTTTCTTTATTACAACAACCAATAACCAGAGCAGTCTTAGATCCTACCATTCTGTAGCTATCAAGGTTTCCAACACTATGACTTCTTTTGAGTCTTTGGCAAATGTAAATGATGGTCATCAACTCTTGCAATAGCTAATTTTGAATAAATAGACTCTGTCTGTTTACATGTACGTGGGTTTTGCTTATTGCCGTGCCTTGTAATGATGAGAAGTAGTCCATACATTTATCCTAAAAGAGAAAAAAATTGAAATAGAATAATTTAGCCTTCCAGAAAATCAGCAGCAAGGCCTATACTTATTTCTTGACTGGCAAATACTATGTTAAGAACTACAAGTAAAACTTCATGTAACAAATTAAGAAATTTTCAATGTGTATGATATGTCCTAAATATCGATTCTGTGCAGACAGGATTTTTTTTTATATCTGGTGCTTTTGTGTTATTCTGAAACACAATATTGTATTTAGGTAGCTAATATTTATGCTTTTATTTCATACATTGATATTTTAAAATACAATTTTAAATGTTACTTTTATAGACTCTATCTGTCTTAGTTACTTTCCTCATTGCTGGGACAAAATAACCAAAACCCTCAAATGAAAGGAAAAGGGGTTATTTGTCTCATTCATAGAGGTTTCAGTCCATATTTGACTGACTTAAAGACAGGGAAGCATGACAGAGGGACAAGGAAGAGGAGAGACAGCTTATGGCATGGCAGCAGGAAGCAGAGAGTGAGAATGAAGGAAGGGACAGGAAGAGTTGAGGTCATCTGAGCCATGTCCCCAGTGACCCATTGATTCCACATTTCACATCCTAACAGTAAATCAGATATAAACTCATCAGGACTAATGCACTGATAATTGTCATATTCCTATGACCAATCACCTCTCCAAAGCCCTACCTATGAGCACAGGAGGTTTGGGAGAACCTCTAGATAAAAACTATAACAGTATCATTGTATTTTCTTCCTCTTCTTCTATATTTGATTTTACCTGCTCTATTCTTTTCCTTATGTGTATCATAGACCATTAAAATGAGTGTATTTTACAAAGAATGAAATTTTAGTTGGATTTATTTCTAATTTTTCATATAATTTATTTCTTCCTTTCTTATAATTTTGTCCTTAAACATATTATTTTGTTTCATTTTTCCTAACATTTGTAATGAATATTTACCTCAAAAATATTATAATCATTTACATATACCTTAAATATCTCATATGTGGTATCTTATAATTCCTAAATATATATTGTGATAATGTTATATATTTTTATGCAAGGATATTAACAGATATTTAATTCCAAGACAATTAAATTTCTGTTATTTATTTCAAATAATATTTATTATTTTGGGTCAAAATCTTTTTAGCAAAATTTATTAAAAAATTGAATGTATAATAAAAGCATCATTTTCCAGATAATGATTATCTGCTTGAAAATAAACAGATAAGAAGACAAACTTTTAAAATGTTAATAACTTGAAAACATGAATCTTTAATAATAGATGCTAAATATCCAAAGTATTGGAGCCATACCATTTGAAAAGAGATCCAAAATTCCTTGCTGACAAGGAGTCTACACTAAGGGGAGAGTTAAAAAATATAATAAACAAGAAGAATATTTCATAGTAAACTTAAACAAGTATTAGAATTGAGTAAAGCAAAGAAGCATCAAGGATGAGATGTGATTTAAAATGGGATAGTTAGAGGATACATCACTCGGAAAGTATATTCAAGAAGAAACTTAAGGTACATGAAGAAGCTGTTTATGAAAATATCAAATCTATGGTCTTTTCTACACAAAAGTGAAAATTTATAACCAGCACTGGAAGGGTTAAGGGAGGACCCCCTAATTGATAATTTATTCTGATTTCTTTGGTGAAAAATACTCTAGCCATGATTAAGTTGCTAACATGACTTTAACTAATTCTGAGTTAGAAAGAAAAGTACAGTAGCACACCATTATATAGTATTTCTAATATGCAGGTAAAATAGTCTATAGATAGGAAAAATATAAATAAACTCAAAAAGTAGTTAAGAGTAAAATGTTGTAAATAATTACTAAGTGGTGAGTTTTAGTGCATATTATTAATTTTAATATAATTTGTTTAATTTTTAATAAATGCTGAGTTTGACAGTTGACCTACCATGTTGCCAGAAATTTAAGTAACACTTATATTGTAGTCTAGGACACTACTACTTCCAGGACATTAAGCATTAAAGAGAGTTCTTTTTTACTTTGCTTTGTTTTGTTTTTTTCAGGGTCTCACTCTGTAGTTCAGGAAGCCCTTGAGCTCACTTTACCTCAGGCTAGCCTCGAACTCACTATGCAGCCCAGGCTGGCTTCAAACTCAGAGCAATGCTCCTGCCTCAGCCTCCCAAGTGCTGGGATTACAGGCCTGTTCCGCTATGCCAGGCCATTAGGGACAGTCCTTGAGATGGAGCGATTGGATAGAAGAGCAGATAAATTACCAAACAAACAAAAAAGAAGAGCAGATAAATTTAAGAACATGGGCACTAGGATGATTAGGGTTAGGAACCCTTCTGTAGAATGTTGCTTTTATTCCGGGTGTCTAGGGAGACAGAGTTTTAGACAGAAAAGTACTATAATGTGATTGTTATTTTCAAAGGATCACCTGGTTGCTTTTTTGTGGATAAATTGGATTATGGCAAATATAGTCAGTTAAAGCAGTTGGGAAGATACTTCCATAATACAGGGAAAAGATCATATGCCTTAGACCAGTGTTAGCAAAAGAAATACAAAAAACAAAATGACTCAATTCACAATAACTTTGAATATAAAGAGACTAAATTTTGGTAAGAGATTGAAAGTAGAGTGTGAGATTAACAGTCAATGACATTGACCTTGAACTACTAAAAGGGTGAAGCATTCCTTCACTGAGATGTGGATGAAGGAGTCAGATCATGATGATAACCTCTTAATAGGTGAACATGCTATGTATAAAAAGATTATTATGCAAGTAAAAATGTTGAGTGAGATACATAAATGTACAGTTTATATATTTATATAACTACAGTGCTTTACTTGCAAATGACTTTAATGATAAAGGCTTAGTAGTAATTAATTGCTTGGCAACGTGTTAAATAGGAAATGTTTAAATGGTCACACAGGTGCAGAGATAATAAATATAATTTTTCTCTTTAGTGTGTGGAGGAATATAAGTCAATAATATTGGTGAGGATGTATAAAATAACTTTTTATTTATAAATCCTATCCTACCACATTTATTCTTTAATTTCTAGTGAAGGTCATAATTATTTGAACAAATTCTGTGCTTCCTAATGTGCATTACTAAGTGTGCACTTAATCTTTCTCCTCACTTTCCTCAATGGACAATGAAAGTAGGCATATGTATCTTGTCATTCCACCCAGTTAGAAATGGCAGTAAAAAAAATTTTTTATGTGTGCCATTAAATACAAATGTCTTATTTATTTTTAAATTTTTTATCAATAAATGTAATTGCAGTGTCTCAGCAACAAAATGCCATCCATTTTCAAAATTAGGAATATTATTAAAATCTCATTAGTGTTTCCATAATAACTTTATAGTCATTTTCCAATTTAATATTTAGATTAAAATTTTATGCAGTATATGTTTTGTATTTAGAACCCTTATGGAATGATTACTTCTCAGAGGTGTCTCCCAGGTATAACCGGTCCTTAGGTTTTGAGTCTCTAATGACTCTTAGGAAATCTCATTTTCAGTATACCAGGAAGGGCAGTTTATTAGATGAATCACCACAACTTAGCCCAAGTGATACACTCAACATCAACAATAGCATCAAACAGATTAGAAAATGACAATTTGTGGTAACTATTAATCTATCACCTTTAACTGAGTGAACTAGATCAAAATTGGGGACCAGCCCACATATGTTTGTAGTAAAACCCTTCGATATAGCAAATTTACCCTTTTGGATGAGGATGTAGAAGGAGTTGGGGAGGTAGGGATAGAGAGATAGAAGGTGAGAAAAACTTTAGAAGTGAGGCTAGAGGACACAGGAAAATCATGCAAACTTTGGGAAACTGTTGAAGACATGAGGAAAAGACAGTGAAGGAACAAGACAAGAACAGAACAAACTAATAGCAATAGGGAACCTAGAAGCTGTATTCACCTTCCTATAAAAATGATGATAATCAAGAGAAGGAAAGAGAGAGAAAAAATATCCGAAATCGTACAGGAACAAGAACAAAAGGGGAGAGAAGTGAAAAACAGGAAGGGAGAGAGAGAAAAAGAAGAAAAAAAAAGGGCCTCCCTCAGGGTACGTCTCTACTGTCTCAATAGACAGCATGGGCAGCAGTGTGCAGATCAAAGATAATTAGTTTCAGCACGCTAGCAATAGTCTACTGAGATTCAGACTGATTTCTGGCTTCAAGGCCTAAAGTGAGCTCCCTGACCTCGTGCAGGATTGAACTCTGTCAGGTTCTACTGCAGGTTTCAGCTGCCCTCCCCCTGAATAGAGTCAGGGTTTCCATGGAAGGTGCTGATCCTACCAACTTACCAACCACAATGGTCCAATGTATTGCAAAGATTTTCTTTACTTTCCCAGTGGGCTTCAATTCTCATCAGGGAGACTCAGATAGGCCTTCTCTATTTTTCACTTCGGCTCTATCTTCTGGAGCATTGGCCTTTATGGCCTTTATGGCCCTGGGTGCCTCTGTAATTCCTATCCAGTTACCAGCTAGGCCATGCAGTGATCTGAGGGCACGGGCCTCCATGAGACCGTGCTGGGTGGCCGGGGTGGTCTGCAGTATATATTTTTATTATTAGTAATACTTTGGAGACCAAAGCAGAGAGATCCTCTCTCTGCCATCTTTCTTGTCAGCCCTTATTTACATATATCCCTCTTCATTCATGCTTCCACTATTGAGTGGTAAGTACAGGTTAAACTCTGGCAAGGTACTTGGGTTCTCTGCAGTGCTTTAGTTATTTGTAATACCAATATATACAAAAGTCTGATCTTATGGGTAGGCTTAGTTATAGAACTTGGGCATACAATATATTACTCCTATTTCTTATTTGATCTAGTGTAGTTGAAAAGATATGAAAATCTCTTATTAAAACTTTAAAATACAGAAGAAGCTATAAAGATCTAAAGAAGGAAGAAACCGTTCTGTTAGGGTCAAATGGCTGAAGAAGGGCCTGGTCAGGTAGGGTTCTCAAAGAATAAAACACACCTGGACCAGACATCACAAGAATGCAGGAACAAAAATTTATTTTACAACATAGCACTCATAGTTTGCATATAGTTTTTATATCTTCATAGCTTATGAAGATATAGTGAGACAAAACACCTGTGACCTTGCATAGTCATGTGGCATGTGCATGGTTGTCTATGTTAATTCATTATTATGTAACAAAGCTGCATTGTGCACTTGTGCTAAATGAGGGCATTGGATCCTCAGGTGTCCTCAGGTGCCCTCTGATGCACAGGTTTAAAGCCATCCCCTACACATTTCCAGTTGAAAAGATCAAGGAAGTTTTTGTGGAGAAATTAACACAGAGTTTGATCTTGAGGGGTTAATGAAATATCAACTGATGGAAACAATTATGAGAGTTCACTAGACCAAGGGGTAAAAAGCACAAATCCAAGGTTTGGTCAGGGTACTATTTGGTAAATAATTAATGAATACTGCTGAAAGAAAGATTAGCATACAGGAG
The DNA here is from genome assembly GCF_000247695.1 of Heterocephalus glaber. The sequence continues at coordinate 12,387,683 of NW_004624745.1, read as the reverse complement.
TACTAAACATTAAAATTACAAAATACTTTGGAACAATAATTAGAAGTCTTGTGAGCTAATGTTAGGTTTTACTTTTACTTTATTAGCAATTATAACTGTTTTACATTGAGGAACTGATATGATTACAACCAAAGTTTGGAAAATAAAGAGCTCTACTCTCAATTTCCTATACTTGAGAAAATAAAATTTGTAATTTGTTTAAGGATTAAATTTTTGAGCTCCCCGATCCTAGCCGAATACGGTTCCTAAATATGTAATATTCTCTTGGGCCAACATCCCCTAAAATCATGCATTCTTTCCAACAAGATGCATAATCCAAATAATTCAATATTATCAAAATCACTAGTTTGCCAAAATTCAAAAATTTATTTTTTACTAAATTCAAGTATCTTCCAATAATTAGCTTTCTTCAGTCCCACATAATATGTTTAGTGTACTTAAACGAAGATAATTAGCATCAGAAAGTGCAATTCCTAATAATTCATATAACTTTAGTATCATTGATTTTAATTAATTCCAATATGTTCTTCCCAAAGAAAATATTATTACCTTCATTTCAATAAATAAATAAATATAATTTTAAAATATAATGAGATTGTTAGGAATCAATTCAAATTCTATAGTTTGTGGAATCAGTTTTCTGTAAGCATAGCTAAATCAAGTCAATTCTACAGAGTCAGTTAAGGGCAGCTTTTTGTGATAACAACTGTTTCCCCAAGTCTGTTGTCTTAATGACCAACACAGCAGATGTTCGCCTTTTTCTTAAGCAATACTCATGGAGGTAGTTATTAGATTCAGCACACACCAAAGGAATGTGCTTTCTACTGGGACTCAGTCTCAGTAGCTAGGCTGCAGCATCTGCCTACTGATCAGAACAGACAAGAGTAGGTTACAGAAAATAATTGACTACGTGTAATGTACCTGTGTAAACTCATTTGCATTCCATAGTGCTACAACTGCAGATTTGCTTGGAACAATACCACTGTTAGCACACTGTTTTTTGCACTGATTATTAAAGCCAGCTCACTGCTATAGGTATGTGCTGAAAGACAATTATAAAAGTTGCAAATATCTAGATGATTAACATGTCAGTCACACACTCTGTCAAGATTCTCTATAGCATTATGACTTATTATTATGGAGCAAATCACTCTATCCCATGATGGCTTTTTTAAACAAGTACTAAAAAAGAGCTCATCTACAAATAAACCACAATAATTGGAATACTTCAAAATCCTAATATTAAAATGAAAGAATAATTATGTGGATATACTCAAGTTTATTATGCTTCAAAATTAGAATTTCACATTCCTAAATTATATCTTTACTTTTTTTTCTGAATACAAATCCAAGAGCATTTCTCTATTGATCAAGTAACTTAGATTTTCTGACTTGAAGAAGTACATTTTCCCTGACAAATTAAGATTAATACAGGATACTTTTAGTTGCCATTACAAAAAAGTCTTTTTTTGAAGCACAATTTAAGTAAAAATATAATAACAAAACATATATAGAGATTAGATGAGGATTTTTTATCAATTATATTGGTACATTTAAGGTATACAATATAATGACATTCATCATTTGAAATTTGCACCTTTACATAATCCATCTTGGTTCTTATTTTTTCCCCATTCCCCTACCCTCCTTTCAACCCCTCCATCCCAATCTACAAACATTTTGTTTCCATTTTTTCTTTTTCTCATATTAATTCCATTCCCTTCTTTCTTTTCCCCTACCCCTCCCATTTCCCCTACTCCTCTGCACCTTTTCTTCCTATTTCACATTATCTATTATAACTTTTAGTCCTTATTTACACTTTCAGTTTCTCACACTAGAGAAGCAATTGGGTTTTTACATGTGTGTTCTATTTATTTCACTTAAGAGGATTGCCTCAATGTGTATCCATCTAGCTGTAAATGTCTCTAGTTTCTCATTTTTTATGGCTGAGTAATACGCCATTTTATTAAAAAAAACACATTTTCTTTATCCAGTCTCCAGTTGATGGGCAATTGAGTTGTTTTGAAGTTTTAGCTATCACGAATTATGCTACTATGAACATGGGTGCACATATATTGCTGTGGTATGATTCTTTTAATTCTTTAGGGAAGGTACCCAGCAGGGGAATAGCTGGGTCAAATGGAACTTCCAGTCCTAGTTCTTTGAGGTATCTCCATACTGATTTCCACAGTGGTTGAACCAGTCTACACTCCCACCAGCACTAGAGCAGGGTTCCTCTTTCCCCATAGCCCTGCTAGCATTTGTTATTGGTTGATTTCGTGACGACAGCCATTCTTTCTGGGGTGAGGTGGACTCACAGTGTTGTTTTCATGTGCATCTCTCGAATGACCAGTGATGTTGAACATTTTTTCATATGTTTATTTGCTATTTCTACTTCTTTGTATGAGAAAAGTGTTCATTTCAGATGCCGATTTTTAGATTGTGTCTTTAAATTAGGGAGGTATGATTTTTTTTTTTAATTCTTCACATATTCTAGATAGTAGACCTTTGTCTGAGAAACAGCAGGTGAAAATTTTGTCCCACATTGTGGGTTGTCTCTTCACACTGTTGGTGATTTTTCTGGCTGCGCAGAAGCATTTTAGTAAGAAGAGATCCCACTTGTTGATTGTTTGTGCTAGTTCACGGACAACTGAGGTTTTGTTCATAAAATCTTTTCCTACACCAAAGTCTTGAAGAGTTCTTCCTAACCGCTCTTCCAGCTGGTTTAGTGTTTCTGTTTTAATATTTAGATCTTTAATCCTTTTTGTTTTTGTTTTATTGCTTGTTGGGGGTTATAGGTCTAGTTTTAATCTTTGGCAAGTTGAAACCCAGTTTTTCCAGCACCATTTATTAAAGAGGATATCTTTCCTCCAGTGAGGGTGCTTGGCTCCTTTGTCAAAGATGAGGTGACTGAGTGTGTCTGGAGTTGTTTCTGCATCTTCTAATCTGTTCCACTGGTCCTCAGGTCTGTTTCTTTGCCAGTACCATGCTGTTTTTATCACAGTACCTTTGGAGTGTAGTTTCAAATTGGGGATTGTGATACCCCCTACCTTGTCTTTATTGTCTAGAATTGCTTTTGCTATTCTGGGTCTCTTCTTGTTCCAAATGAAGTTTTGGATTGTTGTCTCCAGGTCTGTGAAGTATGCTGCCGGGATTTCAATTAGTATTGCACTGAATCTATATAACAGTTTTGGAAGTATGGCTATTTTCACTATGTTGGTTCTTCCTACTCAGGAGCAAAAGATGTGTTTCTATTTTCTAATATCATCTTCAATCTCTTTTTTCAGAGTGCCATAGTTTTCAGAGTAGAGGTCTTTGGTTTATTTTGTTAGGTTGATTCCTAAGTATTTCAATTTTTTGGATGTTCTTGGTAAAGGAATTGTTTGCCCTATTTCTCTCTTAGTGAGTCTGTTGTTTGTGTAGAGGGAAACTATTGATTTTTATGTGTTGACCTTGTATCCAGCTACTTGACTGAATTTGGTTATTAGGTCTAGGAGACTTTTGGTGGAGTTCTTGGGGTCTTCTATATAGAATAACATGTCATCTTCAAATAATGATAATTTGACTTCTTCCTTTCCTATCTTTATTCCTTTTATTTCTTTCTCTTGTCTAATTGCTGTGGCTAATGTTTCCAAAACTATACTGAACAGTACTGGTGGTAGTGGAGATTCTTGTCTTGTTCCTGATTGTAGTGTGAAGGATTTTATTTTTTGACCATTTAATATGATATTGGCTGTTGGTTTTTCATAGATGGATTTTATCGGATTGAGGTAGAGTCTATCCCAATTTTTTGTAGAGCTTTTATCATAAATGCATGTTGTATTTTGTCAAATGCTTTTTCTGGATCTATTGAAATGATGATATGGCTTTTTTTGTTGATTCTATTAATATAGTGTATGACATTTATTGATTTGCGTGTGTTGAACCATCCCTGCTTCCCTGGGTTGAATCACACTTGGTCAGGGTATAAGATCTTCTTGATGATCTTATACATTCTATTTGCCAGTATCTTATTAAGGATTTTTGCATCTATGTTCATTAGTGAGACTGGCTTAAAGTTCTCTTTTTCAGTTGGGTCTTTCTCTGCTTTGGGGATCAAGGTGATGCTTGCTTGCAGGAATGAATTTGGGAGTATTGCTTTCCTTTCAATTTCATTGAAGAGTTTAAACAGTAGTGCCAATAGTCCTCTCTAAATGTCTTGTAGAATTCATCAGTGAAGGCATCAGGACCCAGGCTTTTCTTAGTTGGTAATTTTTTTTATTACATTTTCAATTTCATTGATTGATTTTGGGTTGTTTAGAATTTTTACGTCTTCTTGGTTTACCTTTGATGATTCATATGTATCTAGGAATCTGTCCATTTCTTCTGTGTTGTCCAGCTTATTGGCATACAGGTTCTCAAATTAGGTATTGATGATACTTTGGATTTCTGCTGGGTCCATTGTAATTTCATCCTTTTCATTTCTAATTGCATGAATTTGGGCCTTTGCTTTCCTTTTTTGATAAGATTGGCTAAGTGTTTGTCAATTTTGTTTATTCTTTCGAAGAACCAACTCTTGGCTTCATTGATTTTTTGTACTGTTCTTTTAGTCTCCATTGCATTGATTTCTGCCCTGATCTTTATAATTTCCTCCCTTCTATGAGCTTTTGTTTTGTCCTGCTCTTCCTTTTCTAGAAGCTTGAGGTTCAGCATCAGGTTGTGTAATTGAGCTCACTCTATTTTCCTAATGTGAGTATTCAGTGCTTTGAATTCCCCTCATACGACTGCTTTCATTGTGTCCCATAGAATCCAATATGTTGTATTGTCATTTTCATTTAATTGAAGGAACTCTCTGATTTGTTCTTTAATTTCCTCTGCAACTATTGGTGGTTCAGCAGTTTGTTGTTCAGTTTCCATGTGTTTATGAAATTTTTGCAGTTTCTTTTGCTATTGATCTCCAATATCATTGCACTATGTTCTGACAATATACAGGGGATAACTTCAATTCCTTTGCACTTATTTAAACATGTTCTATGAGCATGTATTTGCTCTATTTTAGAGAACAACCCATGTGCAGCTGAAAAGAATACGTATTCTGATTATGTGGTTTGGAACACTCTGTAAACATCTGTTAAGTTCATTTGATCAAGAGTTTGATTGAGTTATAGTATTTCATTGTTTATTTTTTATTCTAATTGATCTATCTATATGTGAAAGTTTGGTCTTAAGGTCCCCTCTACTATTGTTTAGTGTTTATGTGATTTTTAATGTCCATTCAAATTTATTTTATATAGTTGGCTGCACCAGTGTTTGGTGCATAGTTTATGATTGTCATCTCTTCCTCTTGAATTGTTCCCTTTACAAGGTTGTAGGGTCCTTTGTTTCTCTTAATCAGTGTGGGTTTGAAATCCACTTGGTCTGAAAAGGGTATAACTACTCTTGCTTTTTTGGGGGGTCCTGTTGCATGGAGTATTGTTTTCCACCCTTTAACTTTCAGTCTATGAGTTTCTTTTTGAATTAAGTGTGTTGCTTGTATGTACCATATCGTTGGATCTTGCTTCTTGACCCATTGTACCAGTCTATTTCTTTTGATTGGTGAATTGTGACCATTAACATTAATGGTTATAATTGATATGTATTGACTTATCCTTCTTATGACTTTTTCTTTTTGTGTGATTCTCCCCCTTTGCATTTAATATCTTGTTGTGCCTGATGGATTCCTTCTGCAAGGCTTCCTGGCGTTGTGATCCTTGTTGTCTTTTCCTAGGATAATTTTTAAGATATTTTTGGTGTGCTGGTTTGGTATTCATGAAATTCCTGAGGTACTCTGTCATGAAAGTATCTTATTTCTGCATCAATTTTGAAAGATAGTTTTGCAGGTTACATCAATCTGGATTTGAGGTTGTTTTCCTTTAGGGCTTGAAACACATCACTCTAAGCTCTTCTTGCCTTGAGTGTTTCTGTTGAGCAGTCTGCTATGATTTTGATGGGCTTTCCTCTGTAAGTGATTTGTTTCTTTTCTCTAACTACTTGTAGAATTTTATTCTTCTGTTGAGTTTCTGGAATCTTAACAATTATATGCCTCTGTGTAGATTTTTTTTGATCAAGGCTAGCTTGAGTCCTGTATGCCTTGCTTATCTGCATGTCAAATTCTTTTCCTCTGCTTGGGAAGTTTTCTGCAATTACTTCTATGAACAATTTTGTTTTGTTTTTTTTAATGTCATCTGTAGTCTCTCCTGTTTCTTCCTTGACTCCAATCACTCTGATGTTATTCTTCTTTGCATTGTGTAGCAGCTGCTGGATTGATTTCTCATGGTCCCTTACCATTTTTAAGAAATTTTTCTTTACCTGGTCACTGATTGTAATCTTATCTTCTATATCTGAAATTCTATCCTCACATGGCTCATTCTGTTGTGTAAACTTTCAGTGGAGATTTTAATCTCCTGGAAATCTGTTTCCATCTGTTTTATGGGTTCCATTTGTTTCCTATGTTGGGATTCCATCATATTCCTCAGCTCCTCTATTTTTTAAAATTTGTGTTCACTGTAGATTTATTAATCGTGTCCTGTACTATGGGCACAATCTCTGCTGTTATCTGAAAATTATTTCTGATTTCATTTTTTCCAGGTCCCATTTCATTTCCAGTTCAGGGAGTCCAGGTGGTTGAGTATCAGATTGTTCTGTCTTTTTTCCCTTCGGGTTTGCCTTAGGTGATCTGGAACTCTGCTTTTGAGACTTGCTTACTTGTCTTCTCATTTCAACAGTTGCAGCCTGCTGTGCCTTTGTTGTGGCAACTTTTTGCTCACCCAGTTGTCTTGAATTTTCAGCAAGCCAGTGAGCAGCCTTTATTCTGCTTCTCACCACTACACTAATTCCTGGGTTCAGAGTGGTGCCCTTCTAGATCCTAGAGGTAACTTGTTGTCTGTGTGGGCTTCTGGCTGGGGCCTGAGCACATTTGTGATGGTATCTAGGCCTGCCTCTTGCTGGGGCCCCTATGTAGCTATTGTCTGGGACGGGCTTTGCTAGGGGTCTGTACACCCCAGTTTCTGTTGTCTTCACAGGCTTTGGCTAAGGTCTCCTTGTACTTATCAGTGGCATGGGGGACAGCCTCTGGGTATTGTTTCTGTGCCTGTACAGCTCTTCTCCAGGCTGGTTCCTGGATGTGGCCAATTGTATGGTGAGTCTCTGGCTGAAGCCCTTGTGCCTGTGCCGCCCCTTTCTGGGTGGCCCTTTGGCTTGGGCGGGTGTACCAGAGCCTCTGGAGTAAGGGTGGAGCCCAGGTTGAGTTCTGCCTGCAGCCACACTGGTCCTGGCCACACAGCTGCTCCCCGGGATCTGCCTGAATTTAGGGATGGAATGGCGAGCCTCCGATGGGAGTGCACATGCCTGTGCAGCTCCTCTCTGGGCAGCTAGATGAGGATTTTTATACATAGTAGTGTTCGTACTCCACAATTTATCAAGAAATACAAGAGGTAAAAAAGTCTGATTTTATTTAAACACATAAAACTTTTAAATTATTGCAATTTACATTAATAATTTAATGTATTAAAAGAGCATCTTTTAAAATCATAGAATATATCCAGTTTCTAATTTCTGAAAAATAAGTTTTCTAATAATTACCACTAAGAAACAGAGCCAATTTAACTGGCAGTATAAAACAAGAACTTTTAACTTAACAAATGAGCTTATTTGTCTTGTATGTTATGATGATATACTTCTCTCCCCCACTGCACATGTTAATGTTTCTTGAGTAGAATAATCGATACCAGCTGCATGTGACTACAAAGAATACACACACACCACACATTGCCACATGAATGCATTATGAAAAAGGCAAAGAAAAATCAAAAACAATTTTGTGAATTAAATTATTATTTCAGTGGTCAAAAAATGGCCTTTCACTTTTCCCATTTCTAGGTAAATGGCATATAAATGTTCTTTCTGTAGCTCCAATCCAGCAACTCCCTTCAAATATAAAGTGTTTTAAGTTATCATTAGTATTTCAGATACCTTACAGAATTTTATGTAAATTTAAGTTATTCTTTTTATCAATCAAACCACTTATTTTTATGACACATACACTTGGTGCACAGCTAAAACTGACAGACTAATAAATATCAAACATCACTATGATTACCAGAACCTGGGACATTTTTGGAGTGAGAATATCATGTCATATTTTAAAGGGGCAATTGCAAACAGATTATGGCCCTGCTTACTGAGCAGCTAATACAATTACTAGAAATTCAGAAAAACACCTTGCCAGTGTTAGCAGTGCAATGCAAGCATGAGTACAAACTCTCTCCCTCTGCTTTTACATTTACCTGCTTTCTCTCCACCATCTTACCCTGGTTCCTCCAGATCTCTCTTATTCTATCAATAGTTTACAATTCTTCAATAACAAATGAGCCTCCCTTATTTCATGAGAATTTTTTACACTCTGGTCAATACTGATCTGTTTGACTTTGAAATCCTTAGATACTAAAATTCTTTCATTCACTTCAACATATTTTGTTGCTTTTGAGTCCAGACAAAAATATTTCTTTATTTCAAAAAATTAAGCATTAATTATGGGTTATAGTGCATGGAGTATACATATGTGTTTTTATAGATATATGCTTCCTACCTAATAAGCATTTTATACAAATTTGTATACTGACTAAAAATTAGCATCCATTCCTAATGTACAGCTAAAGATAATTATAATTCACTAAATACTAAGTATCTACTTAATATTGTTCTAAGACTTTTATGTATTTTCTTCTCCTAAATAAACTTAATTTATAAGGCTGATAGGATTAAGCAATTTTTGTCCACTCACCGTGCTTTTCTACACAATCGGAAGAATCATTGTGTCTATGAAGATATAATATGAACAACTGTGCTGGTCTAATAATATTATTAATCACTCTTGGTGATTAAAACATTCCTCCAGGTGTTTTAAATCTTAGCTATTCCAAATCAGTAATTAAAATATTAATTTGAGCATAAAACAAAAATAATTAAAAATTTTACCTAATTTAGAACTTTCTCCTCCACATAAGTACTGCTTCAGCCTCAAGGAAGTAGGATGAATGAGCTCAAAAGAGTTAAAGACATCACATTTCTCTGGAAAGTTTTTAATCTCTACCTCAAATGTGCTTTCTTTGTTTACAAACCTTTTTGAGTATCCTTACTCTTCCAGAAATGAGTCAAGGAAAAGATGCTTACTCTCGGGGATGGTTCTCCTTAACAGTTGTTTCTGGCATCCAATGTCAAAGCATTGTGATTAGTTAGAAAAAATCTGCCATAGATTCCTTGAAAAGTTTTGTGTTTTGTTTTATATACTGGCTTTTTATTTTCTTCACATTCTTCTTCCCCTCAGAACTTCTAACTGTCATTTCCTGGAGTGTTTGTATGGATAATGCTCCCAACTCTCTCCTTCCCTATCTGTGCTGAACCTACATTGGTCGGCTCTTTTTGGTGCACTCAACATACTACAGTTAGGCGACAGTTCCATTCTCAGAAGAGCACAGTCCTGTATTTCAGTCTACACAACTATATACAATTGTGTTAGGCAGGATGCAGTAGATGAAGATTGTAAAATCAGTTTTTAATGTTTAAATAAAATCGCTTATTGCACTTCAAGGTATATTGCTTTGAATCCCCCTCAAAATATTTCTCATTGCTTTGAACACATTTATCCCATTGTTCTTGTCATGTATTTCTTTTTTTTAGTAGTATATGTTTGTGACACTTAATAATTGCAATCTTCTTTCAGAATTGATATATAGGACATCTGAATCCTTTTTCTTCCCCTTCCCATCCTCTTGTCTGATCTCCTCAGACCCGCTTCCCATCTCAATTTCTGTTTCCTATAATTTTTATTCTGCTCTTTTAATTATTTATATTTTGTGCTTCTCATATGATAAAAAGCATGCAATATTTAAAATGTTGTCTGATTTACTTTCCTTAGCATTATGGCTTCAATATGCATCTATATTTGCATGAATGACTCAAACTTTTCTTTCTGTATGGCTGAGTAGTACTCCATTGTATATAGATACAAAGTTTTCTTTATCCATTCATCTGTTATGGGCCTATACACCATTTCCAAGAATTAGCTATGATGATTTGTACTGTTATAAAAACATAGGGATGGATTTATCACTGTAAGATAGTGTCTATAAGTCTTGAGGAAGATACTCAAAAGATGTATAGCTGGGATAAATGCAATTTCTGTTTCCTTTTTTTGAATAATCACTATTTTGATTCCCTTAGTAGGTGTGCTAGTTTACTTTACCATCAACATGTAGAAGGGCTTTTCCCCACAAACTCAAAGGCATTTGTGGTGGTTTAAGTTCTGATGATACCCATTCCTTCTGGAGTGAGATGAAACCTCATTGTTGTTTTGATTTGTATATCCCTAATGGCCATAGACACTGAACATTATTTTATGCACTTACCTCTTGGCCATTTGCGCTTCTTCTTTTGTGAAATGTCTATTCATTTCCATTGTCAATTTTTTTGAGTGGGTCTTTTACGATTGGAGATATAATTGTTGACTTTTTTTTATTAGCTTAAGTGATAGCAAATCTTTTAGAGCTTTCAATGATCAGGAACAGGCCGCTGAAGCTCACGTGCCATAGGTTCACCATCACTGGCCTGGATATTAATTAGTTGTCAGTGCATGGAGTAGCTGGTAATTTTTTCTCATTCCTTAGGTCGTCTCTTCACTCTTTTGGTTGTTTCCTTTGGTGTTCAGAAGTTTTCAATTTTATATAATCCTATTTATAGATTCTTGGTGTTATTTCTTGTACAATTATGTTTTCATTCAGAAAGTCTTTTCTCATGCCTAAGTTTGCAAGAAATTTAACTACGTTATCTTCCAGCAGATTTAGTGTTTCTATCTTAATATTTTAATATGAGAATCTTAGGACCCTGTAAGACTAGAAGATATTTTGAGACAATTGATTACATGTAGGATGTGAATCAAATTTCAATTTTATTTAATCCCAAATGATAAGAGAGAATTTCTTCTCTTAATGTGGTATTGTAAATTAACGTGTCTTTACTTTCTTTTTATTGTATAAAGGATTTCATATGTATTTGTTATTTTATGTTATTTTTTTAAAGTTTATAAGAATGAAGAATTATAATTCTGTATCTTGAATCCTCCCATAAGTTAAGAAGATACTTGGATCATTAACTATTCACATGACAACAGTACTTGAACTCTTTGCACTTATGTTTTGTTTCATGTCATAAGTGTCAGTTTAGAATGAAGATGTTATTTTGTATAAATATTTATATGTGGTTTTTAGAAGCCTTTGTACCATGTTTCTTTGGAAAATTTTATTTCCTGTCAGCTCTCTACTCTGTGGCATTATTGAATGTTTAATTCTGCCATATCAAAGCTTTCACAACAATACAGAAGCTTGAGTTTTAGATTTTATAATTTTTGGAATTAACATGTAAATACATGTACACATGCAAGATTTGAGCATATTGGTTAGGTCGTCTTGACATTATTGTTATTGGTTTTATTACTTTGTACATGCTGTATGTGTTAAAATGTTAATAAAATAAAATAATTTCAACAAATTTACAAAGAAATGCTTGTCTCCATCAATTTGGAATAAATGAAAGTATAGCTTCAAAAGCTTCTGCACAGCAAGAGAAATTACCAACAGCCTAAAGAGACAACCCACAATGTGGGAAAAATTTTTTACCAGGTGTTCCTCAGACAAAGGTCTCCTATCTAGAATATATAAAGAACTTAAAAAAAATCAGACCTCCCAAATTTAAAGACCAAATCCAAAAATGGGCATCTCAAAAGAACAGATATTTGTCAGACAAAGAGTTAGAAATAACAAATAAACATATGAAAAAATGTTCAACATCACTGGTCATCTGAGATATGCAAATGCTTAGATTCCACCTCACTCCAGAAAGAATGGCTGCTAGCAAGAAATCAACCAATAATAAATGCTGGCGGGGCTGTAGGGAGAAAGGAACCCTTCTCCACTGTTGGTGGGAGGGTAGACTGGCAACCACTGAAGAAATCAGTATGGAGATACCGCTAAGAACTGGGATTAGAGGGCCCATTTGACCCAGCTATTCCTCTGCTGGGTATCTTTCCAAAAGATTTAAAAGAATCTTACCACAGCATGATGTGTGCACCAATGTTCATAGTGGCACAGTTTGTAATAGCTAAAACTTGTAAACAGCCCAGTTGCCAATAAATTGGAGACTGGATAAAGAAAATGTGTTTTTTAATAAAATGGAGTTCTACTCAGACATAAAAAATGAGAAATTAGAGACATTTATACCTAAATGGATGCACACTGAGGCGATACTCTTAAGTGAAATAAATAGGACACATGTGTAAATACTTAATAGTTTCTCTGGTGTGAGAAACTGAAAGTGTAGATAAGGATCAAAAGGTATAATAGATAATGTGAAATAGAAAGAAAAGGGGCAAAGGGGAAAGGGAAGTGGGAAGGGGTACCAGAAGAGAAAGAAGGGAATGGAATTAATATGAGAAAATGAAAAAATGGAAATAAAATTTTAGAGGCTTTTTTTTGTTCTCAGTAGGTAAATTAAAGCAGCAAGATGTTCTAATGAAATAAAAATAATTAAGATGTTAATCATGATAATTTAAGTGATTTTATAGTTTTATTAGGGATAAGAATTAAAGTAATTTAAAAAAGTCATTTCAAATTATATCTAGGAATAAGGTTAGTGTTGTAGGTGTTATTTATTTTTGACATTAATCTTTTAAATAATTTGATAATTTATATTTTTCCTAAATACAGTAGTTAGAAAATCTGATGAGTAGTCAGTACATTCTCTATGTTATAGAAGAAGACAAAGAAGCTTAAGTAAATGAAGTGATTTAAAAATAGGAGTTTCAGAAAATAAACTGAGATATAGTCTGTAAATCCAGTACTGTCTGACAAATGTCTTCCTGATAAAATATATTTGATAACATCTCTTTACTATACTCCGATTGATGATAAAAGAAAATGAATGTTCAATTTCATTGTCAAATTATTTTCTTAAGATAGTTTTATAATCTATCATCTGAATTACTTTATTAGGGAAATGATAGAGAGAGAGAGAGAAAGAGAGGAAGAGTGAAAAATGATGCAAGGCACACAACAAGAATTAAGATGCTGATAACCTGGAATCTAATAACTCTGAACCTTCTCTGACAGATATCATTTTGCAATTTTACTTGGTGAAAATATTTCAGTGTAAAATTTTCTCCTTGAAATCTGCAAAATACAGGTGAAACTATTTTTATTTCCTAGTATGTAGTGAGTTGGAATTTAAAGGAGTCAAGGCCAGTTTAAGAAATCTCAAGAGGGGCCGGGGATTTAGCTCAGTGGTTTTACCACCTGGTGCGCAGGCACAAGGACCCGAGTTCGATCCCCGGTACCAAAAAAAAAAAACAAAAGAAAGAAATCTCAAGGTAAAGGCAATTTAAATTGAGTTTTATGTTACAGAGAAATAAAAGCTACATTTACAGAAAAGCAGCCTAACAAAACACTCTTGTTTAATGCAATACTTTTCAACCTTATAGAATCCACTGTTTATTACAGATTATGGATACACTAATGTCTTACTGAAGAAATTAACATGTCAGATAATCCAATTTTTCTTTCAAATATATATTCTTTCAAATAGGCTTTTTGTTTTACTTATGACTTAAAAGAAGCCGCAGATACCATTGCTATATTTTTTCTTAAGATTAATCATCATCATCACCATTATTTATCCGTAGAGTGAGTACCTGAATTTATCCATGAAATTCAACACCATCTATCCAGATATTATATAGCTAACCATCCTATCTAAATAATTACATTATCTTCTTTAGACTTACATTATTTTTGTTTGAAAGAGCTGCTAAAATAGCATTCATTATCTTTTCTGATTGCATCCAAATTTAAACAGTATCAGAAAAATCTGTTACTTTCTATTGTAACTGTTGTTTAATATTAAAACTATTACCACATAAGCAGCATTTAACAAAATAAATCAGCATTATTATGTACAACATGGTAGGTATTATATATGTATATAAATATGCATAAATTAATATGAAATCATATTAAATGTAATGTCCTTTAGACGATGGAAATATTATAACATCATATATGCCCTTCTGTATGTAGAGATTCAATGAGAAATTTGTGTTTAATATATTAATAGGGATAACTTTTTATTTATTCTCACAATAAAATGAAAAGGGAAAATATGTAATTTTTAAAAAGCAGATGATTACTGGATCTTTTCCTACAATTTAATAAAAAATATAGAATAGGTTTCTTAGTTTTGATTCCAAGGTTCTTTGGCAGGACTCTCAGGAGTCCAAGAAAGGGCATATCTGAATATTTTGAATATGTATAAAATGTTATCCATGTACCATTATGCCACTTTGAAATTGGAGATATTAAGTAAGGAGACAATATTTTGGGGCATTGGGAGGATTGTACATTTGCTGAATATTAGGTTACTAATTTTAATAGGGTACTAAATAGAAATTGAGAAAATATTGAAAATATAAAGGGAGAAAATTGAGAACAGAACTTAGAAAAAAATGAAAGATGTAAGAAACAAGGTTCACAATCTGCATTTGGGAGGATATCTACCATTGTTGACATAAGTCAACATCAGTGTGATATTAATTTTAATCAGTATAAGTATGAAAAAAATCACTATGGAAAGGCATTTGAACTATGTTGACAAGGAAAACCAGGAAAAGAAAATATTCAAAATAATATGTAAGATAATTTTTAAAAGAACTATGAAGTAACTTTTTATAAATAGGAAAACTTCATATTTTAATATAATTTTAAAATAAGGTTTTGGTTTCAGTTCTGAATTAGAAAAAGCTAAAAAAAAATTACTTTCAATCTTACAAGAAAGAAAGCAAAAAATACAATTCTCTTACTTTTCTGCCTTGGGAAATATTACTTCCATGGTTCTAATGAAAAGTGCTGGGGGACACAAACCAGTAAATCAATGACATTTCTTAGGCCATCAGGAAATTGAGGCTATGGTTTCCAAATTATTGTTTCACAAACAAAAACAGAACTAGCCATGCCTTGCTTGCATTCCATAGTGGAATAATGGGCTAGAACAAGTCACCACTGTCCCCGTTAGCAAGATTCATTACTGTTAGCCCTCTTTCACCTCCTCAAGCATTGCTGTCACGCCAAATTCTTCATCACCTGCTAACCTCAATAATTTGTATTGCCTATTAAGCTGTTTTATGCAACTGAATTTGGTCATTACTAACTTACTATCTTTTTAGTTAATAGAAAACCAACAAGTAAAATATAGAGAAACTACAAAATGGGAGTGAAAAAAAAGATGCTTTTTTAAGGAATTTTTTCTCCTCCTCTCCAGTCTTCTCTTCTTTTCTTCCTTTGCTATGGTTTATATTTAGGTGTCCTTCAAGCAGCTCATTTACTCTCATAGGCAGGGTTTTTGCAAGGGGATTGGATCAGCTGGGTGCTATAGCTGACTGACCTGGAAGGATGCAGCTCCCTTTCTGGGCCCTCCTCTCTCTCTCTGCTGCCTGCCCACCATAACAGGGGCAGATTTCCTCCACTCAAACCTTTCCATTATGCCCTTTTGCCTTGGAGGCAGCTGACCAGGGAGGGCAACTGTAGCCAAAATAACCCTCTCCTCCTTTAAGTAGTGGGTGCTGAGTACTGTATCTCAGCAATGAAGAAAAGGACCCTGACATAGTCTTCCCTTGTTTCTTCACCACCGCCCTTCCTGCTTTCCTATTCTTTTTCTCTCTTTCTCCCACTCCAGTCACTCTTCTTTGTCTACCTTTATTCTTCTTTATTTTCCACAAATGGATAAGAGGCAATCAGTAAACTTAAATATTTAATAAAAATACATCTTTATAACAAAAGTTATAGTATAATTTAAAAAAATTAATTTAGAATGATAGAAGATGAATGTCACTCAAAATCCCTTTTTTAGCCTGATATTTTCCAATAGGTGGCGAGATGATGAATTAGTATACCTATCTTTTGTTTTTGCTTAAAATCTTTTATTGGCATATTTTAAGTTTACAATTAGTGTATTTATTTTTCCCCAAATAATCTGTCTACATAAGCACCCTCTGAGACTCATCACTGACCTTTGCACACTAGCAATAAACTGATCCTTTTTCATGGCCCCCCTTTTTGATTTTTAGGACAAACACTGTATTATTTCCTTAATAGACTGCAGGGTCTAAGCAACATTGGATTTCATTGTTTTGTCATTATGAGACTTTGGAATTTCTCTAAGCCTACTCTTTGTAATTGAAGAATATGGTGAATGTTTCAGTTTAAAGCAATATACAAGAAAAGACACATTACCATTAAGCTCCCTCAAAATACAGCTATTACTACATACATACCCATGTCTACTTTTTAAAGCAGTTCTGGAAGCCTCCTTTCCCAAGTGTCTTTAGTTGCACTTTTGTGGCTACTTCCAGGTCTTTTTTTGCTTGGTATCCTCTAACTTCTCATGGCTTTTACTTTGGGGAACAGCCAATGTTCTACAATGACCGATGCATGAATAAGGCAGATGAAGATACACTATCATGTTCTTTGAGCCTGCCTTTCCTAGGGGTGGCACTGAGCAGCAGCAATCACACAATTTTTAAAAAATCACAATTCATAAATACACTCACAAAAGAGGACTTTCAGAAATTGTCAAGAATGATGGAATAAGTGTACTCAAAGCAAGGGTGAGACTTTTAAGGGGGATGAATTGCAATGTGTCTTTTATTATAAGAGATATTTTATCTAAACATTCACTGTGCATTTTGAAAGTTCTTGTCTTCTTCCATTTGAATCACATCCATTCCCAAAAACAACGCACACAGAAAGGCTTCTGCGCATGCACAAGATAGGGAAAGAAACACTGAGAGAAGGAAAAAAGTCCACCTTCCTTTACAAACAAAATCAACAATCCATAAAATTGCAATGATTAAATCATTTGTTCTAAACTTTATTCGACTAGATAATGTCCTTCCGTGTTGGGAATCCAAATATAGTTTCTAAAACTCTACAATACAAAGGCATAAGTAAACCAACCATCTGAAAACCTAATTAAATTAACTGGACCATGAAGTATACAAATGTCTAATATCTGTAATGGACTAGGTGAACAAATAAAACCTTTGAGTGTACTACCATAGAAAAAAGGAGGTAGACAGTGATTCATAATACTAGTGAATATATCTCACACATGCACAGAAAAGAAAAATTAGGAGATGGAAAAAAATGAAAGAGAATCAATAATTTTCAATTTCCTTTTAGGAAAGTAGGAAAAATTGTGTGATTCTTCATACTGAATCTAGGGCTTTGCAAATCCTAAATATGTGCTCTATGACTGAGCTACACTCCCAGTTTCCCAAGTAAAGTTAAATGAAGTCCAAATTGGTAAATATAGTATAGTTAACTGACAAATAAATCTTAATTCACAATCATCCAATGTCATAACTTCCAGAACTCGTTGGCTTCGAAATTGTATGTGTGCTCAGACACGTGCTCTCACACACATAAGTTGATATACGATGGTAACACATTTGAGGTTACAGTTTTTTCCTCTACATTTTCAATTGACTTTAATTTTAGGGTAATTTTATATTCAGTGCAAATTAAGTGGAAGTTACCTTGATTTTTCCAAGTGCCTCCTGCTTGTGCATGTGCACAAATTCTTCCATTATCTACACTTCCCACCAGAGTAATATGTTTGTTGAAATGGATTTATCTACATTGATAATTCATTATTACCCAAGTCTCTAATTTATATTAGAGTTCATTCTTGATTTTGTACATATTTTATGTATGGAGAAAATAATAACAATCTGTCAGACAAGAGGTCTTCAGTCTTGTGCAGTGATTCATTCCCACTCTTGTTTATTTATGGAAGCTATGATGCTACGCAGAAACTGTTCAATGATTCCTTAGTTAAGATTTTCTCCCGTTCACCACTGCAGACATTTGACATTTACTTTTATAGACCCTGTGCTACCAACTCAATATCCAAACACTTTTCTACATTAACTCTATCATGCCTATGCTTATTTCCTCAAAAATAAAGCCATCAGATGAAAATACTTCAGCTTATGGCTACTGCGTATACAAGTGCTACTTTTTTCACTTACTGATTTTTTTTTGGTGTCCTATCACTTACAAAGATGAAAGTGTCTTGTTCTCTCCAAATAATCTCTTTGTCTTTCCAGATCTCTTTCCCTTTTTTAATACCTTCTCAATAGACTTTTTTCTCATTATAGCTATCTATGTTCAACTCTGCTGCTATAACAAAATACCTGTAACTGGGTAGTATATGAAGAACAAAATTCTCTTTACAATGCATGAGGTTAGGCTGAAAAGTTCAAAATGTGTGTGCTGATATTTGCTGTCTGGTGAGAGCCCTCCTGTTGTGTCTTCTCATGGCAGAAGTCATGCTTTATGCTCCCACAGTAGAAAGGTAAAAGTGAAAAAGCTAAACTAGCTTCTTAAAATCCTTTTATAAAGCACTTACCCATTCATGGGATGAGACATCATGACATGATCACTTCTAAAATGTCCAACCTCTTTTTTATTACTCACCAGCTAAAATAGTTATGTTTGAAAATATTCAGCATCTAATTTGTTTATTTTCATTTATAGATCCAATACTCTAAGCATAATCATTCTTTGTGCAATAGAACACCGACACTTATTCCTCCTATCTGGTTCATACTTTGTACCTTTTAAACAATGTCTTCCTCTCCCTTAGTTGTTCCCTCACCTTCAAGACATCTGGTAATTACTCTTCTCACCAGTTCTATAAGCTCAGCTTTTAAAATCCCATTTATGAATGAAATCATATGGTTTTTACATTCTTGGGTTTGGCTTATTTCATTTTATATTATTATCTTTGATTCAATTCATGTTGCCAAAGGGACAGATATTATGTTTTATATGGCTGAATGACATTCTATTGTGTACATGTGCCACATATTCTTTATTCATTAATCTATTGATGATTACCTTGGTTGATTCTACATCTTACCTCTTGTGAATACTGCTGTAGTAAATATCTGAGGGCAGGTATCTCTTTGATATATTGATTTAATTTATTTGGTTAAATATCCTGGATTAGGTCTGTTGGATGAGATGACTTTAAATTTTACCTCCCACCCGGTTTCTTTTGTCTTCTGAGACAGGGCCTCGCTGTGCAATTCACGTTGGCCTTAAACTCACTGTATACCCCAGGGTGGCCTAGCACTAACAGAAGATGTTAGAGAGTAGATAGTGTCAAAAAAAAAAGGTTTGCAATTTAAATTATTTTTTTACAAATGCCAAGATGAAAAAATTTAAGCAGTCATCATTGAAAAGATGGGAAAACCATGAGCTTACATTTCATACTTAGTTTATTCAATTGAAGTTAACTCAAATGACTACATTATTAATGGCATTAGGTAGAAATGTGTTGCTAGTGTTAATTCTTGTATTATTTAAAATAATATACTGTGAAATCAGGATGACAGTACATTCCCCATGTTCATTAACTTACAGAATAGTACTAAAGAAGAAGAGGGCACAGAAAGGTGACTAAAAATGTAAAAGATAATAATCACCATTCATTTTGATCATGGAGAATGGAAAAAGCATGGAAGAAATGCAGTCAAATGAGGCAAGGGTGGTATACATGAAGAGAAAAATAATTTTTCAATGCAAAATATGAGAATTGCAAGCATAACAGGAAAATAGTTAAGTGTCATAAAAGATAGTAAACTAGCCATGATCAGCGAGGCAGCCCCAGAGAAAGCACACATAGTGCTGAATTGTTAAATAGGAGATGTGTACCAAAGAAACATGAGGAAATTCTTATATTCAGCAGTGCCTTGATTTATTTTTATGATCAAAACCAGTGCTTGTGTAGGAAACGCAGAGAGAGCTCAGAACAAAAGCAATAGAATTCATTTTGTTTTTAAATTTGTTGTAAAGAAAAGACAAAAATCAAGGACTCTTCTGGGGTTGACAATATTGAAAGAAAACAAAATGTCTTAGGTTACATACAGCAACTTCTCTGTAAGGGATGGTACCCAGGTGATCTACACCAAGCCCATTTGTGCAGAATATAGAGTGAATAATGGCATATAAATGATGACAAGCTATAGTGAGCATTTCCAAGAGTTGATAAAATACTAGCTGCAGACATTACAGAGATAAAGATGAACATTGATTTTTCTTTGAACAACAAATAAAATTTTATCTAACTGAGGATAGACTAAATTGGCTTCCATATACTCCTAATCTTCATAGAAATGTGGATGCTATTATTTTAATATTGATTCTGACAAGCTGTTAAAAAAGCTAGTTGTCCCCGGGATAGATCATTATTAAAAGTACACCTGATAAAAGTGTAGACAAAGACAGATAGTGCATAACATTGAGTCAGATATTGTGTAATGAAAGAAGCACCAGCTGCATGAATAGTAGATATACTAATAACAGCTAGCACAGGCATTATATACTTTGCAGATGCTAGAATGAACTCACTGAGTGCCTTGTCTTTGTTCATTTCCTTTGAGATTTTATGTGTAGAAAATACTATCATTTGTACTTTGCAGTGTGGATATTGAGATTTTGTAGGTGCAGCACCATACTTACAGCCATTTAATTAAAACATTTTACTCAAAATCACTCTTGTTTGATATCTAAATCCATTATTCTTAATAAACAATATTAAGGTTTAGGTGGAAGTTGTTATTGTTATACCATTTTTCCACACTGCATACCCAGAGACATCCACGTGGTAGTTGTTCGATGAATATTTGTTGAAAGACTATTAATTATCACGTATCTTAGAAACATAAAAAGACATTTGCAAAATACAAAGAGATACATATAAGCAGAGTAGTAGATACATATAAGCAGAGTAGTACAATAGAGCAGTAAGAATTTGAAATTTGATGGGTACACTGATAGTTCTCATTTGTGCATTTTGTCATTTTAAGTATTTTAGTGTTGGATTGTGTTTCCTGTGTCCTAACATACACCTGGCAACTTATACATTTTTATAGTGATAATTTATAAACTATATTCTTTTCTTCTCTCATTAAGATATTCTTTGAGTAGTAAGGGAAGAACAAATATTGTGATATTTTATGATTTGAATTTTATCAAACTGGCAAATCAATTTAAAAAATGAAAAATTTCTTAAAGGTATGGTGCAAAAAAATTTACATCTGAGTGTATTTAGAATTTCAAAATAATTAAAATTAAAATATTATGTTAAAAAAGACTTCTGCGAGAATTTAAAGATTATTCTAAAAATACATACAAATTTTTTTCATAGAATATATTGTTTGCTTTTTGTTTTAATTTGAAAGGACTGCTTTAAAAATCATAACATTTCACCTTTTACATCTTAGTCAAATGGGATGATGAACCATATATGATCTTAATCCTGAAAAGAAAATGAAAAGTAAATTGAGAGCTTTAATAGTTAAGGGTGAATTAATATTAAAGGATGGATTAGTATTTCTCTCAAGGACAAAAACACACTCATTTCCTACTGTGGTCTTCAGAATTCCAGCCTTGCTGGTCTTTAGATACCAACACATCAGTGGTTCCCTGGCTGGGTACTCAGGCTTTTGACCTAGAGATGAGAGTTATGCCACTGGCTTTGGCATTCTGAGGCTCTCAGACAGGGACTGAGTCAGTCTCTTAGCATCCCTGGACAAGCAGACAAACTGTAGCAGGAATTCTAAGCTGCCATAAATCTGTTAGCCAATTATCTAATAAATCCCTTCTAACATACTAACTATAAACAAGTTCTATCCGTTTTCTCTCTGGAGAACTTTGACTAATATACACTCTAAATAAAACATGAGAAAAAATCTTGAATAAAAATATACAGAGGAATAAGAAAATAAACAGAAAAAATATACAGAGCAATAAAGAAATATGAAAATGGAAGCTCAAAATTAAAGTTTTTATTTTTCTCCTAAATATAAATTTCCAGACAATTCTTCTTTCTATACACTGTCTTAACTTGATATTCTGCCTTCTTCCCCTTTAATTTATTCTTTGAGAATATTTTCTGTTGTACCACTGTGAAATTTCGTCAGTAGTTTTCAGATGCTTTTCTTGATTTTCTTTGAGGAAATGTTTATGATTTTCTAAAAGATATTTATAGACATATACTAGTTTACACTTATTTTTAAATATGTGTATCCTTTTCAATGTATTCTATGAGAATAATCCTTTTTAAGTAAAAGTAGGAAATCTGATAAATTTGCCTTTAAGTTTTAATTTATCTAAAACCTATTTCAAATGTGCTAGTTTGAAAGGAGACTTTTCATCCATATGCCTGTCTGTGCTGATGAGAAGTTACCTATTCAGCTTCATGCATATAAAAATCCACAACATACAGCATTTTACATTTGTGAGCAACATTTAGTACAAAGCAAAAATATAATATCCACCTGTCAGAATTAATGAAACTCTCCTAATCACAGCCACAAGAGGGCACTGAAGACAATATTGGAATTACTGACCTAAGGCCCTGAATGTTGGCATTTAACATCCACAAGAAAGAGGAGATGACGTTGTGCACAGACTTAGTGGAAATGAGTGTCCTTGAAAAATCTAGCAGGGTTAGAGTTAGAAAATTTCAGGCAAAAGGAAAACTATAGGCAAAGAGAAGAAAAAAATGGCATAATGGTTTTACTCATTTCAGATATATGAAGCTGCTGGAAAACACATGGTCAAGGGGTAGACAATATCTGGCTACACAATGAGAAAGAGGTGGGCCCACAGACTTTTGTTTCATAAATGACCAAAAAGTAAACACTTTCAGCATTGTAGACCATGTACTCTGTTCCAGAAACACTCACCTCTGGGGTTGTAGCACCAAAGTTTATATAGTTAGTAAAGTGTACCATGTGCTATGGTGGAAGTTATCATGGAAGCCACTATTGTTCTTCATCAGCACAGACTCTGAGATACTGAATAAAATTAAGAAACTGAAAAAAATAAAAGGAATGCAATTGGGTAGACTGGTTGAGGTAGCTCTGAATCAGTGTTCTAAGAGGATAGAGAAATTAGGTGCTTACATGGGCTATCGAATTTTGTGAAGGAACTAGAACATGACAAACATATTGAGTCTCTGGATACAAAGTAAGTCTGGGTGCTCTTATTGGCCAAGATGCCTTCAGTCACAGGGTGGAGGTGATGAAAGTTCACATTCCAGGCCAAGTTAGAAATGTATATATGTCCTAGACACTTACTGGCTGCAAGACTATATTCTGAAAAGTTCTTTCAATGTTGTTACTTTACTCATGGTTTTCCTATTATTTTTGCCCTCACTGTTTTAAGAATTGTGCAGTCCTCCAGAGCCCTCTCAGGCTGCCAGTGGTCTGAAGTCATGTGAAAACCTAAGTTCTACTTCAAGAGTGGTAGTGAGAGCTTTAAACCACCACAGTGCTGGATGAAAAATATCATTTTGTGTTCTTAGTCAGAACTAAAAAGAGATTCTGATACATGCCTTTAAACCTCAGCTATTTGAAGCTCTTCCCTTTTACTATCCTTTCCCTCTAACTGTATGTTTTCAAAAGAATAAACAGATTCTCTCTTATGTTGGGTTATCTAAATCTTCTATTCAACAACTAAAAAAGATCTCTCACAGAGCAAAACATGTAACTGTTAAATTCAGAAAAAATGCCTTACATATTTGCATGAAAATTACTCCTCTGATCGATCTCCTGTTCCTCACATTGATGGAATCTGTGTTCTTCTCACACATCTCAGGGCCATTCCACAGATTACTTCTTCTTCCTGTATTATTCTTCCTCAATGGGTCAACCACCCTGATTCTGTTACCTTTATGATGAGATCTATCCTGATGAACTGTGTAAAAATCACATCAACCACTCACTTCCCCCTCCTTTCTCAGTTGGTCTGCACACGCGGTTCTCTTTCCAGTGATGTCTTTACTTGGATGTGTTAGGTAACTTAGGGCCAGTGATTTCACATATAGTAGAAAAATATATCATCAGTAAAGGAATTAAAAAAGAAGAACTTGGATTTGATTATTTCTTACTTTAGGTTTCTCATTCTATCTTTCATGAGTACTTTGTGATTTTTCCCAGAGAAACACCTAGATGTAACCTAAATGTTCAAACATCAATTTATAGAAAAATGAGAAAGATAATATTTTAGTATGAATTAAAAAAAGTGGTTGTTGAAAAAATTTGTAATTCAAGTTATCAATTATTTGTTTTAATCATTTTAATCCTTATTTACCATAATTTGAAATAGGAAGAAAAGGCCTAAGGGGGTAGGGGAAATGGGAGGGGAAGGGGAAAGGAAAGAAGAGAAAGGAAACATTATGAGAAAAGAAAAAAATGGAAACAAAGTCTGTGTAAATACAGAAGGGTGGAAGGGGTGAAGGGAGCACAGGTAATGGGGAAAAATAAGAACCAAGATACATCATGTATAGGTACAAGCACCCAATGATAAATGTAAATGTATTGTATACCTAAAATGTACCAATAAAAGAATTTAAGCAAAAAAAGAAAAAAATTAATTTGTAATTTTAGATTTAGTTATTTATTATCTATTTTTTTTGAGATAAGGTCTTCCTCTATAATTCAGGCTGGCCTTGAACTCACTATGTAGCCCAGGCTGGCCTCAAACTCACAGAGATCCTGCCTCAGCCTACCAAGTGCTCAGTTTACAGGCAGGCATCACTATGCCCAGTGCTGTAGTTTTATTTTTATCACTTACATATTCAGATGATAGCTTTGTGATTGATGTCCAAAATATAATTCTAGGAATACAAAGGGAAATGAGCTTCACTGCCATCTTCCCCATAGTGTAAACATAGTAAGGGTAGCAATAACAACATAAAGCCATTAATAGTTCACAATGTGTTAAGCGAAATGAAGAATTCTCCTTGAGGAACTGAGAAAAGGACACATCTGGAAGGAGGCCACATCAATGAATTGTACTCTTACTCTTTTAGTTTGATTAATGCAGCTTTCTTTGGCAATGAGTATTGGCTTTCAAAGCACAAAGGATGATCTAAATGTTTACAATGTTTTTCTGATAAGAATAAGATGCTAACCCAATAAGACTGTCAACAGCTAGTCGATTTCTAGTATTTAAGAAAATGTTGCTTTCTCTATCTGAATTGTAACTAGAAGAGAGTGCAGTTGTACATTAATTTACATTCTCAATATCACATTACAATCAACATGTCATCATTTAAAAACACCTTGAAAGTGAAAGACATGGTATTAGTCACAGTGGCCAGCTTTACACATTGATCAAGCATTCATGATTTTTGTTTAACATTCATATTCAAGGATAGTTAGTATCAACACTGATATTTAAACCTATTAAAGGAGGATGTGAGATTCATCCAAACATATTCACTGAATCACATGTTGAATAAAATTAATTAAAAAAATTCCTCAAACTCAGTATTCTCATCCAGCAAGTAGTTTTCAGGTCACGTATATCTAATCTGTGTCCTTTACATCAGGATAAATTAGCAGGGACCTCATCGCATTAGGAGGATTCTGACTGCTCTAGTCAAAAAGCCAGATAAAAAGTAAGGAACCAGGCCAATTAATAGAAGTACAGCAATTACAGAGCAGTTCTGGGAGAGGAACCAAGGACAATTCAGTACAAATTATTCATAGATGGATGAAGGAGTGTTAGGACTAGATTATAGCTTGGGGAAGCACCGCTGTTACATTTATTTCAAGCAGTAATATAAATGTTCACAATAAATGTTGTCTTCATCTGTTTATGTGGCTTTAGCAAAAAATCAATAAACTGAGTAGCTATGGAAAATTGACCTTTCTTTCTATACAGTTCTGGAGATTAGTAAGTCCATGATCAATGTGACAGAAGATTTGGTATCCAATGAAGGCAATTTTTTTCTTTTTTTTGGTACTGAGGATTGAACTTATGTCCTTGCGCTAAGGCAATTTTTTTGTAGTGTCTGATCGTGGCAGAAGGGGCAAGCTAACTCTGGCCTCATGTAGAAGAACTACTTCTAATCATAAAAGATCTTTCCTTATAGCCTAATCAACTCCCCACGAAGAGTCAGCCTTCTAATGTGATGGCCATATTAGTGTTTCAAACCATGAATTTTGAGGAAACAAAAACATTCAGAATATAGCAGTGTGTACCATGTATTTATTAGAGCTATGTTGAAAACTAGTTTGGGACAAGGAGATGTAACGTGTCATGAAAACATGATAAACTAATGTAAAGTCATGGTATTTTATTTGTATAATTGGAAATGTTATAACTCATTAAGTAAAATTATCTTCATGTTTTATATGTCATTTGGCTTATTAGTCTGGTTTTCAATCTGTATATGTGGCAATTAACTTTATAAGGTCTTATATGATAAATAAATCTGATGTTATAAAAATAGAAGGGGGTGAAGGAAGAGAGGAAAAAGAAGGGAAGTGAAATATATTATGTACTTGTACTAATCCACTACAGTGAACATAATCATTATGTACTGCAAACATACACTAATCAAAGAAAAATATATAATACAATATCAGTATTTCTGAAGTTCAAATATCATTTTCTGAAATAAAATATATTCAATAAAGATTATATTATTGAAATGGCTTTCCTCTATATTCTGTAACTTCATTAATAATTTGTTGGTCAGGGCTGGGGATTTAGCTCAGGGGTTCTGTTGCCTGCTTTGCAAGCACAAGGTCCCAAGTTCAAAATCTGGTACCAAAAAAAAAAAGTTGTTGGTGAATTCATCTATTCCTTCATTGCAAACATATTTATTGAGAATTTTTAAAGCATAACTTGGTACTCTTCTGCCACGGGGAAATGATAAATGAGGCATACAAGTATTCATCTTGGACAGAGCTGGTATTGTACTGGGGAGGTTGAAGGACATACATTGAACATGAACTAGTAAAAGCTTTGGTTTATCACTACCATAATTTGCTTAATTCCCATGAATTTTTTTAAATCATAGGAAGTAAAGTTTCCTAAACCTAAAGCCTTACTTGTTACACTGTATTTATCTATAAAAATAAAATTGACTAAGTGATCCATAGTTAACTATTTACTTTGTGTTACTACTTTATTAATGTTTATACAATAAAAGAATTCACTGTGATATATTGTTCTATTGACAATTTAGAAATTACTTCAGTGTTCTTTGAACATTACTCTGTTCAGGTGGTATAATACCCAAAGCTATGCAAATTTTCAACATTTCTTAAATGTTTGAGTAACTCCTGATGAAGTTTTACTATAGATAAACATTTGATTATTCTGTTTTTCTGGATGATGTATTTGCATAGCTACTTATAATAATAAGTTTTTAGTTTAAAAGAATATGCACACTTTTCAAAATTTAAAGTGCAACTCATATTTCTTATTATTTAAAGTTATAGATTCTGATGTTAGAGAAAGACAAGGTCATAAAATCCTCCTAATGTAAATGCAAGCATTAGTCAGTGTGATTTCTATAAAAATATATTAATCTCCTTAGAACATAAATTTATGCATGATTAATTTCAGATGAATACCAAAAGATAAAATAGCAGTATTTGTTGACAGTAATGCTTTCATTAATATGTGCATGTATAAAGTAACTTCATATCCATGAAAAAAGATGAAAAAGCATATACTATTTCATATGAAGCCTCAAATGGCAAAAATTAGTATTTAGAAGCACATTTAATATGGTTTGATTTTTCTCAAGATATATTTCTTTACTTTGAATAAAAGCTTTGGTCATTAATTTCTATAAAATATTGTCATCTCTCCATTTTTGAATGATCAAAGTGATCAAAAGATGTAGTTGTTTCTTAGCTATATATTTATTATCCTTCTTTGTTCTGGGATGTTGGGTTTGGAAATGAACAGGAAAGTGCATTTCTCCTTCTGATAGGTACTGGCTGGGGGAGCCCTAGCAGGAAATTTAAAAAATAAAAAGGAAAGGCAAAGGGAATAATTCTTTGCTACATGCAAACTCTTTCTATAAGTGTTTTTCTTAAAATGTTTTTCATCTTAATAGCAATGAAGTAGCAGTAAGTTTCATTATTCATTTTTTCATTGTTTCCCTGATTAATTATCCTATCAATTCAAACATATCATTATCAGCCAGGCAATAATTTTCATTAAAAATATGAGTCCTAAATCCACAGTCCTGTATCAGCATTTTGTATTCTGATAACTCCAAACTATTTCCCTATGTTAAACCCAATCTTAGTCATGCAAGGTAATTCATGTATGCATTTAGTGTACTTCTGACCTCATTTTCCCATATTTCTTTGCAACCATGTAAAAATCCATGTAGCTGTTTCCTATTGTTAGTGAATGCGTGCGTTTGCTTTGACAGAACATTGAATGTACAGAAATATATTCACTAAAAAGCCTTTGAAATTCCCAGTGGCCTGAATGGTAAATAATTTTCTAATTTTAAATGTGGACATGCATAAGTCCAACTTTTGGTCTGACCTTCAAGATATAAGCTTGTTTTGTCTTGCTCAACAGTGCTAAGCACATCTGTAAGCCTTAGACAAAATTCAATGGAGAACCAAAGACAATCTCTGAGTGACAGAAACAAAGGAGTGAACTGATTAATTAGCCCAGGGCTGAAGGGACAATACAGTGAGTGACAGGACATTTTGATCATTCAAGCAAAGAAAGCAAGCAAGTTTTACATAGCTCAACATCCAAGCAAGCAACACAATGTGGCCTATGTAGGCTTCCTCCCACTACACATCAATGTGATTTTGCTGCACTGATGTCTGAAAAGGGACTTTTCATCTTCACAGGTAAAAAATCCTGTTCTCCAAGCAGAAAAAAACAAAGGAAAAATTTCTCTGGCAGATAGTACCAATAAGGACAAGTGGTAATCCTGTATCAGAAAAACCCAAAACATCAGATAGCAAAACACATTTCTGAGATTTAAATTGGCATTGAAACCACAGTCAACATTAGGATCCAGAGTTTTCTAATATAGTAGTTATTTCCTAATGTGCAACTGAAAATCATCCATCATACCAGGACTCAGAACAATCAATGAAATTTAAAATTGAGAATGAATTGCAACAAATATGGAAATGAATCATATGTTCAAATGATCTGATAAAGAATTTAAAAGTTATAAAATGTTTTAAATGTGATAAATTTTCTTGAAACAAAGACTAGAAAATTTGAATAAAGAATGAGATGTCAGGCCGGGGATTTGGCTCAGTGGTTCTGTTGCCTGCCTCTCAAGTGCAAGGTCCCAAGTTCGATCCCCAGTACCAAAAACCAAAACCAAAACAATACAAGAATGAGAAGTCAAACAAACTCCAAATACAATTCCATAGATTAAATCAAATTAGTTCCAGGGGATATTTAGTAGAGAATAGTTTCTATGGTTTTATATATCTTTAATCTTTTGAATTGTAAACTATATTTACATTTTCATTATTATTTTATTGTTTGTTGTTTTATTGTTTTAATTGCTGATTAATTATTCAATTGTTTTTTATGTTAATATCTTTTACCATGATTACAGTTTTCAAAAAATTTTTTATTTTGCTTAAATTCTTTAATTGGTACATTTTAGGTATACAATATGTTTACATTTATCATTGGGTGCTTGGACCTTCAAAAATTTTTTATTATATATTTTTTGGCACTAATGTTTCTTATCTCTAATTTTACTTCTCTGTACACATTTTTGCCCTGGTGAAAAAAGTCATATATATCTAGATATATAGATATGTATCTAGATATATATATATATAGATAAATATATAGATAAATATCTATCTATCTATCTATATTTAAGCTAGAACATCTCTACTTTAAATATTTCAAAGATAAAGTTTCTGCATTATATTACAAAAAAATGAAAACTACTTTTTTGGAATTCAGTATCTCTCAAATTATCTGTGGTAAAGAATCAATTTTTCTCATTTTTTCCTAAATCTAAGCTTCAGTAAAATAAAATAAACAATATGATAAATACTGAGTTGATATTTTCAAAGTGAAGTAAAACTATAAATTATTTAAAAAGCAGTGATACATTTTAATTATTAGGTTTCTTATACATAAAATTACTCTGCCCAGTTGTTACAAATATTGTAAATGATTCATATCAGTTTTTCTACTTATTTTGTCCTTTTCTGGTAATTATAATTACATGGATTATCACTTTTCCATAGACCGTACTTTAAACTTTTCAAATAGCAATACATAAAGTGTTAATCCAGGATATCTGAAATTTAGAACTTTTATCTAGTACATTCAACCTGTCACTTGCAAGAACTTAAAATTCTTAGCTCATTCCAAAATAAGAAATGATACAAAGTTTTGATATAAAATGATTTAATATTCTAAATTATAAATGTATTGAAGTGTTTATAACAGTATTTTCCTACTTGGATTATCCAAAGAACAATATTTAGGAAACAAATAAAATCAGCCATTCAGTGTCTGTTCTTTATTTAGAGTCATGCCCTGCACCCTGTGCTACAAGAATAGAACCACACCATGCCTCTTGGAGTGCTACCACAGCATTGTGTGCACCATAAACTTGCAGGAGGAAGACTCCGTTTTTCAGCATGTTTTCAAACGTACCTCCTTAAAACCTGTAATGCCTGAACTTCAATAAATGTCTATGCTTCCATTTTCTACATCTGAAACAAACAAAGCAGCCCAGCCAATAGAAAGGAGATGATTCTTTTGAAAGGTAAGGAAAAGAGTACACAGTTATGAAAGGAGGAAACCCAACCATCAAAATTTCTTAAAAGAGAGCTGCTTTTCCATGAGCCTCATTCATTATATTGAAGGTAATTATGCCAATGTGGACTTTAATTAACCTAAAGCATTTTCTGGATGGAAAGAGAATGGAGTATTGATCACTCAGTATAGGAAAACTCCAAGTGTCATTTGGATGGAGAATAAGTGCTGGAGGAGAATATGAGAAATCATTTTTCCCTTTTGCATAAGTTTTTCTATTCAGTAGTTTTCATGTCCTTGAATTAGTGATTGATCATATTAAATAACATATTTTAGATATAAGTAGAATATATTTACATATATAATGGCTTTTCTTCTTTCTTGGCTTTTAGACACACAAGTTATAAAATTTCAATGGTCCCAGCTGATAGTTGTATCAAAAGTATAAATCCAGGTCAATCTCTCTGAGCCTTAGACTATTACAAGGTAGCACTGTACTAATATTTTAAATTTTACAATAAATTTTGCCAGAGTATTACATTGAATTCACTGAACTACTTAATTATTTAAGAGATAATATGAATCTGAAGAAATTGTGTATCCTGAATCCAGGAAACCCATATTTTAGTGAAAACATAAGGGGTATTGGAGAGGGACTATACATATCTATATATATGAAATATCATGAATACTTATATTTTATATAAATATATGAAATATATATGAAAATATTTAACATTGATATATACAATAGTTACAAATACATTATCAAGCCACAAATAAGAAAATATAACAGAAAATAATCCCCAAAGTGGGTATTTCCATTTCTTGACAAAGAAAGGGAAAAGTTTAAATAAAGAAAACCCTAAGGGTGCAGTTTCATAGGTATGTTTAGTATGCTTGAAAATATTTTCGTGGACCTAATATGTTTTTGTTATATTGTTCATTAAGTCGCCTGAGAATTAAAAGAATATGTCATAAAATAGATGGGTTGGGATTAGCATATGATTGGTTATCCAGGTGACATCACTTCAAGTTTAAGTCTTCTGAAACCCAACCATAGAGACCATTTAGCTTGGAGTCATTAGCAACAATCAGATTTGAAATTCTTCATTAATCAGCTCATTTGAAATGCTTTGAAATGTCTTTTGGCTGTGATGTAGTGTTACAGATATTCTTGTTCTTAAAATTTTATTTTCATATCACATTCAACTTTGAAAACCTTTTATATTAAAAGTGTTGACAGAATTCCTAAAGCACAAAATAAAATTAAAATTGTTGCCGTTGTTGTAGTTACTCATTCGTACTTATTCCTTCTCAGATATAAAAACTTACAAGTTAATGCTTCAAGATATGTAAAAGTCCTTGTTCATTTATTTGACATCTAGTACTTATTATTCAAGTGTAAATTTTGAATCTCAAATTCTACTTATATTCAAGCACAGATGAATGTTTCAGCTTGTTTCTGGCTTGTTTACTTAAAGTAATTTTAGTATGTTAATGAAAATTCATTTCCATAAATATTAAAATAACTTCATTACTTAAGATTTTTGATCTAGAAAAAACAGGTACTAATGAGCTTCCCTTAAATGATAGCAATATTGATATTATTTAAGATGTAAGGAAAAGGAAAAAAAACCTAACACTATCCTGAATTTCAAATCAAGCAAAAACATGAGTGGAAGATACTGATGATAATAGATGAAGATATAATATTATATAAAGATATTATAATTTCATAAATAGAATTTCAATTAGTCTGTGAGCCACAGCCTGTCAGAAGGAGCGGTTGGTTGTTCGTCAGCTCAGCCAGAAGATGTTCTCATCCGTGCCACACTTGGTGTGGCCAAACCCCTTCAACGCGCCGCATCTGCAGCTGGTGCACGAAACCCCGCAGGGCCCAGGCACCCCGAGCTGCACCCACAAGCTGTGGGTATGGCTCCATGAAATTTTATGCACTATGTGGCTTTGGTGGGGTCTTAAGTTGTGGGCATATTGCTGTAGTTATCTTGGATTTAGTGAAATGTTGCATGGGGGTGGACTCCCAAAAATACAAGGGCATATTTAATGGATTCCCAGTTACACTTAATGAAGATGATGTTCGTGGTTTGGCTAACGGAAGGGTGCTGACTTTCATTGGCTACTCTATGTAAGGGCTCTGCAAGTTTGTCTTTTATGAAGTCTTCAAAATCTTGAATAGCAACATGCTTGGTGAGGAGAATGCCTATATCTGGCTACATCACTATATTTGGCTGCCTTCACCAGTGCTGAATTCTTTGCTCACTTCATCCCAGCTTCCATGAAAGCTGCTAAAGTTCAAACTCAAACCCAACCAGGTTATGCTAACACTTTGAGAGATAATGCTCCCAAAATGTATAAGGAAGAAGGCCTAAAAGCATTCTACCAGGGAGTTGCCCCTCTCTGGATGAGACAAATACCACTCAGCATGGTGCAGTTCGCCTGCTTTGAATGCACTATTTAAGCCTTGTTCAAGTTTGTGGTTCCTAAGTCCTGAAGTAAATGTAGAAGGCAGAACACGTGGTTGTAACGTTTGTGGCAAGCTACATAGCTGGAGTCTGCTGTGCAATTGCTTCTCACCCTGCTGATTCTGTGCTAAATAAAGAGAAAGGTAGCAGTGCTGCCAGGTCCTCCAGAGACTAGGCTTTAGAGGTGTGTGAAAGGGACTCTGCCCATATCCTCATGATCAGCACTCTGACTGTGCTACAGTGGCTCATCTGTGACTCTGAGAAGGTCTACTTCAGGCTCCCTTGCCAGCCTCCACCTAAGAAGTTTGGGTCAATAGATAGATCACAGCCAGTGTGAACTGAATCTGCTTGTTAATCAGTGTTGAACTAAAGTACAAAAGGAACTTTTATATCTATGACAGTGTAGAAAATTGTCTAATCCTGATGTAATTATTGTAGTACCCTTGCTTAAAACAAGAGTTTCAAACTTACTGCTGAAATAAACCCATCTGTTCATGGAAAAAAAAATAGAATTTCAGTTGAGGATAAAATGAGGTCAATTTGAAACAAATTAAATTTATGGTTCTGAGGAACAGCTATGTATAGATGTTGAGGAGATATAGTTGAAGAAATATTTGGTGATTATTTCTTAAATCAATGTTACTGAATAAATGAATGAAAAAATGAATGAATGAATGAATGAGTAATCTATAGAATCAGAGGTCAGAAAAGATTTTTGAATCATCATAATTTGATTTAAGAGGTGAAGTGACCTGGAATATGGTGAAGGAGAACTAAATGCAATCCTCCTGGGGAATCCCAACAATTAAGTGCCTGGCAGAAAGTGGAACAGAAATGAGCAGGAGGATGGCAAGTTGAAACCCAGTCAG
Organism: Heterocephalus glaber; assembly: GCF_000247695.1. The sequence continues at coordinate 12,353,609 of NW_004624745.1, read as the reverse complement.
AGCATCTTAACAACATCCTGTCTCAAAAACTAAGAACAAAATAATAAAGGGCTGGGGATGTAGATTAGTATGAGGTCCTAGGGTTCACACATTAATAATACTAAATATTGTATATTTATATCAGATGTTCTTAAAAAATTCAAAGATATCTTTCATTGAGTTTTGAACAAGATGGTGTACTTTTTTCTATTTTTAGTTTTGGCAAGCTAGATCAGAGAGAACTTTGAATACATACCCATATATCTATTCATATATTGTAATACCAATTGGCAATGAAATAGAATGTGTTCCTATAGTATACTATAATTTAATTTAAAATTATTAAACATGACATGAGGCCTGTCATTATTAAAATTCACTTAGTAAGTTTCCACTTAAAAGATGTTTTCCTTAGTCCACTTTTATCTTTTGATAATTAATAGTTCAACATTAATTACTACCAAATATACATTATACATAGTACACTCTTATAGTTGAAAGGATGTATGCACAAAGAGAAGTGACATTTTGAATAGTGCCTTCATACACATCATTTGATTTGATTTATCTTCTCTTGAATTATTAATCTTTTTGTTAGAATAAATTGAAGTCACAAAAGCACAGTTTTACAATTTAGCCAGTGGAATCCATGGGAGAATACACTATTCAATCAACATATCTATGATGCCAAACTATAGGTTCTTCAATATAAAAATGTATTAATGTAGTGACATTTAATGCTAGATATTTCTTTAAATTCTTTAATGATCAGAAATTAATCATTCAAATACACTTTTATTTTGATATTATATTTTTGTTTATCTTTTAATTCTTTATTAATATATACTTGCAGTACATAATGTTTACATTCATCTTAGGGAGTAGGTACATGTAACTACCTTGTCTTTATTCTTATACTCCCTTTTCTTTTCTTTACCTCTTCCAACTTTGGAGCACCTTCTGATTTGCAAAAGATCTGTCTGTTACCTATTGTCTATCTTTTAAAAAAATTTTATACTTTGAGTTTCTTTTGTAAGAGAATTTATGTAATATTTAATTTGTGTATCGGATTTTTAAACTTAATATTGTGGTCCCAATGAACATCTATTTACCTACAAATGACTCAAATTTATCCTATTATGTTATTCAAATTTCAAAGTCTATGTTCTTCTCTCAATCAACTAATTTTTATTTCTTAGGTTAGATTTTATTTCCTGTGTGTAACATTTAATGAAACTGCAGATTCTTGTATAAAACCTCAGAAATTTGTTATTGTGAATATAGAGTATATTACAGGTTCTGGACAATTATGCATTAGGTATTTTTAATACAGATGTTCTATGAACCACACAAACACTCCTTTGTAATCAGTTCAGTTGTTACCTGTGTAGGAAAGTTAACAATGATCCCAGTTCACATTAGCGTAATAGGTGATGAATAAATATTGGATGACTAAATTTGTCATGATCATTTCAATTTTATTAGTTTTCTTTACCAGAAACATATACAAGTTGCCATTGATTACACATAAAAAGAATTTATTCATGGAGTGTTAGATAGTACATACAATCAGTAGACAATGCAGAGATAAATTTCAGACCTAGATTCAAGGGAAACTTACAAAACAAAAAGCTGAAGGGATGTCACAATGAGGCTAGCTATTGCTGCATTGTAATTATTATGGAATATTCTTCATGTGCTGACCAATATCATAACTAATGTGCTTAGCCTTTTAACAAAATGTATTCTCTCAGCCACACCAGCTACTACCAACTGCCACATTGCTGTACCAGAATCTCCTATAGTAAAAGCTAACTCTGCATAGTTAATTTCTTTGTGTTGCTATCTTTAAAATAAAAATATCACTGAAATCTTAGGTCATATACCTAATGTTTAAATGTAAGAAAGCCTAGATATCTCAATATTTTCTTGTCAATTGGAGAGTATGACTACACATTCCCACTTTATTTGAAACATTTTTCTACACAAAAGTTCAAGATATTGTGCCAGGCTCTGAGGATGGGGACATTTTCTACTGCAAAAACGCCAAGTTTCATTCAGCTCAGTAATTACAATATATTTATACTACTTACACGCTGCCTTACATTTTGAATAGCTGTGTGACATAGAATTGGCATATTTCCATAATCATGGGGAAAATAAGCTTTTCAAAATTTTGATTAACTTTAGGAGATAAACTAAAGGAGGACAATAGCATATAAAATGAAGGTCTTTTGTGACTCATGATAGTATTTTTAAAAGGTGAAAATAAAAACTGGGGATGATTGACAATAAAATTTTATGGTTGGAATGAAGTTATTGGTAAGACAAGAAAATCAGATGAAAGTTATTTAAAATGAGTTCAAGTACAGTTTTTAATCTTAATAAGAACATAAAAATGTCTATCAATAAACAAGGACAAAATATTCAATGTGTCTTTCTGAATATAACTCAAAATAATATCCTAACAATAATGTACATTTCTTTTTTATTTCTGTTATCAGTTTATAAACGAAATGCATTACATATACATATATTTCTGTACACTGTATTCTTGAGTATTTACAAGAGTTTGCAGAGATTCATCTAGTTAAGAAACTCATAATGTTACTGAATTAAATACTTTTTACATGATTTCTGCTCACATTTTTCTAGATGTCATTGAAAGGTCTGTAAGAAAGGACATATTTTATTATCAGGACATATACCAGAACTCTGTCTTTGCTTTAGTTCAATTCTGAACTCACACATTAATTCATCCCCTGGCACATTCATTCTATCTCCAGAATGTGTCTAATGTTCAATTTCTGCTCATTTTCACCGGCAAAGTCATTATATTAAGATACTAATTCTTTCTCATTTCTATTCTCATGTGCTCACTCTTCTAGTAGATCATGAGATTATTAATTTTTCCTGCTTAAATTCTTTTGGATTCTTCAGGGAGATATAATGTAACTTTTTTCAGCCTATGGAACTCTTATCATCTTTCTACCATTCTCTGCTACACTCCAGATCTTTTGCCTCCTTCAGTAATACTGATATGTATTCAGTTCCTCCGGTGTCTGAAACTCAAGCCTATCTTCCAATCTTTCCCATGCAGCTCAGGTTGTTGGATTTGCTTCTCCATTCCATCTCTGGTTCAAGGTTTTAGTTCTACATCTAATCACCTAGAAAATCAAACACATTTTCCCACCTCTGAACAATAGTCTCCACCCATTTGTTTTCCCCTCATAGATTCTGTTTGTTTTTCACATCCTCTTTATTACTGTTTCCAATTTAATATTTGTGTAACTATTTGGGCATTATGTCTCTCCCACTAGATTCAATGATCCATGTGGACAGGGACCATGCAAGTCTGTCTTCTTACCACCATCCACTATGTAGCACAGTAGATGCTAAATAACAGATGCTCAGGAGATATGCAGTAAACTAATGGATGAAAGAATTCATTGTATTACAAAGTTGAAGAGCAGTAATTTATAACACTCATAGATAACAGGAAAAATAAAATAAATACTTAGAACTCTAATTCTTCAAACATCTTTATTTTATCTTCACGATAAATCTGGGAGCCTATTGCTAGTCATGACTCTGCCTAAATGTGATTGCAGTCATGAGTCCAATTAGATGTTCAAAAGTGAAAGGAAATCAATACTATAAGCTTGGAATACAAAGAAAAATTACATTGTATTTTTCTTACATAAAATCATACAAATGTATTTTGCTAAAATATTTGTGCAGCACAATGGACAATAAATTAATCTTGAAATACTGACATAGCTTCAGTTAGAAATTTTTTATGCTGTTGCCTTTAATATAAGATAAGGTTAATAATTTGTGGTCAGTATCTTTCACAAGGTGTTTGACAATTTATACAAACCTCACAATTAATGTGCGTCATACATTTTATATTTTTATGCATATGTATCATACCTGTGTGAATATGGCTATGTGCTGACTTCTAAAAGTAACAAAATTTATATAAAATGTACTTAATTTGTATTTGGTTTATAATTAATGGTTATACATCAAAAGAATTTATAGAACAAATGAAAAATAATTATTTTACCAAAATTACAACATAATGAAATCTTTATTAACCTTTAAAAACTTTTTAACAATCTGGTGAAAAACAGATCAATTTATTGACTTTGCTGTTGAGATATGGCTATGGCTAGCTTCCATCTGATGTGCTTTGTTTCACAATGTATTTCTCATTTTTCATTTTTACTAAAAGTTATATAGATATTTGTTCATTACAGTCAAATTTTTTGATGTTCCTCTTTCATTTTTACAGGGATAGCTTACCTTTGAAGTCAGTCATATGTGCTACACAATCCATGAGAAACAAAATTAACTGCAGCACAAATATTAAACTAGCAAATGTCACTGAATCCCTCAGGGTATTCTAGGCCTCTGCACCTATGATAAAATATAAAAGAGGTCATACTTGCATTCTTTGATGAGTTTAGGAAACAAGAATAATCCTAAGATGTGGCTACATGAGAAATTTGAATGAATTTGAAACATAATATTATTTATGATTATGCATTATATACCACTTATTTTGTTACAATTTAAAGTTGAGCAAGACATGATGCCTATTTCTGCAAAATATATTATCCACACGATTTGACATTAACTGGTAAACTAAGAATTGCAGATGGGAAGGGGAAAGCAAAGCAGGGAAAGGAAAAATTATGAGAAAAGAAAAAAAATGGAAACAAAATCTATGTAAATAGGGAAGGGTGGAGGGGGTGAAGGGCACACAGGTAATGGGGGCAAAAATGAGAACTAAGATACATCATGTGCAGGTACAAGCACCCAGTGATGAATGTAAATGTATCATATACCTAAAATGTACCAATAAAAGAAATAAAAAGAAAAAAGAATTGCAATCTGCCAAGACCCAAAATGTATAATTGCTACCCCAAATTATGGCAGAGTTACAGGTTAATTACTTCTGTGAAACAATCCAAAACTCCAGTACTGGAAAAAAAATGTCTTTGATTTAGTTTCAGCCTGTGGTCTAGATGGGAGTATACTGTCCCAAAGGCCTTATTAATACAACTGTGATCATGTGACGGGGGAGGCTAGCTTTGCTGACTTTGTTCAATCTGTAGCTTGTCTGGAATAACTGGGAAAACTCTATGACAGTTCTCATGCTATCTCACTCTCCAGCAGATGACTGATTTTGTTCACATGATAATGACAGAATTTTAACAAAGCACAAATGTGTAAATTTAGGTTTGGTGACACTATTTTAAAATCTCTACCACATTCTGTTGGTCAGATAAAGTGACAAAAATTAAAAGTTACTTAAATAAACATCACTACTTGATAGGATAAGGTAGGAGAGGTGGAAAGAAAGGAACAGCATTGGGGAGGGGGAAGAAGAAGCAAGATATATCAAGTAGAGGTATAAATTCCCTACGATGAATGTGATCATTATGTATATCTAAAATGTATCAATAAAATTAATTCAAAAACATAAGAAAGGGAAATCAAATCAGGAAAGAAAATAGTTGTCCTCATCTTTGCAAACAATCTACCAGGGCAAGTAACAAACAACAGACTTGGGGATAGGTGTTGAAGGAATAATTTTCCAAGACACTAACAGTGAGAGGAACATTATTTAAAAAATTGAGTTCAATGAGAGTGGCCATGAATTAAATGATTATATTGAGACTTTTTTATTTGGTCTCTCACTTAACTGTTGCAGTTCTAAGAGATGAGTGCTGTAACTCCAACTTTAAACCTGAGAAAACTGAAACTGAAAGACAGCAAAAGAAAAACAATATTCTGGTATTCAAAAGTGTTTTACTAAAATATAACATATTACAAGAAAATTGCTCTTATTCTGCTGATCCAGATTCCTACGTTCATTTTATCTTATCTTATTTTTATTAGTTTACTTAAATTTTGTTTGTTATCCATAGTTCTGATTGAATTTATTGGAATGGATGCAGTTGATTTATTTCCCAGTGTTACTTTTCTATTTTTACTTCCCTTTTTAGTTATACAAATTAATATATCCTTTGAAGGCATAAGAAATTTCCTTGAGGTAAACGTTATGTCAAATAGAATTAGTGATGAGTTGGATTTGTAAGGGAATGAAGTATGTTTTAGCCAATGCCTTATTACATGCCTCTTGAGTGTCTAGTTTGTGTATGAACAATAATTATATTGGTAGCATTAGACACAAATGATGGAGTGTGATTCTACAACTTAAACTGTATTTTTATCAGTAAAATCAGAAACATTTCACTCTTAATGACAAATGTGAATAAAAAAGAGAAAAATATTAGAGACTGACAGATGAGGATAGGTAATATGAAATATGTTCTTGTCAATGTGACATAATACTATCTATTTACAATTACTTAAAGATTATAAATTGAATAACTAAAAGCAAATAGCATAAATGAGACAAATGCAGGCATCAAAGTGGCTTCCTCTTAAAAATGAATGGCATTGTGCCAACTAAAAAAATTTAAAATTATCTTTAAAGAGATGTCTTTTGCTCAGTTCTTAAAAAAAAAACTTAAATTTTTCTTTTTTATTTTATTTATTTTTTGCCCAGAACATTTTAATTATAATATCTCATGCTCAGTATAATTTTGAACATCTCTTCCTATTTCATAATGTCTATTATTCTTCTTGGTCTTTACATTTTCACTTTCTCACATCAGAGAGACAATGTGATATTTACACGTGTGTTGGACTTATTTTACTTAAGAATATGCTCTCAGGTTGAACCCATATATCTAAAATGTCTCATTTATCTTTCTTCATGGCTGAACAGTATATATACACATATACATATGGCATCTTTTTATCCTTTAATCAGTTGATGGGCATTTGGGCTGTTTCCAAGATTTAGCTGTTACAAACTGTGCCATAACAAACATGGGTGTACATGTATCACTGTGATATGATGCCAAGAAGGGAAACAGGTGACACAAATTGGACCTCTAATCCTAGTTTACTGAGGACTCTCCACACTGTTTTCACAGCAATTGCACCAATCTGAACTGCACCAACAGTGGAGAAGGATTCCTATCTTGGTGCACCCCTGTGAGCATTTGTTGTTGGTTAATTTCTTGATAATACCCATTCTTTATGGAATGAGATGAAAACTCACCACTGTTTTAATTTGCATCTCTCAGATGACCAGTGATGTTGAACATTTTTTCGTGCATTTATTTGCTGTTTCTACTTCATCATCTGAGAAGTGTGTGTTCATCTCAGATGCCCACTTTTGGACTGAGTCTTTAAATTTGGGTGGGCTGATTTTAAAAAATTCTTGTATGTTCCAGATATTAGTCCTTTGTCTGAGGAAACATTAGTCCCAGTTGTTTATTCTTTGTAGTATTACACGTGCATTCTGGATTTGGTTCATGAAGTCTTTGCCTACTCCTATGTCCTCAAGGATTCTACCTACTCTCTCTTCCAGAAGATCTAGTGTTTCTGTTTTAATATTTAGATCTTTGATCCATTTTGATTTTAGTTTATTGCATGGTGAGAGACACTGGTCTGGTTTTAGTCTTCTACATGTAGAAAGCCAGTTTGTCCAGCACCATTAATTAAATAGGCTATCTTTCTTTCAGTGAACATGATTGGACCCTTTGTCCAAGATAATGTGGAAATACATTGTGTTTGAGGCTCTTTTTTGCATTGTCTAGGCTATTCCATTAAACAAATGGAAGGTGAATAACACCTTACTGAACAATCAATGGGTCACAGATGAATGTAAATAAAAAATTAAACAGTATATACAATTTAATTATAATGCCAATGTAACATACCAGAAGCTATGGGACGCAATGAAAGCATTTCTAAAAGGAAAATTTCAGTGCTAAATTCTCACATCCGGAAAACAAAATGAGCTGAAATAAAATTTTGAACCTCAAACATCTAGATAAAGAAGAACAAGTCAATCCCAAAGCTTATACAGGGATGGATATTATAAAGATCAAAGCAAAAATTAATGCAATTGAGACTAGGGAAACAATACATAGAATAAATGAATCTAAGAGTTGGTTCTTTGAAAGATTAAATAAAATTGACAAATTCTTAGCCAAACTTACCCAAAAAGGAAGACTCAAATTCATGCAATTAGGTGTGAAAATGGTAAAGTGACAATGGATCATGTAGAAATCCAGATCGTCACTATCTACTTTGAGAACCTGTACTCCAATAAAATGGAAAGGACAGAAGAAATGGACAGACTCCTAGATATATATGAATTAGTAAAGCTGAATCAAGAAGATATAAAAATTCTAAATAATCCAATATTAGTTAATGAAATTGACAATATAATTTTTAAAATTACCAATATAGCAAAGCCCAGATCCTGATGGTTTCACTGGTGAATTATACAAAAAATTTAGAGAAGATCTAAAGCCACTACTTTTCAAAGGATTTGAAAAGGAAGGAATGTTCTCAAAATCATTTTGAAGCCAGTATTACCCTAATACCAGAACCAGAAAAAGGCTCAACCAAAAAAGAGAACAACAGGCTAATCTCCCTAATGAACAAAGCCTCAATAAAATACTGGCAAACAGAATGCAGCAAAAAGATTACACACAGGAGCCAGCGATTTAGCTCAGTAACACCGCGCCTGCCTTGCAAGTGCAAGGTCCTGAGTTTGATCTCTGGTAGAAAAAAAAAAAAAAAAATTACTCACTACAACCAGGTAGGACTCATCCCAGAGATGCAAGGATGGTTCAACATATGCAAATCAATAAATGTAATATACCATATGTTTTTATTTATTAATTAAATTAAATTTATGAAATGTAGACAGGAGTTTTATGAATAGTGAGATATTATTAGAAAAAATAACATTATGTAGCCACACATTCCAATATACATTCTAAAACTCATATGATATGAGATTTTTTTTTTTTTTTGTACCGGGGATCAAACTCGGGTCCTTGCCCTTGGCGCAGCAGGCGGCAAAACCACTGAGCTAAATACCCAGCCCTATGATATGAGATTTAAAAGCACAATTTTCATAATCAAATTAAGTCCTCTTTGACTTTAGGTTGCTATTTTCAAAACTGGCTTTGGGATGAATCTTGACAGCAGGCCTTGAAATTATATTTTTATCTTCCAGAGGTCTACAGAGACTTGCAGAGAGTTGTCAGTGTCCAAAACAACTGCTTTCTTTGTTACACTAAATGTGTTCCAATACTCAATGAATAATTGTGAATGTATTTATTTATAATAAATTGGATGTATGGAAGGATGGATGCTGAATGCCTGGATAACATATAGGGATGTTATTCTACAAGACTGAAGAGGAAAGGCATCTAAATTCATAAAACAGGGTACAAACAATGCACATATCTATCCCATTATATTACTGATTTCTTAGAATCGTCAGTGCTTATTTTGTACAAAGCAAAGCCATCTGGTTTTGAGTTTTTGCTATCTTTCTGTAATTTAATAAAAATAAAAAACAAGGAAGACATTTAGGAATGAAAATCCAGTTAACTACTCCAGTTATAGTTTAATTGTTATTATTTGTACAAAATACAATCCAAGATTTCCCCATCACCTTGCACCCCAGAGATAAAAGACCATTATTTTTATTCATTAAGTTTATAGGTACATTTTATTTTTTATTTTATTTTTATTTTTTAAATTAAATTCTTTTATTGGTACATTGTAGGTATACAACACAATTACATTTCTCATTGGGAATTGTACCTTTACATAATGTATCTTGGTTCTTATTTTTTCCCCATTCCTAGCCTTACCCTTCATGCCCTCCACCCTTCTCTATTTACAAAGACTGTAAAGGTGCAAATTTCCAATGATGGAATGTCATTATATTGTATACCTAAAATGTACCACTGGTTAGAATGAACAATCGATAATGCAAAATAGGAAGAAAAGGTCCAAAGGGGTAGGAGTAGTAGGAAGGGCAGGGGAAAGGAAAGAAGGGAAAGGAAAAATGATGAGAAATGGAAAAAATGGAAAAGACCATTTTTTTATTACAAACTTCAAAGAATTGGCTGTTTTAGTTGGAAAGAATATTCAAATTTGAAAATAGAGATGATAAAATTTAGGGTAAATATATGTTTGAAATGAAATTCGATATATTATGAAAACAAGGGGAATTAATGAACATGGTCACATGTACATGTAAAAATATACTGAAACATATTCTTAAAAAGCAGTAGTGTAAAATAATAAAAAATATTATTTTTAGAATGATTCCAATATATATTTGATAACAAAGGGAATGGGAAGGATAGGGAAGTTTTGAAAGTGAAACAATAAATTGCTGATTAGTTTATCAAGTTTGAATTTTTAAAATACATTACATAGACTTTTGTTGATTATGGAGAAAGCTGATATAAATCATTGTTTCCATTTTGATGTTTGGGTATATTCACACATTAATAATACAATTTCTTTAGTGTTACATTATCTTGTCATAGGTTGAAATTTTATACTGTTACAATGAGAGACACTGGAAGAGGTTGCTATCCTTGGATAAAGGGGCTGCTGAAATTAGTGTATTAGAAACACTTGAGCTTGAGAGTGGCACTATTGAGAGGAAGAGGAACCACTGGAAAATGGGGCATCCTGGATAGTTCTTAGGTCTCTGGGGGTGTGCACTTGGAGTGAGAATTGTGAGACCTCTATCTCGTTTTTCTCTTTGTTTCCTAGCTGAAAATGTAAACTATTAGTTTTGTCTCATGCTCTTACCATGACCCCACTTTGCCAGAGGCTCAGAGTGATTTGGGTGCCAGATCTTGGATGGAGACCTGGAGAATTGTGCATCAAAATTAACCTTTTCTCTTTATACATTAATTGCTTCTTATAGTTCATTAAAGTGACACAAAGTGGACTATACAGGCAGATAGAAACAGACACTGGGGGAAAAATACTTTCTTCTAAGGAAGCAGTTGACTTCAACTGTAAACAAGATAAATGCATACAAATTCCATTTTTATCATCGTGATTTTTCAATTTGGATCAGGAAGCCAGACTTTATTTATTTTGTTTTTGTGACATTTTATTTTTTAGGTTAAGATTTATAAAATTCAATAAAACTTTATGATTTTAAGATTTTAAGTGGAATGCATAGTTTTCATGCATCAGGCTTACCTCCCTTTTGTGACAGTTTCATTGTGGTTTAATTTCCATTTGGGATCCCCCATTTACAATGCATGCTTGCCTTGCTTCTACCTGTTTATATCTATGAAGATGATTAAGACAACTTTGAAGTCACAGATTACTTGAATTCTTTCCCTCAGATTCTCTTATGTAGGCACAGTTCCTTCCTAGAATTGTATTTGAATGAGATATTGCGATGACCTGGAAGTCCACACTTCTGCAAAAAGGGAAGTCAGATGAGAAGTGAGTCTTAGACAGTGACTGCAATGGATCCTCCAAGAATTAATATTTAGCAGATCTTTTTATAGTCTGCATGGCATTAACCCCCACAGAGAGCTAAAATGTGGCCCATGAGGACATCATGCAATCTGAGAGGTCTCATTCAAATTGTAAATTATATGGTTCCCTTTGATATTACTTAAGGCCTTTGATTGATTCTTGATTGAGGCCCTATTGCAATCCACTAAATTTACTGATGGATATTACATCAGTGAATTCATATCTCAAAGAGGGAAGGTGTCACATAGAGAGATATTCTTAAACTTTTGCGTGTATCAGAATCACAGACAATTTGTAAAACAGTTTTCTGGTATTGTTGAGGAAGAGATTCAATGGAGCAAGTCACCAAAATGCAGAGGAAGGGATGCTATGATATGTGTAACATAAAGAGTTTCATGGAGTAGATCTTTATATTGGAGCCCTGGAATGTATAACATAGAAGTTAGGGAGCCAGAGAAGATTTAAATACAGAAGATGAATGGCCAAATTTAATTTTTAAATGGGATACTCTTGTGACCATGACACAAATGAATCTGGGGCAAGGAATAGTGGGAAACTTTTCTAGTGTATTCAGTTGGTTATGATGGAGACCTAGTAGGAAACAAAGAGAGGATGAATATCAAACATGATATAATTTAATATTTACAATATGCAATTTCTATGAATCTTTAAAAGTTCTGTCATTTAACGAATATGTAAGAATGAGAGTAAATGATTTGGGTCTGTCTGATACCTAAGCTATAAGATTTTATATTTCTATGTAATGATGAAAACTTTCTATATATTTAAAGTAGAGAGACCATAAGTTGACCAACTTTCCTTACTTCCATGTATTTCCTGCTTTGCTTGCTTTAAATATTAAATTCTTTCTCAACTGTGCTACCTGAATTTTCTTCTCTGCACTGAGTGTTAAAATGGTATTAAAATTTGACAGGGTTATGTTCCTTCCCACATAGACTGGGCCTACAGGTTAATACTGTGCTTTAAATTTGACATTATCTGGCTATGAAGAGGATATGATTTTCCTTTATAACCTTATTCATCATTTAAATAAAATACCTTGACAGATTCTGGAAGCATACAGAAAGCCCAGGACTGTCTTGAATAAATGCTGTGGAATAAAATTTTCTCTGGAAATATACCACACAAATTTGAACATAAAATTGAGCTAAAAATCTTCTGATAAACATGACCAATCTCCATTTGAAATGACACATTGTTCAGTCTATTATGTAATTGTTAATATTTTCCTCAGTTTCTCTTACTAAACTTAGAATTCAAGGAGCTATTTCAACCTAAAATTTTTACATACCTAAAAAAGAAAAAAGAAATGAAAATATTTCAGAATCCGTAGAATTTTACATGTAATTTTGAATTAAACAAAGATGCATCTTAGAAGTAACATAAAAATTCTAGTAATAGTCATAAGTTTTGTGAAGGACATAGAATGGAAGGAAATCTTAACAAATGCTTCTTAAAATCAATTAAAAAATTCTACATAGTTAGAGTCGTACATAGTTTTCTGACATTCTACCCAATATTAGGTAAGCTATGATCTGAGATACTAATTCTTATGTGTAACTCAGCTGGAAAGAATTAAGAAGTCCAAGTTGAAAAATATATCATATTAAAATTGCATATGATAGGCATTATGAATTCAGATTTCTAATTCTGTATTGAAGTAAATAAGGTTTCAACAAATACAATTATTTTTCAAAATATATATTATATTTAAGTAGATATACTATGAAATTTGTGAAAGATTTGCCATTTTGTCTTTCTTCAAAGATAACTTCTCTCTGTTGCTGATACACAGTGCTGGTGAGAAACTTGGATTGCTGAAGATGAAATAATATAGTGAAAAAGCAACTTTCAGTGTTGCAGCTTGCTTATTCTTTATTTTGACTCAATATCAATACTTCTAATATGTGTTAGTGATTTAAGAAGGTGGTTGAAATTAAACTAGGAAAAGTTAGAACAAATAAAAAATACAATATATGTGCATATGTGTGTATATATATAAATGTACATACAATGGAGAATTATTCAGCACAAAGAAAAATGAAATTCTATGATTTGCAGCAAAATCCATAGAACTGGAGAACATCTTCTTGAGTGAAATAAGTCACAAATAGAAAGGCAAATTTTATGTTCATTTTCAGATGTGGAACCTAAAAGCAGAAAATTAATTAGTAATTCCTATATTACACTGGACTGCAAAGGGTGCTAGAGGTGTAATCATTGAATAGGAGGGTGTAAGAAAAGTAGTTGGATATAACCATGAATGCTATTTGCATGTATGAAGATATCACAATGAATATGTACAATTAATATGTGTTAATAAGAATAAAATACAAAGGCCAATGTTGACAATTTTAGAACTTGAAACACACACTTACAAACTGAGATGGCAAAAACTTCTTTGTCCAAGCACTATAAATAATGCAAGGAAATTTTACACTGAAATAAGTTTATAGATAGATAGATAGATAGATAGATAGATAATTTAATCAGATTCTGCATTGAAACCAAAAGTTATCGTAAGGCTCTATGTTATTTTTAACAAATTTCAGTAAATTTTCCCCAACCACCATTGTGTCTAACTACAATGATCAAATGACCTTGGCCTCACCAAAGGATACTGTTGCCATCTTTTTAGCATACTCAAGTTAAATAAAAGAGAATTACTGAACTATAAATTTGATGAAGTGTATTATTCACCAAAATATATTATATTGAATAATATACTAAAAAGACTTTTAGATAGTTAAATAAAAGCCCAGAGAGTATTTTCTCATAAAAATATTATACAGTCTGCCAAAAAAATGTATACACACTTGAGCAGTTCGCTGTACTAATGAATATCTGGAAGCTAACGGCCACCACTTTGAGCACCTCTTGTAACTGTAGAGGCCAAATCTCATGATGTCTCAATAAATTTAGTGTTAAAATGTTTATGCAAGTTTTTTTTTCCTGATGTACACATTTCTGGCAGACTCTGTATATGTAAAATAATGCACAAACAAAAGCATCCAGTCTATAAAATATGAATATATATTATATATTTTCAAAGAATAGATGTAACTTGCCCTCTATCTATAACCATTTTCATTCTGATATTTACTTTAGAAGCAATTATACATGTTTAATTCAATTTACTTTCACCAAATAATTGCTCATATTCCTTTGGTAACATACATGTTCTATTTTATTTACTATTTGTTAAAATTCATTTTTACTAAAACATGTTTGCAGTAAACAATGATTCCATTCATCATGGGAGTTTACACTGCAAACTAGGATATGCTGTCTGTATGTTCATGGTTTTATTTTAATAGATGTTCCAAACTTATGGAACTTCTTAATATTAAACTAAATTTAAAAGGAATATTAATTATACAAGGCAGTGAACTGAACTTTTGTTTTAAAAATGTACATTTCTGTATTATTTCTAAAGGGTGGCAGAATATGTCATCTCCACATATATAGTTATCACTACCATTTTCTTGGCAATGCACCTCTTTGGTTTCTGTCTCTCCTACTTCACAATTTTCCTGTTTGTAATATATCTGTAAAGTCACACAATTTTCAAAAATTTAGTCTAATATTCTCTAGATATTCTCTAGTTTATCTAGGTTGCATTTATAGTAAAACAGATTTTGAGACAGTGAGAAGTGATGGACATTTCTTCAAGAGTGCTCTTGGGAATAACACATGAAAAACGTTGATGGAAGCAAGAAGGAGGAGAATTAACCTGTACTTTCATTTATATAGAAATTTGAAATTTATCCCATTGAACTGGAAAGGTCTATCATATTTGTTACAAATTGAGGCAAACTGAGAATGGATTTGTACTCTACCACTCTACCAGTTATTGGAAGCCAGGATAGGCAGATAGCTAAATAGGTAGCTACATAGAGAAGTAAATACATAAGTGGATTTATGGGTGGCTGGATGGTTGGACAGTGGACAAGCAGCCATAAAGATACCATAGAAGATAATATTGACCTAGTTTTTGTGTAGATTGTAAGGCCTGTGCCTAGACTCAGTATTTTGTGCAATGATGTTCCATTATTCCAATATTATTTGTTGAGAAACTATCTTTTGGAAGAAATCTTTCTAAATTTTAGGTGTTTACTTTGTAATTATGAGATAAAAATTATTAGATGTTAATAAAGAAAATGTTATTGGATATTTATTGATTACAGATGAAAAGACCTCACTTAAACCTGATTACTGAGGTTTTTGTTTTGAAAAAAACCCTCACATTAACATCTTTTGTCTTAAAAGAAAAACACAATAACACATGTGCCATAAGTTCACCAAAACTGCTCTGAATCTTCCCCAGAGCAATCTCTTAATACTCGTACCATAAAGATTATTTTATAAAGATTCTGATCATACAATTTTTAATAATGAATAACTTTATTATCATTCACTAAACACACACATATACAAAAATTAAAATTATTCAAAGAAAAGTGATGCAAGGGAAAAAAAACCATAATAATATTTGAATATAATAGAACTCAACCAAAGCAAAACTGAGAAGTACTTAAACATCTTTCCATATAATTAAAAAAAAATCTCAAGCATTAACAAGACATCAGAAGATGTGATTTGTTTTAGAAATATTTTCAAAACTAATATTGAACAAATAGTGGTCTGGAGAAAAAATTCTAATTAAATAGTAGGCTCCACATAGGCCAAATTTTTTTGGATTTAAATTTCAATACAGTCTTGTGACACGTGATGGAAATATAATCTGAGAAATATGTTATTAGGCAATTTCATCCATGTGTATCACAAAGTACCACACAGAGTGCCAACTTCTAAGGGCAAACTGAAAAGGTATACGTCAATCTTCTGTGATGACCCCTTGATATCATCCAAATATGCAGTTAAACATGAAACACATGAGGCTACCACTGGCATAGCAGCACACTGTTTTACAGTAAACTCTTTTATACAAGTAGGATTGTGCTTTAAAGGATGAAAAGCACATCATGTTATGATAAGTACCTAAAACAGTAACAGTCATTTATCACACTATAGAGTACTGTGTACTGCACACAGTTGTATGTGCTTCTTCTGGAAACATACCCTTCCCTCCTTTGATCTCAGTGACTCTTCCTTCCCAACCCACTGATGAGCTCCAGCCTAGTCTCTATCTACATCTCTTCCTATAGTTTTAAACACAATCTATATATGTATTCTTTCCAGATTCTGGCCTGTAATCTGATCTCTCCCCTTCCCCTCCTGGCAACTCTACCCCTTTTAAACTTTTCTTCATATTTCAAATTATCCATCAATCATTTTAATCATTTTAATCCTTAATTACACTTTCAGTTTCTCACACTAGAGAAACTATTCGGTATTACACGTGTGTGTCCTATTTATTTCATTTAAGAGGATAGCCTCAATATACATCCATTTAGCTATAAATGTCTCTAGTTTCTCATTCTTTATGGCTGAGTAGTACTCCATTTTATAAAAAAACAACAACACATATCTTCTTCATCCAGTTTCCAGTTGATGGGCACTTGGGTTGTTTCCAAACTTTAGCTATTACAAACTGTGATGCTATAAACATGGGTGCACATATATCACTGTGATATGATTCTTTTAATTCTTTCGGGAATATACCCAGGAGGGGGATAACTGGGTCAAATGAGACCTCAAAGCCTAGTTCTTTGAGGTATCTCCATACTGATTTCCACAGTGGTTGCACCAGTCTGCACTCCCACCAACA
>NW_004624745.1:12298824-12312880 GCF_000247695.1 Heterocephalus glaber | reverse complement strand
TCCTCACCTTGGTTCATTCTGCTGCATAGACTTTCAGTGGAGTTTTTCACCTCCTGGAAGCCTGTTTGTATCTGTTTTATGGATTCCATTTGTTTCCTATGTTGAGATTCCATCATGTTCCTCAGCTCTTCTACTTTTTTTATCTGTATCCTCTCTAGATTTATTAATCATGTCTTGCACAATCTCTGCTGTTATCTGAGAAATTATTTCTGAGTTCATTTTTTCTAAGTTCTTTGAAGTAAATTTTAATACTCTTTAGTAAGCTGTATTGTTAATATCTCAGAAAAGCCATGCAGTGAGCTTAAGGTTACAATGTTTATTTTCTTGCCATCCCTATTTTAATGAATTAATATTAGCTCAATTTTCTCTTACTTAATTACTACCTAATTTATTGCATAAAAGCAATAGTCATGAAAAATCAAAATAATAGAATATTAAGCATGTTAAATAGGCAATTTTGCATTATCAAAATGAATAAAAAGTCAACTCTGCAAATTATCAGTATAGAAAGAGGTAGAACATTGCTTTATGGGAAAAATTTCATGAGATTTTTTTTTCTTGAGCTATTTCAATAGACCATTTTTCTTAGTTCAGAGATATATTATTCATACACTGATATGTCATAGTCATTCAAAGCCATTTCCAAAAAGAAAAAGCCACTTATCAAAAGCTTTGAATACCTGCCTACACTCAAGTCTCTCCTTAAAGAGAATGCAAATAAAGAAAACAGAAAATTTAAATTCAAACAATATTTTCTGAATCTCATATTTTTAGTTCAGCATATTATTCCTCAATGAATGGTGATGTTTGTAATATTTTACTTTATACTTACTATCTTTTCCTTGTTTGCTTAGAAACACAACTATATTTCATATATTTCCTTTGGTTCTACATTGTGCAGAAGAAAATTTTGCTAAAATATATATAAGATATATAATTTAAGAAAATGTATCAAGAGAAATAATATTTAGATAACATAATACTGGAAAAATAATCTTATTGTAAAACTTTTCAGAAACTGGCATTTAATAGAAGTGAACAGATTTTTTTCACAGTATCTATAACCACAGAATGAAAAAGTGAAGTAACTCCTTGTGTCACTGTAGTTCCAAGAAAGTAAAGATCAAAGTAAAACATTTTGGGAAAGGCAACCTCATGTGTAATTTTTTAACGCTAACTCTCATGTGCCATCTTTCATCCAGGCCTTGTACCTGAAATACTTCCTTACCAATTTATGAAGAGCCCACACATCTTGAAAAAAATAATGCTAAGTGAAGTAAGTCAAACAAAGAAATTTAAATATCTCATTTTTCTTAAATGAGAAATTTACAATATAAATTTCAAGAACAACAACAACAAAAAGATGGTAGGAAAAAAAGAGGTAGACTCTTTGGAAATGAAAAAGAGATCAGGGAAAGGAGGAAGGAAGGGGGAAGGGATGTAAATACCAAGATGCAATTTGTATATGTACTAATTTCCTCAAAAAGAATGTAACTATTATGTACCATGAACATACATACATACATACATACATACATAAAACAGCAACAACATAAATGAACCCTGACATCTGAGATTTGATGTTTTACCAATGGCTATCTCTCCTAAATTTAGATGCACTGAAATTTTAGACTGTGTTCTAATTCTTAAGCATGTGTGTCAGTGGAACATGCCACACACCATAGAGGAGAAGGAATGTCTTTCTACTGAGACATAAGAAGAATGTTTATAGATAAATTGCCATAAGTGTAGAGAGATTAGAAGGGAGATGCAGACACTTGGGGTAGCAAATAAGATGTGCTATCAGAGAAGCCCTTGCACTGCCTCATATATGTGTAAGTAAAAGAATTTTCCATCCAGTCTGTGACTATGTCATGATTTGATTGACATCTCCAACACCAAGATCCATTAGGAAAAAAAAAAATTTGGACTTCTAGTTTTGTTGGTTGAGAGCCTTATTTTTCTTTATGTGTCTATAGTTCTCAATTGGCATTAGTAAGCAGTGTATGGTGTTCTGTTTGGCAAAAAAGCTGCCATCATGTATGTTCTGAATTATTTTGTTATTTAATGAAGACTTTGAATAAAAAAACTAGCATTTTATTAAAGGTGTATCAGTAACATTAAAGAAATGTAGCAAAGATATATTTGTCTCAAAAGTAGGTTATTTATGATAATTAATAAATAGGTGAAGATATTTTTAATATTTTCAAACAGGTTAACCAAATTATATTTTATGTAGAATGAGTGTGGTTTTCCAAAGAAAACACAGATAGCCAAAGTAAATATATGAAATTGAAAATAGAAAAATCTTCATAAAATTTGTCATTTTTTTGTACTAATCTAGAACTGTGCACTACAAAATATATGAGACATACTAGATTATATAGTAGATTATATAAATAACTAAATTTTCTGATTAAAAAGTAAAAAAGAAATAGAAAATTAATATTAATAATGAACACTCAAAAATGTCTTTTCCACATTTAATCAATGTTAATTAGATATTTTAAAGTATTTTTTCATACTAACACTTTGAAATATGGTGTATATTTTATGATAAAGTAGCTGTCAATTTGGACTAAATAAATTTCAGGTGAACATCAGACACAAGTCATTAATGGTGAGCATAACCACCTTTGTCTCTCCATGACCTTCCACCATGATATTCCTCCTACATTGGTGTCTGCCAACCTTGTACTGAATATCCCCTAAACCCTGAGCTAAATAAAATTTCTCTTTCTCATTGAGTTATGCATGTTAGGTGTTTTGTACCAACAATGAAAAAGCTGACAAATACTGAAAATTAGTTAAATAGAAGTGTATTCATTGCTTTGACTCTGCATGATCATGTGTTTTAGATGTTATACAGCTGAGTAGAAGTAGAAGTTTGGAAATGTTTGGAGGTGCAAGCTAGAGAAGCTTTAGAATGTTGTAAGTAGAGCTTGGTGGGTGATTCTGGTAGAGTTCAGAAAACTAGAATGTTGATATTAATCTAGACAGTAAAGGCAAGGTTCCAGAGGTTTTAGTTGGGAATGAGGAAGTCATTGGCAATTGGATTCAAGACCATGTTGGGATTGTGGGGAAAAAAAGGGCCTATATCTTCCAATGTTCTGAAAATTTTTGGAAGACTGATACTATGGTTGGTGGGCTAATTGATCTGGTGGAGGAAATTCAAAGGGAGTTCAAACCTTGCCATGTGTACTATGCTTTTAGTCAGATTTATGTGAAAAGGTAAAGGAGAAATATTTGTAAAAATTAAATTTTTGCACAGAAGGAACTATTTATAAAGTCAGGGCCTAATAAAATATGTTTGCTGGCAATAAGTGTCACTCATTAAAGAAAATAATATTTTCACATAGATAAGAAGAAGATGGCTTGAGGACATCTCAGAAATCAGCAGGACCTCACCCAACCCTGGCTCAAGAACACTGGAAAAATCTAGCCTTTAATTTGAGAAGAGAGCCCCTAAAATTCATGCTCAAGAAGAAATTCCTAAGTATTTGATTCCATATGATTTATTTCACAGTGCTCGGGCATTCAGGTACTTGGAAATCAACAGAGCCACAGTCCAAGAGGGCTTTGGTATTGTTCCCATTGGCAGCAAACCTTGGCATTTGTCTTCTTGATCCTGATTTTACTAGCATGCTGGATGAAAGTGTTGTAGAGTCAGGGAGAATTCCACCTGGATTTCAATGGAAAGCCTGGAAGGACACCAAATGAGGCTTTGAGAGTGCAGTGCAGGAAGCAATATGAATAAAGCTGAAGGTTCAGTGAAGACCCCAGAATGGTGGAGATGCCAGGAACATGGAATGTATGTGGAGGAAAGATGTAAACTGTGAGTGGAAGAAGCCCAAGGAAGAGGCTATGTGGGCTACAACTGACAATTCCATAAGTATGGGGTGTCCAAACCTTTTGGGACTCACATCTTCTCAGCATGTTCCCCAGATGTCAGATATGGAGGTACAGGACTTAATGTACACCGTGCTGGATTTCAGTCTTGCTTTGGTCCTATTCTTTTCTGCCCCCCACCCATTCCTCCCTTTTGGAATGGGGCTGTTAACCCCTCTGTCCACATTGTGCCCTGTTATTCTGTAACTTGTTTTCAATTTTTTAGAGACTTACAGCTAAGAGTTAGTTTTGAGTCTCTGGAGAAATATGGACTTGAACTACTGAAAAATGCTGTAACTATTAGGACTCTGGGGAATGATTACTGTATTTTATTTCATACAAATAGTTGTATCATGTTAGGTGGAAATATGACCTTGTGTATTTGGAGATTAAGGCAAAGCATTTAATTGTCAAGTTGACAAAGGATGAGATGTGACTTCTAAATTTTATTGTGTTAACTTGGATGATTTGGGAGCTACTCAGGGGATTGGTGGTACACACTTCACAGTGAGTCATGGAGACATGACCTTGGATGCAATATATTTATCCCTTCCTAATACTGTTCTCCTGCTTTGCTTCCCAGCCACTATGAATAAAGTAGTTTGGCTCTAGAATGTCTTCTGCTATAATGTTTCTTCACTGTAGCCAGACAGCGATCTACTGAATCCCCTGAAGATATAATCTATTTTAAACTCATCTTTCTATAAATTGTGTGTTAGATATATACTGCCAAGTAAAAAGGTGACTAATAAAATATACAATCAAGCTACTAATTTAGTCTGGTCATGTTTAGAGGGTAACAGTTTTGCGTAAATGATAAGTTAAATACCTGTTTAATATTTATAAATTATTGTTGTTAAAGAATCTCATTGCTGTAGATTCATGGTATAAAACATTTCATTCTGCACTGTACAGAACTTTTAATACATTTATATTTATTCTTAGTAGATATAATTTTCTAATATTTATATTTGTGACACTTACTAGGCTTTAATAATAATAATTTAATATTTATGAAATGGAATATCTGGTGAATATACTGAAAATTTTTTGGTTCAGGTTGAGAATCTGAATGAGCTAAGTTATAATATTGATGTCAATGATATTAGGTTAAAAATCTATGTGTCATTACTATAATGTCCAAATCTCATTTAATCCAGTACAGATTCTTTAAGAGCATCAAAAAGTTAAGTTTCTAGTTTTAAAATAATTTTATTTTAGATATTTCATTTTTATTCTCGACATTCTAAGAATCCTAAATTTTTGCTTTCAATACCATTCCAAGCCCCTAGCTTATGACACAGTTTCAGAGCTACAGAAACCTACTGGGAAAGACTGGTAATCAAAGAGTGCTAACTGATTAGAAGCCAAAAAGGTACATGGAAAAAACAAAGTTTAAATACAGAGATCTCTAGTCAGCTGAAAACTGGGAGCTTTTCCAGAAAGACCAGAGCAGATTGCTGAACTGGAATCAGGAAAATATAACATCCTTTCAATATAATCACAGCTTCTATAGCATAATTTAAAAGTTACACAAATAATCTACAGAATGCACATGCTACATAAAGGACAGTTCATTTTTTGCAATATAAGTCATAGTGTTATATGTTATTCATATGTGTGTGTGTGTAGATTACTTCTGTTCATGTCAATGACTGAAAATGATCACTGTTACTACAAGCTTTTATTTTTCTTTATTTAAATTGTGAGACTGGGTACTGAATTGGCTAATTGGAAATATTGCTATATCTATATTTTATTTTATGAAATTCAAGATGAAAACTAATAGAAATCAAAAATATCCATTTGAAATACCACTAATATTAGTACACATAAAATTATTAATGAGAGAGGTGTTAAAGATCAAAATTTCAGTAAATTATTTTATTACTTTTACTTAAAAATAACTGTATCACAAGGCTTTGAAAAATGTGAGGGATTTGTACAGAATAAAATATAAAATTGTAATTAAATTTTTCATTTTTAAAGCCTGAGAAAGTTAGAGGTTAAAAACACATTTTATCTGAATAATCTTTAAAAAATATCCACAAACATTACTATTTTTCCCATTAGCTTAGATGTAATCTAAAAATTCAAGGACAGGATCTCAGAGGCTATAAATTTTTGTTTCCTTCTCTGCCAAGGGGGAAGTACAAAATTTGTTACTTTCTGATCACTGAAAAGGAGTGGAATTTTCACTATGTTTCTGAATTTTCTGCCCTCAATCTCAAAACTTTGCCATGTAAAAGCTTCACATTGAGGCAGTTTGTAGAAGAAAAAAATCTTAAAAATTGAAAACTAGGAAATCTAAAAAAGCTAAATAAAAAGTATTACAGTGATCCATACATATCCATATTTATAGCAGCACATTCATAATAGCTAGATCTTGGAAGCAGTCTATATGTACATCAACAGATGAATGGATAAAGAAAAATGTGGTATTTATAAGTAATGGAATACTCCTTGGCTATAAAGAAAGATAAGTTTGAGACATTTGTAATAAAATGGATACATCTTGAAAACATAATGCGAAATAAAATAAATCAGACAAACAGGCCTATTTTATGATTTCTCTAATTTAAATATTCCAAAATACAAATAAAGAGCAAAATAAAGATTGATAAAAGGAAACAGAAAGGTAGATCATTTGAAAATGGGAAGGAGACTTAGTGACTGAGGGTGAGAGAAAGAAAAGAGGTGAAAAGGACTTAAAAAGATTTAAGATGCATCATGTATATTTATCAACTATCCACAATGAATGTAAGCTTTATATGTAACAAATATGAACTAAAATAATAATAATAATGAAATGGGGAAAATGGATCTAGAACTGGAGGGAGGGAATTGGTGGAAGAGTAAGAGGAATAAAAAGAATCAAGATCGCTCCCTAAAATAAATGTAAATATCATTACTCCAAATAGACATGGCCTTGCCATAAAATTACAACTTTGGCTAAAACCCTGATTACTGACATCAAAGAGAAGAGGTATTACAGGTGAAATTCCAAAACATAGGAAGAAGGGATGAAAAGCCCACATAAATTTCTCAAAATTCTATAGAAAAATGTTTGATTTTTATTGAATTCTGAGTACAAATTTTTGAGTGTTTTGATTTCTATTAGGAAACAGATCAATTTTTGTAGAAATAGAGGTTATTATTTGAAAAAATAGAACTAGTTGCAAAATTAAAGTGGAGCAATAAAAAGATTCATTGGAGTAAAATCAGGAACCCGAAATTTTATTTGCCTAATAAAATTATATCCATTCTAAGTATATTAAGATCTTCACAACATGCTAGTCCATTACTAAAATCAATGTTTTAGATTTCCCAAAGTGGAGATTGAAAGTAAACTTTTACTTGAAAAATAATGATAATTTAATTTCTTCCTTTACTATTCTTATTCCTTTTATCTATTTCTCTTGTCTAATTGCTCGGGCTAATATTTCCAGAACTATATTGAGCAAGAGTGATGATAATGGACATCTTTGTCTTTTTCCTGATTTTAGAGTGAAAGTTTTCAGTTTGTGTTCATTTGGTATGATGTTGGCTGTTGGTTTGTTATAGATGGCTTTTATTAGTTTGAGATAAAGACTTCTGTTCCAATTTTCTGTAGGGTTTTTATCATGAATGGGTGTTTTGACTTTGTCAAACCCTTTTTATGCCTCTATTGAGATAATCATATAGTTTTTGTACTTGGCTCTGTTAATATAGGGTATTACATTTATTGATTTGTTTATGTTGAACCATCCCTGCATCCCTGGGATGAATCTTTCTTGGGCAGGGTGTATAATCTTCTTGATAATTTGCTGCCTTCTGTTTGCCAGTATCTTACTGAGGATTTTTGTGTCTTTGTTCATTAGGAAGATAGGCCTGTAGTTTTCTTTTTTGGTTGGATTCTTCTCTGGTTTTTGAATCAAGGTACTGCTTGCTTCCAGAAAAGAATTAGGGAGTACTGCTTCTCTTTCAATTTCATTAAAGAGTGAGAAGTAGCAGCATTATGTCATCTCTAAATTTCTTTTTTAAAATTTTTATTTTTTAAATTTTTTTCTAAATTTCTTGTAGAATACAACAGTGAACTGTTAGGGCCTGGGTTTTTCTTTGTTGATAGGTTTTTAATTACATCTGTAGTTTCATTGACTGATATTGAGTTATTTAGAATTTTAATATGTCCTTGATTCAGCTTTGGAAATTCATTTGTATCTAGAAATCTATTTTTGCTGTGTTTTCCTTAGTAGAATACAGATTTTCAAAGTAGGTATTAATGATTTTCTGGATTTCTGCAAGATCCATTATGATTTCACCCTTTTCATTACTAATTGCATGGAGTTTGGTCTTTTCTTTCCTTTTTTAAAATAAGGCTGGCTAAGGGTTTGTCAATTTTATTTAATCATTCAAAGATACAACTCTTCAATTCATTGTACTTTGTATTGTTTTCTTAGTCTCTATTGCATTAATTTCTGCTCTTTATCACTATAAAGTCCTCTCTTGTATGAGCTTTGGCTTTGACTTGCTCTTTTTTTTCTAGATGCTTAAAATTCAACATTAGATTTGAGCTCACTGTTTTCCTAATATGAGTATTCACCATTATAAATTTCCCTCAGAGGATTACTCTCACTGTGCCCCATAAATTCTGGTATTTTGTATTGGCATTATCATTTAATTGTAGAAACTGTTTAATTTCTTCTTTAATTTCATCTGTGACCCACTGGCTGTTCAGGAGTGTGTCATTAAATTTCCATATGTTTATGGAGTAGAAAGCTGATACTTTAAGGTAACAAAATACTATAAAAATTGAAATCAATTAAAAGTAATATTACTATAGGTAGAGGTTTTTCTTCGAAAAGACACTAATGATAGATACTAGTCTTACTTCTCTCACTAATTTAATATTTCTTCAGGATTCAAATATAACTGGTTTTGTATATGATGCTTCAGGCTTCTAGCTTTAAATTTATAAAAGTTTAATACACGCAGATTAAAACCATTTAAAATGATGCTTAAAGTAACAACTTCAGGGAATAAATATTTTGTATGGTATACATTTGGTAAATGTAGAAATAATATCATGGAAAATAATTTAATGTAGATAATTGCAACCTTCCTTTAAAGGGAACTGATTTAATTAAATGAGAACTGTTGCATTCATGTAATGCATTGTGAATCTCTTCCCTTTTGTAGATGAGAACAATTAGAGAATAAAGAATATTTGTGACAATAATTGGAAAGAAAATTCCATATTTGCTAGAAAGTTAATCTGAATAAATATCTAAAGTGAGATTAACAGCTGCTTTTCTCTCTCTTGAATTTAAACCACACATCTCTGCAGGAATCTATGCATTACTCAGCTAAAGTGGAGCTGCCCATGATTGTTAAGAAAAATAAAATGTGGTAAATAGCTATGAGGGATTCAAAAGGTTGTTTAAGATAAACCAAAAACAAAAATGAAACCCCCAAATTTCTGAATTATCCTTCCTGCTAACGTGGTCAGAAAGATCTGAAAATATAGTGAGGTCTCAGAAGTTTAAAACTTTCTCTTTATTCTCTAATGATAACAATAGTAATTGAGAAATTTTGAGTTATGTTCTAAAAATATCCTTTGACCCCTTTCTAAAGAGGTTTACAATATGTAGGTTTATTATATGTAGATAATGACTTTATATTTAACAAAATTCCAATGCCAATTTAATAACTTCATTAATGTTAATGTATTTAAATTATTCTGAGAAGTCTACATGTATTATCTCGATTTATCAGTTTTCCTTTTTAATAATTTAGATTTTCATTTCGCATAAACTGTATAATTTTTCAAATTTATATTTGTTGCTTCAGAGTATGTTTTCACTTTTTTCATTTTGTTTTGATATTTTGAGACAGGTTCTCACTCTGCAGTTCAGGTTGGCTTTGGCCTGGAACTTCCTGTGAGCCTCCTGCCTCATCTTCCTGAGTGCTGGGATTACAGGCATGCACTCTCAGGCCTGGCTTGCTCTCACATTTTAAAATTTAGTTTCCAGACATTAATCAGAAAAAAATGAATGAATAGCTAGAATCAATATCTAATTTTAAGAATAATAATAAATAACCAAATATTGTAATGATTAAGTATGAAAGAATATTCTTATTTGTTTCTTTGACTTTTCACTTTAAATTGTTATTTTTCTTCATAAATACAAAGCGATTTATAATATAAGTAAATGTTTGCCAAATCATATTTTAAAGAAACAGTATACAATGTGTAAATACATATTATTATCCCTCAAAATGGGTCTCTTTCTCTTAAAGTAAACCCAAAATGCAAAATTCATATTTAAATGAAAATACTAGAGATGCCATTCTTCAAACAAAATTATTTGCTTCATAAATAATTCAATATATGGCACTTCAAATTAAATGCTTTCTTGTTGTATATAAACAATCATTGACCCAATTAATGTTATTAATGCACTTTTTCAGAACAAGTCTACTGTATACAGCTTGACTCAAATTTTATTTCTAAAATCTAGTTTCTTAGCATATACTCTTAGACTATTTCTTACCAAGTACATGGAACCCCTTGTTGATTGATTTACTTAATACTTTCTAACCCATATAATTATGTATTGACTTTTCAGAATTTTTTTCAGAGGAGAATATATTTATAAACACTCCTGTTGTTAAAAGTGCTGTCTCATTTGAGATTTAGAAATAAAATAACTGTTTCCAATTATGCTTAGAAATCCTAAGCATTGTTTTAGTTCTTGAATTGCCTAATGAGTTCTATTTATTACATTACAGGTAGCTATTGATCATGTCCCTATTTTTCAATTTAAATGTGTCATTTTATTTCTGTCCTTTACTTGTTGAATGAATACAAGTTGGGTACCTAATTGGTCCACTAGTTTTCTTTGAAGAACAAGCATATCAAATGCATAATTTTTTCTCTTCTGGAAACTAGATCATTTCTTAATATAAATTATTCATTAAAAATTAATTAATGCTCTTTAAAAGCATAATAAATGGAATAATGCCAATTTAAAAAGCCCTGATAAGTAGAAGAAAACTGGCAAACATTCATCCTATATTTTATCACTTATTTGCTCCATGGTTTTGCTGACAAATATTTAAAGCACACTCATTTTTCTAAGTAAAACTTATGAAAAATTTCTGTGGAAAACATTAAGTATTCGTACTATAAAATATATTTATTTATTTTCTTAGACTAATTATGAGAGATTATATGTTCAGTTTCATAGAGTAGATACTGAGGTTTGGTAAAAATAATAATAAAAATCATACACAAACCCTTCTGGTCAGATCTTCAATTTGAAGATGCTTCTATTTTATAAATTTTTTTTGTCAGTTACAATAACATGCCTGTCTATAAAACAAATGCTACAAGAATCTGATGTTAAAAAGTCAATATAAAAATAAAGTGAATTAGATATATGATTTTTCTAAAAGCTATGGAAAATAATAAATTTTATATAGTGTTTAATTATATACCAAAAATATTAATTTTATGACAAAATAAAAGTATGACTACTGTTTTATAAATTTAATTATAAGACATGAAGGAATACAATAGCCATATGGAATATTTTAAATCATGTTATTATTCTAGAAGTTTAGTAAAAAGCACAAAATGTGCATGCTGACATTCTTTATAGAATTCCAAAACTACACTTGAAAATAATTCATAGATTATCTCATTTTTACAACCAAATGTACATGATAATCAAAAAGAAATAATTGCTGAGCGATTTAATGTGAACTTTATTCAGACTATATGATGTTTGTGATTTTTATGGCTTCTACAAGTGATCCCGTAGAAGAAAAGCATTTAGCACACATTCACTTATATTTCATTTTTACCTAAACAGAATTTTCACTTAAAATTAATGGCCAAACACAAAAACAAAACTAAAAATCTCATTTTTTATTCAAGATTATCAACCATTTTCACAAATACTGGGAAATAAATACTGAGTTTTGAAGTGGACAGTTAACTCTAGGGCACCCAAAATACACAGAATGCTTAAAATATGATCACTGTTTGCACTGGAGTTTGGAGGTTACCTAACCTTGAGGAAGAACATTACTATCTTTGGAAATTTTAGAAAATATATAAAATTACTTTAATTAAATCATCCTTTTCTATGGCTAACTCAAAAATATCTTCATCTGCTTTTTTTAGAGGTTATTTTGAATTCAATAAAAGTTTAGAAAAGACAACTTCCTGCACATTAGAGACAATATTTTAAAATTTGTGTTTATTATCGTAACAAGAATCTATACCATTTCCACTATTTTTAAATGTTAATATTAAAAAATCAAAGTCATTTAAAACTTTTAAAAAATATTCATTCCCAAAGTATGACAATTCTAAGAAATCTGCTCATGAATTTTTAAAAAGTAGCACTTTATGGAAAGAATACATTATGCATCTGAAGTTATTACTAGTATATTTTCATGACATAAACAATATTGGAAATATACTGTCCTAATAATGAAAAACAAATTGCCCAGATGCATTTTGAATCATTTACATTCATTATTTTTTTCTTATCAATATCAAATGCTTTTATCTGAAACCTTCTACTAGAATCCATCTTGAAGTGAAAAATATCTTCATAATTTTTATTTTTTATTGACATCAATATTTAATGAATTTTTGGAATACAGTGTGATCTTTCAACACAGTGGGGGTTAATCACATTTAGGTAATTAGCATTTCCCTGTCCTTATCCATGTCTTATGTTTGAAGCCTTCAAGCTCCCCTCATCTAATTCTTCATAAAACACATGATGGATTAGTGTGAACTGTGGCCACTTGCTGAAATGCGGAACACTGGCTCTTCTTTCATGTGTGATTTTGTGCTCCTTACTTAACTTCTCTCTGCACTTTGCCCCTTGACCCCCTTCCTTATCACTTTCTAGTAATCATTATTATACATTTAGATCATTTATTTTGATCAGAGAGAAAGAATAGAGCATTTTGTCCTTTTACCTTATTTTAACATACTATTCTCCAGTTCCATCAGTTTTCCCATGTATGCCAGGATTTTGTCCGTTTTTTGCAGCAAAATGTATTCTTTATCAATCATGAGCTTTTAAGTGACTCTGTGTCTTAAATTTTAAAGCCCTTGCAATAGAATAACTATATTTTCACATTTTAAAAACTATTATGTGCCTCTTGAATTAAAACATTTTGTTTTTGATTAATTTCTCAAACTAAAAAATAAGAAAACAAATATATGGAAAAAGTGAAGTGGTTATATTTAAGAATACAGAGATCCAGTAGTGTTTATATTTATGATAGAATTTTGAGGAAATCCTTATATAAACCAATTTGTGATAAAATATATGGTTTTAATATTACTGTTTTTCTTTGAGATTATTTGAATTTACTAAAGCTTTAAAAATGCCAGGAAGAGTAAATTATTTTTTCTAATTGTTCCCTTTCAGTTTATTATAATACTTTTTGTTTATATCTAGAGTAGCAAAATGTGATATAAACCCATTAAAATTTTTAATGGTGCTAATTACCCACTTAGTAAAAGCATGCACATCCTGTTTTCATAATCCCTTTCCCATTTACGACTTTGTGTTGGATATCTTTTACAAAAGCAAAGAGCTATTTTTTTTCTTCCTTGCATGAAGCTGACTTTAAACATAATTATTCTGAACCTTTAGAAATTATCAGCAAAGAGAATCTTGTATTACAAGATTGGCATATAGTACACAAATTTGGAAGCTGTGTATAATTTTTTATGACATAAAAATTACAAACTCAATGTTTTATTGTAGGTTGCCAATTTTTGAGGCAGAATCATATTCTGTATGAAATTTTTGAGGCTTAAGAAGGCAATGTATGTTATATTAAATAATATCATTAATGGGTTCATGTTAATTATTTCAATCAGTGAATGAATTGAGAGGATAGAGCACCTTGAAGAAACACATCTTCTTCTCCAAATCAATCAATCAACCAGGCAATTTCTGCATCTATGGAGATAACCATATGGTTTTTGTCCTTGGCTCTATTGATATAGTGAATTACATTGGTTGATTTGCACATATTGAACCATCCCTACATCGCTGGGATGAATCTCACTTGATCAGGGTGTATGATCTTCTTGATGATCTTCTGCATTCTGTTTGCCAGTATCTTATTAAGGATTTTTGCATCTATG
>NW_004624745.1:12270673-12290181 GCF_000247695.1 Heterocephalus glaber | reverse complement strand
CTTTTTGTTATGAAAATATAAAATCTTTGAAAATTCTAAAAAAGTCTTGAAAGCCTCCTGTAGAAATGTTTACTTATAGAAATAGTTTTGAGATTCCAAAAATCTAATACTTTTAAGAAGCATGGATTATTTTTAATGATTAAAACAAATAACTAATAGAAAATATCTATTAGATATAAACTCTAAAATCAGTTAAATATAAATGACTAAAAACCAATATCGGTCAACCAAGTGGAGAGAAGTTCAACAATTTTTAATATTTTCCTTTTTAAATACTTTCCTAATGGGAAATTTATTTCATTACTAAGATAAATTTTTGAAAGAAATATTAGAAATTAAATTAGAAAAAATAAGGAACAAATTAAAAATGATGATGAAGCTGAAAACAAATATCAAACTGTAGTTATTTTTCATTTTTATTTTTTTCTAGATGGTTGTTAACTAATGTTTTCTCATTCTCTCATTTAAACTGAATTAAATTGTACTCTACCTATTGTGATATAAATGTTGTATCAGCTGCTAAGATTAGTTTTAACATCATAGGAAATGATAATTCTTTAAGTGAAAAGCAGAAAAGCAGCTTTATTTGGTTGTTTGATTTTAGCTTTACTTTAATTCAATGAATAAGTCATAGAAAAACAGGTTTATTTGTGTCACGCATATTATTTTGTACACTGAGTTTCTGGAAATTTGAAACAAAAAGCTGAAGAATTTTTGAACAACATTCTCAAAATAGATTTTGTGAAACAAAATATGTTAATATGTGTACAGGAGAGAACTTACACAATTTGATAGTGGATTTTGGTTTAAATATTTATACTAGGATAAGTAAACAAAAGAAATGAGTCAATACATAAAACTCTAGAGCAAGGGTTAGGTGCATGCATTACTAAAAGCAACTGTTTTAGCAAGTGAAAAATATCCTAAGTAAAACTTTTCAGTTTCACATATTAAACATTCCCTTAAGACTGTTCCATTATTCCCTACCTAGCTAAAGTCAATAGTAATTAAGATTCTCACACAATTACATGTTTATAGTATATCTTACCTTGTCTATCAGTTTTAATTTTAAAACCCATAAAGAGTGTGCACTTATATCTGTCAACTCAAATAAAGTAGGAGAGTTGTTTTTAAACTCTTTAAGTTCCTAATCATGTAGCTTGGAATCCAAAATTCCCCAAATTAAAGCTGTAATTCTGTTCCAGAATATATTTTTAACATGGTTTTACAATATTAACACATAGAAAGTCTAAAGCTCAATTCATTGTGTTATGCAGTGATAAAATACTGATGTACACTTATGAATGAAAAAATCTTCCCAACATTCCATTGGATGTCATCTTGGTTTTAAAGCAAAAATGACTTTGAAGAGAGTAAAAAGGAAGAATTCTCAATCACCTCCTCGTGCAACTCGCTAATTTCTTTAGGGAGTTAATTCAGTAAACACTATCCGCAAATTAATTACTTTGGCATAAGAACAGTTTTGAAGCAAAAGCAATTGAAAAACAAAGTGCAGGAAGCATAATTTTTTACCTTTCATTTTGATTCTTAAAGTAGTAGATGAAATTCCCATGTGAGAGATGCCCTACTTGTAATACATGAAAAAGGGTTACATTCATCGAAGATGGGAGTTGGAACTAAAAAAAGTTTGTACGTTTTATTTTCCTGATTACTTTTGTAATCAATTAACATTAGCCAAAGCCCCTTTGCATTTTTGGTTTTCACAAATTACTGCTCTTTTTTTAATGCAGGATAAAAATATTGGACTCTGTTTCTTTGAGTCTTGATTTCTTTATAAGTGCTCCCATGTTATGCAAAAGTGAGTTCCCAGGAAGGAAAATGGCTTTAGGTCACAGGACTAAATTAGTGCCAGTGGCAGAACTTGCATACAGTGTCTTTCAGTATAAAAGGACAAAACCAGAAAGAAAGAACACTTTATCAATGATATTACTCTAGATTATTAATTCATGCTTATCATTTTTGCATTGTATCTAAAAATACTATCAAAATATAAGAAAAAGAGAGTATAAGTACTTTTTTAAGATGCAGAAGCTTCATAATAATTTGTAAGACTCCAGAATGCTACTCATATGCAATTTTAATGAAGTAAAGAATATACTGCAACAGAAGAATGAAAATAAGTGCAAACATGAGAGCTATATAAGTTGTTCAGCTGAAGCTTCTAGGGATGTTTCATAGTTGCAAAAGATGTGTTTTGTCTTTGGATTGTGAATAAACAAGATATACTCAAGATACCATAGTCTTAATAATCTATATTTATTAAGGGAGTTGTTCACCCATATTTTTTCCACACAGCTAAAACCAGGCACTGTAACTAAGTAGATAAACCAGATGTAAAATATAAAGCTATGCACTTGTAATGAAATATATAGATAAACTTATATAAAATACTTTCAAAAGTGTCTTGGGGTATTATCAAATATTATAATAATCACTATCAGAAAAAAAATTTGCTTCTTTTGACCAATGATCAATATCATCATCTATAAGTGTTTCATTGTCATCATTTTTCACTTAGTTTGTTTATTCATTTACAACATAAATAAACCAGGACAAGTACCAGAATATTAATCAGTTCTATCATTTAGTGAATATACTGTATACACTTCTTAAATAGACATTTTAAAGTTTATCAAGTATGTCAATACGAATTTGTGTGCAGTACATGAACTTGACAATTCTTCTACCACTTTCAGCATAATTGGAATTTAAGATTCATGAAAGATATCAATATATAGATTTAATGTAAAATTAATAGATTATTTATAAAATGTACTTTTTCCACTTCTGATCAGTTACTTGCACTGGAAGCACATTTTAATCAGATATCAACCCAATCTCCCAATTTAATTGCTCACTAAAATCAATACTATCATAGGTATGTTAAATCAATCAAACTTTAAATTTTAATCTTAAATTCTCTTTCTTGTGTACTTTTTGTATTACAAATAGCAATATATGTTCTCAGAGGCCGTTTGTTCTTTAATAATTCCTATTTTTAACTCTTTGATAATATTCCTAAACCAGGAAAGGTTTTCAAACATTCTGGAAAGTGAGACATTGAACTACTGATTAAGAATAGTTTTATAAATTATATACACACATTTACTTATTTACTTAATATAAAAACTACCTTGGCAGTTAACTGATATTTACCCAAAATATAGGGTCTACAATGTATTTCCAAAGATATCTGAGACCAAAAGTTTTCAACAAGTTTATTCTTTTTGCTTACTTCTACCATGACCCTATGACATTTTCCTTGAGCAAGGGTACTCTCTCTACATTATAGATAATTTTATCCTTTGACTTTTAGATGTGAGGAAATTTTGCCAAAGATTCATTTAATGTTTAATGTTTCAGGCACTTTTGCTTTAACCACTATGTCATTGTCATTGAAATTTAAAATTGTCCTGGTGCAGTGTTTAGGATCTAGCCCTTCCTTGTAAAATTGTAGATTTGGTCTACAACCCACCAATGGGAAATTAGTCAGGAAAATAAAGTATAGCTAAGGCACAAGTTTAGTAATGTTTTTATGTTAGTATTGATCTCTGGTGTCTCTTTTTTATCTTTTTCACAGTATCTCATCAGTTCACACAATTGTAAATCCGTTTAATTTCACACATGCTAAATTTTATTACACAATTTTCACATTGAAGGGTGTGTTAGTTACTTTTCTCTGATTGCTGAGAGAAAATACCCAACACCTCAACTTAAAGGGGAAAGGGTTTATTTAGATTTATTTAGGTCACAGAGGTTTCAGTCCATAATCAGGTGGCTCCAAAGCAAGGTGGCTTGGCAAAGGGGCATCGCAGAGGAGAAACAGTCCATGGCGGATAGAAGGCAGTAAAGCAAAAAGAGAGCTTAAGACTATTTTTCTGTCCCTTTTATTTTATTCAAACTACTTAGGGCAGGTAGCATGCAGGCCCTTGATCCTTTGGACCTAGCCCCACCATGAATGAATCACACACTCTAGATTCAGCCACCTCCAAAACAGCCCCACTTCATTCACATGAGGATTTGAGGAGATATCTAAACACAAGCCATAACAAAGGGCATCCTTCAGTCTCTGGTAACTATCTCCTTAGTAAGCAGACAATTCAATACCCTACCCCATATTTCATAATTCTCTATTTTTTGGAAGTACAGTTTATAAAAAGTCCACTGTATATTATGAATCTTTGCTCCTTGTATTACTCCACCTGGTGTAAATTGATATTCTGCCTCTGATAATATAAATACTTGCACATTTTAATGTTTTGTGTGTGTGTATTTTTTTCCCATTACCAGGACACGATAGTTGTTGTGACACTCACAACCTAAGTCAGGAGAGCATTAATTGGTTCATAGCTTCAGTTCATGGACAGCTGTTTTAAATGCAAAACATCTTAGTTGAGGATCTTGCAAAATGAATCTGGCCCAATTCATGGCATTTGGGAGGCAGGGTATGTTAGAATGAGCTCTAAAGAGGAAGGACCAGAGAGAAATATATATTCCAAGTTTACACCTCCATGACCCACCCAAACACATCTAGAATTGTACTTTACTAAGCCACAGGCAAATACCAAAGCAATGCAGTTGACAATTGAGCTTAACTATCACATACATATATTCTTTACCTGGTCATTTATAAATAGATACGCATGCTGCATTCATAGAGTGGTTATTATGAAAAAAAAATGCTGTTAGAAGGTGAGAGCACAGATTATCTATTGGTGATCCTAATTTCAGTTATATTGGATACATACTCAGAAGTAGGATGGTTGGCTCAGCCTATATTTAAGCTTCTGAAGGCATGCAAGATTGGTTTCTAGTATGGTTACACCATTTTACCTTCCAACTAAATACTCAAGTATTCCAATTTCTGTGTATGGTCATCAATAAGTGTTATTTTTCATTCTTTGTTTTCTAAAATACTTATCCTAAGGTTCTGTGGTCATATCCAATGGTGGGTTCTATCTGCATTTTCTTGATGTTAGTCCTACTGAACACATGACACATGTACATATACCTCACGAACATGTGTATTTCTCTCACTCTTCCTTCTTCTGCCTCATTTTCTTTCTTTTGTCCTGTGTGTGTGTGTTTGTGTGTGTGTGTGTGTGTGTGTGTGTGTGTGTAATAGGTTCTGGATTTCCAGCCTAGGTTGGCCTCAAACTCATGATCTTCCTGCCTCACTATGTCAAGTGTTGGAATTACAAGAGTGTGACAGCCCTGCCAACTTTATGCATTCTTTTGAGGTATTGTATCTAGATATTCAAAACCTTTGTGCATTCTTTTAATTGAGTTATTTCTTGGTTATGGAAATCAATGAGTCTTATAGATTCAAATGTTAACCATTTTCAGGTTTATGATTTGCAAATATTTTGTCTCATTCTTTTGTTTGTCTTTTGTATTGTTGATTGTTTTCTTTGCCTCACAGTCCAATTTGTCAGTTTTTGCTTTTGCTGCCTGAGCTGTCAGTGTCAAAATCACAAAATCACTGCCCAAATCAGTGTGAAGAAGACTCTCCAATTTCTCCTCAAATATTCTTATGGTTTCAGATCTTAACTTTAAATCTTTTTGCATTTTGAATTGTTATGTGTACATGGCAGAAGAATCCAGTCTCATCCATTTTGTATGTTAACATCCACATTTTCCTAAGCTTTTTGCTGAAAAAAAAATCTTTAGACAATTGCATTATTCTGGCACACACATCAATAATTAGGTGACCACAGATATATGGATTTATTTCTGGGTTCTCAATTCTAATTCATTTATCTATATATAATTATTTTTCTGACAGCACTATACTCTTTTTTTTTTTTTTTTTTTTTTTGGTACTGGGGATCGAACTCGGGTCCTTACACTTGCGAGGCAGGAGGCGGAACCACTGGGCTAAATACCTGGCCCACTATACTCTTTCTCACATTGTAGCTTTGTAATATATTTGGAAATCAGGATTTGACAGTGCCTATAATTTTATTCTTTTTTCTTACGATTTCTTTGTCTATTCAGAATCTTTTGTTGTTTCTTTTTTTTGTTTAAATTCTTTTATTGGTACATTTTAGGTATACAATATGTTTACATTTATCATTGGGTATGTATCTGTACAAGATGTATCTTGGTTCTTATTTTTTCCCCATTACCTTTGTGCCCTTCATCCCCTCCACCCTTCCCTATTTACAAAGACTTTGTTTCTATTTTTTTCTTTTCTCATAATTTTTCCTTTCCCTTCTTTCCTTTCCCCTTCCTCTCCCACTTCCCCTACCCTTTTGGACCTTTTCTTCCTATTTCAAATTATCAATTATTCATTTTAATCCTTATTTACACTTTCAGTTTCTCATACCAGAGAAACTATTCAGTATTTACATGTGTGTCCTATTCATTTCACTGAAGAGTGTGGCCTAAATATGCATCCATTTAGCTATAAATGTCTCTAGTTTCTCATTCTTTGTGTCTGTGTAGTACTCCATTTTATTAAAAAAACAAACCGAAACATCATTTTTATCCAGTTTCCAGTTTGTTGTTTCTTAATATTAAGATGTTTTAATAATTTCAAGTGAGCTACATGGACAGTTCCACTGGATAAATTGTCTTGAAATTATTCCTCATTTCAGTCTTGTTTTCTCTCCTCTAAATAATTTTCACATTGTTTGACTAAAACTAATAGAAACATAACATCTGATTCACAATATTGTTTCCTCCTAGTAGTAGGTTTAGAAATAGCCAAAGCAGCTGGAGTCTTTTTTTTTAATCAAAATATGCTTAATATTATCTAAGTTGTACAATTAGGGTATATGTTAGTATCATGAATTGAATTCAAAATTTCTAAAATTTTTAATATTTTGATACCTAAGAAAAATCCCTCTAGGTTTTAAAGTGCAGTGTCTCTATTACTACCTTTTGGAATCATAATTTTAAGGAATCATTGGCAATATTCAATTATTTTTTTTATTTATCCTAAAGAAAATCTAAAAATCCATAATATAGAATTACTGATTGACTTCCCCACTTCACTATTTTTAAAACAATTAAGATGTTTCTCCAGCTTTTGATTTATCATTCCTCTGGCATTTTCTCTATTGGCTTGTATGATCTATTCAAATCTAATTATGTAGGAGTCAGATTTACATCAAAACGTTTCACAATGGGCTCAAAATACCCATTGTGTTCTAAGTACCATAGAAGAATGGATATTGAAAAGTAATAAAAGAGTGGACACAGACAAAGTAGAATGTGTAAAATTACCATCAAAACATTTGAGACACTACGTGGGTTACAGTTTACAGAGGGGTTATTTCTTTTCTACTCGTCATGTAGCTATATTCAGACAATATAAACAGAAAAGCTAATATATAATGCTAATCTATACATTTTAGAAACAGTGAAGGCAAACTCATCCAAGTTTCCTCATAGGGAGATGTGGGCAGACTCTAAAAATCACCTAATAAATTCTACTATTAATATACTTAGCATCCCTCTTTTCTGGTATATGCTGTAGACAAGCTGCAACAGCCAGAGACATGATAGAGGCTAACTCTATGCTTATACATCCGATCATATGATATATGACATTATTTGAAGAATATGAGTTGAATAAAGACTGAATATTTTCTTTACAAATAGTTATGTGGTTTTAGAATAAATTATTCCTTGAAATCTTTATAATTTTGCTTATTTAGGTATAAGACATAAAATAAATATCATAGAATGTGCTTTAGACTCAAAATACCCATCTAAAATTATAAAACATGAACATTTCACTGATGAGAGAGAGAGAGAGAGAGAGAGAGAGAGCAGACCTTTCAAGTCAATGACTTGAAATGCTCACTTCTTCCAGAAACAACCTCAGAGATGCACAGAACTTTGAACTTTATCCAGCCCTTTGGACATTCTTTAATCCACTCAACAAATAAAATTAACCAACAGAGGAAAGTTATGAGGGCTTATTAGTTATGAGGACTCATGATATTGTATAGACCAGGATCAATCAATCAGCTATTTTTATTGCTAAGTGAAAGGGTATTTCCATTGAATTTCAAAGTATATGTCTCAGAAGGTTTTTATTTAATCCTCTCATTAGTTTTCAGTTTTCCTAGACACATGGGAAATAAGGAAATTATGGAAAATTATTAGCAACTTTTCTTTGGAATTGATCAATACAATAAAATTATTTGACACTTGGATTACATAGACTAAAATTTCCATGTAATTGTTACTTCATTTGGTTACCACAGCACTAAAAAATCAAAGCATTTACTATCAGCATATTATGTAAGATAGACTTCTTTCTCTTCTCTCATTTATTTTACAAAATATTAGAGAAGATTTTAATTTTACTATTTTATATATATTCTAGAGAATTTTTTACTACAGAGGACTGTTAAACCTTTGGAATTACTGTGTCTTCTAGCCTACCATATTTATCTCAGATTTAATTTTGAATTAACTTAACATAAGTAAGTATCTGAGTCCAGTCAAATTGACATATACTATATTTTTAAACTAATAAGGTTTCCAGAGTCACAGAAGATTGTATGCACAAGACAACAACCTCCTGTTTATTTTCCAAAGACACTTGGAAAATCCCTGAGTACTTATTATTGTTGAAAGTGCTAGAGAAATTGTTAATTTACATTGCCTGAATTTTGTGAACTCTGGATATTTTCTCTCAGTGGAGATCTGAAAAACTAAAACATTATTTCTCACAACAATGAATTTCTTTTTTCAGGTAGGCAGTTTGATGAATAGCATCGTCAACTAAACATCTACATTATTTTCTCAGGTGCAGTTCTGGCTATGGTAGGGTGTGGAGATGAGGACACAAATGACATGCTGGTAACTTATACTATGCTCATTGAACAGTGTAAGAAAAAATAAATTCAATGATTTATTAGGAGATATTTTGCACATGGAAATATTCAGAAAGAGATATCAAAAGAGTTGACCTCAGAGACCAATGCTTACCCAGGAGACATATATACAAAGTTTTGCTAAACTTTCACCTTTTGAAGCATTAAACATTTTTAAGAAGCTTAAATATTTTGAGACAAGATGCACATTGTGTATATGAGAATTTACTTCACACTTGAAGTGGTATCTGGAAAACAATGTAGTGCATTTTTAAAATAAGTATTAAGACAGAAATATAGTTCTATAGTGGAGCATTTGCCTAGCACACTGAGGCCCTGGCCTTGATTTTTTATTGTGTATATATGCCACGTGTTTTTAATCCATTTATCTGTTGATAGACACTTAGGTTGACTCCATAGAGTGCTGAAGATTGCCCTCAGCCTTATTTGTTTATTCATTCATTTATTTTTATTTCTTTCAAAGTGTCACTAAATTGTCCAGTCTGACCTCAAACTTGTGACCTTCCTGCCTCTTTCTCCATAATCATTAGCATTACAGGCATGCACAATTTTGCCTGGGTAATTCCATAATTTGACTATTGTGAGTTAAACTGTAATGAAATAGGAAATCCAGGTATTATTTTGGCATCATGACTTCAATAGTTTGAATGTATTTTTAGGTTATTACATTAGAAGGCAATAACCCCTGACATGAATATAAAGGTTATTATAAACAACATGAGCAACTAAAAAAAGTTTTCATGTATGAGCTAATAAGCATAAAGTTTTGATTCTTATAGTTTGAGCAATATTTGATCACACAAAGCCTCTAGATTGTTTATGGCCAGCAAGCTCTATGAACATAAATTGTCATGCTTAATGTGGAGCCTGACTTTCAAAAAAATAGTGATTCTTACCTAATACTAATTTATATATGTTCCCTTTTAAAAATGAATTAAGTCACTACAGGAAAGTTAAAATGCATTAATTTTTGTGTGTGTGTGACGGATAAACTATGGGTAGCAAAACAAAAGTTCAGTTTCTACAGCTAGGTTTGAAGAAAAATCCTAGAGGATCCTCTGTTCAATGTTGGAGATTTCCATTAAATTCCTATGTGGATGACATTGACATTGGTCAGTGGGAATTGAATTGGAAGTAAAATAAAGTAAAAAAGAACATATAGAGAAAATATATGCCATAGAAAAGGAATAGTAGGTAAGTAACTTAAAACATTTACTTTATTTTCTTTC
Source organism: Heterocephalus glaber (assembly GCF_000247695.1). The sequence continues at coordinate 12,280,076 of NW_004624745.1, read as the reverse complement.
AATGATAAATTAAGTATTTTTAAAAATAGGTTTGATTTGTATTTGGTAGCTTGAAGCATATATATATATTCTGCCTATAGAATTCAAGAAAATGAGATGTAATGAAAATCTGTGTCACATACAGACTATAAATTATGTCATTTTGTGTAGAAAGAATAGAGATGTAGAAAAGCTAAAGAAAAAGAAACTATTGTATTTCCAAAAACAGACGTTATCTTTTTCTGTAATTGTCTTTATCTGTAATATTCTTTCTCATCATTAAGAACATGTTAGTGGGAAGAATACCTTCAAAAAAGTTTTTGCTTAGTTTTCATAACTCATTTCAAGTATTTTAAAGTGTCTACTAACTTACCATAAAACTTAGTGGGATGACATTTATACAGAAATATTGATACATAAGATGACTTATTAGGAGTTTTGTTTAGAGTGAAGAATACATTAATATTATGAAAGTATGATTCTAAAATATCTGTAATGATGAATTGAAAGTTTAAAGAATAACTTTTGCCAGTTTAAAGAGAAAGGAAATTATGATAAAGAAATTTCTAGATACTCCTTTGAGTGCTTTCTGTTTTACCTTTAATGCATGCAATTCTATCATGCTGAACTCCTAAAGTTGACTAGGAATTATAAACCTTACTGGTTATCCTAGACCAGGTCATACTTTGTAAGCAAACAAGATTAAAAATTTTCAAGAGCAATCTTTTATTTCCACCTCATGTTTTATTTATGTCAGCTTAGCTGCATATTTCAGCTGCATATTTCATTCATTTTCCCATCAATTTTCTCTTCATTTTAAAAAATTCTCATATACCTCCAGTTAAAGCTCATAGCACTGACTAGTCTATATGACTACTCTATATAACTAGTATAAGTAGTACATAAATTTTATATTAACAATAAAAATGTGACAGCTTTTAAAAGGTATCTTCAGAACTATTTCATGTCACATTCTCTTACATTTCATTGGATAATGTAATTCACATGCTCAACCATGTTGTTTCTGGATGAAAAACATATTTTCATACAGGGACTCTAAAATAAGGTACATACAAGGATGAGTAATGAGTAGTTTTAACTGTATTATATTATATAGAAAAATTCCAGCAATGTGATTTTCATAATACAAACTATGGTTTCTCATGGAAGGTGATCAGTAGACAATTTATTTGATTTATTTTTGTGCCAAAGTGTTAATGCAATCATCCCAATATTTTGCTTTTTATCAGTAATAAGTAGGTCATTCAGGAGAATAAAAATCAGTAAATTTAGAGCAGTTTACAAAATTTCTGGGGCCAATGTGAATATACCAAATGTGTACAATGGAGAACTCTGAAATGAACAAAACACAATGTGGAACAGAACAATGGGAGAAAAATGTAGACTATGTTGACATGGAATGGCACACTGAGGGTGTGCTACTAGGATCTAGCTTCAATAAAGAACTTGCCTGTCAGCTGCAGAGCTTAGTAAACTTGCTCTTGCAAATATCCTTGGGATCTATCCAATTTTCAAGGCAAGATCACAACTCATGAGAGCATCAAGTTCAGGAACAGGTATGTACTGTCCACTAACCATTTTTATTCAATGCACTGTTTGCTGTGGAGATCCTACCTGGGTTGGAAGGTGCTTTATCACATCTGCATCACAGTGTGAGCATCTCTCTGTGCTCAATTCCATTTTTTCCATAAGCATCTGATCTTTAAGTTCTAATGTCACTATCTCGACAGATAAGCTTTTCTTTTTCTTTTAGCTTTCATAGGTGTCATCTCTAGGTTCACTTGAGCATTGTTTCATGGGGAACTCCAGTAATATATCAAATGGGAAGAATGATGGGGAAAAGCATTTTAGATGAACCCAAAAGTCTCATGTGTATAGAACTGGATATTCAGAAGATGATTGGATCATAAGAGAATTAGATTCATTGGTCGACTAATCTACTGATGAAGTCATACTAAAAATGCTATTGGGAGATGGGATCTGGGTGGAAGAGATGAGTCATTGGAGGTGCAACCTGAAAGATGAATTCTTGCTCCTGACTCCTTCTTTCTCCTGGTGCTTCCATCCTGCTGTGAACTGAGCAGCTTTCTTCCACCATGTCAATTCTGCCATGGAGCTAGCTGTGAGCATGGACTGAGTTTCCCCAAAATGTGAGATATATTAAACAACTCTTCCTCTAAATTGTGGATGTTGGGTATTTTGTTTCAGCAATGGAAAAGTTAACAAGTATACTTGGTACCAGAGAAGTGGATCATTGCTGTCACTTTACCTGACCGTGAGGTCCAGAAGCCTTTGAAACTGTTTTGTGGGAGTTTAGAAAGGTGTGAAGACGCAGGCCAGAGAAGCTTTAAAATGCTTTATTTTGTTTTGTTTTATAAATTTTTATTAAAAAATCCCAAAATTTCAAAATCAAATAATAAAAAATAACAGTAATTATCACACTACATCATTATCTTCAAAGTAGTTGCTCAGAATATGAGATAAACCAAACAGATTTTTAAAAATAGCACAAAATATTAAGAAGATTCTGATAGGTGACTCCAGTAAGACTTCAGAAGATGAGAAAGTTGATAGAAATGCAGAAAATAAAGGTCAGGCTCAGGAGATTTCTGTTGGGAACAAGGACTCTGCTGGCAGTTAGACAATAGGCCAGGTGTGCTATCATGAGACCAAAAGAGGTGTGGGTGCTGAAAAGATTAATGTCCTACAAATGAACCAATTATTTTGTACTTAGACTAGAAGAAAGATGTTTCAAGGACATCTCAGCATTCAGCAAAATCTCATCATGAAAGACTCAAAAATGCAAAAGTGTAAACCTTTTATTTGAGAAGAAGGTCCCTGGGCTTGCTTGAGAAGGTTACCTAGGGAATTGGTTACCCACAGTTTGATTTCTTGGGTGGTATTTTTTTCCCCCATATTCAGCAATTCAGACATGCAGAGGCCTCTGCAGCCTCTGGTTCAAAATGGTCAGCTATAGCTTGAATTGGTGGCATTATCTATAGGGTGCTATTCTGGGGCACAAGCAGAATGCAAGAATTGAGATATCACAGAGACTTTTACCTAGATTTCAAAGGATGGCCTTGGAGGCCAGGCAAAATTGTGTGACATGGTAACAACCGCTGCCAGGAGCTAGCTACACAACAATGTATAAAACTGTAGGAATGAAGCATAAAGTACAATGGAGACTGCAGGAAGTTGGTGATGACAGGAAGTGGCATTTTTGTTGAAGAAAACCACAAGCAATGAATAGAGATTGTTCTAGGGAGAGGCCATATGAGCTTCAACAAGCAAGGCCAAAGAAGAAGGACAAAACAAACCCTTTGGAGCACACAACCAGACACAACCCACCTAGGGAACTGGACATGGAGCTATAATATTTTATGGTTGCTGTACTAGTTTTCACTTGATTCCTTTCTTGCCCCCAATCTTCCCCTTTGAAATAGAAATCTTTACCTTGTACATTTGTAAATTGGAATTATTTAAATATCTTTTGATTTTTACAGGTGTTTACAGATAAGAATTTGCCTTGAGTCTTAGAAAAGACTTGGGAATTGGACTTTCAATAAAGCCATAAATGTTAAGACTTTGTTGACTTTTAGAGATAGACTAATTGCATTTTTGTGAATGAGATATAAATATTTAAATGAAAATTTTGTGTTTAGAGTGTTATGGTTTGCATCTAAAATATCTTCTAAAATTATTATGTGTTCATAAGTGGTTGGATTCCAGGGAAGCTATATTCATCAGTAGAATTAATCCACTGTTTGCTCCATAAATAAATGTGCTGTTAGGAGGTGGGACCTCATTAGTAGACTTGGCTCCTGGAGAGTATGACCTGAAAGGATGAATTCTGGTCCCTATTTTCTTCCTTTTCTTCTTGCTTCCTATTGTCATCTAAACATACTTTCTTCATCATGGACTTCCACTGTGCTGTTTCTGCCTTAAAGCAACCCATGAAATGAATCCTCCCAAACATTTTAATAATCATTAAATAAGACAAATTCATAGAATATTGTTAGAAACAAGAAAAGGCTTAATGTTACACTCTATATCAACCAAATAAATATGCATTAAAGCCTTCTATTAATTGCATTTCTTTGAAGATGAAATACTCTGTATGAATACAATTAATGTAAGAAACAAAAACATTTTAAAAATTGAAAATAAATTCATATCAGATGAATTTCATATCAGTTTTTGTGTTTAATGAAAGGAAAAAATTTTCTTTCAAATATTAAGAAACTTTATTAAAATATATAATAGATCACTCAGGAATGGAAAAAAAGACAATGAGTTATCTTAGGACTCAAACCTAATAATGACTTTTTCTTTTAGGCATACTCTTAAACTCCTTTGAAATACACATAAAATTTTAATAAAAGTATAATCAGGTTGTCCTGAATTTTATTTTCCACATATTTTTTCTGTGCACAATTTTCTGAACTGCTAAAGTTTCTTTATAATATGCATTATTATTATGATAATAGTCCATTATCCAGCCAGTAAAGCATGTGATTTTATTTCCATACTCTATTATTTTAAACCTTTGGGTTGCTTCAGTTCTTCACTATTACAAATAATACCAGTGGCTAGTCACATGAAGCACATAATTTTTGAATTGTTTTTGGAATATACTTCCAGAAGAATTTTACCAGATAAGAGGTTATGAAATTGTATGACTATGTATAAATAAATTTACAAAATAAATGTGTCAATTTACCTACCCTGAGCATAACAACAGCTATATTTTCAGTTCTTGTATTGTGTAAAAATGCTATAAATTTACTCCATCCTAGAAAATGTTAAATTGGGTTAATTTGCATGTTTGTGTGTAGTCATAAAACTTATGTTTATTTACATGTAGTTTTTTCATTTTTATGATATTTTAGTCATAGCATATGATTATATATTAATTGGTTTAGCAAATCTTCATTAATATTGATGCATGGCAGAAGCTTTTCTAGGTGCCAGGAAAAAAAAAATGATTAGAAATTTAGACAAGATTCTTTCTCTCTCAGAAATTGCAGTGAAGCAAATCAAATACAAGTTATAGTAACATTTCTTGTGGAGAAAAGATACAGCAAGAGCCCATTATATGAATTGGAATGGTGTTGGGTTTTATGAAGGTAAACACTGATTTGAGACCTATTCGCTATTTAGGATGAACAAAGGAACAAAGAAGCAAAGAGTCTTCAAGGTAGAGCAAACAGTATCATGGAAAGTCCAGGGCCAAAAGAGAATCCCGCAGAGTGAAGATATTAAAAGCAAGTTAACTTAGGCCAACCATAAAAACAGAAAAAAATCGATAATGAGCAGAAAATGAGGGCTTCAAAATCAGAAAAAAAAACTCAGGAAAAAGCATTTTAGAAAAACAAACTAGCCAAGTGGTAAGAACAATATTAGTAGACATACTTAAGAAACAAGATGGCAAAATGTAGATGACAGCTTAGTCAAATGGCAAAGGGATTAGAAAGAATAGGGCAGTTTTGTGAGATATGAGAAAGTCAGAATTAGCAAATATTAGAGATTCAATGTTGTAGGAGAAGCAGTAGAGCAAAAGGAAGAGTAAAGGTGATTTTTTATCCTTTATTCAGTAAATCAAAGTATTTTATTGAATTTGTTAAAAAATCAATTCAAATATCTGTCTGAAAAAAATGAGGATTAAATATTGGTTTTAAACCTGGCTAAGAGAAACATTTATTTACCTTCTGATGTAAGTGCTATTGAGAAAAATTGAATAAATGTCATAAAAATTAAGGATAACTCAACATGCATCAAAATGTTACACTAAATTGTAATGAAGTCAAATGCTTTGAGGAAAATTGCATCTTTCAGTGGGATGCAAGCAGCATACAGAGTTTAGAGATTATGTTGACCTCAAGTTTTCTGCTGGAAAGCAGAAATATAATAAAATCTACAAAACTGAGTAGACAGTAAAATGGTGATATTCTCAGGTATGATTGCTTTCTAATAGAATCAGAAAGGAAGAGGTATGAGAGAATTGGATATTTGAAAATGATTAATGTCTTAAGAAAAGAACAAATAATAATAGATGTGGAATTATATAAACACTTAAGTTGTTACAGGCTCAAAACATAAAATTTAATATTGTTTTTTGAATTCGTTGGTATAATATTACATTAAATATGAAATCCCATTTACTCCTGAGTATTTGAACTTGAAAATCAAAGAGTTGAATGGAAGTGAGTGCAATATGAAGGGTAGTGGAGATTATAGGACTAGAGAGATGAGATTAGGGATAAATATATAAATGAAAAATTCAAATATTATCCCAATGGAATTTATATTGGACATGAGTGAAGAGGAGAGGAGTAGGTATAAAAAAATGCTTGAACTTGCTCAATTTTCAAAATGTCAGTGGAGATTCAGATAGACCACATATGTTTTATGCTTTTCATAATATCACCAATAATTAGTTGTAAATAGAGTTGAACACTTTTCTATATTGATAACTTAATTAGTGTAGAAAAATGTTGCAAATGAAGAAATTTTAAAAATCCCTGCCTCCTTCATCTTAACTTCATATAGTTTAGCAGTTTCTAAATTTTAATGTACAAGCTATGGTAATTGGGGCTGTAAGATTTTCAGTTCTATGAATTGCAATCATGTGTGTTACTTTCACAAATAAACATATTTTATCAAATTTCCTTCAATAAACATTCAATAATCAAATTGAGTAATTTCCTGACAGTTTTTTTTTTCCTTTTTACTAGGTGTTTTGATCTCTAACTCTGAATATCATTTCATGAATGAATAATTAAACATTTTGTAGACCAACAGTAGCAATGTGAGATATAAACAAAAAGTAAGACCCATAGAATCATGGTTTTTCATGAAAAAATTTAAAATGTCACCCAAGTTTTCCATTGCAATGATATGGATTGTATCCTTTACAAGTTGTTAAAAGAGCATAATTCTCAAGCTGTTTGAGAATTATATGGATCTCCTTTTAACCAACTCTACAATATACCAGTAGTTACCAGAGTTTTTTCAATTTTATAATAAAAGCAATCAGATAATTTTTTTGAAAAAGGTTCAGTAATTTATTTTAATTTACTAATCACTCAAAGTGAGCCAGCTATTCCCCTAGGCTAATAAAAGAAACAAAATTCTGTTCATAGTGAGCTTACATTCTAGATAGGTAAATAGGTTTAAACAAAACAGAAGTAAATATGGAGCCTGTCAAGGAATATTGTAGTAATCACACTTTTTAAAATTTGTTCTGTTTTGCTGTGAGATCCAACACATGGCTTCCCATATGATATACAACTGTTTAATTAACCATTAAACTAAATCCTTAGCTGTCTTGGTTTATTTGGAAAGAAAAAAATATAAGATAAGTAAAATAGGGATGGCCACTTTGTATGATGACATTATTAAGAGTATAAGCTTGATTGTTTCAAAGATGATGTTTGAGTTGGATATAGTGGATTCTTGTATATATTGGGGGAAAGGTATATTTCAGAAGGGCAATGGAATTCTGAAGACCCTGAAGCATGAGTGGGATTGATATATTTGAAAAACAGTGAATCAACTGGTACAGTGGAATCTAGGGAAACAATGGTTTAAAACATACTGGGATACATACTGGGAAATGGATCAGATCCAAAGTGAAGTCACTGAAAAATTTTTTTTCTCATTAAATTTATTGGTATAATTTAGGTATAAAATACATTTACATACATCATTGGGATCTTGTACCATTACATGACTATCTTGGTTCTTTTTTTTTCCCTTCCTTTGCCCTCCCTTCACCCCCTCCACCCTTCCCTATTTGCAAAGATTTTGTTTCCATTTTTTTTCCTTTTCTCATATTTTTTCCCCTTCTTTCCTTTCCCCTACCTCTCCTACTTCCCCTGCTTCTGTAGAACTTTACATTCTATTACACAATATCGATTATACATTTTTAGGATTAAAATATCAAGACCTAGGAGGCATTACCACAGATTTTACAGAATTTAAAAGGATATAGAAAGCATATTACAAAAATCTTTTTTGAAATAAATTTGACAACTTCTAAGAAGTAACTTGGAAGACAAATTAATTAAACTAACTCTGAAAGAGATATAAAATTTGAATAGCCCCTGTTAAAGAAAGTATAATCCTAGCTTGAAAACCTACCTATATGAAAACAACAGGCTCTCATACATTTTAATTGATAAAATATATCAAACATTTAAAGCAGAAAAAAAAAAGGAACACTTCTCTCCTCAATTTAGGAAGTTGTGCTAGTCCTAAAACTGGATAAAGATAATAGAAGAAAAAAGTATGAACATAAATAGAAATTTGTTTGACAAAACAAACTATTAGAAGTCAGTTCTGGCAGTATGTAGAAAGTGGTTTTGTTACAGAGATGGCAGTGTTGGTTCAGCATGGGAAGATCCACTCCCCAAAGTCATCGTTTTAACAGAAGAAAGGAAAAAGCCATATGATCCTGTCACTAGTTGGAAAAAAAGTATTGGGCTAAATTCCACAGCTGTTCATGGTAAAATCTATCAGGAGACTAGAAGTAGAACAGAACCTTCTCAACAGATTAAAGACATGTACTCTATACTTCAGTGAGTACGCCTTACATGAATTGAGAAGATACAATGCTTTCTCCTTAAGGTGAGGAACAAGGGCAGATATGTTTACTCTTTATCTGTTCATTAAACTTTTAAACCTAGTCCCCACCAAAATAGTCTGGCAATAAAATGACGCAATTAGGATACTATTGACAAGGTAGAAGAAAAATCATCATGTGTAGATGAAATGATCATCTACAGAGAAAATACTAAGTAATCTCTAGGAGTCCCTAGAACTTGTATTTGAATTTAGTAGGATTAGAAAACACAAGGTATATATAAAAATTCAGGTATGTGTATACTTGCTATAAATGAAGAATTGAATATTGAAATTTTAAAGTTATGTAGGAATACAAAGGGCCTAGAAAAGTTTAAAAAAAACAGTGTTGGAAGACATTTAGTACCTAATTTTAAGACTTCTTCTAAAGCTATGTTAATCAAGGCATCAAGGCCGTGTTGATGTAAGCAAAGACATGTAGATCATTGGAATAAAACAGAGAATTTAGAAATAGAACTACACATATATGGTCCACTGAGTTTTGAAAGATTATTTAACATTAGCATTTTGTAGAATATAAACTCAATTCAAGAGCTGAGGAAAAGATAGTGTTTTCAGTAAATGGCACTAGAACATCTGGTATCCGTATATAAAAAATTAACCTCAACCCTTTATTTCCATACATAAAAATAACTTGAAGGGATTTATGAACCTAAATATGAAAGCCTAAAAGTATAAAACTTTAAGAAGAAATTATAAGGGAAAATGTTTATGAATTTAGGGTAGGCAAGAACTACCTAGGATACCAAAAACATGATGT
>NW_004624745.1:12238556-12248689 GCF_000247695.1 Heterocephalus glaber | reverse complement strand
TAAAGTTTTATATGTGTACATTGCTATGTACAAGCAGACATTGAGGTTTGGAATAATATATCAATAACAGTTTAATATAAATCTTCTAATATTACTTTTAGATTGATAAAATTGCATTATAAAAATAAATACATTGGTCTGCCTAATATGATTACACTTATTTTGTACAGATTCTAAGAAAGGAGAGAGAACACTCATTGTTGAAATTACAGTATCAGCTTCATTATCATGGAATTCAAGATCCTTTGTCTAAGTATCAAAAAATAGCTTCTTCTGAAGCCAGATTAAGGCTTTCAATTCCTTTTCTCCAAAACCCAGCCAAAATGATATTAGACTTTGTCATATTCCTTTAATTGCTTTAATTTCACTTTCTTTACAGAAATTATTAGCAGTTTGGGTGTATGAAGACTTAGATATATAAAGATGAATATAAGAAAGCAATCCAAGTTATCAGTCTGTTTCTGTTTTACAAATTACAGAAGTACTTATTTTATGATATTAAATTAAAATTAAATGAGCTTATTTTGAAATATATTTTGGCAATATTTGGGAAGAGAGATAAGTAGATTATTCAAATATATGTTATATATATGTATGCATATAATTTATACATATTGAATTTTCAAATTATCTTCATGAATAATAATTAAAATTAACCAAAATATATACTTCTTTTAAACTCAAAACATTAATTATACTCATTTATCTCAGGCTAGGGTACATTTCAGTGATGGAGCAGGTACTTAGGTACTTATCATAAGCAAGTCCCTGGGTTCAGTCTCCAGTACCACAATACATATACTCTGAAATCTGTATTTGTATATAATTTGCTGATATAAGAATAAAATAATTTGAATGATTTTAGTGTTTTAGCAATGTAAATATTGAAAAACTTATGAAATTAACTGTAAATGTTTGGGGTTTTCATAATGTATTTTAAAAGCATAGAAATAGTTCTCATTATCCTATGAGAGACCTTTGGAGTTTCATTATATAGTTGATTTTACTTTAAAAATAAATGTAATCATAAACATTAATGAAAAGAAAGGCTCAAGAAGTGATTTAGTTTATTATTCTGAAAATCTCCTAAATATTTAAAAATTATTTTACATTACTGTGGTACCAAAAGTGCTATTATTTTTAAAACATATTTTCAAAAAAATTAAAACATTCTTTTGGAGTAACTCCTTTGCCACATGGTGACATTGAAACATGCACTGCACACTGCACTTCCCAAGCTGCTCTGTGCTTCTCCATGTGCCTTGTTGAATCCCAATCATGTAAACAAGCACTAATTTAAAGTCTGTACAAATTAGTAGATGTGTTCATGGAAATATGAAACAAGTATATACAATATTTTGAAAGCTACATTTGTCTTCTATGAAAAATTGGTAATCAGAAATTAGCAACTTGATTTGTGAAACATAAGACCTCATTTTCATTTGTCATATCTCTTAATATTTTGCATTTCATTACATTGTTTTGAGAAAGTTACAATATAAATTATAAAACCCATTCTAGTTGACTTACTTGAATCTATTTTTTCTCTCTGATACATTATTGTTTGTGAAGTAAACCTTGTCTTAACTTAATGAGAATATCAGTCCTTGATGAACCTGAGTGTATAGAAAGAGCAAAGTAACTTTCTAGTCATTATTATAATAATAAATTCTTCATACAGCTGCTGCCTTATTTTCCTTGTTGCTGTATCACACTATGTATCTGATACCCAAAATTTAAAAGAGGAGATGTTTATTTTGGCTCCTATTTTAGGAGTTTCAGTCCTTGCACGTTCACCTGGCAGCACAGCAGAGGGGCATAACAGTAGAAAGCTACTCACCTTTTGGCAACTTGGAAACAGAGAGCAAAGAGAAGAGTTGAGACAGGAAATGTAATCTTCCAGGTGAAATGATTATATCACCCTAACGACAGAATGGATGAAAGGCTACCAAAGGAACAGAATGGATGTGGCCAAAGCAGCGAGAAAGCCATTGTGAAATTCCTCATGTATGAAGGCCACTGGGGAAAAAGAAGATATCGATGAATGTGATGACAGGAAAAGTGTTTATGGAAATATTTAACTGATTAAATGAAAAGAACATAATGTCATATTTCAAGAGATGGAAATATAAGGTTTTTCATTAAATTTTCTTCTTTGTGTAAATGCATCAGAAACATTAGTGTAGCAGTCAGTGTTTACTAGAGAAACGGTAGACAGATATACAAGTATATAGGAGTTTACAAGATTGACTTACAAGGGCCACCCACAGAGTCAGATGTGGAAGAGTGCAGAGGGTCTGTCTGCACACTGGAGACCCAAGGATCCAATCAAAGGTCTGGAGATCACTGAAGTGTTCCATGCAAGCCCATTTCAAGAAGCCAATGTGTCTGCAATGGACTGCTGAAGAGTCTACACCAGAAGGCCGCAGGATCTGTGCCGGAAGCTGAAGAGTCTGTGCCGGAAGCCAGGAGATAATGTACAAAGTGAAGGCAAAGACTGAAGCTCTTCTGTAGAAACAGAAGCAGATCCATCCTTCTTCATTTCCCCGCCCTAGGGTCAGTCTTCCACACCCTACTCTGTGGAATGGCTGAGCTAATGTGGATGACCTTCTCTTACTCGAGTCGACACAATCAATGAACCATCACAATTGGATTCACTGAGAGAGTGAACTCTGGATGAGCAGCACTGCATCAGAGTTTGACAGGCAGATGGGAGCTGGAAGAACAGGATGGATTACATGTGTTTATTTTAGGACATGTCAAATTTGAGTAGATTTACCAGAGCATTATGATTTATGTGTAGATTTCCTCCTAAAGCCTCATGTGCTCAGAGGTGGGCTTTGAGGCCTGTGGAAGGATATTGGACTGGGAGTTGGAGGTTGCTACAGCTGACTTGCTGTTAGGAGGCAGGCTCTGGTCAGAAAAGGGGAGGCATGACCCGGAAGGACACATCTCCCTCCCTGGCTCCCTTCAGTCTCTGCTTCCTGACTACTATGAAGTGAGAAGCTTTCCTCCCCTTGGCTCCTCTGCCATGCATCTTCCTTAGAGCCAGAAGACTGTGGACTGAAAATATGAACCAAAATAAACCTCTTCTCCTCTAATCTGTGGGTGTCAGGTATTGTGTCGCAATGAAGAGAAAGTGACTAATAAACAGGGTCACAGGTTGTGGAATCTTAGCATATGGAATTCACTATTTACTTTGATCATAATGTATTTTAATAATAAAGTTTTCATTGAACAAATACATTATAGACATGCAGATGGAAATGAGTAATGGTTATATAGGTCTGGGTTTTCAAAGAGACTAAAATTGGATGGAATTGTGTTTTATTAAATCCAACAAATATATGAATTCCTCAGATGTGTATTATTCATGTATCACTGAGAAATAAGACAAGTTTGTCAATCTATAAAACTTAATTTATTGTAAGACACATCCTTATATCATGTTGAAATCTGAAGAAGTTAAAATATGAAAGATTTGACTTTTATGCATTTTTTCTATTCCATGCAATATTTTAGCGATAACATTCCTTTCTTTATCATATTGTGTAATCCATATTTATATTAGGATAAGTTCTCTGAGTATTGTATTGGTTATTGGTTACTGAATATGTGAGTAGCAACCCTAGTTATATGCAAGATTACCATAGGATAGAAGGAGATTATGGCACTTTTGGGTAGTTATTTTAGAATAATTATCAGAACTTAAGACTAAGCCAGACATGCTTATGAATACCTAATATTAGACTCATCAGGTCCCATTTTCATAGTGAGATGTTGATTGGGATACTCAACATGCCATAACAACTGCCTAGGATTTCCTTAGAGTTCTACACAGTTATTCTTAGTTTTAAATTTGCATTCAGTGTAGTGCCTCAGCTATAGTTTCTCTTTGTCTATTTAAGTAAAAATGTCTAGTTTTAACTGATCTAATCTATGGCAAATTAATAACAATCTTAAAGATCTCAATTTAAAAAGTGTCACTTGAACATAACTCTGAGGTTAAGAAATGAACAAGACCTGGACATGGTGGTGCATGCTTGTAATTCCAGTACTTGGGTGGCTGAAGAAGGAGAATTGCCATGAGTTCAAGCCCAACCTGAACTACATAGGGAGTTGAAGGCTAGCCTGAAGTACATAGTGAGATCTTGTCTCAACAAAACAAAAACAAAACAAACAAAAACAAACAGAAATGAACAATAAGAAATGGAAGAACTCTATTACTAGTAGGAGATATTTTAAGCACCACTAAGAGAAAAGCAATAATGGCACAATGCTACATGACAATAAATTAATTTAAAATAGATATTATTGTATTAAATTCACTATCATTAACTGTATATCAACTATACTGATCTAATAAATATTTCAACTTTATGAAATACCTTTATAAATTTTATGTCAACTAGTAACTATATAAAGTTAAATTAAATGAGAACTAGACTTTTGAATATATACGTCACAAAGGTATCAAGTCAAGTTTTAGGAGGAACAAAATTCATTATCACAATTTTGCTTTTATGAATGTATAATACTAAAATTCTTACTATATAACATAAAATGTATTACCTATCATTTCAGTGAGAACAAAAGGTTCTCTTTCCCTGATAAATAAAAGCTATCTATGACAAAATTTTCTTTTATCTGTTTAAAGTTTTTGTTCCTTATTTCATATAATTCATGTTATATAAGTGTTCTATATATGTATATACATACTCCTCTTTTTTCTCACACATATGCTTATATAACAGACACACACACACACACACACACACACACTACAAACTTACCATGCTTTTATCGATAGAGATCCAAATAAAAGTGTTGAAAAACTTACCATGCATTTATTGATAGAGATACAAATAAAAGTGTTGAAAAATAATGCTGTAATTCTAGGAGCAAAACTTTGATATATTTTCCTTTCATGAACCAACAAAGAATAAATAATAATATTTTGATTTTTCTTTAAAAATCCTGAAAAATGTAGATGTGGCAGTTAATTGTAAGGCAAATATGTGTTGAAAGTATTATATTTTTGTTTTACACTATTTAAGGATTGAATGATAATATGTGCAATTCTTTTTAAAATTTTGAAGGCAAACAAATCAACAATTCCATTTTATAAAATGTCTTGCATATGTTCCCGTTTAACATATTTCATATATTTTTGTTATTTTAATTTTGAAAAATAAAATGATTTTTGAGCTACTTAAATTGTGTATGTTTTAATTTTTCATAGGAAAAATTTGAGGTTCAAAACGCATGTCATTCACTAAAGCACACATCTAAATATAGGAATTTGAAGACATGATCTTCTTCCCCTTATTTTGCTATTAAGTCCTTAAGCTCTTACACTTCACCTTGATACTGTATGGCTAAAAATTCTCAAGTTTATAAAATTGTTATGCTTCACAGTGACTGTTGGTTTTGTTCTTATTCTAGTGGCTTCTATAATTACACAACCAAATGACTGATAGTGATTTTTCTTAAACTTCAGTTTTTTAGAGAGAGGAAATATTGTATATTGATTTGTGACAAGCCAAAGTTAATTTGTTCAAGTCTAATGCCCAATATCTCAAAATGCATCTGTATTTGGAGATAAGGCCTTTAAGGAGGTAATTAAGATAAAATGAGGTCATTAAGCAAAGTTCCTGACTCAATATCATTGCTGTTCTTATTAAAAGAAGAGAAGGTGTTCATATAGAGAGCAATTATGTGAAGACACTGCAAGAGGACAAATTAAAAGGGAGACCTCAGGAGAAACCAATCTGATCTCTAGAAGCCACAAATATGGTATTTTGTTGTCAGCCTTATCTACCAGTTGCAGGGATCCTTTTTGTTGGACTAGTTTATCTGAATCTTACTCTTTATGATACCATCAATATTAATTGGTTAGTTTGTGTGGGATAGACGAATGAAAAACACAGTCATGTCTTCCTGTTTTCTTGAAAGCACAAATATTTTTTTGCAACCTCCTAGCCCTAAGTGTGGTGTTTTGACTGGTTTCTTTTTAAAGGAACAGGAATAGAAAGAAAGTTTACTGCTTTGATTCTTCAGCTTTGAACCAAGTGAGTGTGTATCCTCCATGGCTCTTAAGCAGCTAAATTGACAAGGGTGGTCAGCTCCTTAATATGTGCAGGAAATTTGAACTGTAGAGATTGTAATTTCAGCAAGTCTACCAGGCATTTTAGTCTCTCGCAAATGGTAAATCAAGTGAACAAAGATAGTTCCTGGATTATCAGCTTCTGCAGGCTACTCAAAAGTAAAATAAGCAAAAATAAGCAAAAGGAATGTATGAAATAAAAGCAAAAATATAGGTTAAAAAAAATCTTTCAAACAGAGTACTGATACTAAACCCAAAACCCAGCATGTATCCACAGAAGAAGATGTCCAAAGGATCTAGGAAAGCAATCTGTGAAAGGAGACCCTCAATTGGGTCTGGGACTCTGCCAACTCTTCAGCAATGAAGCAAAGTACCTTTCTTTGGTACAGAGACTCCAGTGGCCAATGTTTCTTCAGAGTAAAATCTTCAATGGTTTTACAGACAGATATGCTTGCTGTTTGAAGTCTCTGGTATTGATATGCCCAGAATATGCATTATCTCAGCTTATTTCAGCCTTGGAGGAGAAATTCTCAGACACCCGCCATGTTATCTGCATATCGGTTAACACTTAACAGGATGGTGGATCAGTCATCCATATGTCTCAGTTAAAGGTTACAGCTCATAGTTTTGCAAGAAAAATCTCAAAATGGAATTAATGCTGTCAAAACATAGTCACATGAATATAATTAAGATAACAATTTACTTAGTAGCTAGAAATCATAACATAGTAAAACACATATCTCAACAGTTTTCCCTTGCACCATCAAGTCCTGGGTATGATGGAGCAGTTGTTATGATGTGGACCATGACACAGGCCATGAAGCACAGCGGAGCAGTATGCAAAAATATCTCACCTGGCAATCCCTGTAGTCTCAGCATTCTGGCAGGCTGAGACAAGAGGACTGCAAGTTTCACTACAGCCCAGACAATTTAGAGACTTAGGCCCTGTTGCACAAACAAAAATAAAAAATTAAGGGAGAGTCTGGGATGTAGCTCATTGTGAAGACATTGGGTACTATCCCCAGCACAAAAAACAAAATTAGTCTAAGACTTTGTGTCCCTGTGTGGAGAGTAGTTAGAAATCAGCCAGAAACATCTACCTATTAAGGAATAAAAAATATAAACCCTTCATGAATCTTTTTCTTGCAGTGATTTATCCTGTATTTAATGATATTTTAATACAATATTTTAAATTTAATTTTTAAGCAAGTTTTCTATTTTTTGGCAATGCATTGTGTGTCTGTAGGACATTTTAAGACTTTTTTTCTGTGTATCTTGATCTTATTTCCCTTTGATTACAGTATTTCTTGCAGGTTTTCTGTTTAGCTCTAATTTTTTTTTCTGTTAGTACTGTTTATAATGCTGATTTGTACAAAAAGATGAACTTTAGCTTCTATGTTAAATGTGAAAATTTATAGTTTTATAGCAATTATTGGAAAAGAGCACTAAAATGTACAAAATCTATCAATTCTTCATATCTCTGCATTATAAAGTGTCTTAAAATTTCAAAATGGCAGAATGTAACTGGTTTTCATGAAAAGATCTCTTCCTAGATCCCACACATAATACATTAAATAACTTGGCCTTAAGAAATCACGTATTCTACAGAAACCATTTTAGAAAATAATTATATATACTTGACTACATTCATAAATGTTTTATATTCTCCTCCAGAGTTTCTGAAATTTTAAGCCTTATGACTGACTGTAATTGTTGAGAACTATAGAAGAGCAGTTCATTCCAGGACACCTACTGTATTGCTAACTTCTTTGCTCTCAGGCATATAATCATGACTCCTTTCCAAAATTTAGAGACTTCCATCTCTCAAATCATAGAATGCTTAAACTAGAAATTTCCTGGATGACTAACTCACATTAATTCATACTTTCATGTAGATAGGAGATACCAAAGTATACCTGTTAAATTAGTTTTCTCACAATACTATGGTGAATCATCCTTTGTTAGAAATGATGAATAACTCTCAAGTAGATGCTAGAAATGTGCTCTGTACAACCAAGTTTTTGTTCACTTATCTAGCCTTCACTGAAGATTATTAGAACCTCAGAATAAATTGCTGTGCAGTTTAATACAGCTGTAAGCACAGAGGAAATTTTAATAAAAAAGGTGCTATGAATAATTGAAAGACAAAAAATTTCAGTATGTATTTAAATACTAATACAATCAACCACATGTAAGAAATAAAACTATCTTTTCAATCCCAAGAAAATGCAAATTTCTCCAAAGATCACTTCAAATTGTACATAATTGACACTGTCTTGACCATATTTCCCTTCTTATCCCCTTGCTACATCACACCAAAAACTTCAACATTGCCTTGAAAATTCTGACCCTTTTAGTAGTTACCATGATGATATGAGCTGTGTTAATGCTGAGACAGACCCAGGAGCACCTAAGGCTTCCATTGCTTCCCATTCTTTCCCTTCCCCTTCCCCTAATGAACTGGACAATGTGCTCCAGTGTCTTCTCTGGCTCTCTGGTCACCAGTATCCTTCTTTCCTCTCCAACATGGATGCAGTTCTGTCATCACAACAGTGCCCCTCCGGTGCTACCCACACTTCAGATGCTGCTGCTGCCTTTTTGAAGAAGGAGGAGGTACCCTAGTGTGGTTGAAATCAGGCAGAGAGGAATCTGAACCCACTGTTAACATCCCCAACCCCTACAACCAGCCTTCCAGAAGATTCCCTGGTTTCGGCCCTGACCCTCAGTGGAACAGGTCTGCAGCTGCTACATAAGGAGCCCTCCCAGCCACTTCACCAGTCTGTCAAGGGAGCCCTCCAGTGTGCCACACACTCCATGGCCCCACAGTGTAGCACAGGCCCTGGTAAGAAAGAGTTGCTTCCAGAGTCCTGTAAACCTGCTCCTGCTTTATGTTTCAGGTAGTGTAGCTTCCCAATGTCCTGGATACCTACTCTGGATTCTTATACTATGTTCTGTTGATAGACCCATTGGTTCAGAAGAAAGAACACTTCTGGTTGTTAGCCCTGAAGGTAAACAGGAGAGACTAGTACCTGACAGAGTCGACCTCTGATGTCCTCTGGTACAACCCAACACCCAAAGGCCCCATTGGCAGCTGTACTATCCAGCAGCACTCTGTCAACAGTTGGGATCCCACTTTATGTGGCATTGGCTGGTGACATGAGGAATTCTGGCAGAACTGCACATTGCTGATTTCTGATTTCCACCCAAATGAAGCAAAAGAACCTTAGACTCATTGGCAACAGTGTCACAGAGGTGTAAAAGGGAGAAATCCAGATTGCTTTGATGCATCTGAAAATCAGTAGCAGTTTTGTTTTTAAAGATAAATACAGGAGGAATTATAATGCATCTCACTTGAGTGATCAATTTTAGGCCATTGGGACCATCACCCCTTCCCAATAGATTATAAAACTGTGTGTGTGTGTGTGTGTGTGTGTGTGTGTGTAGGATGTGCATTTGATTTTTAATTCCAATAAAAACAAGGTCTTATTTCACCTTCTCAGCTTCAAATTATTGCTGAAAATTAGCATACTGGACACAACAGTAACAAAAATAATGGCCTCAGAATTAACCATTATATAATAAAACAAACTTTTAAGAATTGAATAATAAATTATCAATAAGTTTAATTTTTATATCTTAATGCAAATTAAATTTAATCAAATTTTAGTCAATATTAGTATTTTTAAATGAGATTTTAGTTACATTTACCTCTTAATTCATTTATTTTAATTTAGTCTTAATACAAGTACATAAATGGTTTTTCTAAGAAGAAGAGGCTTTTTTCCCCATTCCTAGTCCTCCCTTTACCACCTCCACCCTTTCCTATTTACAAAGACTTTATTTCCATTTTTTCCCATTTCTTAGCATTTTTCCTTTCCCTTCTTTCCTTTCCCCTGGCCTTCCCACTACCCCTACCCCTTTGGACCTTTTCTTCCTATTTTGCATTATTGATTATTCATTCTAATCATTGGTACATTTTAGGTATACAATGTAATGACATTCATCATTGGAAATTTGCACCTTTACA
>NW_004624745.1:12116673-12228362 GCF_000247695.1 Heterocephalus glaber | reverse complement strand
CTAATTTGTGTTTGTTGACTCTATGTTGCTTTCATGTCAAAGAACATCCCTATCTCTCTCTTTATTATTCATTACAGGATATTATGGTTCAATATATGATCTATTCTGGTAAAATTTTCATGTGAATTCTGAAAAAATTTCTGTAGTGTATAAATTTTAATTCAAATGAACTCAACATCTCTTAAATATTAGAAAGGCTTATTAATATTTATACTGGTTCTATAAGTCACTGATAAATGACTATAAGTACATTCAATGGTGAGTGCAAACCTTTTAATTATCTCTTTAGTTGTTTTTATTTTGACTTGTACTCTAAAGCTATGATTTTAAATACACACAAATTTCATATTAGTATATCTACCTGATAAATTTTCTTTCTTTCAAAATCTTAGTGTCTGGGATAACTTCTTTTCTCAAATTCAGTAGTGCCTAATAAATCTATAATCATAGTTGCTTTCTTATGCTTACAAAGTTCATGTTTTAACAAGCCTAATACTGCTATTCCACCTGAATTTTTATATTTAGTTTCACATAAGACCACATACTTGTGTCTTTTACAACAATAAAACAAAACTAATCATGTTTTCCCTCAGGGACCAGAAGCATCCCATCTTCTTTTTGCTAAGAACCCACTTCCACTTGCTCCATAAGCTCCTAAGTTCATTGGGTGGGTGGTCCTGAGTGACATGCGGTGTCCTCCTCCCCCAGATTGTGAGTGGATGTGACTAATGATTTGCTGTCTCTTTCACCTGCCAAATGTCACATGTGGTTTCATCTGCCATCTCATGCTACTTGTAAAATGAGATCCCTCCTTTAAAGATATAGTGAACAAAAGATTATTAAACAACAAACCTTTCTTATAATTATAATGCTATCGCCTTACATTTTAGTTAAATATTATGATAGTTGGACTAAACTTAAATTTTGTAATTTATTTTATTTTATTTTTTTCTCATTCCAGGGATTTATTAAAGCAAAGGTCTGGGGCCAGAGTGGGGCTCAGGATGAGCTTGCTTAGCACTTGGGGACCATCGGGTCAGCTCAAACACTATAGAGACAAAACCTGAGACTCTTGAAGAGCACAAGCTGGGTTTGCTTTTGTGTTGAAGGACTAGCTCACTGAGAAATCCAGGGATTCGGGCAGAGCCAATGTTAAGCAAGGCCAGGCGAGGTCCAGGGCACCTAGGCAGGCTGGGGAATGTTACCTATTTTAATTTTGTCTTTTATTCATTATTTTTATATTTCCTGACTACCTTCTCTTGAGTGTGTTAAGTGTTTCACTGTTCAATTTTTATTCCTTTATTGGTTTTTCAGCTGTACTTATTTATACCAATCATCCTTATGTATCTGGATGGCTATTAAGAGGATTATAAAATAAAAATAGAGAAATAATATTCCAAAACATATGGAATTAAACAAAAGCAGAAATCGGAGTGAAGTTTACAACAAACAAATCTACATTAAAATAAAATGTTAGAAAGATAAACAGCTTATTGCTATATCTCCAAGAATTAGAAAAACAAGAAAACAACTAAAATAGTAAGACAGGAGGAATAAATATCAGAATAAAAATAATAGAAACTGAGAATTAATAACTGACAATACAGAAGCTCAACGAAGCAAAATGCTGATTTTTCAGTAAGATAAAACAGGCAAAGTCTGAGTTAAGACAATGGAAAGAGAAAGAAGACTCAAATAAAATCAGAGAAAAGTGAATACATTACAATAGATATAACAGAAATAAAAATGATCATTGAAGATTGTCATAAACAGCTGTATGCCAACAAGTTTGATAACCCAGAAGTAACAGACACATTCTTAAGCAAACTTACCTTACCAAAACTTAATCAAGAAGAAATAGAATGTATGGATACCAATAAAAATAATGAGATTGAATCAGTAATAATAAACCTCCCATCAAAGAAACTCCCAGCATCAAAACTATAAAGAACTAATTTTAATTATCCTTATGTTATTCCAAAATATCAAAAAGGAAGGAATTTTTCCAAATCCATTTGGTGAGATCAATATTACCTTGCTACCAAAACCAAGTAAGTACACACACACATACACACAAACACACCTCAAAGAATAGAAAAGAAATAAAGAGCCAGAAGATAAGTTGAATAAGATGGATGAAGACATATTGTAACGATTTTATAAGGTTGTCTTCCACTGTATGATACTCAGGACAAACTTTTATCATATTTTTTATCACATGTTCTAAAAACACAAAAGAGGGCATCCAGAATTGCTTCAGAAAATGGCAAGAAAAAGAGAGTGTGTTTTAAATGAGGGAGATGAGTATTTAGGAGGGCGATATTGGCAATGTGTCCTTTACTATAACAATTAAACATTCACTATATATTTTGATCAACCTCACATGAAATTTTGAACCCTTCAATTAACTGTTTGATATAACAGCATCTGTAATAGTACTGGTCTCAGTGTTCAGATAAACTGTGAAATTGGATGATATCCTATATAAATATTCTTTTAATGGAAGGAGAATGTTCAGAGAAAAAAATGCATTCTACAAATAATCAAGAACTAGTACATTAAATCCACCTATTGATACCTTTCATAAATCTCAAATTTCAAATATCACACTGAAAGAGGTAGAAGAGTTGTCAACTTCATATATTACACACACATTTGCATTCACAAAGCAAATCTTTTACAACTGAGAAGGAAATCTAGAAACCTTCAGCTGAACAATATATATCTGATGCTTGCACATGTTTTCTCTTCTATGTTCTTTCCTTCCTTTGATTTCTGAAAGTTTTATGTGAGTAACATCCTATAGACTTATTGAGTCTTGTGAAATTTAACATCTTAGAAAATTAAGTACTTAAATATTTTTCTTCTTATACATTAGAGATATTGTTTCAGTTACTTTATATATATTACCAAAAAAGTTAAACACTTAGAAGAGTATGTGGACATGAGAAGTGATCAATATTCTTGTTTCCACCAGAATAGGATAAGAATGGGATCCCAAAAGCCATTCATTATGGAAAACGTGATAATGGAGGTCACTGATCCACAGTTCAGGCACTAAGAGGTGACATTGTATGCAGAGATATTTTTCCACAATAATAAAATAATGAAAATTATTCTGCTTTATCATCATCATGAAACAAGAAAATTTTAACCGTATCAGTGATGTTACTTTGCCTGCGGGTTTGAACCTAACTCCCATACTGTTAACCACTGTATGGAAGGTTCTGCCTCTGGTACTATTTGAGTCATGGACCCTTAAACCATTTTCTTTTCCAGTGACCATAGTTTCCCTATCTATTATAGGAGAGCAAATATTTTATCTGTGCTTTTAAAAATGTTTTGTCTTGGCCTGAGAATTGAACTGTTCTAAGACAAATCAAAAGCAGAAAACTTCATTTAATAAATTTTTTACTTGACACAGGAGGCTTATAAGGAATTATACAAATAAGAGTAAATTGTGAAAATCCTACAAAGCAAAAGTGATTTTGTAGTGTATTTAATTGGGTAAATAAATGACCAGAAAAATAAGACTACAAACTTATTTTGTTCAATCTCTTAGCCTGAACTCCTAGCTACAAGGATATAAATATAACTTTCTTTCTGGTATTACCAGGTAGAATATCTCATACATGGCAATTTCATCTCTTGTTTTCAAGAAAGAGAATGGAATTCAAAGTGTGCTTTCCTGTAGGTTGCTTGTTTTACAGGTGTCTTTACTTCATTTAATTCTTGTGCCAAAGAAATAAATCTTGAGATAGTATGTTCTAAATTCCTTCAATATAAAATCAGAAAGTTACAGCAGGATTATTTTCAGGGCACTCCTCTCTCAAGCTTTCTAAAATACTTTGTGTTTCAAAACAATCAACACGACATGCAATAGAATATTGAGGGAATTCTTTTATTCATGAGTAAATATTATAAATATTTTATCACTAACAAAAACTAAGGTCTATACTTTATAGATGTTAATATTATAAAACCATATTAAAAATTAAAAGGAAATGCTAAAGTATAACTGTCTTTATTTTGGGGCTTTAGGGTTCTGTGATAAGTAATTAAGAATCCATAGATATCTTACAGACAACTCCTTTTTTGGTCCATAATGGTGACAAATTTAAATCCATTCTCAATCTCCATTTTCATATTAAAAACTATAGATATAATATAATGCTGGTATTTGATAACAGTATATGAGAATTTTATTTGCTTTTTTAAACTTTAGACAGGTTAGGAGTAATAGGGAAAACTGAATAGAATATTAAATTGTAATTCTGAAAGATTTTTCTTAGGATAATGTTTTCTACTTGCTTTTAAAAAGTTGCTTTAATCATAGATGTACACATTTTTTATGGACTTTTATATATTGATCCCTGTAACTACTATCAAATTATGTAGGATCTCTTTTATACACAAGTTAAAATATTATGTTTCACAAAAGATACATTGCCCTTTATGTCCCGAAAAATACTTCCCTTCTCTTCCAACACAAGTATCACATTGCTTTTGCCATTTTCTGAGGCAAAACTGAAAGGCCTCTTTCCTGAGTGTCTTTAGTTGCACCCTGTGACTGCCTCAATTCTCTGAATGGATCCAAGCAATTTACTTTTCATTACTGTCTTGACTTTGTAGAAGAGCCGGAGTGGTACAGTCCCTGGTAGTGTGAATAAAATGGATGAGGACATACACACCATAACGTTTTTAGGAGGCTGCTTTTCAGTTAGATGGCATATGACAGCAACATTCACAGTATTTTTGATCACCTCTCACAAAAATGCACATTAAAAGGCACATTAAGAACTGTTTCAGAGGTGGCATGAATGATATAAGTGTGTTTGAAGCAAGAGGAAGCATTTTGGGGAGGGTTTACTGACAATGTATCTTTTTATTGTAATTTTTAAAACTTTAAACATCCATCACGTAGTTCAATCACACTTCATACATGTAAAATTCCTTAGCAAAATTATAGAAAACTGGAACCAACAGCACTTTCAAAAGATTATTTACAATAATCAAGTGGGATTTATCTCAGGGATGCAAGAGTTTTCAATATTCACAAATAAATCCAAGTGACATACTACATCAATGGGGTAAAGAAAAAAATATGATTATGTCAATAGATGCAGAAAAGACTTTTGATAAAATTCATCAGCTTCATGATAAAGCTAAAGAAGCAATTACTTCAACATATTGACAGATATTTATAAGAATCCAACAGGTAACATTATTCTGAATGGGGAAAATATAAAAAATTTCCCCCTAGAATCTGTTACAAAAGAAGGTCCTACTTTTATCATTTTTATTCAACATAACATACAGGTCTTATCTAGAGGAATCAACAAGAGAAAGAAATAAAGGACATCCAAGTAGGGAAAATTGAAAAAGGAAGTCAAATTTTCATTGTTTTTGATGCATGATCTTCTATTTATTGAAAAAAGACATGTTTCAGAGAAATATCTATATCTATATCTATGTCTATATCTATATCTATATCTATCTATCTCTCTCTATATATATCAGAAATATAATAGAAATAGAAATAAATATAATAGAAAGCCTGGAAGTAAATTTTAGGACCTGTAGGCAACTGATTTTCAATAAACGTGTTAAAAAGATAGACTGGAGAAAGGATGGCCTGTTCCGTAAATGATGCTGGGAAAACTGGATAGTTACATGTGGAGGAATTAAATTAGATCTTTGTCTTTTAGCGGGTGCAAAAATTAACTTGAGTGACTCAGATTTAGATTTACAATGTGAAACTATGGAACCACTACAAGAAAACATAAAATAAATACTTCAGGTCATTGGAATGTGCAAGAATTCTTTTGGCGACTTCATAAGATCCGGAAAGTAAAGCAAAAAGAAAGAACTGAGATTATATCAAACCAAAAGTGTTCTGACTACAAAACGAAATCGTCTACAGAATAGAGACTACCTAGAGAATGGAAAATATATTCGGAAATTATGCATCTGACAAAATGTTGATATCTCAAATATATAATGAACTAAAAAAGTTCAGTAGCAAAAATATTGATTTTTAAAATATGTAATTAATCTAAATAGACTTTTCTCAAAAGAAGACAGACATATGAAAAACAGGTACATGCAAAGATGCTCAGTATCACTACTCATCATAGAAATGAAAATCAAAGCTACACTGAGATCTCAGCTCACCCCAGTAAGAATGGTTATCATGAAAAACCTGAAGATAACATGTCTTCCTGTTGAGGATGTGGAGAAAAGTATACACTTCCACATTGTTGGTGGGAATGTAAATTAATATAGCCATTGCTAAAGAAATACAAATGGAACTATCCTATGACCTAAAATCCCACTCCTTAGATAAACATCCAAAGAGAATGTATCAGAGTATTTAAAAGACACCTGCACTCTCATATTCTTAGCTGTGCTATTTGCAATTCCCACAAAATAGAAAAAAAGTCACCTAAGTGTCCATCATTTGATAAATGCAAAAAGAAATTGTGGCAATATATAAAATGAAATACAGCCATTTATAAAAATAAAATCCAGTCATTTGCAAAAGCATGAATGGAGCCAGAGACGGTTATTTTAATTTACAGAAAGATAAGTATCACATATCAGTCATCTGTGGAAGTGAAAAATTTGATTCATACCAATTGAAAGTAGATGTTGTTGAGAGTCAAGAAGGTGGGGAGAGACAGCATATGGTGGAAGACTGATTAATGGTAGTATGTTAGTTAACAAGTTCAAGTGTCTTATTGTAGAATATAGTCACTAAAAAAGCTAGCAGAAAGGGTTTTTAAAGTTCCTGCCGTACAAGAATATATACATATTTGAAGAGATGAGTTTGTTCAACCTGATTTAAATATTAAACAGCCTATATATGTATTAAAACATTATATAACACCCCATTAATAGGTACATATTTTGTGTTTTTAAGTATCAATTTAAAAAGAAATTTCAAATGTATTATGATATCCTTTGTTATTGAAAACTTTTAGAGTTAATTTTTCATTTTACACAAAATTAAAATTATTTCATCATTATAATTAAGTATATTTTTTTCTTCTTATGTACCATTTTTAGCATACTTTATCTTGATAATATTTGTAATTTTCCATGATCCTTAGTACGCTTTGTCAACCAAGGTCTTATCATATGTCACTTCTTTCCCATTTAAAATTTTTCTGTGTCATTTCTGGTAAGTGTCCTAGGAATGAGTTCTTTAACCTGTATTTATCTGAAAAAGTTATTTTGAGTTAGTTGTATCATAGAATGATTTTTTGTTTTAGATCTACTCTGTACCATTGGTGGTTGGCCTCAATTTGGAAATCTCTGATCTGAGACTGAAACTTTTTCCCTGACCATAAATACAGAAAATCTGCCTATATCTGTATATCTGTCAGTCTATCTATCTGTGTCTAGTAGCATGGCCTTTTTTCACACTTTTCCCTTTTTCCTTATTATTTGCCTCAAATATTGTTTATATAAGTGCCTGTCAATCAATTTCTTGAAATATTTGTATTGTTTTCAATTTTTTCACATTTAACTCCAGTTTTCTACCAAGATATATTGGCAATTGGTCCTGTGCTTTTATACTCATAATAGTAAAATATTTAAATGAACATATTTCATATGATGCATTATAGTCAGCATTTCCTATGCATTAATTTTAAATCACATTCTCAAAAATTTCTATGAAATAGGTGTTATTATTTTCTTCATAATTTGCAAGAGAAATATGAGTAATATAGCAATCTAGTGTTAGCCCTAATTCTCGAAGAAATGTGTTTAACTTTAATATTTCATTTTTTTATAGAGAATTTTACTTCCAGTCTGTTATTTATAAGCAAAGTTTTGAAAGATAATCCTTTAGTGGAAGTGTGAAATGGTGGATGATTTGTTTATTTTTTCATTCAGTATCATCCAGAACATCTCTTCAAAAAAACAATTAGCTTAAACAAATAATATAAGCAATTGCATAGAAATATTACAGCCTCCTGAGGGGTGGTAATTGGAAAAGATTAGTAGATAAACAGAGATATAGAAATATCTAAGCAGGCATGTCTGATCGAGTAGTTTGGGTATTTGTTGAGAACCAATAATCTGGCTTAGCTCCTTACCAATTTCTTTGAAAAGAAAAATGGAATTAAATTGTTTTCTGAACACTCGTATTTCCAACCTGCTGGATAAAATAATGATTAAAGTCAGATTCATACCTTAAATCCTGGTCAGAAAATCCTTTGTAATGGAGAATAGCATTTTAGTGACAAGATCTTAGAATCCTCCCCAAGTCTTAGCTGAGCTAATGACATTCTAGTATTGTCATGAAAAAGATAAGTTATTCAATGACAAGGAATTATGATACTATAGGTTTGAGAAAAATGATCTAACTATTCCATGAATGGTACATTTTGCCCAGTGTACTTGTTGTCTTTCAACTCTATATTGTACTAATTATAATTAATAATTTTGACATGAGTGGTGGAAAATTTTCAGTTCCTTGAATTGACAAGCAGTAGTTCTGATGCACATTGAAAACAGCTTTACTGAAACACTCTTTTATTCCCAGTTCAGTAGGATAAAACCAGTGGAAAGTCTTATTTTTAGATATATTAGATACACTGTGTCTCTAGCTGAGCTGAGAGAAAAATCAATGGACATTTTTCATTTTATGAGCTCACTGATGCTAAGTCCCAAGCTATAATTCACTGTTCTTCATTGGTTTTTCTTGTCACATTCTGCTTTCTCCATTCTAGTAGTTTTGTCTCAATCTTAATTCTTGGCAGGCTTGCAAGTCATTTTAGCCTCTGTCAACCAAGATGAAATAAAGATTCTATTGGCATAGAAACATAAAGGTCATACTTTTAACTAATATTATTATTATGATGATGCACCATTTGACTCCCTTTAAATTTAATTCAGTAATCTTATTTGATTTTAATTTCTTATTACTTAAATTTGTAATAGATGCTTCAAATATTATGACCACATTTCCTTGAGATTTATAATAGAATAATTTTTTTAGGATTTTGCTAAGATACATAAACACTTGGTTGGAAATTCTTAGTCTTTACTGCTGGACACATTTTGCTAGCAGTACTTGGACATTTCCTTACAGTATATTATGATAACATGTTCCCCATAAGTAGCATCAAAGGATAAATAAACTTTATAAATCCCCTTTGAATTTTCAAATCTCTTTCAAAATTTGTTTCCATCAGAAGGCTTCTGCTATCTTCACATGCAAAATTAACAGTTATTTTGCTGTTTATTAGAAATATTTTAGAGATTCCCCAGAAAAGCCTGCAGCCTTGAAAACATTTTAAAGTATTTTTTGTCTCTTATCCATGTTTTTATAAAGTAATATTAAAAATTCTACAGAGAAACTTCCAGTGTTAAAATCAAACCCTATCCATCTGGGAAAGAATATAAAATTCATTTGAGAGTTGTGAGAAAGATTGTAATTTTTTAAAAAGCTAGTTAAAACACTACCAAAAAAATATATCCCAAGACCAATAGCCTCTGATTTTGAAGTAGTCAGCTATTATATCTTTCTGGTTGAATATACTAAATTCAAGACTTTATATAATGATTCTTTCAAATTAAAACAATTTGTGTTTATCTGCAGTGTATTTACTTACAGCTACTAATGACTTCATGCTCTTTAGGCATTTGTTTAAAGTAATGATACTACAATATTTTTATAATTATTGAAACTAATCTTTAGGGAACTTTGTAAAATTTATCTCCATCTTAATGGAATAAGGAAATCATTGAGGATTAAGTAACATAACCAACATCTGGTACTGGAAAGTATAAGACCTGAAATTTGACCCAAATTGATCTGACTAAAGATTAAATCCAAAATCTAAACTGATATAATAATTTTAACAATTTTTTAATGTGATGAGTGTTATGTATCAATGTTTCCAATGCTTTTGATATGTTAAATACACAATGGATACATACATAATTTGAAAATATGAAAATGACTAGAAGTTAAATAGATATTTACAGTGAAAAAATGATTCTTACCTGTAAATTACATAGCAACAGAAGCACATAGATATTTTGATTTGAGGCTCTCAATAATTTCATGTAAGTCATTTTATAAATCAGATTCTTTTTAACACAGAAGTGAACATACAAATTGAACCTGGAAAAACCATCACCTGATTGGCATATAAACCTTCCATTGTTCTCCTCTGCAGACATTTATTTTATTTTTTGGTTTTTGTATCTTCATTTTATTTTAAAATTTTTTATGAGTATGAGTTTGTAATGCATAGTGATTACACTTATCATGATGAGTTGATATGTGTACATAACACATCCTGATACAGTATTTCTTTTTTCCTTTCTCTCCTTTTCCTTTCCCTTTATCCAGGGATTTACCTCAGTGGTTCTGCCACCTGCCTTCCCCTTATCTTTTAGTTCCCTACCCATTTGCAAAAGATCTATCTCCCTGTTTCCTATTATCCGAAGCATGCACTGTGGGGAGAGAATACTTTACAAGGTCTCACAGTTCTGCTTCTCAGAAACATTGAGATTAATATACTAAAAATAATTTGTTTTTCAGGGAACTGAATGAACATAAAGACAAATGGCAAGCGCTTGAGAACTCAGACTTAAGGCTGAGCTTGGTTACTACTGGGCTGAGTGACCAATGTTCAGTGTGGTACAGGGACTGTCATTCCTGCGTCTTCAGAACTGGCACAGAGGCTGGTATGTTGCTGCCTGGTGTGTTTGAAATGTGAATGAATTAACAGAAGAATAAATTGCCTCTTCTTTCTTCATTTGAAGTAACATTAACAATAGTATAACTACTTTTTACTACCACCTTTTTCCTGAAAAGGAGCATATTTTGTCTATTTAATACAAGTCATTTTTTGAAGGTTAGACAGTACATTAAATGCTGTATGAGGAGAGGTGTTTTGGGTGTCAGATGGGAATTTTTTCAAGCCTGTAGTCAGCATTAAAAAAAAGTAGGGGATAGTGGGAGGGTTTGTAAGAAGATGATTACTTCTCCTTGATACCTTAGAAGGAGAGTTCAAAAGGAAATTGTCTTTGATTTTCTTGATGTTTTGCGGAAATAGTAGAGGCTTTTTTTTTTCCTTCAGGAGTAGTGAAATCAGGTTGCAAAGGTCAAAGGCAATGATTTATGGATGTGGTATTAGATCCAGTCTGTTGAAATGGGGGGGTACTCAATTTTATGGTCTTTCCTGATAAACTACAGAAAGAAGAAATGTTAGTGATGCAACAAAGTGCTTTCTGATGAGGACTGCCTTGCCAAATTTTTCAAAGAAGACTGTTCCCACAGTCTGAACGATGCTCCGAAAACACCACAAATCTTTTCTGTTTATATTTGCTTCAAGGCTATTCCGATGGTATGAAATCATTTATATGAAAGTGTGTTTTTAAAATATTCTCAAGAGGAACAGCAAGACACATAATCAGATTTTGTGACTAAGTAGTAGTGTTAAGTAAGTTTTTGTGCTTGGATTTGAAATGAAATTAAAATGCTGTTTTCATAAATTAAAATAATAACTTTTGTTAGAAATGATTTGCAAGTGAATTGGAGTACTTTGCCAACTATGAAATCAAAGCTCACTGAACATCATAATTTAGGTAAAAAGAAAACTTCTCAGAGAGGTAGCAGTCTGGTGTATATCATAATTTGTTTAAATACAGAAACCTGATTCTTAATTCAATTTTTAAGGTTTCATAATGTTAGACTACTGTGAAAATTGGACATAGTCACCAATGATTCAAAAGATAAGAAGTAAAAAACATTTATATTTTTACTTTTGATTTACATATAATTAAAATAATTCTACAGGAATCACATTGATGATTTCTACTTAAAATTAAAATTGTTCTTGGTAACTCCAGCTGTGTGTCAGAGAATAAGGTGGAATGCACACGAGATGAAGTACCGCAGATATGCCCTTTGCAGAGAGCCAGCCTACATTAATTTGTGGACTGTTGCTGTTCTATTTAGGGTCTATGGAACTTGTATAAAAAACAATATTTCAAGCACATCTTCAGATCTACAGAGTTAGATCAGCACCTGATCTAAGGTGAATAACTGGTTGCATGTTAAAATTTGGGAGCACTGGCCCAGGCCTTTGGAAAGTACCATAAAGGATCCATTACATATAAGATGTGCAATTCAAAGGAAAGTCTATGATTTGATTATTGGAGGATTAGACATTATGAAACAATATTTGTGTGATTGAATTTCCCTACCGAATTTTTAAATTTCTCATTATATATATATATATATATAATTAGATACTCCAGTCAAATAAGCTAGCATATGATATTACATCATATAATGTATATTAGAATTAGTTCAGAAAAAATTTTTAGAAAGTATGTCTTCATTTTACAAGTGAAGAAATGAAGACCTTGAAAACTACAAAGACCACAAAAGTACAATGGAACTCCCACTGGCAGGGAGGGGCAGAGTTCTGACAATGACCAAGATCTCTGCTTCAAGTCTAGCTCACCAAAAATGCATACTTTCTTCTTTCTGCAAATTCACCCTTTTATTTTGACATGAAAAAACATTTACCCCTGTTGTTCATATTAAACTTCTGTGTATAAATATGCATAAATAAAGATAGTGCACCAGGAATTAATTACAGCTATCTCAAAAGAGGATTTAAGAATTACCTCAATTTCTAAGGAAAGCAAATATTTATAGGAAGATATCTGCGGTTGTTAAAAAATAGGAGATCATCTACGAATGATACGCTGTGTGACAAGTTGTGAGGGATGTGACTCTGTGTGTGTGTGTATGTGTGTGTGTGTAAGGAGTTTATTTCTTATATTCCATTGTAGAATGTCAATATAAAATGGCTAATTTGAAAGGAAAAAATAAGAAAGAAGGGGATATGGAGTCATTAGCACATTGTTTTGAAATAAAGAGATCAATTTCCAATGATGTGACTAGAATATTTGAACTTTTGCCTTAGAGAGGCAGGACTCACACAAAGAGAAATATTGGTTTTTGTGTAAATGCCCCACTAACTACAGAATAACAAAACTTGGAGTGTGTGAAGTCTAACTGTATTGTCATATGACTTGATGAAAATTAAATTTACAAATGAAAGAAAAGAGGAAACACAACTTTTGTTTAATTTATTGCTCAGAAATAATTCATCCAAAAACATAGCAATGATATGACTTTGAAAAGAGTGATTTGAAATTACCTGTCAACTTCAGTGCATTTCCAGGAATCTCTCTGGAAGTATATCTTAAGCTCTCTTCCACTCAGCATGTGTACAAAGATCAGGTGGATAAAGCAATATTTTGGAACTATTTCTATAATTACCTCAATAGAAATTACTTTAAAAAAAGAAGAAAATATAATATTAAGGAGAAATATTTTTTCAGCATCAGTAGGGGGCAGTAAGATTCCACTGGAATGAAAGTTACAAAAGTAGCCATCATAAATTATTTGTTCTCTGTCTTTAAAGGGAAACATCATGAAATCTATGGTTTTTTAACCTTCATATTGCCAGTAATGGGATTCTCTTTTAACTCTCAAAGAGAAGATGCATGCAATTATTTTCTTTAACTGGGAGTTTATTTTTTTCCTCACTTATCAACATCTTCAGTTTGGTTTGCTTTTTACTCAAGATTCAACTGCAGTGTCATTTTCCTCACTTTGTTGAAAATAAAATAATTAAGATTTTCCAACAATCAATGATCACCTAATAAATGACCTTCTGCAGGAAGGTCCCTTAAAATGATGCAAATATATGTTTACTAGAAGCAAGAGCAAAGCAGGAAATTGCCAGGATAAAACTTAGGATTCGCATAGCCAATCTTCCTTACCAGCTGCCAAAATAATTAAAGTTCTAGTTTACCAGGAGCACACTAAAAATAATTCTAAATTGGAGAGGAAATTAAAATTATAAACTTAAATTTTAATTGGTTACTAAACATTTTATTAATTTCAGAAATAAAAAAGTATTTTCCCAGACAGGATATTAACAATTTATGAAAAAAACAATCAAAACATTTAAAGCATGAGGTAGAAAATAATGCTAATTGGATTTTCAAGTTTTCTTTAAGTCTGATTTCTTTAGAAGTTGAAAAGATGTATGAACTTCAAATAGAATATTTGGTAATATAGTCTTAAATGTGTTTATTGTACCTGGTTATATATTTTTGCCTATACTATATTATTATTTGTGTTCATATTCACTTAAATTAATGCCCACATACACATATATACACACACATGCACCCAGGCATTTATATCTATACACCTTGAACTCATGTTATGGTACAGGGACAATTGCATTAAATAACATGTGCGTTCATTTTTTAAATCCATTCAATCTTAATGGATTTAAGCTGATTTTGCTTTGCAATAAGCTAATAAATCAGACTAGGTGCATAGAATTATAGGTCTGTGAAGAATTCTGTCACTTCTTCCAGCGACCCTTTCACTTACAGGTCATAAATTTGTAAATACAAAAAAGTCACTCGGAATACACTGAAAACTGATGTGAATTAATTGCCATAGTGGCAGAACTGCCAGAAAGCTCCTAACTACAATGTGGGACTATTTCCCTATACCATACCACCTTTCTATGTGAGGCATATTGATCCTCTCAGTGTGCAAGAGATGTCTTCAGAAACAACTTGGAGAACAACTTGGACCCTAAAGAAAATAAATGTGCTGATTCTATCTGCATTTGGATAAACAGCACTTACTGAGACATGGAAGACAGTATAGATTGATCCAAAAAAATAGATGTCTATAGCAATTAAAGGGTGACCCAAAGTAATAAGCATGCCATTTATTGAATTCGTTCATTGGTTTTCCATGTTAAGTATAATTGAATTAACCTTTCAAAGAAGTGAGATCAGAAATGAGGTAAGATATACAACAAAAGATAGATACTTTAAAGAAGACTTATTTCAACACGTAAGGCCACCTGAGAATGGCACAAAGATGAAAATCACATCTCTGTATTGCAGGGTATTATCTTTCTACTGGTAACACAATTTGAGTTGCACGCTTATTTGAATTTGGCTGACTGTGCTAGTTCAGTCCATTTCTGTCCTCTTTCTCTTCAAAATAATTAAATCAATTTTATATGCTGAGTCTGTGATGACTCAAGGTGGCCGTGTTAGCTGCCAGTGAAAATGTTGTGCTCTCTACATTTCATGCTGGTTCTCTTTCTATTAACAAAAATGAAATTTTCAGGCTTCATTACAAGATTAAATTCCTGATAGAATTAAAGATTGTTGATCCCTTCTTACCAGCTCCAAAGCAATTTTCCTCATGAAAACTACCATTCTGGGAGCTAGAAATCTAAACCACAATTTCTTCAGGAATAAATATTTTTTTCCCAGTGGAATAAAACTTGGCAATGAATCTCCAAAATTGACAGAAGGTTAAACGATGTAAAATTAAATGTTTTAAAATTAATGAAAGGATCTTAAGTAATGGCATGTAGAATCATTGTAAAATAGTTCTAAGATTGTGGCACTAAATACCTATAAGTCTAGGAATATTATTGTTATGATTTGAATGCAAAATGTTCTCCAAAGGTCATGTACTAATGGCTTGGTTGCCAGATGATGGACTTTTAGAAGACAATTGAATCATAAGGGCTTTTACTTCATTAGGAATTTAATCCATTGATGAGGTTATCATTATGGGCATTATTAGGAATTGAAGGACATATAGGAATTGAGTCCTAGTTAATGGGAAGAGGGCCTAGTCATGGAGATTTGCTCTGGGAGACTATATTGTTGCTGAACCCATGCCCTCTTTTTTCTCTCTTACCTGTCTGGTTGACATGAGGTTTTCTTTGCCACTCCCTTCTGGCAAAATATTTTTGCCTGTCATAGCTCTAAAGGTAATGGTGTTAGCTGACCATGGACTGAAAACTTTAAAACTGTGAGTCAAAGTAAAATGTTATTTGACAATGGTAGTCTCTGGTATTTTGTCACAGTGATGGAAAGCTGAATAATGTTGATATTGTTTAAGGTTTTTGATCCAAGATGCCCAACTGTATAAAACAATGATTTTTTTTCTACCTTTTGTAATTGAAGAGGCACAAGAAAACATTAAGAGATAAAAAGATGACTTTCCTTCTCCCTCAAGGTAAATATAAATACTTTACATTTTCTTTTTCCCACATGAATAAAATTTCCAATTTTTGTCATGGTTTATCACGTTTGTCCCTAAAAGTCATTGATAATAAAAAATATTTATTAAAAACAATAAGTAAATACACTTTATTCATCTTTTCTTCTTTAATCATTTTATTTCTTCTTTTGTGATAGGTTTAATTTTCCTCTTTATAGGTATAAGGAGATAGTTGGATATCATTTCCAAGATAATGTTATAGAAAGTCATGGTTAAAATTGTGTTTAGAGAATATATTCAGTGTTATGTAGTATGAGAAAAGAGAATTGAGTGGTCTATATGCAGCATGTTTATTTATTCTATGATTTTAATTGAGTAATTTTTCTCAATGTGATTAATGTTGAGCCTGATTTCAATTACAACAGAGAAGTGTACGCAGACAACAAAATGGTTTCATTCATAGATGCTTTGGTAACCCTTGATGGCGATAAAAATACCATAGAGTAGGGGCCTTAGAGACCAAACTTTTATTTCTTATCGTTATGAAGCTTGTAAAGCTAAGGTTGAAGTTGATTGATTTGTTTTCTGGTAGGGGCCTCCTTTTTGACTTGAACATATCCTTCTTTCTGTACCTTCAGATGGTGGAAAGAGAGAGCTCTGATCTTTTAACCTGCTTTTAAGGGTAAAAGTTCTGTCAAGAGGACTCTACTCGCACCAGCCCACTTATACTAAAGTATTTCCCAAAGGCCCATTCTCCAAACACCATAACACGGAAGATTATTTGCAAACTATAGTTGTGGGGTGTGGGGTAAACAGATGTTCAGTTCATAAAATCATCCATCTCCTTTTAGGATCATCCCTGTCCAAATGTTAAGTAGACTATGAGTAAAGGAAAATAAATAATTGGATTACTATCTCTTATATTTACTGTTTGTTTAAACTTGTAATTTGATTGTAATATAAAAAATCACTAAGATTAAAGTGATCATGTAATTTATCTAAGAGAACAGAGTAGTAAATTTCAGAAATAAGATTTGAATTCAAATCTAACTTCAAAGCTGACTCTACTTCTACACTCCTTCCACATACCTGAGAATTCCTCTTATTTTCAGTGTAATGAGTCAATGAGTGTTTTGAGATAAAGGGAAGGATTTTATTAAATAAAAACTCTATAATTAAAACATTTGATAAGAGTACAATTGCTTTTAAAATATTGCCATCAACTATGATCTAGATCTCTAAAATAATTTGTGAAACTAGGATTGGAATTAAAAGGATAAGGAGTGCTCTTCTTTCTTTTTGAACACAGGAGATATACAGCAAACACCATACAACACTACAGTCCTGTAACACCAGTTCCTCTGTCAGATTTGCAGAGATTTCTAGAGTGTACAGTCTTTTGCTTTTTTTTTACCCCAGGTTTCTGACCCTGCTTCCCTTCCCTGACATGTGTTTGCAGAGTATTTTATTTGGATTAAATGTGGAGAAATTTATCTGAGTTGGAAGAAGATTGGTTTAAAAACATTCTTGGAATCATGAGCATTTAAGTGGCAAAGTAGTAAATAAAATATTGAGAGAAAATGAGGGACAAGTGAAACTTGTCTACTTGAAGCACAGTGGAAAACTTGAACATCTAATGTGGCAGAATATAGTACAGGGAGTTAGACCTGCAGCCCAAATATTTCCTGTATGTGTAGCTCTAGTACTGAGGGTTAGGAAAACCAAAATGAGCTTAATTAAAATTCTCTCCTTGCATATTGTTAAGAGGCAAAATTATGACTTCTATTAATTAAAATATTTCACTCATTGCATTGGAAATTTAGAAGTTCTGGCTTCTTAACTCTTCTGTCATTTGTTTGAAATGGCTTGCTAAATAATGATTTTGTTTTACCATATTACTTTAAGAGCTTATTCTCCCTTTAACTTAAATGAGAAGTGGAAATTAATTCTAAAAACATGCACTTCTGTTGCAAATAGTAAGTTAATTTTCAAGTTCATCGGATGTATAGTTATATGGTAATTATTTGTGTCACATAAAGATTTTCTCACTCCTTCCTTCTGTTTTAATATGCTACAAATATTATGTCAAGTGTGATGGATAATTTCAATTGTTTTAAGTAAAAATTAACTGTGGAATGACATGTTTTACCAAACCATACACATTCTTTTATAACATTGCATTAACCAAAGCAACCATTGAAGTTTTAAAGTAAAAAAATAAAATCCTAATTCAGAATGGAGTTATCAAAATAATTTGCTCATTATTATTTTTTTATTTATATATTAATTGGTACATTTTAGGTATACAATATGTTTACATTTCTCATTGGGTGCTTGTAGCTCTACATGATGTATCTTGGTTCTTATTTTTTTCCCCATTACCTGTGCGCCCTTCACCCCCACCACCCTTCCCTATTTACATAGACTTTGTTTCCATTTTGGTTTTCACATAATTTTTCCTTCCCTTTCTTCCCTTTCCCCTTCCCCTCCTGCCACCCCTCCACCTTTGGACCTTTCCCTATTTCAAATTATCAATTATTCGTTTTAATCATTTTCATCCTTATTTACACTTTCAGTTTCTCATACAATTTTCCTAAATCTACTTAGAAAACACAACTTAGTTAAGGAGCTAACTGTTAAAGCTTTCAGAATATGTGAAATAACAAAATACTTCACTTGAAAGTAAAAGAAAGGAACTTCATTATGCTACCCTTTTTTAAAAAAGGCATATAATTTAGCAGTCACTATTATAATATTTCTTTGATGAAAACTCACGAATGAACAATAAAATTACTAAGCAAAAGTTGAAAAAAATTGGGATTTATTTTTTCTTAAATTGTCTCCTCCTTAGTAGTTATTAATTATAAAGGTAAAATATTAATTTCACAGTGCAGAAATTTTAGTCATTACCATAATAAAGTGATCCATGTTACACTTGATCTTAGCCAAAAGGCCAAGAAGCAATTGAAGTGATCCATGTTAACACCAGTGACACAAGTTCAATCTGTATATCACTATATAACACACTGAAAATTACATTTTTTTTACTCCAGAGAATATCTAATTTAGATCCAATTTTGAAGAAAAATCAAAAAAACTCAAACTGAGGCACATTCTACAAAGAACTTGGTTATATTCTTTTAAATGTTAAGGTAATGAAAGTAAAAGCAAGATTTAGATGCATATTCATATTTAAGAGATAAGACTATTAAATACAATATGTGAGGGTATATAGGATTATGAATAGAAAAAGACATTGTTAAGCATTTTTCTAATTTTTCCATCATATTTCTCTACATAAGGGATTGTCTTTGGAAAATATATAGTCATTTATTTAGAGCTAATAAAATATCATATCAACAATCAATGCTTGATATTTTCAGCAAAGAAAAATAACTGTATTGTATACCTAAAATGTACCAATAAACTTAATGGAAAAAATACATTTGGAGAAACAGAATAAAGCAGGTGTGTGAAATGTAATATGTGAGATATTTGGGAAAGATTTGTGAGAATTATATCTATTTTTGCAACTTTTAAAAAGTCAAATATTATAACAAAAATGTTTACAAGAGAAAAATGGCACACCAATTGTGTAGATTTGTGTAGATAATGTCAAAGGAAAAAGAACTGGACCTACAGATTTTATTTACATAAATGTAAACAGCTCAAATACACCAGGATAGAAGATGTTATTTCTTGAACATCTACAGGAACACTCTTGTTGAAATTTTATTTCCATTTTAAGACATTAATAAGCAAGACAAGGTAGTTTGTTCAAAAGTTATTTAGGAACCAAGTGTAGTGATGCACACCTGTAATCTCAATCCCCAGAAGGCTGAGGCAGGAGGATTGCCATGAGTTCAAGGCCAACTTGGGCTATATCATGAGTTCAAGGCCAACCTGAGCTCCATAGCAAGACCCTGTCTGAAAAAACAAACAACAACAAAAAAACCCTGATTAGGTCATGAGAGTTCTGCCCTTATGAATGGATTAGTTCACATACAGATTAAATATCAGTGAACTAATGGGCTATTTTGAGAGTGGTTCTGTTATAAAAATAAATGTGTCTTTTTTCTTTTGGATGTATTCCCCTCACTCCAAGTCTTGGACCTCTGAAGAATCCTCACTGGCAAGAAGGACTTCACCAGATGTGGCTCCTTGACCTTGCACTTTCTCACTTCTGAACCTATAAATATATTCTTAATAAATTGCCCAGGGGGAGATATTCAGTTATAGCAAGAGGAAATAAAATAAGGTGAAACATATGCATGTTGTATATTACAAAAGCTACTTTAGATATCTGTAATTTCTCTTGAATGATGGTCCAGAGCAACTGTATCCTTCCTAAAGAATACTGACACACAGAATATCATTTGATGTTTTTAATGTGGCTGGCTAAAAATATATCATCACAATGGCTTAAATATGTTAAATAACCAATATTGACCTCCTGAAACAGGCTTTGCATGGGTTATGGGGAAGATATTGTTTTTTAAATTTCTATGGTTTATCAAACACATAAGGAAAAATGTCAGCTTGTTAAATATTAGTGAAACATGAAAGAAGAATTCTTGAGAAGAATATCAGTAATAACAGAGAGATTTATATTGTCTTAACTCCTCTAATTCCCTCACCAGCTCTGTGGTCAACCTGAAAACCAATTATGTTCAAGCACATTGAAAACCAGTAGTGTATCACCCACAGGAGAAGGAAGAATGGGCTGCAATTCCTTCACAGCACCATTCTGAGATAAGTATTATTATTTGATTATTTGAGAGACAGCTACTAGGCTTAAAGCTGGGGTTTTTTATTTGACTTGTTTCAAAACTTGGACAGTGTGAACAGTATCCCAGGAATATATATATATATATATATATATAATATTCAGACTCGAATGTTTAACTTCATTGTTGTTTGGGATGATATATAATGCCTGGAAAAAATAAGTGACAAAATAGCTTTGAATGAAATAAAATGGGTGCTTCTGGGGCTGTAGCTCACTCCTACAGTGGTTGCTTAGCATGTATGAGGTCCTGTGTTACATCTCCAGAAAGGGAAACACAGAGAAAGAGAGAGGAGAGGGAGGGAGGGAGGGAGAGAGAGAGAGAGAAGAGAGAGAGGAGAGAGAGAGAGAGAAAGAGAATATAAGAATAAGATAGCCATAAAAGTTCTTAGAAACTCCAATTTGAGTTCTCCAACTAGGAATTTGGAAGGCTCCATGAAAGTATAATATAACAGGGTTCTAGAGGCTGGACCTGAAAATGGCCAATGGATACCTAGAAGCAACATAAAGTTTGGCATGCCTGCCTTCATTTTATGTCTCTCTTACTAACTGAAACTTTGTTCAAAGTGCTGCTCAGCTCTGCCCAGTGCCATGATCATCACTTAGGGTGTGTTTGTATTGCAAACTTAATTATCCTTAAATTTACCTAGCTTATCTCATTCTCCTTCAAGACTGAGAACACAAAGATAGAGTACATAGAATAATTTTAAAGATTTGCAAAGATATCTAATTGTTAGTTTTTCCAATCTCCACTTTGAGATTCCTCTGGAGCAATGCCTAGAAATCTCCAACCAGTTTCATAAATCTGTAATAAACTCAGAGCCTTTACTGAACAATCCTGTTTAGATCATCTCCTAAAAGCAGGAGCAATTGCCCCATGATGGAACTCAAAACTGCCTTTTCCCAAGCTAGAAAACTCCTTTCATGGGGCTCCAATTTCCTCTCAAGCTATAGGAGTTCCTTTGAAGATATAAAATCAAAACTGAGATAATAATCAACTAGACCCATTATCAGCCTTAGTTTATCCAGAAAGCTTGGCCTTATTTTTCTGTGAGGGGCCTATCTAAATGTATCGAAATTAGCCTCCTGAGCTGCTCAAACCGGAGTTCTTTCCCTACTCTCCCTTACTTTTCATCTCTACCTGATAAATCTGCCTCTGGCTCTCACTGATGCATGCTGAATTTCTTTTCTGTAATGTAAGTCTCTAAAGCTACTCTTTAGGGGGATTTGAGGTTCTTATTTCCTCTCATCTGTTGACATCCATGTGCATATGTCCAGGGTTGCATGTATGTTCTGGAAAGATCTGAAAAGATCCCCTCACCATAGGCTTATTTGAGAATCTGTAAAATCAGGAGGTGAAGACCATTAACAGGTTTAAACTGCTTCACTACTGACTGTAGGTTTCCACATTTACAAAGAAGCTGACAACAAATACCAAGGAGTTTAAGTTCTTCAGGTCTATGAAAATTTCTGTTTAAAAATAAATGGACCGTTAATCGAAAACAGGCAAAATTTAAGGGAAAATTCACTACAAAAAAATACAGACTTTGGAGAATTAGTTCAGAAAAGTTATAAAACAATGACATTGGCTGCAATGACAGGTAATAATAATAATAAATTCTGGAGTGGGGAAAGTACAATCACCTCTCCATAGCAAAAGGTTCTATATCCACAGATTGAACCAAACCTCATATAAAAATGTTGTATAAATTATGATTTCACTGAACATGTACAAGTTGTTCTTTCTTATTACTCTCTAAATAACACCATTAACAAGTAATTACTTAGCATTTTTATTTTACTAAGAATTATAAATAATCTGGAAATGCATTATAGTATGCAGAAGGCTGTATAAAGGTTATATACAAATATAATGCTATTTTATATCAGAACATTTTGCATTCATCTATCTGATTGGCTGCTTCAGGAGTTCTGGACACAAATTCTCTGTTGTCAGAAGAAAACAAATATATCTAATTATCACATTTGCCATATCTGAAATTAAACTGACTACTTTTAGTCAAATAACATAAAAATAAGATAATCATTGGTTTCCAGGGTATCTTCTAAGGAAATAACTTTAAAAATCCCTTTACACAGGTAGTTGGTAAAACATTATTTCTGGGAGTTGTCTGAACTAATTTTGGAAGAAGTATCATTTTTACAATGTTAAATTTTCCAATCTATGAACACAAGATGTCTTTTCATTTATATGGGCAAAGCATATAGCTACTATAAATGGAGACTGTGTCATAAAGATACACATATTTGATCATCTGAATAGAGTTGAGTGTCCAAAAATAAACCAGTACATTCATGTCCAATTAATTTTGACAAAGATACCAAGGCAATGCAGTATGAAGATACTATTTTTCACTTATAGTACTGGAGCAGCACACACAAGATTGAAGTTAGAACTTTGAATTATTCAGGATTCTCCAGACAGAGCCAATGGGCCATATGTGGAGAAATGTGGGCATATATTATAGGAATCACTTCACAAAGTTATGGATGCCAAAAAAGTCCCAAAATATAGTACCAGCTCACAAGAGAACCAAAGCAGCCAGTGGTGTCCTTTAGTCTGAGACTGATCATCTGAAAACTAAGCAAAGCCAACAGTGTAACTTTCTGTTGGAGTCTGAAGAGTCTGTATCTTTAATGTTTGAGGGGAGCAAAAGATAGTTGTCCCAGCTCAAGAAGAAAAAGTTATTCCTTCTTCTGCCTTTTCTTTCCATCTGGATACTAAGAGGGTCGATTATGACCAACCAGGTTGGTGAGGAAGGATCTTTTTCACTCAATCTACTGAGTCAAATCCTAACCTCTTTCAGAAACACCTTCAAACACTCAGTAGTAATGTTTAACCAGCTGCCTGCATATATACTTATCCTGATAACGCACAAAATGAATCATCAAAATCTTTTCACATTTATAAAAAACCAAAATGAATCAAAGATCTAAAATATAAGAAATAAAATTACAGTCTCCTAAAGAAATCAGTATGTAAATCTTTGTGAATTTGGATTAAATACTTGTTTCTTTGATATGACACCAAAAGCACAAGAAACATATATTTAACATTTTAAAAATGTAAAAAGTTTTTTCATTAAAAGACATTTTCAAATAACTGAAAAACTAACCTACATGATGAGAGAATATATTTGAAAATCATATATTGATAATAGAATCTCAGAGCAATAATAATTTAATAAGAACATGACTAGATCAATTGATTATTTTTTGTAATTTCATTCTTCAGTGGTCATAACTCTATGTATTTGTGAATTTTTAATATGAAGTAATCTTAAATATATATTTTTGTCCTTATTGTTCATCTCTATTTTTCCTTGAAGAAATTTC
Source organism: Heterocephalus glaber (assembly GCF_000247695.1). The sequence goes on along the minus strand of NW_004624745.1, from coordinate 12,204,114 downwards.
TACTAAAATCCTGTAAACATGGACAATGAATTTGAAAACAAATGTCTACAGAAAAAATATACACATGACTACTAGCCAATGAAACAATACATGCTCAGGATCACTAAATCTAGAATGTCCCTAAAATTCTCATATGTGGGACTTTATGAAGGTAACTGGATCATAGAGGTGATATGTTCATTAATGGATTGATTCATTGATGAGTTAATAAATAACATATGGTTAGAAGCTAGAACCTGGTGAGAAGTATGCCACTGGGGGCGTGACTTCGAAGAGTATATTTTTCTTCTCACATCCTCCCTTCTTTCTCTATTTCCTGCCTGCCATGAAATGAGTGGCTTTTCTCTACCATGCCCTACCTCCATGGTATTTCTGAGTCGTAGACAGCCCAACCACCAGAGTGGAAGCCAAATTAAATCTCTTTTCCTTTCAAGTATTTTCCACCAGCTTTGGGAAAGCTGACAAATACAGAAAATTTGTATCAGATAAGTAAGACTATTGCTTTGATCATGTGTGAACATATGGTTTAGAAGCCATTATAATTGGAAGATTTGGAGACGTGGGATAGAGAAGACCTAGAAGACTAAAGAGTTGATTGTTTAATTCTTGTTGGAGCATATAAGACTGGAATGCTAATAGGAATTCAGATAATAAATGCCCGGGCAGGAGCATTCAGTGGGAATCAGTACTCTGATAGTACTTGGAATAAACTTGTGTTAGTCTCTGACAGAAAATTTCTATTCATTTTTCCCTTCTCCTTGCAATTGTGGGAGAATGAGATTTAGAGCTTTGTATCTGGCAGAGGAAATTTCAAAACAATTCAACATTCAGGCCATAACAGGGGTATTCTGTCAGCCTTTAGCAAGTTTTATAGTGAGAATTTGGGGCAAAAGACAGAAGAGAAAATGTTGAAAAACTTAGTTTGAGTACAGAAGAAACTACACATAAAATGATAGGGACAAATAAAGTGTGGCTGTTAAGGCAATCAGGACCATTAAGAAGAAACAAGTACTTTTTGCAAGATCAAGAAGAAAGATGGCTTGAGGGCATTTCAGAAGTCAGCAAGGCATTACCCATAACAGGTTCAGCAATGCCAAAAAATGTAAACTTTTTATTTGGAAAGAGATTCCCTGAGACACCTGCTTAAGAATAACCTCATAAGGAATTGGTTACCTTTGGTTCATTTCACTGTGCTCAGCTATCCTGGCAGGCACAATCTGCTGCAGCCATGATCTAAGCTGCCTGGATACTGTTCTCACTGACAGCAGACCTTGGTGTCATCCATATGATGCTGAGTTTACCACTGTAAAGAATGCAAGGGTTGTGGAGCTACAGAGGCTTCTACTCAGATATCAATGGAAGGCTTGGGAGTTCATACAATGTGTCTCTTGCAGGACAGTTTATGAAGCTATGGGAGTGAAGTCAAAGTGAAATGGAGAACCCATGAAGTTGGAGATACCAAAAAGGAGGGTTAACTGCTCATAAAAACCACAAGCAATATGTCTTGCTAGCCCAAGAGAGTAGTCGTATGGGCTGCAACCACAAAGCCCCAAAGAGTGGGGCTGCTTGAGGTTTTTGGAATTCATTATAGTCACAAAATGCCCTGCATTTTGGAATGGAACTATAGGATTTAATATTTTCCCTCCTAGTTTTCAATATAGCTTTGGTCCAATTCCTTCCCATTTTTCATTCCTCCTTTTTGGAATTAAAATATTTGCTCTCTTCTATTGCACTTGTGAAATATTTAATTTCCTTCTTGATTTTTACAGAAGATCACAGCTTGCCTTGAGTCTCAGAAAAGATATCACACTTGGACATTTCAGTACTGATGAAATTAAGATTTTGGTAATACTTAGTGATGGACCAAATACATTCTATATAATGAAATGATATGAGCCTCCTGGAGGTCAGGGGCAGAATGCTATGGTTTAGATCTAAATGTTCCATGTATTCAGAGGTGGGGTTTTTGAACACTGATTGCAACATGAGGGTGCTATGATCATCAGTGGATTCATCTATTGATGAATTCATACCTAAATGGGCTGTTTGAATGTGAGCCCTGTTTGAAAGAGATTGCCATGGGGAGCGTGACTTTGAAAGGTATATCTTCCTCTTGCTTCCTCCCTTCTTTCACTCCTTTTTGGCTGTCATGAGATAAGGAGGTTTCCTCCACCATGCTATTTCATCATACTGTCTGCCCCCAAGCTAGTTATTCATGGACTGAAACTCTAAAACCATGAGCCAAATTGAACTTTTCCTCCTTTAAGCATTGGATATCAAGTATTTTGTCCCCAGTTGATGAACAGTCATTTATTTTTAAGGAAATAAAAATCATATTCTTGAACTAACACTATTTTACAACTATTAGGATAACTAACAATAAAAAAGTTGGATAACAATGTTGCCAAGAATGTGGAAAAATACAAATATTCACGGTCTGTAAAATGGTAAATCTGTGATGGAAAGCGGTTGTGCAATTTTTTAGAAAACTAAACATGGACCACTGTGGCTGATGACTATGTTTATAAGCTGAGCAGCTAGAAGCTCTCCAACGAGCACGAGATCCTGGAGAAGGTCTGAGCCCACATCGCAATTGGACGGCTACAGGCACGGCTACGGAAGCCAGAAGCACAGTGGTGGAGGTGGATACAGCAGTCAGAGAACCTCTGGCAGAGACAGATATGGGCTGCCTATCAGTACGTAATACACACTTATTGTAGTAAATCTTTCTAGTCATTGGAGTTGGCAAGATTTAGAGGATTTCATTCGGCAAGCAGATAAAATGACCTATGCAGATGCTCACAACGCACAAATGAGGCTGTACTTGAATTTCGCTCCTGCTCTGATATGAAGTATACTTTGGATAAACTGGATGGTATTGAAATAAATGGGAGAAATATTAGACTTATTAAACATAAGCCAGGGGCAAGCCATAGGCAGTTGTACTCTGGGAGCAGATGTAGGTCACACTCTAGAAGAAGGTCATGGAGTAGGAATAGCAGGAGCAACTGCAGTAGATCTCCGAGTGTCTCAAAAATTCTCTCCTGATCTAGGTCAAGGAGCAAAGGGTGATCACGTTCTCAATCAAAAGCCAGGGAATGTAGATCAAAGAGCAAATCCAAGTCCGAGTCTGATCAGGTCTCCCATTCACTCTCTCGAAGCAGATCTAAAGATGAGTATGAGAAATCCCGAAGCAGGTCTGCATGTCGACCTCGACCCAGGAAAGAAAATGGAAAAAATGATATAAAGTCAAAATCCACATCAAGGATCCAGTCTCATTCCCATTCACCTCTACCTGTACCACCCTCAAAAGCTCAGCCTGTGTTCCGTCCACCAAAAACAGCTTCAAGATCCCGTTCTAGATCTTGCTCGAGGTCAAGGTCCAGATCAAGTTCCAGAGATTAATCCAGAATCCTGTCCTTTGAACACTATTATGGAACACTTTCCTACTTGCTTAAGCAATTGCTCTTTCATGTTTGTTCTGTTCTGTAAGAGGATCTCCTGAGAAGAGAGGCACACAGAAATTTGATTTGTGGCTAGATTTGATGAAAAAGATCAGATTATAAAATGCTGTCATGAAGTTAAAGACCCTCTCCCTTCTTTGTATTAATTTTATAGCTTTTGAGCTAAAATAACTTTAGTAAAGATTAAGCTCATTTAGATTTTTTAAGTATTGCAGCAGGATCTGCTGCAGAGGCCTTTTTTTTGTTTGTTTCTTTGCTTATTTTAAAATTAACTATTTCAAGCTTGGATACTTAAGGCTTTAGAGAGAGAACCCAATTTTCAATCATGTTAACTTTTTATAAAGGTTAAGTTCTGTAAGATTTAAGTTAAAGTTTGCTACCAAGATGATTGCCATATTGAATAGGGCACTATTAAATTCTTTAGGTGATGATGTCTGGTATTTGTGGAAACAGTATAAATTCCACTTAAGTGTAAAACAAGGCAAGCCTCAGACCAGCAATAAAATATTAGTTTGGATAACATTATTTTGTGCTATTAATCAAATTTGCCAAAGTATTTATCTGCCCCTCTAACAAGTTGAGCTAAAAATAAAACATATTTTGTAAAAGAAGAAGAAGAAAGAAAGAAAGAAAGGAAGGAAGAAAGAAAGTTAGTTAAGCATGGAGTTACTAAAATAGTAATTAATTTTGTCCTAAGTTTTCATACCCAGGAAAAGCTTACGTTCACAGAAAACTTGTACAACATTGCTCAGAGCAACATATTCATAGTATTAGAACTGAAAATAAAAAAATCATTAACTGATGAATGGATCCACAAATTGTCATTAACTGATGACTAGATGCACAAAATGTCATTAATTGATAAATGGATGAACAAAATGGTATACTATTCACCTATAAAAGAATGAATCACTAATATATGTACAATACACAGGTACTTTGGAAGCATTGTGGTAAGTGAAAGATCAAAGCCACTTATATGGTTGTGTTCATATGAAATATGCAGAGTAAAATCTATAAAGACAGAAAGTTGCTGAGTGTTTGCCAAGGTCTATCAGAAGGAGGAAATTGAGAATGTATGCTAGTGGGATTTTTTGGTAAGTGCTGAAGATATTCAGTAATTACTAGTGCTGATTTCACAATATTGTAAATATACAAAAAACTACTACATGATAACATTTAAGACAGTGAATTATATGATATGAAAAGTACAGATCAAAACAAAAATCAACAAGGAAATAAAATGTATCCAGGGACTATAGCTATCAGAAAGAGCTGCCATATTAATTTTAGTGCAAAGTTCAGTGAGAAGCAGAACAAGAAGTAATCAGAGAGAAAGATGAGTGGAGCCTTCTTATTGAGGACTAGGGAGAGGACCACACTTCCCTCCTGAGATAGCTCAGAAACATTGCCACTTGGCCCAGGTACATGACCAACATCTAACCTTCACTCCTCTCACTTTGTCCCTATTAATTGATAGTAGCTGTCATGAGGAGGGCTTTTAGGATCCCAGAATAACTAGACAAGTTGGTTTTCTGACAAACCTCAGACTATATCACTACTGACAGCTGCATTTAACAATCTTATGTCCACAGGTTGAGGCAGAGATGGCATTCACAGATCTGGTATTTCATCACTAAGCCAAAGAGCCACACAAATCTGAGGCTTGTGGTGGTCACTATGTCTTAACTAGACAAGTCTCCATTTGTATAAGTAAGACACCATGTGTTTGCAAGGATGAGGATGGATAAGAACTTAGTGGGATGTGAGTGTGTAGTCTTTCTTTTACCTGTTTTTAATGTTCAAGGAAAATGTGGAGGATAATGTTCTACATGTGTTTATTAAGAATTACCTATCACCCTTTGGGAAGATTTTCTAGCTCTTTATAAAAAGCTTGTGTATGTATGAGAAATTTGTTCACCAAAGTCCACTCGTATTTCAAACTTTGCCCAACCATAGTGGTGCAAGCCTGTCATTCCAGCCCTTTGAGAGACTGAGGTAGGAAGATCACAACTGTGAGCCCAGCCTGTTCAACTTATTGACTAAAGTCTTTGACTCAAAATTTTAAAAAGATTGACAGATAGCAGGATGCTAAAGGGTAGCCCAGTGATAACAGACTTTACGAAACTGGCTGTGTCAGTATAACTGCAAACAAAACCAACCCTAGTAGATTTTGCAGAGGGAAAGGACCTGAGACAGGGAAGCTCTTGGAGGAAACAGCAGAAGACTGGAATTAGAGCAATCATGGCACACTCAGCCCCTTCTGACCGACTTAAAGTTGCTCAGACCCATGACAGAGAAAAAGTACTGGCCAGGGGTGCTCAGTCTGGGAATTAGCAGAACTCTGGTTGTAGTAGGAGCTATAAGCAGTCTCAGCACTCATATGATCCTCTCAGCCCCTTCACCTTCAGGGGCAGAAGAGTGTAATTCTGTTGTGGGAAATTAATTCAAGCACTGTTTGCCCTATCCAACTTCCTGCCATAACCAGCGGAGTGAGACTCAGCTCTCTGTCAGCATATTTGATCAATGGTGAAAGAGCAATCTGGTTAAACTCAGACTACACTGAAATACAGGGTGGGTTTTTTCTTTTCTTTTTTAATCTTTTTTTCCTCTTCCTGTATTGGTTTTTGCAATAGCTGGGGTTGCACTTGTGTTAGTAATAGCATTCAAGTTTAAGGCACTGTTTTCATTTGTATAGTATCTTACCAAGACAAGCTGGGTTCTCCCATGCCAAGGGCTGTTTCAAAGGATTTGATAAATTAAGTTTTTGATTAGGTAATAAATTGGACACATTCTCCTTGTATCCTTTTCCACCTTTGCTTAAATTGATTCTTCCCTTCCTCAGATTTTACTTCTCTCACACTCTCACAAATGTTATCGCTAATCCTCTTTTATCAATTAATTGATTGCTTATTAAATGTAATATTTAAAAGTCATTTAAAGCATTGAGTAATGAAGAATACTATGTACATGAAAAGAAAAACAAATGACAGAGCTAGACTTGGGAAAGTATGAAAATTATCTTTCCACTTATCATTTTGACTTTCAAATAAAAAGTAGAAGAAATAACCACCTGGTGATAACAGTGAATGAAAATACTGAAAATAATCTATACATAAGAAGGTAGGGCAGATTCTATGAAAGGAATGAAAATAAGCACAACTCTGTCTAAAAAGGACAGTAGAGTTCTATCATTCTATCTTGGTGGCCTATTACAACATAAAGTTCATTATATTTGTGCTTTTAATCATTTCAGAAAGATAGAAACATATATATATAAATATATTTATATATATATTTATATATATATATATATACATATACACGGCATTACTTCACTTAAATGAAGTATCTAAAAAGTACTTGGAAAATAAGTACAATGGGCTTTTATTATTCATGGATAACATATGGACACATAACAAGAATTATTAACACTAACAACATGGAAAATAAGCAAGAACAAAACCAAATCCAAAATTAGTAGAGGTAAAGAAATAATAAATATGAGAGCAGAAATAAATGAAATCAGTACTAGAAAACACACAAAATCAATGAAATTAAAATCTAAGTTTAAAAAATACATATTTGATAAATTTTGGCCAGAGTAAGAAAGAGAAAAATAAAATTAAGATAAAAGGGTTATTATAAGTGATAAAAAATCACAGAGTTCTACTATGAATAATTATATGGGACCAAATTGAAAAATCTAGAGGAAATAGATAACTCATGGGCACATGGAACCTATCAAGATTGAATTAAGAGGGCATATAAACTCTAAATGATTCATAATGAGGAATGAGATTAAATCAAAAATTAAAATTCTCCTATAAAAGAACAGTCCACTACTTGATGCCTTCACTGCTGAAGTTTACAAAACTTTTAAGAAATGAATTACCTTTTGCAAAGTATTCCCAAAACTTGAAATTTTCTATAAGGCCAGCACTACATTGATACCTAAACCAGACAAAAAGCAACTATAGAGCAATATCCCTAAAGAACACAGATGTAAAAATACACAACAGAATACTAGCAAACTTAATCCAAATGTACATAACAAATTATATACAATGCCCAAGTAGTATTTTATCTTAGGTTATCTTCCAGCAAGTAGGAACGTGGTTCAAGAATATAAAGTTGTATAAAACAAACCCATGACCAAAATTAACCTTAACAGGAAAAGCGGATATTTTTTCTGTGACCTGTAACAAGGTCTGCTCTCACTAACTTTATTTGATGTAGTCCAAAAACCTTAGCCAGAGCAAGAGCCTTTTAAAAATAAAGGCATCCAAAATAGAAAAGAGGAAGCCAAGTGATTCCAGTTTACATATGATAGGATTTTATTTATAGATAAACATAAAACTAAAAGAAAAATTGATAGAACTGATAAATTAATTAGGTTACTAGAGAAAAATCAATACAGAATATATGTGCCATTTTTTACTGTCATGACAAATTTCATAACAAAGAAAAAAGAAACCAGTCTGATTCACAATGGCATAACAATATTTAGGAATAAATTTAATCCAAATCAAATTCAAATAGGCTGTCATGGATCAGCAAACAGCTTGTAGTGAGTGTAGCAGCACCATCATGGAAGGAAACAAACATGCCATATCTTGTGGATATCATTTTAAGAAATTTGAGCAAAGTAAACTTCCAATATAATTTGATATGTTAGAACATCAAACTCTTCCAGATTTTGAGCAAATATTTCATCTCTGATGCAATCCTAGGATTTCCTCTGAATTTTCCATTTGTCTGTGTTTTCATTACTTCCATGTGATAAATATGAAAATTCAATGAACTCAAAAAATGAAGGGAGGTGTATGACAACACCCACATAAGTAAAAATCTAGTGAATGTCAGTTTCTTAGGAAATATTTTTTAAAAAATACTTTCCTTAGCAAGTTATTATTTTTTAATCAGTGTCCACTTTTCTTTTTCACTTTTGTTTCCATTTGAAAACAAAGTGAAATAATGGCATAAATAATGCTAAAAATCAAAATGACATAATAAGACTTCATTACAGCTTTGGCATCAATGTAGAGCTATAGAGTATTACTCTGTACATATAATATAGTATCATTATTCTTGCTTATAGGCAAATACTAAAGTAAGTATATATAACAAACTGCAAAATATCTGTAAGTAACATTTTGATGTCATTATGTATAAAATAAATAACACAATTAATTACCAAGATAATATAAGAATTACATATCAATTTAATTTGCTTTTTTTAATATTTCAATTTTTTTTTTAATTTCAAAATTTATACTTAGGTCCCTGAAACATTTGTATTAGTACCTGAGTAGTGACTATTTGGAAAGCATTTTTTTCATTGCATATATTCCTTCCAAGAAGGAAAAAGTTTCCTTAATGGTTGAGCTGAAAGAGATTTGTGTACAGCTTCTGAAGGCAAATAAATTACCAGTTTCTGCATGCCAAACAAGGAGGAACAGACAACTTTCTTTTGCACAAACACAACCACATTCTTTGGTGTAAACACCATTATGAATACAGTCATGAAAGTGAATATTGGCTATATCTTCCACATGACAATATTTTGGTTGTCTCTTTCTTTCAGAAATTGAACTTTGTTTTCCATTTTGGAGTAGGGTATAATACTAATGGTACTGCAGAGGAAATAATTATGTCCTTGCCAGATAGGTAATTCAAAATGGGAAGAAGTTACACCCAATCACGGACATATTATATAATTTCCTCTACACTGGTCCAAATTGTTCCCTCAATTATTCAATACATCTTAATTAGCATGTCACTCATGAAGGGATTGCAAATCTGTTTTGTCAACTTTTAGTGTTAAAGTTTGTGAAATTTCCACTTTCCAGTGCCCATTTTGTTATAACTGTGATTTTTTTGTATTATGTCAATTAAATGGTGATGAATATCATAAGTATTAAAAATAACATCTTCTTAAACATAAAGGAAAATTAAACAGAAAAGAAAATAAAAATGAATAAATTTATAACTGTTCAAAAATTATTTTCAATAATCAATACAATATTTATATTTGCTGATATATTTACTATCATCATTAAGGATATCTAAGAAGCCCAACATATATAAACAATAAATAATAAATATCAAACACCCCAAATTACTAAAATGGTCACTTCTCCATAATATTTGAAATATACGTACTACAAATAATAAAAATCTGATCTCTCTTCTCCAACCAGTTAGTCAAAAAGCATTTCTTTCCTTTCTAATAACCTTATTTATTCACTTAGGTAAAATATTTCTCATAACAAATTAAATATCTTCTTCTAAAATCTGTAAAATTTTAAGGTCATTCATCATCGCAGGAAATCATTTGACAGCACTATCATTATTTTACATTATTCCACCAACAGAAGAAGTTAGCTTTAACAATGGCATATCTCATTCTAAGGCTTTGCTATTATTCTTCTTGCTTTAATTTTATATCTTAATAAATTACAAATGTAAGCAAAGAAACCTGAATTGCAACTTGAATTGCCAGATAAGATATTACATTCTTATATACTCATACCATATTTCAAAAATAAAATTTGGCTTGTTTTCCTTTCACTAATATTGCATTCATTTCACATATTGTATACAATTTTTTCTTAGTGAAATGTAGATAATGTTATAATTTTGACAGGTGTGTTACTTTTCTTTCTCTGCTGAGACAAAATACCCAGGACCAAAAATTAGATGGGAAGGGGTTTATTTGCCTTACAGTTCGTACAGGTTTCCGTCCATAATGGGCTGGCTCTGAGGCTGGGATAGAAACAAGGATCGCAGAGGAGAAACAACATGGTAAGCACAAGGTAACAAAGTCAACAAGAGGCTTAGCAGCAATAGCATCTCCCTCCCCATTTTATTTTATTCCAGACTATTTAGAGCTGGTAGCACTCACACCCTTAATCCTAGTGTCCTTGAGCCTAGTATTACATCATGAATCAATTCCTGTTTCACACACTCTAGATCAATCTGTGAGTCTTGGGGCCAGGTGGGGGGGGATCTAGACCCAAACCATAACAGTAGGTGGATAAATTTATACAAAACATATCTATATCAATAAGTACATAAGTTTCATCACCTCATAAAGTTTCTCCATCATCCTCTCAAAGTCATTTACTCATGTGCAAGAAAGTTCTCCTCTAGTACTTTCATTAATTTTGACTCATATGTCATTCTATATCCCCTATAGTGAAGTGTTCAGTTGTTGAAGTCTCCTCAATAGTTTGGAAGTTTAGCTCAATGAATATAAAACTACATGTTAGAAATGTTATTGTTTACAATCTGTTTTACATTTGAATAATTTAAATATTTTACCCTTTTATCTTTTGGCTATATTTCTGTAGAAAAGTCAGTCTTCACTTGTATACTGTATATTTTTAAATTATTGGTTACTTTTGAGATTATCTTTTCATATTTGCCCTTAAGTACTTTTTTCATTAAGTTTATTGGTACATTTTAGGTATGTAATACAGTTACATTCATTATTGGGATCTTGTACCTTTACATGATGTATCTTGGTTCTTATTTTTTACCCATTCCCCTGCCCTCCTTTTTGTAAATAGGAAAGGGTGGAGGGGGTGAAGGGAGGGCAGGGCAATGGGCTTTACGTACTTTTAATACTACATTCCTATGTGTGACTTTCTCTATAACTCTCGTCCTTTGAGTGTTTTGGGCTTTTCAAATTTATACATTCATATCCATCATTATACTTGGGAAATAGCCAGCTATTAAAGAGGCATCAAATATCTTTCTTGTACCCCTTACTCTTTCATCTTCTGAAATAGAAATGTGTATGTTGGCTATCTTACCCCATATATTTCTCAGATTCTGTTCATTTTCTCTAATGTTTATTATTTTATTTTAGCAGATTTGAATATGTATGTACACACACATATAAAATATACATATAGACATATGTCTAGTATCTTCTCATTGAGTACTAGTAAAGTAAATTATAAAACTTCTACATTCTACTGTGTCCTGGAACAGTTGATTTTTTTTTGTTCCAGTAGGCAGTTAACTTACTCTCAAACTTCAAAATACCCTTCCATAAATGAGCAGTAACTAAAATAACTAAGTATTTTCAGTTTCCCACTTCTGCTTTTGACAAAGCCTCTTAGTCTGACAGTTATATCAATTAACAATATTCCAAATATTTGAACATTATTACTGCAGATTTGGTGTTAGTTCTCTTTTTCTGCTTCTATCCCAAGACTATTAACCAATCTTCAATTTGTGTGGCAATCTGAAACACAATTTCTGATTTCTCACTTCGAACATAACAGTTATTGATCTAAGTTAACTTTCACACTCTTTAAATTGAAAGAAATATTTTGTTGTATCTAATTACTATTGGTAAACTTTGAAAGAAATACTTTTTATTAGAGTTAAGAGCCCATGTACTGCATTGAGAGTACCAAATTAATTGTAATTAAAAAAAAAATCTTGCAAATTAAAAAAAATAAATTTTGCAAATTTTTTCTTCAACGTAAGTTCTCTTAATATAAAATGTTAATTTAAAAAAATTGATTGGATATAAATTTAAAGAAACATGTACTGGAATCTATTTTTCCATCCTTAAACTTTTACCTCTTATGCCCTTATTTCTTTCTGAGAGGATGTTTAAGAAATTCGTAGTTGAAATTCCCAAGACCTTGAGTAAAACAGAAACAAAAACACACAAATGTTTCCACATCATGCAACACATTGTTAAAGCTAATTATTACACGTTGACTCAGAGTTTTAGTACAGAATTCTAATTAGAGAAAAAAGTCTCATTTACAACATAAACTTGAACACATAAAAGCTTTAAAATATTTTTTCTCTATTTTCTAGTTTTTCATCACAGATGCAGATCCATATAAGGTATGAGAAAGGGGTAAAATATATAACTTTAATCTAGTTTTGGGGAGCCAGAATTTCAACGTATATTCAATTGCGCTTCACATAATGATGCCCCATCCAGAGCAAAAGGTAGCCTTTACATATTGTCTTCACATCGCATCACACACAAAAGTAGAAAATTTGAAGGCCATTGAGCACCAGATTTTCTCATTGTACTGCAATTACAAGAACACCTGTGCTACCTCACCGTGCACAAGCCCCATGAAATGCAATGTTCCATACCTGTCAAAATGTCTCACTCCTTGTCTGTGATGCAGAATCCTAATCATACTGGCTCAGGACCTTGTTAGGCTGTTTCAGTAATAAAGGAAAACAGCTTGTTATTAACCTAATAAGTTGTAAATACTCAGTTTTGTACCTCTCTTTTAAAATTAATTTTGGTATGTTTACAGAGAAAATATGGAGTTGCTCTAATATTAAAATAATCCTTAATTTATTAAGCAGAAGTATTGATCTGTACTCACATACATGGAATTTAACATGTTTTAGCTTTGATATTTGAGTTAGTTATGTAGTTTGAGCTCTGTGTTTACAAAAATCACAGGGACATAGAAATTGTCTCTTTGTACTGCCTGATGTTCATATTGAAGTATTAGTGGCTGAACATTTGATTTCAATCAAGGCTACCTATCTGTCAAATTGATGAATCTTTCTCAAATAATTTAAGGATATAGACATAATTCAAATATTGGACATCTTATTAATGCATTTCATATTTAATCAGCCAAAAAGAAAAAAAAATGTGGGATTTATCAGAATAGTCACTTTCTAAGAACTTCCCTGGAAACAAAATATGCAGCTTCCATGTTTAAAACGTATCAGAAAGAGCATTAAAGATACTAAAAATAAAGGATAGCAGATGATACTTGTGGCTGTAATACTGTTTTCAAAAGAGAAATTCTCCATTCTTTCTAGTGAATTGTACAAAAGATTACACTTTCATATTTAAACCTGTATAACACAAACTATCTCTCTATCATATGCTTATTTATTATCCTGGGCTCAATCTACAGTAGCACAAACAAAACTAAACAGTAATAATCTTATGTCAATACTAATTTCCTCTAGGTTTTTCTTTATCTCCTTGAAGTTATGAACTGCATCTTAGTTGTGCCTATGCTTAGTGCACTTCTGAGTATATACGTCAAATTAGGTTCTCAAATGTACGTAGATTTTTTGTGAATTGAAATAAAATTTCATTTGTTTTTTGATTATTTCTTGTGATAGATTTACTTCTGTACTTTTTTGATAACTTACATCATATTAGAAATATTCAAAATGAATGTTCAGGAATGTGAGTCTGACTATCTTATATATTTAAGGATATATATTTAAATATTCACCAATTCTTAGAAAGAACACAGCTGTAGATTCACAGCACATACCCAGTAACCAATAACCTCAACACAACATTCAAAAATAAACAATATATTTGTGAATGTAGATGATTGTTCTAAAATTTAGCAAGTTAAATTTATTAACAATATATAAATGCAGAAAAATATATACAATTTACAAGAATGAACAAGTTTAGTTCATTAAAGTAACATAGGTATTACAATATTAAATATAAACAGAAAAGTATTATTGATAAATTAAGGTAATATGACTATTAGTTTACAAAAAAAGAAGGCATGGAGAAAACTTAGCAACTATTATTAAAATTTAAGATAAACATAAGAAGCCACTGGAAAATAAGTCTCATCAGAATTAGCAGGAAAATAGAGCACTTGTTTTATTGAGCTAAATTGTGAACATTCACTTATTTGTTTAGTGTCTATTTACTGGTGACAACTGTACTCCAGGTCAGGGTTGGAAAAATGTGGTGTTACAGGGAAAATCTTCACACCTATTGTTTGTGCAAATATAGGTAGAACACAGTTATGGACATTTTGTCCACCTGGGATGCTCTCAAGATACAATGACACAATTGAGTAGATGTTACTGACACTATACCTACAAAAAAGGCTAAAATATTTACTATCAGATCATTTACATGAAATGTTCATTGATTCCTGTTCTTCGTGATGATAAATCAGGCATGTAGAATGTAAGAGAAGAAAAACTGCACTTTAGCCTCAGAGAGTGATAACTTGCTTTGACAAAATGTATATACATAAATTAGTAAGCATAAATTTGTACTATATAGTTTATTAAATTTATTAAAATTTATTTTATTCATTTATTACTTTTTAAATATCTATATTAGAAAAATCAATAGTAAGAATTCTTGTTTCCTCTTAGGCAGAGTGAGTCCATTGAAGCCATCTGTTACAGGCCACATCTGGGTGTCTTGGAAGTCTCAATGTGAAAGGAGGTAGATAACCCTGAATAATCATCAGTAGAGCAGTGATGAGATTCTCTCCCACTTCACCTTCATTCTGTGTCTGAGCTTTGCAGGGAAGGCCAGGACTTGCTAAAATGAAGAATTTCACAGCAAATTCCCAGAAAGACCTGTTTTTTGACAGAGAATATTGGGGGCAAAGGAACCCACAGGACAACCCAGTGCAGAGATGATCTTCATTTGTGTTCTCTGGTTTTTGGCATCCTTTCCCTATAGCAGATGTCCCAGGGACAGTGGGGTGGCAGCACTGTGTGTAATGTACTGAGAGCAAACTAGGGTCTTTGAGTAAGTTTACATGGAAACTCAGGGAAGAAAGAAGCCCTGGTACAACTGTTTTACTGTCTCTGTCTTCCCCTTATATAAAAGGCAATAAAGGATTATATAATGTAACAAAAATTCAATGTGTAGAAATAGATTTTTAATTTTGGTTTGGCTATATTTTTTCTTAAAATGCTTTAGAGATTTTTAGAAATAGTTTCTAAATGTAACGCATATTCTACATAATTGATGTTGTGCCAGGGAAATGCTCATGATTATTACTCAACTTTGATAGATCTATTACATTATGTCTTTTGCTAAGTACAACTCCAGATATCCTAAGGAAATTTGTTAATTATGTTGAGAGCTATAGGATTTTGCACTTGTAGAAGTGGCCATTCTATTACTCTTTTAAGAAGAGTTCATGCTCCATGAGGAATGAAAGGCTATTTAGCAGGCTAACGCTGAGTGAAGTTAGAGATAAAAGCTATGGTGTGGTGAACTATTTGTAATTTATTATGAACATGTTACTTGAGGTATTGATCTTATTTACATTATTACTTGATTAACAAATTCAACATTTCAGATGAATAACTTTAAAAATAACCAGTGACTTTTGAGATCATGTCCTTCTTGATATTATATACTCATCTAAATGATACTTTTTCCAAGGAGATGCCCCTTATTCCCTGAGTCCAGGTTAAATACACTTACTTGGTGCTTCCACTACAGAGGCACTCCTTGATCTGTGGCTTGTGGACTGCTCTTTCCTCAGTATCTCAGAGGACAAGAACCATTTTCTCCTTTTCCCTTTGTGTTACTGGGGATAGCATAGTAGGTGACTGGCCAGTAGAAGTTACTCAAAAAAATGAGTTTATTGTACTGATTATGTTTGTTAACTTCTTCTGAGAAGTTCTATTTTCAGGTGTGTGTGTGTGTGTGTGTGTGTGTGTGTGTGTGTGTAATGGTTTAGTCACTAAGGTATCTAAAAATATCTGTAGTGAGATTTCCTTATAAAGACTTTACAAAGGCATTCTCTCTTTTCCAGTTTTTCTATTTAGATAAAAGAGAACAGTGATTATTTGATGTAAAGTGAAGGAATTTAGTGAAGCTTCCATACTCATCTACCTAATATACTTGCTGTTACGTCAACAAAATGTTGAGAAGCCTCCCCCAAATATGATCAGTAGTGGATTTGGACATAGAATTCTGGTTAGCGCAATATCTAACCATCTTCCCATTATATAATTTCATCATATAAGTCAGCTTAAGTACTGGGGATCCTGAAGAACTATGAAGGAATAAAGATTTAAAAATTAATCCTGAACAGTAGAAGAGAGAAGTAAATTATTCTCTGCATATACTTGGATAATGTTGCATCCCCAACTTACTCAGTTTTCAAAGAACACATATGCTCTAGAATTCTGCAAGAGATCACAATTGCATTGGATCCCATATCCAAAGGTCACAGTGAACGATGTGTGATTATGGAGCACAGGAGATACAGGTTAAAGGAACATTTTATAGTTTTTCTATTGATAACATATGACAACACTCTCATAAAATTGCCATAATTGTGAGATTTTTACTTTAAACTTGTCATTTTATTTTGTGTCTGCTATTCTTATTTTAAAGGATATATCTGAATTTAATGATTAAGAAAGCAATAGGAAATGACTGAAAATCAATAATGAAAACATTATTTCAGAATGAAGTCAATGAACTAAAATAATACATATATATAAAATTAGACAGAGAGAGAGGAGAGTTTGTTTCAGTGAACATTGGGACACTGAAGACTATTAACAAAAGTTTTAAGAAAATAAAAAGGGGCTTTCATGGACAAACTAAATTGTCAAATGTTATAATCTAAATTATCATCAATGTAATTCAAAGCAAGCATTAACAATGTTGAGAATGAAAACCTGTGAGATAAAAAACAAAGGACAACAAAACCAAAAAAATAAAAAATAAAAAGCTTAACAGTGTCTAACCTAATACTATTTCCCGAATCCCTTATTAAAACATTTAAAATATCTTATGTTCAAATAAAAATGTTATAATTGTAGAGCTTTATCAATTATTCAGAGGCAAGAATGCTTTTAACAGTCACTAGATAAGGCAATAGAAATTCCCCAGAGAGCCTCTACTAGTCGCCTCTTAAAATTATACTTGTTTTTTTTTGGTAAACTCATTTTTACTTTTCTTTGAATCATCATTCTATAATGCCATATGCTTCTTTTTGTCAAAGTTTTTAAGTATCTTTCAATTTGTGTTCCCCCTCATTTTTTTTGTAACTTGCAACCTATTTGTCAAATAAATTGGGTATGTTTTTCTATATTTTCCACCATCTGGATAGGGCTGATTATATTGCTATGTATACTTATATTACTATGATTAATATGTTATACTGTTACTTGTAATTTTTGTTAATTATTAATTAGTACCCTATTTTCAATGGATTTAGGGTCAGTGATTTTGGCAAGGCTAATTCATAGATAATATACTTGCTTCAACTGTGAGGAATATATTTGGTTGACCCGCATGTAATATAAAAAGACATGGATTCTAATTTCCTTCAATATTTGTTCCAAAATAATAATCCTGATTCTAAATTTTTTCTTCATGGAATATGTTCCTAGAACTAGAATATATTTCATTTGTATTTATTTAAAGAAATAATTAATATAGGAAATTTAGAATAAATAATAGATTCTTCTGGTTATTTATGAATTATAATGAAGAAATGATATTCTACTATAGCGAACATACAACTAATTAGGAGTTTTTGTTGTTTTGTTTTGTCTGCTAATTTTAAATTTCATTTTGAATTTTTGAGTTAAAATATTGAGTTTGGATTAATTTGCTCTGATTATCTTTATTATTGTTCAAAAATGGTCCATGTGTGGTCTGTCTACATACTTCAGAATTTACTTGCTGAATCAAAGAAGAAAAATCTCTAATTTATTTCTTTTCATGTAAAATAGTATCCCAAAATAACAATCTAGGTGGTATTAGAAGTTATAATTTTTAGTTATTTCCAATGGCATAAGCTAGGAAATAGGAAAATGAATACAAAGTCTCACAAATTTCTACTGATAATATTTTTATTTACTTATCTTTAACCTTTTAAAATTTCATGAATCTTTAAATTTTTATTTCTGTATTTGTATTATTATTTTGCTTTGATGCTCTTCAGCTATACCTATTCTAATGGGCTGTGTTTTTATTGGTTTCCATATTTTTCAGATGATCCCAATTTATTTACCCTCTTATTTTCATTTTTTTTTCTGACATTTGGAACAATATTTCTCTAGGCATTATCTATTCTGTTTATTTTCCCTTATTCTTTGCCTTAGTGTTTTGTCTGCAACTCTGACAAAGCATGTATTCTTTAATATTTTTCTTAATTCTATTTTCTTATTCCTTAGTTATAAAGTACGTCTTTCATATACATGCTATTTGTTTAACTTCTTTAGCCAGTTTTAAAATATAGTAGTTGTCATCTGTTTTCTGGACACTTCTTTCTAGTGTATGTTTTGTCACTAACAATGTTATTCTGTGCTTATTCTTTTCTTTTTAATAATTGCTTCATATAAAATTTGCCCTTATTTCTTTTCAGTCACTTTTATTTGAAATATTTTTCTTATTGTTGTATACAAGAGTAGTGGTTCAAATTATTTTATAACTTCACATTTCAAAATATCCCTTCAGTTTTCTAAGGAAATTTTCAAAATTATGGCAAGTTGCTTTAAATTTTTTTTCTATATCTTTAAATTTCTGTTATTCTTTTTCAGTTTTCCTATATCTGCTTAATTTACATTTCATTGTTTGGCCTTTAGCCTGTGTATGGGACTTTCGCTTTGAACAGAATTTGGCTCCTGAGTTTTCAATGTTGAGGCTATTCAGATTTTCAAAGCTTCCCGATTTCAATAAAGAACATTTTTTTTTTTTTTGCTTGCCTACTATTGTATTTTCTAATCCCTGTTCCTCCTCTCTTACTTTCAGATGTTCTTCTTCAGTTTTCTTGCTGAGTTTTAAAGAGTATCTGCTGAACAATTTAAGTTTCTCTGGCATATGAGTCATGGCATTACTGTACTATCTGACCGTTGGTAATAACCTTGAATACATATAGCTGCCAATCATTTGCCTTTTCCCACTCATATTCATTGGCTTGGGGGAAAATGTCACTTAATTTCATTTTTCATTTTTTTAAGGATTTTATTTTGCTGCTTTAGTGGAATTGTCAATTATGAATTATTGAGACCTATTTAAATTTCACCATTTATTTTCCGAAAATAAATGTTCTTCAAACATTTTTGAGTAAAGAAATCCCATCCTCCAACCATGCAGACTATTGATTTAGTTATAGCAATAAGTGGATGGAGAGAACATAAATGTCCTGAAGTAGATTATATACTTCAAAGAAATAAGTTTGAACTTTTATTATGTTTATCATTTTATAAATTTATTATTTAGTACAGACTAATTCACCATAACTAATTGTCAAGTGAATTTTTCCCTTTGCAATAGGTGAACCTAAGTAATGACAAAGATTTTTTTTCTGATAGACTATGTTAACCTGTATTAGGTGACACAATTACAACATTAGATGAGATTCTGGACGATATATACAGAATATGTTCATTAATTCACAAATATATTCCATGAAGATATGTTGATTATTAATTTACTGAAGGTTCTATGAAAGAGTTTATGTGAGTTTTGGCCCACTTGGTAATATCAGCACCTAAAAGCTTCACTATCATGATAAAAATAATGTATATTATATATTTTCCTGATTTTATGGTAGGAAACTTTGTGTGTCTTTAAAATTTAATATTTTTAGCATCTCAACAGAAATACTATATTATTCACTGTTTAACTCATGGAAACAGAAGTTTTAGAAACCAATAAAAGTTGCTGGCAAGGACACTATAAATATTTGAACTCAGATTTTCTAATAGTATCTTGCATTTCTCTACCTAAACAAAGTTGCTTACAGTGCTGTATGACTTAACTTTTCCTCTCTTCTCTCTCTCTCCCTCTCCTGGTCCCTCTGTGTCAGTACGGGGAATTGAAATCAGAAAGCACTGAGCTATATTTTCTGCCCTTTTTATTTATTTATTTGTATTTATTTTGAGACAAGTTTTCACTAAGTTTCTGAGCCTGGCCTCAACCTTGCAAACTTTCTGTCTGAGCTACCAAAATAGCTGGGATTACAGCTGCTACCATACCCAGCTTTCCCTTTATTTTCTTACAATAATTACATTAACACTTTAGAAAAGGAAGTGTTTGTAAATAGTTTTATTCAGCTAGTCTGTGATAAATCAGTACACAAGCAATACAGGTAACTCAGTGGTTCTTAACACTAGCCTTTTGTCCTTTGTGGAATAACTCTTCTTTGTTTTATAGACTCAATTCTTTAACAAAAATGTCTTTTGTTTGGATTTGTATGACTGAGGCATGTTCTTCTTCCTCAGAACATGACTATCCACCATTTATAAAACCTTGTCAGAAACAATATGCAAACTTAATTTCACATTGTATTGCCTGCAAAAACTCAGAAGGCCAAGCCCATTCCTCTCCATTGACAAAGGGGAGAAGAAAGAACTGAAAATCAGCAATGAGCTACATGTACTGGTACTGTACTCAAATACCAATTTTCTTATTCACTAGTCATGAAAACTGTGGCAAGATATACTTCTGAACTGCATTTTTCTCTTTTGTTAAAAATAACAATAAGCAAATGAAAGCTTAATGAAAAACAGTGTTGAATGAGGGGAGACATGGAGACAGAAGAGAGACATGCTTTTGAGGTATTTAATTGGAAAGTACTGTTATATTTCAGATTTAAATTGCTTCCCAAAGTCTAATGTGATCAGAGGTGGGACTTTTGGGGGTGATTTCATCATCGTGAGAACTTTTACTACATCACTGTATCAGGCTATTGATGTGATCATAATGCAATGGCATCTGGGGAGGTAATGGAAACTTAGGAGGTTGGTGACTTTTGAAGGCAGTGCAACCTTAGGCACTGTATCTTTTTCCTGGGACCTTTTTTCTTGTGCTCCTTTCTTCTATTTCTTTTTCTTGTCTACCATGAGTTGAGCAATTTTTCTATTCCACATTCTCATACTGTGGTGTTTCTTTCTTGCCACAAGTGCAAAACCAACAAAGTTGGCCAACCATGGCCAGAAATCTCTGAACCCATTAGCCCAAATAAATCTTTCCTTCTTTAAGTTGTTTTCCTCAGGTATTTGATCACATTGACGAAAACTGGTCTAACACAATACTGAACAAATTAGAACAAAAGCTAGAAGGTAAATGAGTGGAAAATATAAAAAAATATGTTTGCACACCGGTGGAAAAGCCCCAGTAAAGAAGGAGAACTTGGTAACACAGGAATAAGGAGAAATTTCAAGTGACAGTTATTATATGAATAAGCCAGGGTTAATCTGGAGTATAAGTACGAATGATAAATTTAGATGAGATCACAAACAGTTAATATGAAAAGAGAAGGGAACAGGCCTACATTTTCAGGTTCAGGTAGATTGGTAGCATTTGACTCAGACAGCAAGTGAGATTTCTCATTCTATTAAGCAATATCATCATCTGTTAGTGAAGGGAAAGTGGAGGAGTTGGAGCCTTCAAGAGAGATTAAAATTACAAAATCGTCTTGGAAAGTAAGAGAGTAACTTAAAAATAATTAGGTTTATAGGGCAAGACTAAATGCTCATCACTTTTTAAAATCATATTCAACTCAATGGAAAGTAAGATGAACAAGATACTAAATTTCAACCACACTACATTCACCAAGAAAATGAAACAGAAGAAAGAAGTAAAATCTTGAGCTTGAGAAGGAAAAATGTGTGTAGGGTAGTGTGACTAATGATTGATGGATTTTAGAGTTAAAGGTAGTTAAGATAATAAGTAAAGTATTGGTGAAACTTAAGGCAGGTAGATGGGGGTGGGGAGAGAGGGTGGAAGAGAGGGAGAGAGAGATGCGTTTTGAGAGGGATGAAAATATGGTAGGATCTATGGATTGTAGCTCTGGGTTAGTTGGAGAAAAGCTGTGTTGAAGGGATCAGAGAAAGTGAAAAGAAACATTAGAGACGGGAGTAGAGGGACTAAAATGCTACAAATTGAAACTGAGAGGGGTGTGTTTCTAGGTAATTTGATTTTGCTGTCCTCATATTCCCTCAGTACCAGTCTTCTACAATTTTGGAATGCAATATTTCTTCTTGTCCTGTGTGATTCCCTCCACCTGTTTTACTTAAGGACTAGTTCAAGTTTCCCTCAATTAAGCTATAAATTATCATACGGTGATTTTCTTCTTTCTTAATGTTCTAAGCACCTGAAGATGGTGCCACACAATATAATCTTATGATAAGTAAAGCGTCAATGTCCCCTGATTATTTTCAGTAATTGTATGATTGAAATGTTGTTTTCATGTAATGCATCCATCCTTCTAACTAGTTAATGAATAATTGTTCAAAGAATAAAACAAGCCAATAGTAACACTATTGACTCTTGACATCACTCTTATCTAATAAACTGTGTTTTAGATGCCATTTCATTGCAGTATTTAAAGGGTAGGTTGTCTTGGTTATGTTTCTGAACTTATATATGCTTAAATTTCCCAGCTTATAAAACATCATTAAGACTAATTTATCAATTAAAATAATAAATATTTTTAAGACTTGCCACATTTTCTAGAAAATAATACATATGAAATCTTTAGTACTTAAAAAGAGAAAGTATCTGACATGCTGTCAATAATTTCTATGCAAATAAATATATCAATAGAATGTATGGTATATAAATGTAAAAATAGGATTATCACAAAATCATGATATTTGTTATTTGATTGCATTAACATCTTCAGTATTAGAGGGTCAAGACACATATTTAAATGTTTAATCAAGTAAAGTCAGAGACACTTGCATTTGTAAATTTATCTTCAGCACTTATAGATTTCATGATTGAGTGTATTTTAATATCATTACACAGTCAAATAATATTTTCTGGTTTTTATCATCACCTATTTAATAATCACAGAAAATAGAAGAAATTAGTTTTCATATTAAGAATTATGAAAAAAATTATAGTGTTATTGAAAATTAATCTTCAGTGACTGCACTGAAAATTAATTCATTTACTAGACATATCACAGCTTTCTTGTAAGAATAGTTGATTGAATTTAAGATCACCTTTCACACAAAAACACAGGACATGGCATAAATAACTTTTTTTTTCTCTTCCTGATTTATGTATTGCACTTATGCAGCCTATAAGAATGATATTCTGTTTCTCTATCATCTGGAATGTTTAACAAGTGCTCACTGTGTGAGGCAGGTATTTATTCCATTGAAACTCCCATGGTGCTTTCTGGTACGTGGATATTTTATTGAATTAAGGAGAATGTTATACATTCTAATCTTGAAAGAGGATTTATTTAAACCCTACAATGCTTGCTTCAGTAAACATCTTTTGATTTTCCTTAAAGTAAAGCTTTGAGGAGTTCTCTGATATTTGCTATTTTTCACTCTATAATTCTCTTACTGATATGCACATTAGCAACCAGTGTCAAGACCATCTTGTTAAAATAGTTTTGAATGTACAGACACAAATTGCCTACATTGAATCAGATCATTATGTATATCTAAACTATACCAATAAAATTAATTTTAAAAAAAGAAATAACCTCCCTAAAATATGGTCTGTATCATTAAAATACTTGAGTCCTCTGGGCCTCGCATATGTGTTTTCCTGAATTCATGTTTTTTCACAATGTAGAATAGCCTACCACTTCTAATACTCCACGTACAAAATGCATTTTTTTTGGTACTAGGGATTGAACTCATGGCCTTGATTATTCTAAATATGTGTTCTCCCACTAAGCTATACCCATAGCCCACTAGTATGAAAATCCCCATACTTTTCAGTTTATTCCTGTACTACCACTTCCTACCAACCTAAGAGATTAACAATAGAATAGTCTGTGGCTCAGGTTTTCATGGTACTTGATAAATAGGGAAAGAGAAGAAGGGAGTGGTGGCACACACCTGTAATCCCAGCTCTCAGAGGAGCTGAGGCAGAAGGGCAGAGTTTAAACCCAAGATTTACAATTTAGCAACTCATGAAGACCCTGTTCCAAAATTTTTAAAAAATGGATGGAGTATCCCAGTGTGAAGATCCTGAGTTATACCCCCACTATGGACAAAATGTATTAGACATTCATTACATTAAACAATTCTTTACAGCTAAAATAGTATCCCAAGGTAACAATCTGGGTGGTATTAGAAGTTGTAATATTTAGTCATTTCCAATGGAGTAACCTAGGAAATAGGAATATGAATATGAAGTCTCATAAATTTCTGCTGACTAAACTAAAAAAAACTATATTCAGTAGACAAAAATATTTGAATCCCTATATAATTATCAATTACTTAGGTAAACCATCTTATTGAATTGGTTTTTTGTGAAGCAAATGAAAACAGTACATAGTTTCCAAAAAATAAGAAAGCACTACAAGAAAGGTAAAAAGGAATTGTAGGATTCTAAAAATCTATTTTCTAAATATATTTTCAAATTTAAAATTTATTTAAAATTATTAATGGATTATTAAAATTATTAATGGATTCTAAAAATACTAAAGTTGTGCAAATTTGTGTTATCATATGGTATTTTGATAGATGTGTATATTCTGATAGTATTTAAGTCAGAGTAAATATATTACCATCCCTAATTATATTTTATTGGTTTGTTATTTAATTTCATCCATACAAATAATTTTTATGAATGTTGCAAAAATGAATGAGATATCATATAATGTTCCATCATTCATATATTACATACTATTTAAAGTCAGTTAAACATGTATATATTTCATCAAAAAATATGGATTCTTTGTGGTGAAAACATTCAAAATCTTTTGTTTTAGATATTAAAATATACAAGTTAAATTATTATCAGTAATGATCGTACTGTGGAATATTATCACAGAGCTGCTTGATCGGAATTATTAATTTTTTTTTTTTGTACCAGGGATCTAACTCGGGACCTTGTGCTTGTGAGGCAGGAGGCTGAACTATTGAGCTAAATCCCCAGCCCTTGAGTTAGTAATCTTTGATAAAACTTTCCACACAGCTCTATTCTGACAGTTCTCATAGTAACCATCATTCTCCTCTAAAGATTTTATGAGATTTATTTTTATTTTTATTATTTTACTAGTTTATAATTTTTTATTAAATTCTTTTATTGGTACATTGTAGGTATACAACACAATTACATTTCTCATTGGGAATTGTACCTTTACATGATGCATCTTGGTTCTTATTTTTTCCCTATTCCTAGCTCTCCCTTCACCCCCTCCACCCTTCCCTATTTACAAAGACTTTATTTCCATTTTTTCCACTTCTCATTATTTTTCCTTTCCCTTCTTTCCTTTCCCCTGCCCCTCCCACTACCCCTACCACTTTGGACCTTTTCTTCCTATTTTGCATTATCGATTATTCATTCTAATCATTGGTACATTTTAGGTATACAATATAATGACATTCATCATTGGAAATTGGCACCTTTACATAATCTCTCTTGGTTCTTATTTTTCACCCTTGCCTAGCCCTCCCTTCAACCCCTCCATTCCTCCCTATTGAGTTGTGTTTCTTTTGTTTCTTTTTTTTTTAGCTTCCACTTATGAGTGATGTGATCTGATATGATACTTGCCTTTTCGTACCTGACTTACTTCATGTAACTTAATGATCCCCAGTTCCATCCATAATTTTGTAAATGAAATGATCCCATTATTTTTTATGACAGTGTGGTATCCTATTGTATGTATGCAACACTTTTTTCTTATTCATTCATCAGTTGATGCACACATGGATTTTTTCCATTTTGTGGCTATTGTGAATAGTGTTGCAGTGAGCATGTGAGTACAGATGTCTCTTTAAAGTACTGATTTAATTATTTTGATCATATACTTAGTAGTGATATTGCTAGATCATATCATAGTTCTTTTAGTTTTTTGAGGAATTTCTATAGTTTTCCATTTTTGTTGTAGTGATTGTTTTTCCTGACAACAGTGTGCAAGAGTCTTCTTCACTTCCTCACCAACACTTCTTATCTTTAATCTTTTTTATATCATCCATTTTTACAGGATTAAGGTGATATCTCATTGTGATATTGAGTTTATGTGCTTGGTGATTAGTGATGTTTGGCATTTTCTCATTTTTATTTATATCTATCACCTGTTTTAAAATTGTGTTACTAATTATTTTGCTCTCAAATATTTACTGTTCTTTACATATTTTGTGTATCAGCCCCTTGCCAGATGTATATTTGCCAATACTTTCTTCCATTCTTCAACTTCCCGCTATATTATATTGAGTGTTCTCTTTGGTGTGCAGGGGCTTTTTAGTTTTATATTATCCCATTTGTATATTTTTCTTTTGTTTCTTGAACTTTTGAGGTCTTGTTCAAAAAATCCTTGCTCATTAAAAAATCAAAAAGCATTTCCCCTTTGTTTTCTTCCAATATGTGTACAGTTTCAGATCTTACACTTAAGTCTTTAATCCACTTGAGTCAATCTTTGTAATTAGTGAAAGATGTGGAGAGCTTGATTCTTATGAATGTGTACACACAATTTTCCTAATACACTTTATTGAAAAGATGTTCCCATACATATTCTTAGTATATTTGCTAAAACACATGCATGGGTTTTATTCTAGATTCTCATGGGTTTTATTCTAGATTCTCAATTCTGTTGCAATTATATATGTATCTCTTTATCAAATACGTGCTACTTTGTCTGCTATAACTTTATAGTATGTTTTGAAGCTCTCTTATTTACATTGTCATCACTAGTACAAAATACCTGATACCCTCAATTTAAAAGTGGAAAGGTTTATTTTTGCTCATGGTAATAGTTCATAGTCACTTGACTTTAAGGAAGAAACAGCGTTTGTCTGATTTCTTGATCATAGCCATTTTTCTTGGAGTAAGATGGAATCTTAATGTTGTGTTGGTGTACGTTTCTCTTGCTAGCAGTACTGAAGATTTTTTCATATATAGTTTGACCATTTGTACTTCATCTATGCAGGGTCTATTCCTTTTTGCTGGGAATTTTATGACTGTGACTTTTGTTCTTAGCTAGTTTTTTAATTCTTCATATGTTCTAGACATTAATTCTCTGAGGTGTAGCTGGCAAATTTTTCCCCATTCTGTAGGTTGTCTCTTCACTCTGTTCTTTTTTTTTCCTTTGCTGAGCAGATTTTTAATTTAATGTGATGCCATCTGTTGATTCTTGATGTTATTTCTTGTGTGAATTGGGATCTGTTCAGAGTCCTTACCTACCTATGACTTCAAGAGTATTGCCTATTTTATCTTTTAAATATTTATTTTTTAATATTTATATCTTTGAAGCATTTATATTTTAGTTTAGCTTCAATCTTTTACAGGTGGGTAGCCACATATGGATAGTCAGTTCTCCCAGCACCATGCGCTAAAGAGGTCTTCTTTTCTTAAGCATGTGTTTTTGTCAAAGTTCTGGAGGCTGAAATTGCCTGGGTTTGTTTCTGCATCATCTCTTTTATTCTATTGGTCCATATGTCTGACTTATTCTTTTAGTCAATACCATGATGTTTTTAATCACTGTAGTTTTGTGACATAACTGGAAATCCAGGATTGTGATGCTTCCTACTCCATTATCGTTACCCAGGATCGCTTTTGCTATTCAAGGTCTCTTCTGGATCACAATGAACTTTAGGATTGTTCTCTCTAGTACTATGAGGAATGTTGGAGTTTCGACTGGGATTGCATTCAATCTGTATATCAGCTTTGGAAGTTTGGCCATGATGACAATGTTGGTTCTGCCTATCCGGGAGCAGAGGATGCTATCACCTGTTTTGGAGTACTGTAGTTTTTGTAGTCTTTCACTACTTTGGTTATGATAATTTCCAAGTATTTAATTTTTCTTGATGTCTATTATGATCGGTATTTGCCTTAGTTACCTTTTGTTGTGATACAAAATACCGGATATCCAAAGTTAAGTTAGAAAAGTTTTACTCCAGCCCACAGTTTGTAGAACTTTCAGTCCATAGGCTGGCAGCATGGAAAGGGCATGGCAGAATAGAAACAATTCATGGCAGTTTCTTTGTGTTTTCTCATGTTTGCAAATGCTATTGAGATTCATCAGTATTAAAAACCATTAAAACCATTTAGTTTTATAAACCTTATAATTTGCATTATTAATTTATCTGACTTTTATGGTCACTATTGCATTCACATATTTGAAAACAATTTAAGAATATAGGTAAAAATGAAAGTGGTCACTAATCTATCCATAATTATAAAGTTTGAAAAAGGGATCATTTTATTAATGTTATTTCCTTTATGTTTTATTGCCTATCTGTTGAAACTTGGAAAAACTATATTTATTTAAATTGATTTGACCATCATATGAAAATAAAGTTAGATCTCAATGTATGTTCTCTGCAAAGAACACATATTTTATTGCTGATGTTTTAGATTTTCTTAAAGTTTTCCCCTTCATGCTATAGGATGTTGGGGTAGAGTGGCCGACATGTTATCCAGTAAATCAAATGTTCTGGTTCCAACTCTTGCTCGAGCTTACTATAGTTTCTAATACAGTAGCAGTTCTCAACAGTCTTTGACAACCTTTTCACTGGTGTCCTTTATTAAACTTCAGCACTCTATTCTGTTTTCTACCCATGGACTTATCTGACATAACATATCGACACTTCTGTTAGAACCCAACCTAACATTCAAACTTGTGAACCCAGATGTGCAAAGCAGTTAACCCTGATGGAGCTATCATTGACCTACCCAGAGTAGGTATTGTTGTTCCAGTTTGGTGCCCCAGGCAGTCAATTCTAAGATGCATTTCATAAAGCTTCTCCAAGGGTCACAGGTGATATTTAACACTAGCCAACCATAGCTGTGACCAATTTGACAGTTCAGCCTTGTGCTGTTTTTTCCATCATTCTCTGTCCCTTATTCTTTCTTTCTGAGATGACCAAATATACTGCCCTTACAATGCATATTTGCTTTTATCTCTAATTTTCAAGATCCAGGCTAAACCAGCATTCAAATACTTTGGCAAATACTTTATGCCAAGTTTTCTTAGAAAATACATTAAATGCATTTATAATGACGACAGTTCTGGAAAGTCCAATAGTAAATAAACTTAAAACATATTTAAATCTACTCTGCTTCTCTGCTGCACTGATTTCAACATCCTGCCTGATTCTACTTGTTTGCATCTTATAGGCTACTGCAGCACTAGTGTATCAGTTGTTGGTCCTGCCCAGAACACCACAGTCATACTCTGCAAGGATGTATAATAACTGATTGGTGTATCCATTTAATAAAAAAGAATAGAAACTGATCAGTCAAAGGAAACTGTCCTCAACTCTGAAACCAATGATGAATTTGGTAAATGTCCTGCAGAAGACATGGAAGAGAAGCAAGCATTGAAAAGATCTAGAAATACTGAGGAGATGGTTGAATTACTGATTCTGCTTCTGAGCAATAATCCTGGAGCAGTGATTGGAAAAGGAGGCAAGAATTTTAAGGCTCTCCATACAGACTACACAGCCAGTGTTTCAGTCCCAGACAGCAGTGGCCCCAAACACGTACTGAGTGTCAGTGTTTATATTGAAACAATTGGAGAAATTCTGAAGGAAATCATCCCTACCTTGGAAGAACACCAACACTAAAAATGAAGTGACTTTGCCAGTTGAGACTGTTTATTCATCAAAGACTGGCAGAAGGAATTATTGAGGTAAAAGAACTTCAAGAGAACACTCAGCAATCAAGCTTTTCCATGAATGCTTTCCTTATTCCACTGACAGAATTGTTCTTAGTGGAGGAAAGCTTGTGGTAGAGTGCATAAATATCATTCTTGACCTTATATCCAAGCCTCCTGTCAAAGGAAGTGTATAACCTTATGGTCCCAAATTTTATGAGAAAATGTAGGATTATGGTGGTTTTACAATGATGTTTGATGACCACCGTGGACAGCCTGTAGGTTTTCCCACATGGGGAAGAGGTGGTTTTG
Organism: Heterocephalus glaber; assembly: GCF_000247695.1. Next base: position 12,174,047 of record NW_004624745.1, on the reverse strand, counting down.
ACAGAATGCCTCCTGGTGGGGTGAGCATCCCGTGGCTCCCTCTGGAAGAGATATGATGATTTGGGCCTGTGTCGGGGACCACCACCCCCTCCTCCTAATCAAGGTGGCCAGGGTGGTAGCAGAGCTTGGAATCTTCCTCTTCCACCACTACCACCATGCAGAGGAGGAGATCTAATGGCCTATGAAGAAGAGGAAGACCTGGGGACCGCTAGAAGAGCAAGTGTAAAGCAGTGTTTGCTGTCAACATTTGGGGGTTAGGGGGGAAAGTAACAATTGTTCACATGTCCTTGACATCTGTTCAGAGGAGTGTGTAGAATGTAATGCTCTTTTGTAAGAAATGTGTTATGATTTTTAAAATAAATTTAGTGAACCTAAAAATTATTTAAACCTAAGATTTCTAAAATCTATTTGACTACAGACTCATCTTTTCTTCTACGAAATAACTATTGATAGGCTAATATAAAAAATATAATTCTGGGAAGAATATTGATAATGTATTTCTCCTATCATTCCACCATATTTTCAGTTTACAGCCATGAAACAACCATCTTTTCTCTTAACTTTTATAATATTATCCATATTGAGAAATATGAGTTTTTCATAAAGTAGTAAATCTATTCAATACATACTAGACTTAAGTCTTTAAGAGCATTATATAAAGATGCTCAGAATTCTGGTTTTAATTGTAAGTACCTGCACCTGCCTCAAACACTGGGACGAGATGATAAAATTAAATTTGCTTTTAAAAATAAAGTAACTAATTAAAGAATTTTTATGCAAAGTTTGTTTAGAGAAATTTTCAAGAATGGAAATAAATTTGAGAACATTTCTTCCTGCCAAATTTTATAAATGTTAAACAATGGCAATAAAACTGAACAATGGTGTTTATATTTATTATTACTGTCTATAAATATTTCTCTCCATAAGTTATGGATGACTTAGTCTTACCTCCATCAATATATGTGGCTTGATTTGGTCAATGAAATGTAAGTAAAACAGACATACATTACTTCTTTCCATGCTTAGTAATTCAGGAATCCAGTGATAAAATCAGCCAGTATCAAGTTTTAAAATATAAGTTGTTGATTTAAGTCACTAAGATCTAGGAGTTATTTAGTGCAGCTTAGCTCGCCTTATCCTGAAAAATGGAATCATTTGGAAGTATTAGCAAAGTAATGTAAGCAGATTGAACACAAAATAACTTATAAATAAATTATTAATTTATTTGCATGAAAATATTTACTGGGTTTTAGTATAAGCCAGGTGTTCTTTTGAGCACTGAGATTTGCATAGAGAAAAAATGACAATTTTAATCCTCTCTTAAAATTTATTTTTAATGCAAAGACAGTAAACTAATAAATATACAAAATCTTATTAGATTATTTTTACCTTTCTTTTCATTATGAAGAAAAATTAAACAAAAAGATATAATTGACATGATAGGCATCCAGTAACAGTTTACTTTATTTGTTTATGGAGGCCTCCTCGTAGAGGAAAAAGATGATATATGATCTGAATAATGGCAAGTAATATACTCTGATGCAAGCAGCCAGGGCTCCTTAGACAAATGGTTGATTCTAGGGATGGAACAGGGTAGATACAAGAGGAGCTTACAATGTCAAAAGTAAGGACATATGCAAATAATGTTTTTGAAAAGGTTATGGGGATGTGAAGGGGATATGGGAGCCAGTTGGAAAGAACTACAAACAGCTGAAGTTGAGAAAATATGAACAACAAAATGTCACATGATAACACATTATAACATGAAGTCTAAAAGAAGTGTTATTGAGTTTATGCTAATACGAATAAAAATAGGTGAACAGGTAGAGCTTTCTTGCAGATGAATTCCAAAGAATGGAGTCATGGACTTAATTGTTTTCCCAAGGTTCATATATTGAAGTCCTAATTTCCTGAACCTCTCATATGATTGTATTTAGAAATAGGGCTTTTAAAGTGGTGACTAAGGCAAAGTGAGACATTAGAGCATAGCCTAACATGCTTCAGCTAGTTTTCCTATGAAAAGGGGAGAATAAGATGCTGAGAGAGAGAGAGAGAGGAAGGGAGGGAGAGAGAGAGAGTACCACTCTGCCACTCTTCAGGAGATATTCAAACATCCCCCTTATCTTATGTAAGAGTGAGACTTAAGGGCCTGGAAGCAGAAGAAAAAATTAGATTGGAAGATAAACTACTAACATCATAGTAAAAACATCTGTTAAATACTACCTAGAACAAGTGGTTAATGTGATATTACTAATATCACTTGGATGTCACATGCTTAGGTTTATAATGTAAAGGGCACTTGATTATTGTGATTTTACCCCACACATCCCATAAATCCCATATGAAAATTAGAAAGACATTCCACCAATAATAGGGACCAATATCTCTGAAGTATTCTTCAAAATGGTCTAAGTGATGAAAACCTAGAAAACCTTAGAAATGATCCCATACCCGTGGGATGTGACAATAAATGCAACATGATAGATCAAAGCACTCATGGAAAACATTTATTAGTGCAAAAACTTAATGAAGTCTGAAAACTTTCTAACATTCTGTTTATGGTTATATACCATGGTTATATAGCATAGGTATTAAGAGAAATATATGTAAAAGATCAGTTTAGGCAAATTTCAAAGTCTGACAAATTGAATTGTGACAAATTATGGGAAAGCTTTGAACAAATGATTTCTGAAGAAATGTATGTCCCTGTTTACAGGTTAACTAATATCTGTCCAGCCAAGCTTTGTTTTGGAACAAGGATCTTACTTTAGCAAAATCAAATATTTTATTTCCATATTCATGGAAATATTCAACTCCAAAATGTCTGTGTTGAGGAAATGCTGGTGTGACAGAACACTGCTTTTCAAAAATCTTAAGCCTTTATCAGGTTTGGTTCCTTTACAAAAAGGTGGAAAAAGTATTTCCTTTTGTCTTCCACTCAATATTCTCTTTCATTTTCCACATTTGTTGAACCAAGATATTGTCATTTTATTAACATTGATCATTTCCTCCTAGTCTTTACATCTCCAAGTTTATATTGAATAGGTGAAATGCTTAGATATGATGCTACTCAAATTACCTGGTAAAGTGCTATGAGTAGAGTCCACTCCAATCACTTATCAACATCAGGAATCTGATTAGCAATGAGGATGTGAACGGTATGCAGGTAAGAAACCAGAAATGATGATAGTTTTATGCCTAGCTCTTATGTATGCATAGAAAGTTTGCTCCATAGTTGAGCTTTCAAATATTGTGAGATGATGAAAAAAAAATCCTCCTTTGACATTTCATCCAAACCTAGAATTCAGAGATTCAATAGTCAATGGAAGAATTCATCACTAATTTTTCTTTACTTTTTGTTATGGAATTATACTTAGCATTGGCAGCTCAGTTCTAGCTATGCACTATTCTAACCTTAAATATGAGTTTTAAATATAAATTTGTTGATTTTTATGCTTTGAGGGAACTCATAACTTCATCCAACTATGAATAATCAGAAATATCCATTAGTAGATGCTCTTCAAGAGCACAGTCACATACACTATGTAATTGTTAGAAGATTCTTCATTCAGTGATGTGTGAACTCCTTCATTTGTTTATCTACTCATTTATTTTATGTCAATGAGTTTTTACATATTTTATGCCAGACCCTGATCAGAACATGAAGAACATAGCAGTGAAAAGATACAAATAATCTGTTTCAGGAAGCTTTCAATCCAATGGAGGAGAGAAGGGGTAGTTTATTAGCTAGATAGATATATTTGCTTCATGATTTCAGACATTTCAATCCTTAATCAGTTGATTTCAAGGCAAAAAAAACTTCATGGCAGAAGGGCAATATGATGGAAAGCTGTTCACCTCATGGTATCCAAGAAACAGAGGGTATAGCAATGTCAGACAGGAAAGGGCCAGGAGAAAGATACAATCCCCAAGATCATGCCTTGATGAACTATAACTTTCAAATGAGCCCCACCTTTTAAAGCCCATTCATCTATGAACTGATCACTGAATTAACCCATGGAGAAGTTTAGTGCCCTTACTGGCCAATCACCTCCCATGAGTCATTGAATCTGGTCAAGTTGACAATTAAGATTAACAAAAACAAGCATGCCCTTGTCAAATTGACATTTAATCATATCTCTTTAAACCATATTTAATCTACAAATAAACATAATAACCAGGCATAGGTCCACTAATAATGATTTAACTGTACTATATAAAGATGGGCTAATCTCTTAACAGTATCAACACTTGAAACATTGCTCAAAAAGTTCTAGTCCAGTCTACCTGACAATGAAGGTAAAGTTTAGTTGTCTATAAAAAATTTGTTGAGCTCTCACTCCAATTATTCATTAAACTCTGCTTACATTATTCTAGGTATTCTAGGATTCCTCTAAATTAAATCTTTAAACTTTCCTGAACTTCTCCTACAAACTAATTCCAAACACTTCTGCATCATAAAGTTGCATGTAGTCATAACAAGTAATTCTCCAGTACCAATTTTCTGCACTAGTTGACATTCTTATCGTATAAACACTTTTGACCAAATATCTGATGCACACAACTTACACAAGGAAAATTTATTTTGGTTCATGGTTTCAGAGGTTTCAGTCCATGACTGACTGCCTCCAATGCAGAAACATCATGGTAGAAGGGATGGTGGAGGGAAGCTTCTCTCCTCATAGCATCAAGGAAGCAGAAAATATGAACACAAGCCAGAAGGAAAGGGGTCAGAGACCAAATACAGTCCCCAGATGTATGCCCCAATGAAACACTTCCTCCAGGTATGCTCAATTTTCTAATAGACAATTCAGCTATAAACTCATTAATTGGTTAACCCAGTGGAGTCCATTTGGCTCTCCAGGAATCCTCTTAATCCATTTGAGTGATCAGTCAATATTAACTGGCATAAATCTTTTTTCTAATTAGGGGTTTTCATTATAAGTTTAATTTTTATTTCTTTTTAAATTATACTATTTATTTTAAAATTAACTTTATTGGTAAATTTTAGGTATACATTATGATCACATTCATCATTGAGAATTTGTACCTGCACATGATATATCTTAGTTATTGGTTTTTTCCCATTCCCCTTCCCTCCCTTCCACCCCTCCATCCCTTCCTAAGTGAAATAAATAGGACACACATGTGTCAATACTGAATTGAATCATCTCTCAGGTGTGAGAAACTGAAAGTATAAATGACTACCAAAATGTATAATAGATAATGTGAAGTAGGAAGTAAAAGTTCCAACGGAAAGGGGAAGTAAGGGGATGGAAGAAAGGAAAGAAGGGAAAGAAAAAAATGAGAAAATAAGGAAGAAATGGAGACTTAACATTTCCATCATTTATAGCAGCTATTGAGCGCTTAATATGGACCAGGTATTTTGATAGATGTATCGAGCTGTGGGGTGAACCTATAGCAGAGGTGGTAAACCTCCAGCATGGCACTTAGGGTGGAGCTGGCTGTTTGTTATCATTGAGAGCTCTGAAAGACTCACCATCACTAGCACAGAGTATATCACATATTGCTGTGTCTTCCAATGGTAGCAAGAGTGTACAATTTAGGGTCTTTCCATAAAGGCACTAATCCTTTCATAGAAGGCTCCATCCTCATGATTTCACTGAAAGCTAATTACAGTATTTATCAAAGGCTGTTCCAGTAAATAGCACCACACTAGTGATTAGGGTGTCAACATGTGGATTTTTCACACTTTGCTTCAGAAAAGTTATGAGTGGATTTTGAGAGTCCATCATACCCAGAGAGCATAGATACTAATTTCTGCCAACACTAGCCTCAGAAAAGTTGTGCTCACTTTTCTCTGGTCTTTTACTCCCAGTACTAGATACATATTATATTTAAAAGAATCTAAAATGATGAAGGTAGAAAGTAAAGTAACAGAAAAGGTGACCAGTGAGAGACTGGATATATAAAGAAATAACAACCAGGCTACATATTACAATAGAACTATGACTCCTATTAGATGCATTGGACAACAAAACTGAGAAACTAATCGAGAAAATGAGATTATGTTTCCAGTAACTAAATCAAATATTTTATCCACGCTTCCAGTACAGGGGCAACTAAAAAGAAGTCAAATATCCTCTTCTAAAAGAGTCACATTAGATGACCTGGATCTATTAGGCCTTCCTTAATTTTGTTTGTGAAAACTTGCCACAAGAGTACCACTAAAGATTTCCCCCCTTCACTGAAATGCTTCTACGTACTCTAATAATCTGAGGCTGTTTCACATTTCTTTGCTATGGCTTCCTCTGAATAAATAATTTTCAATTATTTGTCCACATGTAGTTAGTCTTTATTGTCATAAAATATATTCTCCATATTTCAGCCTTTTGAATAAAAAACATTGGGCATAATATGTGCAAAAACAATTTTAATTAGAAATGTAGTACTTTTTGTTAAATTGGAGAAAGTAAAGAAAGAATACTTTGTTTTTTGAGTTAATAACCAGAGAATGTATCAAGAGCAAATTGTATAAGGCCATGAAGAAATAAGTAACATTTTTATATCAGTTATTGCAAGAAACAAATAATTTAGTACAGAATTCACCTCAAAATTTAGTAATTAAGTCTTGTGATCACTAAGTATGATATATAAACTTGAGTGGACTGAGAAATATATTAAGGAATACCCTGGGAATTAGTAAAACATACTGCCTGACATTTCTAGGTCGTTCATGGTTCATGACCTGGCCCTTTTTTTCTCTGGCATAGTCCTCTGTTATATCATGAATTTTAGCCATGAAGCTTCTGCCTTGGAGTTTGCCCACCCTCGATGAAATCACATGAAACCAAGAGCTCAACTAAACCCTTTATCCCTTAAATTATGGTAGTTGGCAATTTTATCTCAGCAGTGAGAAAACTAATACAGAAAAATTTGTACCATGAGTCGATTTTTTTCTCTGGCTGTGTCTAACAATGTGGTTCAGAAGCTTTTGGAATTGGCTTTGAAGAAGGTATTTTGAAAAGTTTGGAAGAGAAGGCTGGAAAAGCCCTAAAATTCTGTAAGCAGAACCTAATGGGTGAATTCTGGTCCAAGATCAGAGGAACAGAAGGCTGATAAAAATGCAGACAGTAAAGGCCAAGCAGGCCTATAGGTTTTGTTGGGAATAAAGACTTTACTGGTACCTCCATTAGATGCCAAATGTGTTACATTCTGGCAAGACTTCTCTCTCCTAAGACTTTGAGAAAGACTAAGGGTGGTGGATTAGTTGATCTGGGGGAGGAAATTCAAAGGTAGTCCAACATTCAGGCTGTCAACGGTATTGGTATTGCTGACTGCTTTTAGCCAGGCTAAAAGAGAATTGTAAACAAAAATCAGAGCAGAAAACCATAAATAAATAAGTGTTGTCCCAAAAGATATATATAATGGTAAGGCCGAAGGAGGTGTGCCTACTGAAGAGGTTAGGAGCATTTAAAAAATTCAAGTATTTTCCACAGGGACAAGAAGAAGGACACCTTAAGGGTATCTTAGAAATCAGCAAGACATTACCCATCAGGGGTCAATGGTGCAAAAGTGTCCATGTTTTACTGGAAAAGAGGGGCTCTAAGACCCCTGCCCAAAGATGGATTTTCTAGAGAATTGGGCCAGCAGGATTCATTTCCCTGTGCTTAGCCATCAAGGCTCTCAGATGCTGTGGCAGCCATGGTCTTCTGCAGACTTTAGAGTTATCCATGTGATGCTGATGTTAAAAGGATACAGAACACAAGAACTGTCAGACCAGGACTGCTTCCACCTAGATTTCAAAGGAAGGTCTGAAAGGTCAAGTAAGAAGTCCTTGAAAGGCCAGTGCATGAAGCTGTGAGAATGAAGCCCAAAATGCAATAGAGACCCCAGGGAGTCAGAGACTCCAAGAACCTAGAATGTCTTTCAAGGAATGCTCCAGGCCATGAATGCATCCAGCCTAAGAGAGAGGTCATGTGAGATCCAATCAGCAAGACCACAGAGTCAGGCAATTCAAGACTATAGAACTCATCTCATCAGTGTATACGTTTGCTGCCTAACATGTAGCTACAGGACTTCTTACTTGCTTTGCTGAGCTTTTGTCTTGTTTTGCTTCAATTCTTTTCTATCCCATTTTTCCATTTTGGAATGGGAGAGAATAATTTGAGCCAATTTGCTTTGGGTTTTATATAACTTGTTTTTTCATTTTTGTACGTCCTTGAATCTCAGAAGAGACATTGATATTGACTCTTAAAAAATGCTGGAACTGTTGAGACAGGGTGGAAGGAACTCATGCATTTCTGATTGTGCTCAGGATAATTATATCATGTAGAATTATGACTTTGTCTTTATTTGAAGAGTATGTATGGTTTAAGGAGATGTATCTGCTTGAAAATGGCTTGTGACCATTAATTGAAAAATATCATCTTTCTGTACTAAGAAATACTCAGGGGATTAATAAAGCACCACTGCTTGTGTCTGTGTGGGTCACTGAGGTGAGACTTTGGGTAGTATTTATGGTCTCCAGCCTCTTGTTCTCTGGCACTGTCTCCTCACTGTGCCACACAGCCACCATGAATTAAATTATTTTGATCTCTCATCACCTTCAGTCATGAAATTTGTGCCTTGGAGTCTGCCATCCAGGACTGAACCTTTGGAAATCCTAGATCATATTAGAGCTTCCTTCTTTCCATTTGAAGGTGTCCAGTATTGTGTCTCAGCAATGGGGAAGCTAAGACAAATCTCTCAATCTGGACCAGGCAGAGCTGGACTCCAGCATTAGGTCTTCCAGGCCCTCTTCTTCTCTCCTAACAAGGTATAGGACCCTCTGAGATAAATTTTCTCATGAGAATCTTATTTAAATGATAGAATAATGCTAATGATATATAATGGATATTCAATAAGATAATTCTGTTATTATTCTTCTAACATAAATGACAGTATTTGAAATATTGTAGTAGTCATTTTTCTGTTGCTGGGACAAAACACTCAACACCTGCAACATAAAAGAAGAGATGTTTATTTTGTCTAATTTTTCAGTGGGTTCAAACCCTGATTGGTTGATTCCATAGCAGAAACAACATGGCCAAGGAGCACTGCAATAAAAAGATGCTCGACCCATGGAATCTAGAAAGCAAGGAGAGGAGATGATGACAAGAATACACTCTTCTTGGTTATGCCCCCAATAATCCACTTCCTCAAAGTAAGGCCTACATACCAATGAACATTCAGCTATGGGCTCATTAGTGGTTTAATCCACTGATAAATATAGTGCCTCTATCATCTACTCAACTTCCAAACAAAAGACACTATTGGAGATATTTTAGATATAAGCCATAATGAATACTAATAAGCCCATTCAAAGTTTTATCATTTTAAATAATGAAATTTTATATATAAGAAAAAGTTACTTTTGAGATTTTTACTGGTAAATCCCTTAGAGTACATAAAGGTACTGCTAGTTCTGGGCTTGACAGTTTCCATCTGAGTTTGAATTCTTATGATATCTCACGCTCATTTGTGATTTGAAGAGGAAAATGAAAAATTATAAAGAGTTCATGTTCACAGTTTGCCTGGTGGCAAAGATGGAACTTAATTCAGCCAGTCCTATTACTCAGGGTAGACAAAGCTAAAAATTGAAATTGTGCTTTTATAAGAGTGTATTAAATTTTCTTAAAAAATCGTAAATGTTGTAACCAGGGAAATACACTTCATCCATTTTAGATTACTGTAGACATTATAGAAAGTGAATGATGAACTAACTCTTAGTGGAAAAAGTTTACCTGGTCTTCAGTTTTACATGACATGTTTAAATATATATTTAATTTTAGTGCTCCCTTCTGAGTATACATAGCAATATCTGGAATATAAACTAATATATTTAGTAAAAAAGAGCATATTCACATTTAGGAACTAGTTAAAGAAGAAATTGAAAAGAAAAATCATTTAAATAAATTACATAGTGGTAGACTTTTTAAATTAAATGATAGAATGGGATGAAAATATTACAAGCCTATTTTTATGAAGTTTTGGAACCTTAGTTTTATAACACAATGACATCTAAAAGCCAAGGGATTTTAAATGGTATGAAGAACTGCTCTGAGACCAGCATGCCTATAATCTACTTTTATTAATGACTTTCCCCTTGTCAATCAAAAAAGGAGAAACCTTGTTCTTAAGGAATGATTGGTTTATTGCTTTTTTGTGGTGATTAGTTCACTATTGATCACAAACACTAGAGTTCTAAAGTTATTGGCATTGATGTACCCCTGTGTCCACCATCTTACCACCTGTGTTTCTGAACTCCTAAGCTCTGCGATATCTCTTCTATACACACACAGTTCAGTTTTCAGGTTCACTCTTAATCCTTATCTGATTTGTTAAACCCTGTGAACTCTTTATCAGTGAATTCCTGGGCCACTGTGACCACTAAACTCCCCTAAGGTCTTCTTAGTGATATACTTTTTCCTTTTCATGACGCCAGTTTAATTGAATATAGGCATCCCAAATCCTATCAGCAATCCTTTTGCACCATGTAAAATGCATGAGAATGCCTTAACATCCAAAATTGTGTCTATTTAAGTAGATTATTTCCTGGAGACTTCATTTCCCTACCAGAGGGAATGTATGCTTTTGTTCCTCAATTACATAAACACATAAGGTAAAATTTGATTAACCAGGAAAATATCACTTGTCTTTTAGAGAACAGACTTCTCCAATTGATACACTCTATACCTGGAGCTGTGAAATATAATGTATTTCACAGGAAGAGAAATATGTTATAGGAGTAAATATCTCCAGGTTACATACACTTGCATTTTTATTTTCATTGTAATAATGTAATTGCATTTATTCATTTTAGCAAAAGTTTATTGAGATTTATCAGACATCAGAAGACAGGTGAAATACAAAAACTATGATTTGACATCTATGGTAAAAACACAGTTTACTGATTCCATTAGTAATTTTTCCCTCAACATCAAATTCTATAAGATAAAATAAGAGGTCAAGTAAATTATTTTTAAACCATTTTAAAGTTTGATATATGCTTAACATAGAATTTTTAAAATAACTCTCTATTGAGCTATTTTAAGTGACACATCCATTCTTGTACCTTTCATTCATTCATGTACTAAATATATATATATTTGAGGACCCACTAAGTGCCATGTAGTGTTCTAAGGATAACATTATAGAACAAATCATTTATTTCCTTATGAGAGGGAATGAGTTCATATGAAAATCGTTTGAGTTTAGTTTTTTTTTAACATCATAAATTACTAGATTTTTGTGTATTGTAATTAAAATGCAGTGTGATTGCATTTCTTGGTTTTACTTTTTAAAAAGTTATTGGCTTTTGAGAGTGCATTTTGTCATAATGGAGAGAAGAAAACCTATTTTCAGAGTACATAAAGGAGAATGGAAATAGAGGAGCAGGAGTCAGCAAGACATACACATCTTTCTGTAGATGTTGCTGTAAAGCAGAGAAATAATTGAGGAAATACTTGGACAGGCAGTAAGCTTTTTATTAAAGTGTAATTTAGTTTTTCTTTGTTATCATATGGTGATATAAAATAATGGTATTGTTATGATGATGGAATTGCTATAATAAGGAAGACAATGATGTGAGTCTGAAAGTGAAGGATTACTGGGTCCCTAGCCTTAAAGAACAAACACAATAGAACCTGTTTTATAAAGAAGTGAAATATTAAGTGTGAAAAAATTTCATCAATAAAATGTGGAAGGAAAAATTCTTGTATGTAAGAAAATATATAGATAGTAGAAATCCATGGAATTCCTCTTAAAATTTTATTAAGTATAGTGTTTCCTTTGGGAAAGTTTAAATAAATGCCATATTGTAAATGTTCTCTTTGATCCCAGAGTGTATTTTTCCCTTTATTGATCATTGCATTAGCATGGTTTTTATTATGTTCCTGGTATGAACTAACTTTCCAAATCAACATGCAGAATAGCATAACGGGGAAAATACATAGGCTCTAGATGCAGGCTACTTCACTTTAAAAATGTGTACTTGTATTATTATATGTATGATTTTATACTCCTTATTTAGACTCTCTAAGCTCCTATCCCTTCATTTGCAAAATGACAAACTAAAACCAAAAACAAAAATAAATGTTCCTTAAGGTTATTGTGTTTATTAACATAGGATACAACAGAAACCCTTTATTTAATATTGAGAAGTAGGAACAACTTGTTCAGATGGGAAGAGGAATAAGGGAGGAAGGAGGAGGGAGGGAAAGAAGGGAAAAGAGATTTTAATAAAGAGACTGAAGGGGGAAAATGGAACCAAAACTTTTGCAAATGGGGAAGGCAAGAGGGGCTGAAGGGAGAAGAGAGAAACGAGAAAAAGAATTAGGATATATTATGTACAGATACAAATTCTCTATGATGAATGTGACCATTATGTATGGCAAACATGTACTAATAAAGAATTATAAAATAGAAAATAATGTTTAACAATAACAAATAAGTTCCTTATCAGTTAAAATGCAGGAATCTTAATAATGACATATAGTTTGTTAGAACAAGAGAAAGAAAAAAAATAAGAATAAACTATTTTCCCTTCAGGTACTTAACTGTTCTTTATTTATATCTCTAGATTAGTGACAAAACTGGTCTCCTTGGATGGCATTGACTCTGCACATTGACCTCCTGACATTTGGCTTCTTTCTTTCTTTGCATTTTTTGACATAGCTAAGCAATATGCAATCTAACTTTCCTTCCTCCCTGGCTTCTAGATGCTGCTTCTTTGCCTGAGTTGTTAATAAACTATACATCATACATTATACACATGTATTGTGTTTCAAACCTTCACCTTGAATAGGTAAATTTTATCTTTACTTAAACAGATAAATCTTGAAAAGGATGGTTTCAATGAGAAATATTCTTTTTTAAGAACTCTTCTCTCTCTTGTCATTTATTTTTACAATCCTTAAATTTAAGTTCAAAATATTTGGCTTACTTATTTTCTTAACTTTTCTACTGTGCTATTCTGTTATGTTTAGTGCTGAAGTCCTCTCTCTGGCTGTTACTGAACTTCATAAAAGCTTTTCCTTACCAAGCTTTTACTCCTCTGCTTAGCATGATGAGCTAATTAAGGCACAGGGAACAGACGTGATGTTTCTCTCTTTGTTCTCTTGTTCTGAAATTTCTTTTCTTCACAATAGAATAACAAAACACTTTTTGAGAGTATAGGTTCTTTCTTTCAGTTATAAAGGATTTTCCTGCTTCATGTGATCTTTGTATGTTTGCTCATTTTTTTTTATTCCCAAGAAGCTATATTTTTTTTACCTTAAGATATTTGATTGAAAATTGCTTTCTCCTTTGCAATGATTTATTAGCCAACTTCTTGCTTTCTTGTAAGACCCCTAGAAAGAGGATAGAAATTGGATTGACAAAAAAATTAGATTTTTTCCAAAAATTTTCCAGTTCTCATTTAAAAGCACACAATGCAAATGCGAAACAATTTGAACAGCAAGAAAAATGTTCAATTAAGCTGTTTTCAACATAGCAGAAATAAATAGTGATGTGTTTTCATTAAGAATAGGTCCAATGTAAAACTAACTAGAGTGATATTACATAGTTAAATACATTTTTCAGGTGAAATAAGAAAAAAAATATATGTATATGTAAATGTATATATATTCCACCAAAAATTTATACATCAGGAAAATAATTACTTGCATAAATATATTATTGCTAAATTTATTGCTGCTGAAGCATGTATACTTTTTTGCTGGACTCTGTATATATTATATTCAAACCTGGAACAATATGGACGGCTGATAAACTTCACACATCAATTCAAAAGGTATTATTTGGGGAAGGATATTTTTATTATCCTTTTCAATAGATGGAATTGAACTAAGACAGTGGAGTTGGGGAGAATATTCCCTTCAACATTAGGTGTTTTAACAAAATCATGACAGTTGGAAAGCAATGAGCTAGGAGAAGCATATTGCAGTGTTATTTACAATGCATAATTTCCAATAAAAGGACAAAGTTAATATAGAAATATGTATATAACATATATGACATGTCTATTTTCTATGTTATGTATGTTCACAGTGCAGGCACAGACAAGCATATATGTATATATAAATATAAAAATAATGATATGTGTACATACATAATTAAGAAACAAGTATGATATTATTTGTTGATGTATATTAAAACACGGTATTTTGGATCATTATTAAACTTCTGGCACACTAGTTAACATCCATCATTGAAAAAGGAGCTGGAAAAATAAAAGAATCATTTTCCTTTACTGAAAAAATTGAAAAACCAACGGAGTAGCAGAGAATGACATAGAAAAAATGAAAAAGCAAATGTACAATAAATTGCATTAATCACAATACTTATGGTTACCATTTCTTTATGTAGTTGCAGAGAAGTATCTTCCAAATGTGAAGATATTAAAGGCACAGTTGAGGATTACAACATATACAAAAGAGGCTGATAGAAGAGTGTAGAGAATGAGGAAGACTGCAGTGAGCAAAAGTCAAAACAAGGTCAGCCACACATATGTGAAAATGAGAATCAGGACTGACACTGGAGGAGAAAGCCTAGGAAATATGCAGTCTCATCATAGTTTAAGAACACACTGAAGCACCTATGTGAGCAGCAAATTTTTCAAGCCTGTAACTTTCTATAGAGAATAGCCCATCAAAGAGGTCAGACAATGTACCTCTTTCAATGAAAGGGGGTGGTGTTTTCTGGTACCTTCAGAATGCCAACCCCAGTCATCATATTCCTCTCTACTCTTCTCTTCTACAAGGACTCTAACTGAAAAATGGCACACATGCTGGATATGGAGCAAATGGTATCAATGTCAAAGTGTCTGAAGTTTTGTGGAGGAATTTTAAAATTTAATGGAGAAATGTGGAGGAACACATTCCAGAAACAATGATACAGTTCTCAGGGCAGGGAAAGTAAACACAGAATTAAAATAACATCTTGCCAGAACAGATGATCAAGAAATCAAAACATCTGATGATAAACCACTATGTCCAATGGCATTTGTATCTGATTTTTCAAGGAAATAGCAGTGATGTATAGAAAAGATTAACATTCTCAAAGATAATTTAATTCCCTGTGAAATCTTTAGTAGACATTACAGAAAATTCAAAACAAAAACACCTTTAATATTATCTGAGTCAATAATACAAAAACATAGAGATAACAAAACATTTTTGCTTGAATTATGAAAATATTACTGCTCATATTTACCATGTATTGCCAAAAGATTGTGATAATTACCAAAATTTATTTACATGCATTTCATTTTGTTTTATTCCAAAGTGAAATATTAACTACTATCAGAATTACCATTACTATTTTCCAACTATTTCTGGTGCTGCATGTGGATATCAAGTAGAGTTACGTTTCTTTATCTTGTCATCTTAAATTTAGGAATTTTCCTGGTAGAGAGTAATTCATTTTGGGGGAGGGTGATACACTTATTGATGGAAGAATTAAGTATATCCTATATTAATTTATTAGGAAGTTTTTATCTGCATTCTTTTGGGTTTTAAATCTTACATTTTTTCATTTTGCTTTGCATCTTTTTTTGGTAAAAACTCAATAGCTGTGAGTATAACTAGCATTGTGCTCTATATTATTTATCATAGCTGTGGTCTCCAAACCTCAGTTGTTGAACACCCAAGAGATCAGTTATACCACTATTGAAGTGGGAGCAGTGGATTTAACTATCACATTATCAATAATCTGGATATTAAGCACTTTGAAATAGAAGTATGGCCAGAGAACTGGTAGTTCTTCACCAATAATTGTTGTATTTGAAGTCAAATTGCTGTACGACATTAACAGATAACAGTTGCAATTTTTTCTTATGAAAATTTGAAATCAAGGGCAGCATAGGCCTTCAGCATAACAACCTCCTTACTTATTCTTTTTTTTTTTTTTGGTACTGGGGATCGAACTCGGGTCCTTGCACTTGCACAGCAGGCGGCGAAGCCACTGAGCTAAACCCCCGGTCCCTTCATCATAACAACCATGATGAGATTATATATTAGATCCATTTGGTTTTAGTATTTCTTCTCTGAAATACCTTTACATTTCCATTTGAGTATAAAATAACTTTTTAGTCAGTTATTTTAATCCAGTGTGTCTTAGTAGTTTTCTTTCTGCTCGGACAAAATGACAATAACAATTTAAAGGAAGTGAAGTTTATTTTTCCTAACACTTTATGGATGACTGTCCACAGTCAGGTAGCTCCAAGGCAAGAGGGGCATGGTACAATGATCTGACCAGTAGAAAGCTGCTGTCATCATGGTAGCCAGGAAGGAGAGGGAGAAGGTAGGACACAGGGAGAGAGATAGAACTTTCTAGGCCATCCTGACAGTGATCTGCCTTTAGCTAAACCTCATTTCTCACAGCAAGTCAGGTACAGCACCCCATAATCCAATCACCTTCAAACAAATTACAATTTTGAGGGACGTTCCAGATCTAAACCATAACACCCTCAGAATCCTCCTACCATACCGCTGAAATTTGGGGAGTGATCTAGAAGACATAGACACCATACCACCTCTAGTTTGAGAGCTTTAAAGCCTGTTCATGATTTGAACATCTCCTTTTCTGTCTTGTTGGTCACAAACACATGATTTACAGGTTCCTTTAGCTAACAATCTAAATGATGGTGATTTAGAGTCACAGTTTTGTAAGGCTTGATGAGAATTTTGCTGTTTTCAATCATTGAGATGTTGACTTTAACCACCCAATATAAATGTTCTGTCTGATACAAGTATTTATAATGTTGGGATGTTCAGTATATGCTTACTGACGTTGTCAAGCTAATTAATTTTAGAACATAGTCAAAAACTTTGTACTGTTTGTTTTATAACAGGATTTGGACAATGCCAGGGCACGAAGTAATATATCTTGTTTGAAAGACTATATATATCTTAATATGGACTAGAAAAATGCAATTTTATGTTATAAGGTTATTACATGTGATGTTCCCTACAAAGTGCATTGGTGTTCTGTGACTCAGTATATCATATATCATAATTTTATGCTCAGTTTACATGTAATGAGTGGCCTAAGTGGACTCACATATGCAAATACAACCTTAGTCTCTTTGATGAAAGAAGACATAATGTGAAGTGGGAATACACTTCCTTGATCTGATCTGCAGCTGAGACATCAGAACATGGGAGCAGCAGGAGAAACAGAGGAATTTCTGAATGTAGCTTTGGGACATCACCAGTTTTTAGATGGCTTAACTTCAACCAGTGGGAGTGAAAGTGACAGAAAAAAATATCAGATTGCAGTCCACTTGTAGTTAGCCCCAAGGAAACCTGAGGCAACTGTCAGAAGCACATTGAGAGACCAGTTTGAGGACAGGAAAGCAACGCACTGTGAGGCTAAGGCAGCATTTCTCAACTTTAATGCTATTGACATCTTAGGCCAGCTAATTCTTTGTTGCACAGAGATGCCCTCTGCAATGGATGCTTAATAGTGTTCCTTACTGCCCTCCCATAGATATCAATATTACCCCTTAGTTCTGACAACCAACAATATCACTAAACTTTGCCAAATATCACTGGGGAAAAGTGGATATGGGAAGAAAGAGTTCCATTTTCAAACCGCTGCACATGAACAAAGACAGAAAATGCATAATTGAGAGAGAAGAAAGAAAAACAAGACCTGCTTGGAAGTAAAGATACAGCAGCACAAAAGCAATACAAAGATAGTGAGTGGTAGTAGAATTACAGTCATCGGAGGAAACATCTAGAGAACAGGATACTAGATTTATTTTCATTAACAAAGAGACAAACCCAGAGCTACAAATGAACTACACTGATCCAAAACAAGAAATTAAGGTAGAAATTAACTGAGTATAGGTGTCACTGTCAGTTTGAGTGGTTCATCTGGATCAATAAAGAAACATTTGAGTAGACATTTGCATACATGCCAGGCTATCGGGCTTTGTCTGACTTTGATCCTCTATTAGCTTTCAGGAAAAATCAAACAAAAGTTTAGTTTTCCTTAAGTAGTGCAAGCAAGTGTATTCATCAAAGAAAGAAGAGGATTGGAGGGAGGCTTTCTGCAAGACAGTCCTTCCTTGGTGATCTTGGGACCAGTGTGTCCCAAAGTTTCTAGAGCCTGAAGCCACAGTGACTCTTTAGAGGCATCTCATGCCACTCTCTTGACAACGTTTGTATTGGCAGCTGCACGAATCAATATTCCCATTTTGTCTTCTTTGCTTTCTGTCTGCTATTGTTATTCACAGGTAAAGAGGAACAGATATTCAAGTTGTAGGGTGGATCTTCTCCTCTGCACAGAGGCAGCAGTATTCACAGGCATCTTTACCCTGAACTGAGCATTTTGTTTACCCTTCCTAGTACCTGAGCCCAGTCTCTCTGTCTTGATATTTTCAAACTGACATAACTCAGTAATTGGAATTCTACTTTTTTGGTAGATATATGCTACTCACAAAGTGCCTTTTAGATAAATAACAACAGTGTATCCAATTGCAATGGTCACATTTTCACACTTAAAAACCCTGAAAAACCTTCCCATAAGCAATTTAAAAGAAGAAAAGATTTGTTTTGCTTCAAGGTTTCGGAGGTTCTGTCCATGATCCCTTGGTCCCATTGCTGTGGGCCTGTGGCAGGGCAGGATATCGTGGTGAGGAGAACAGGGTAGAGGAAAGCTGTTCAACTCATGGAAGCCAGGAAGGAGAGAAAAGAGAAAGAAAAAGTAATAGTCTAGAGGACAGTACATGCCCTTCAAGATCATGAGACACAGTGACCTACTCTGTCTAACTGTCCCACAATTCCTGAAGTTTCCACTGCCTCCCAGGGTACCATAACCTAGGGACCACACTTTCAACACATCAGCTGTTAAAAACTCACACACAAACCATTATGACAAAAAGGAAATTTATTTATTGGTTTGTCTTTTTGACTCACATCAGCTCTGGTGCTTGGGTATTATGTATGCCCATTTTGCACTTGAAGGGTTTGAGCTTGTTGGGCTTAGATGATCTCTTTAAAATTACAGAGCTATTACATAGTCTTTAGATCTGCATTCCAATTTATGCCCATCTCATCAAAAGTTTTTACTTTTTCTTGCTGTCATTGCTTTCACCATCAAGAGTCATCACAGTGTATTTCAAAACTAATTCAGAACTACATGATACCTTAATGCAACCAATACTTGACATGCACTCCCTGTTTCTGATTCAGTGGAGCCCGGATAGATCCAAGAATTTATATTTCTATCAAAACCCAAAGTAATGTTCATTATGTTAGGTGGGGGGCCCAGTCAGTAATTATTGATTCAATAAGCATATAATTTCACTTTAAAAATATCCATGAGGGAAAAATATATTGTCTTATAAGATCATGTGTCAAAAAAGAATAAAGAGGACGTAGATCTTCAACAATTCTCAGAAAGACTATAACATCACAAGTGACATATACAGAAAAATTTGGAGAAATAAAGATGGGTAGCAGAACAAAAACTAGAAAAATATAGAGAGCACTAAACATGAAAAGCTAAAAAACAGCTAAATTAAAAATTTAACAGTGTCGATATATCTTAAATTTTTCTTTGATTATTCTTGTTTCCTAGCAACAAAATTCATCATAGTGTGTAAAAAAATTAAAATTTAATCCATGAATAATTGTAAAAGTGAAATTTTTCTTATAAGACTACTTCTTTGACTTGTTATTCATTTGATCGCTTATTGAATTATGGATTCAACAAATCTCTGCTGAATTCCCACTCTGTGACAAATACTATTTTAGATGACCAAGATAAAGGAAAATACAAGTATTTCCAAGTCCCATGCTTGATATTATAGAAGATTGCTTTTCATTTTCTTATTGTTCTTGAGTGTTTTTTTAAAAATTTACTTTATTGGTACATTTTAGGTATACAATATGACATTCATCATTGGAAATTTATACCTTTACATAATATATCTTGATTCTTATTTTTCCCTAAGCCCCTGCCTTCCCTTCAACCATTCCACCTCTCTCTACTTACAAAGATTTTGTTTCAATTTTTAAATTTTCTCATGTTAATTCTATTCTTTGTTTGCCTTCCCTTACCCCTCCCACTTCCCTTTGCACCTTTTCTCCCTATTTCACATTATCTTTTATGTGTTATGATCCTTACTTACACTTTCAGTTTCTCACATCAGTGAAACTATTTGGTATTTATAAATGTGTGTCCTATTTATTTCACTTAAGAGTATCACCTCAATATGCATACATTTACCTATAAATGTCTCTAAGTTTTCATTCTTTTTTTTTTGGTACCGGGGATTGAACTCAAGTCCTTGTGCTTGCACAACAGGCGATGAAACCACTGAGCTAAATCCCCGACCCCTAATTTTTCATTCTTTATGGCTGTGTAGTACTCCATTTTATTAAAAAAACACATTTTCTTTATCCAGTCTCCAGTTGATGGGCAACTGGGCCGTTTTCAAGTCTTAGCTGTTACAAACTCTGCCATTATGAACATGGGTGCATATATATTGCTGTGGTATGATGCTTTTAATTCTTTTGGGAAGATACCCAGCAGAGGAATAGCTGGGTCAAATGGGACCTCTAATTGTAGTTCTTTGAGAAATCTCGATACTGATTTCCACATACTGGTTGCACCAGTCTACACTCCCACCAAGAGTGGAGAAGGGTTCCTTTTTCCCCGCAACCCCAGCAGCATTTGTTAATGGTTGATTTCATGACAGCAGCTATTCTTTCTGGCGTGAGGTGGAATCTCACCACTGTTTTCACTTGCATCCCTAGAATGACCAGTAATGTTGAACATTTTTTCATAAGTTTACTTGTTATTTCTCCTCTTTTTCTTAGAAACATCTGTTCATTTGAGATGCCCATTTTTGAATTGGGTCTGTACATTTGGGAGGTCTGATTTTTTAAGTTCTTTATAGATTCTAGATAGTAGACCTTTGTCTGAGGAACAGCTGAGAAAATTTTTTTCCCACATTGTGGATTGTCTTTTCATGCTGTTGGTAGTTTCTTTTGCTGTGCAGAAGCTTTTCAATAAGAAGAGATCCCACTTGTTGATTGTGCTAGTTCATGTGCAACCGACTTTTTGTTCATGAAATCTTTTCCTATGCCAATATCTTCAAGAGTTCTACCTAATCTCTCTTCCAACCTGTTTAGTGTTTGTGTTTTAATATTTAAATCTTTAAACCATTTTGATTTTAATTTAGTGCATGGTGTAAGATATAGGTGTAGTTTTAATTTTCAGCAAGTTGAAACCCAATTTTTCCAGCACCATTTATTAAAGAGGCTATCTTTCCACCAGTGAGGGTGTTTGGCTCCTTTATTGAAGATGAGATGGCTGAGTGTGTCTGGAGTTGTTTTTGTATCTTCTAATCAGCTCCAATTATCCTTGCTTCTGTTTCTTTGCCAGTACCATGCTGTTGTTATCAAAGTAGATTTGAAGTATAGTTTCAAAGATTGTATAGTTTGGAGATTGTAATACCCCCCACCTTGTCTTTGTTGCCCAGAATTCCTTTTGCTATTCTAGGTCTCTTCTTGTTCCAAATCAATTTTTGGAGTGTTTTCTCCAGGTCCATGAAGTATGGTGCTGGGATCTCAATTGGAATTGCATTAAATCTATATAGCAGTTTTGGAAGTATGGCCATTTTCACTATATTTGTTCTTCCTAAGCAGGAGCAAGGGATATTTTTCCATTTTCTGATATCCTCTTCAATCTCTTTTTAAAGAGCAGTTTTCAGAGTAGAAGTATTTGATTTCTTTCATTAGCATGAATCTTAGGTATTTCATTTTTTTGATGGTTTTGTGCCGGGAGTTGTTTCTCCAGTCTTTTTCCAGTGTACAGGAAAAGTTGTTGGTGTACAGGAAAGCTATTGATTTTTGTGTGGACCTTGTATCCAGCTACTCTACTGAATTTGTTTATTAAGTCCAGAAAACTTTTGGTGGATTTCTTGGGGTCTTCTATATAGAGTATCATGTCATCTGCAAATAATGGCAATTTGACTTCTTTGTTTCTTATCATTGTTCCTTTTATTTCTTTTTCTTGCTTAATTGCTGTGGCTAATTTTCCAAAACTATATTGAACAGGAGTGATGATAGTGAACATCCTTGTCTTGTTTCTGACTTTAGTGTGAAGGGTTTCAGTTTTGACCATATTGTATGATGCTGGCTGTTGGTTTTACATAGATGGTCTTTATCAGATTGAGGTAGAGACAGACTATTCCAATTTTCTGTAAGGTTTTTATCATGAATTTGTGTTGGATTTTGTCAAACGCTTTTTCTGCATCTATTGAGATGAACATACACATGGTTTTTGTCCTTGGGTCTATTAATATAGGGAATTACATTTTTTGATTTGCATATGTTGAACCACCCCTGCACTCCTAGCATGAATCCCACATGTTCAGGGTGTATGGTCTTGATGATTTTCTACATTCTGTTTGGCAGTATCTTATTAAGGATTTTTGTATCTATGTTCATTAGTGAGATTAGCCTATACTTCTCTTTTTCAGTTGTATCTTTCTCTGCTTTGGGGATCAAGGTGATGCTTGCTTCCAGTAATGTATGAATTGGGAAGTATTTCATCCCTTTCAATTTCATTGAAGAATTTAAACAGTAGTGGCAAAAATTATTCACCTTAGTGTCTTGTAGATTTCAGCAGTGAAACCATCAGGGCCTGGGCTTTTATTAGTTGGTAAGTTTTTAATTATGTTTTCAATTTTATTGATTGATACTGGATTGTTTGGAATTTTTAGGTTTTCTTCCTTCTGCTCTGGTAATTCATACATATCTGGGAATCTATTTATTCTGTGTTTTCCATCTATTGGTGTACAGGTTGTCAAAGTATGTATTGATGATCCTCTCCATTTCTGTGTGGTCCATTATTATTTCACCTTTTTCATTCCTAATTGCATGGATTTGTCTTCCCATTTTTTGATAAGGTTGGCTAATGATTTGTCAATTTTGTTTATTCTTTCAAAGAACAAACTCTTTGGTTCATTGATTATTTTTGTTTCATTCTCTTAGTCTCCATTGCATTGATTTCTGCTCTGATCTTTATAATTTTCTCCCTGTTTGTCCTCTTCTTCTTTTTGAGAAGCTTGAAGATCAGCATCAGGTAGTTTATTTGAGCTTGTTCTATTTTCCTAATATGAATATTCACTGCTATGAATTTCCCTCATAAGACTGCTTTCATTTTGTCCCATAGATTCTGATACATTGTCATTTACTTGTAGAAACTATCTGATTTCTTCTTTAATTTCCTCTGTGACCCACTGGTTATTCAGAAGTCTGTTGTTCAATTTCCATGTGTTTATAAATTTCTTGTGGTTTCTTTTACTATTGATCTCAAATTTCATTGCTCTGTCGTCTGATAATCTACAGGGGATAACTTCAATTATTTTGCACTTACTTACACATGTTCTATGAGCAAACATGTGGTCTATTTTGGAGGATGACCCACGTGCAGCAGAAAAGAATGTGTATTTTGATTTTGTGGGCTGGAGCACTATGTAAACATCTGGTAAGTTCATTTGTTGAAGAATTTGATTGAGTTCTATTATTTCATTGTTTATTTTCTGTCTAATTTATCTATCTGTAACAGTGGGGTATTGAGGTCCCCGACTACTATTGTATTAGTGCTTATTTGATTTTTCATGTCCTTTAGTATTTGGTTTATATAGTTGGGAACACTAGTATTTGATGCATATTTATTTATGAATGTCTCTCTTCCTCTTGGATTTTTCCCTTTACAAGGATGTAGTGACCTTATTTGTCCCTCTTAATCATTGTTGGTTTGACATCCATTTGATCTGCAAAGAGGATAGATGTTCCTGTTTTTTTTCAGGTTCCTGTCACATGGAGTACTGTTTTCCACCCTTTAACTTCATTTTGAATTAAGTATGTTTCTTGTATGCAGCATATTGTTGGATCTTGCTTCTTGATCCATTCTACCAGTCTATTTCTTTTGATCAGTAAATTGAGACCATTAACATTAATGGTTATAATTGATATATATTCACTTATCCTTGTCATGACTTTTACTTTTTGTTGGATTTTCCCACTTTGCATTTAATTTCTTATCATCCCTGATGGATTCATACTGGTGAGCTTCCTGGGGTTGTTATCCTCATTGTCTTTTCCTAGGATATTGTTTAAAAGTTTTTGGAATGCTGGTTTGGTATTCATGAAGTTCCTCAGGTCCTCTTTGTTATGAAAGTACCTTATGTCTCCATCAATTTTGAAAGATAATTTTGCAGGGTACATCAATCTGGGTTGGAGGTTGTTTTCTTTAAGGCTTGAAATACATCACTCCAAGCTCTTCTTGCCTTTAGAGTTTGTGTTGAGAAGCCTGCTGTGATTCTGATGGGCATTCCTTTTTATGTGATTTTTTTTCTTCTCTACCTGCTTTTAGAATTTTGTTCTTCTGTTTGAGTTCTGGAATCTTAACTATTACATGACTAGGTGTAGTTTTTTTTTTTTTTTTTTTTTTATGATGATGGCTAGTTGGAGTCCTATATGCCTCACTTATCTGTATGTCAAGTTCTTTTCCCTTGCTTGAGAACTTTCTTTTCCATTACTTCTCTGAACAGTTTTTTCATGTCGTTTGCAGTCTCTCCTGTTTCTTCATTGACTCTGATCAGTCTTACATTGTTTTTCTTTGCATCATCTAGCAGCTGCTGGTTTGATTTCTCATGTCCTTAGTATTATTAAGAAATTTTTCTTTCCTATTCACTAACTGCAATCCTGTTTTCTATATCTGAAATTCACATTGCCTCAATCTGCTGTGTATACTTTCAATTGAGTTTTTAATCTCCTGGAAATCTGTTTGCATCTATTTTATGGATTCCATTTGTTTCCTATGTTGGGATTCCATCATGTTGCTCAGCTCCTCTATTTTTTTATATGTACACAATCTCTCTTGTTATCTGAGAAATTATTTTTTATTTCATTTTTTTCAAATCCTCTTTCATTGCCAGTTCAGGGAGTCCAGGTGGTTGAATGTCAGATTGTTTGATCTCATTTACCTTTGAGGTTGCCTTAGGTGATCTGGAAGTCTGGTTTTGAGACTTGTTTACATGTCTTCTCATTTCAACAGATGCAGCCTGCTGCCCCTTTGTTGAGGCAACTTTTTGCTCACCCAGTTGTCTTCAATTCTCAGAAAGCCACTAACTGGCATTTTCCCTGCTGCTCACCACTGCACCAGTTCCTGGGTTCAGAGTGATGTCTTTCTGAATCCCTGCACTGTTCAATTGTCCAGGCAGGGTTCTGGCTGGGTCCTGTGTACACTTGGGATTGTATCTAGGCATGCCTCTGGCTAGGGCCTGCACTCCTAAGTAGCTATTGTCTAGGAGGGCCTTTGCCTGGGGGCTGTGGATCCTATTCACTGGTGTCTGGGTGGGCTTCTGGCTAGGGTCTTTGCACACTGACCAATGATATTGGAGCAGGCCTCTGGCTGTTGTTTGTGTGCCTGTATAGCTAGCTCTTTTCAATGTGGGTCTTTGGCTGGGTCCTGGGCCCTGGCTGGACCTCCCTGCAGCCCTGCCACTCAGATCCACACAAGCTTCTCCTTGGGATTTCCTCTCACTTACTCCTCATGAGTGCTTTTCACTATTCATTTTAACATTGTTTTCTTTTTCATGAATTAGTGAAAGTGTACTTAATTTACAAGTCTTATCAAAGAATCAACTTTCAAGTTAGCAATTTCTTCTGTGATTATTTTCTTTTATCATCTTTAGAATCTAATTTTATTATTTCTGTCTTTGCCTTTGGATATGCTATGTTGTTCTTTCTATCATTGTTCATTTGACTATTAATTCATTAATTTGAAGACATAGATGCTTATGACAATACCTACATTAAGTATCACATATATTAGTAAGTATTGATTTTACCTTCATTCTAACAGATATAAAATGTATTTATTTATATAAAATTCAGTATCTATTATAGATGTATATATGATTGTTTTAGCTTCCAAGTGGCTGGATCTTCTAATCAGTAATATATAATTATCTTAATGATAATAAATATTTATTTTCATGAAATATATGTTATGAAAATTATGATGTTGCCTTCCTTTTGGATTTCACATTTCCATATTTCAATATATAATTAAACATATAGATACATCATGTATAACTAAAGAAACATTTCTATATATCTATGTAGAAAGAGGTGCTTTTTTCCAAAAAATGTCCCTTTGACACACATCTGCTCAGCAGATATGAAGCAATAACCTTTCAACATTGTAGAATGTAGAATATGTAGAATAATACTTTTTGGCTATTTATCTACAACACATTAAGAACATTACTTTAACCCTGTTGTTATTAAAGAGAACATTTATGATATTTTTAAAATGCCTTACAACATCTGCACTTCCCTACACTTCTGGGTTCATATGCTAATCCACTTTCCCTTACCTAGTGCTGGCCTCATTGGCCTCATGCTTATGCCTGGGACATTCATGTTTCTTTCTCAAGTCTGCACTGGTTCCTACCCTTTCCTTAATATTTCCTAAATCTTCATTCCTTGAAAAACTGTCACTTCTGAATAAGGCCTAGCATGCCTGCTGCATTTAAATGTCAATCCCTCATCTGTCAAACTTCATTAGTTACTACCTGCTTTGTGTCTGAAACCATCATATTCTGACATGCCTTATAATTTACTATTAAAAATATATTTTTGCTTCAGTAGAATGCAACTTCCTTGGCTGCAGACTTTTGCAGTTTTGCAGAATACAGTTCTCTTAATTGAAACTTTTTCCCTAAGTAACTAGTAAAGATATAGCTTATGTATTTATAAGTGACTGGGCTTATACTATGAAAAGTGAAAAAACAAAAAAAAAGAAAAGGGAAAGAAAATCAGACCAAATGGTTAAAGGTTAGAGTATGTAACACATTAGAGACACTGTTCCAGCAACTACTTTTCCTTCTTTGCTCATGGAATTTGTCAAAGAATAGATAACTTTCAAAAAGAAAATTCCCTTTCTCAAAGTAATTCTTTTCTCATTTCTTGGAAATCCCTGGGGTAATAGAGTCAGACTCAAGCACCACAGGAAGTTCTCTTTCCCAGTGTAGTAATTGATTTAGACTACCATTAAAGAATTATCTTTTGTCCATGCTTTTTCCCTCTGGTGACACATGAACCTTGAGAGATAACTTGAAGTATTTTAAGAATGTCATCTCTAGGGCCTTTCTTTATTATAGAAAACTTCATAACTTAAATTGTGTGTCAGTGGTGAAGATTTTGTGCCTGGAGTTGAGAGGTTTGGGTTTATAAAGAGGTCAAACACTGTATGATGAGCAGCTGGTGTAATAATTCAAACATAACTAGCACAAATTCTTTTTGATTTTGCAGGAAAATATATTAATATTTGCTTTTGTTATAAGACAGTATGCAGAATTTTAGGAGTTGTGAATTAATTTCCCTGGCAGTTTAATCCATTTGAACTGGATTATAAAATATAAAATATTCTTTTAAAGCTTTTTTGAGGGGAAATTCTAAGAGTAGAAGCTATTTTTGCACTATATATATATATATATATATATATATAGCTTTACAATATTTTACCTTTTATGTTATTTCAGTGGAATGATGTAGGCTATTTATATCTTCTTTTAAATAGCTCAAAAAGTGTGTGCTTGTGTGTGCATGTTGCTTCAAAAGTCTTTTTTCAATACATGATGTTTAAAGGATTATTTCATATATGCAAACACAATGCCATAGGACAAACTTTACAAATTGTCACCTGAGCTCTTACAAATACATTATATTTATTTTTAATAAACTAGAAATATGTACTTAAGTAAAAGCAACTAAAAGGGCAAACCCTGTGAATTTAGTATAATCTCTTTTAGTTCATATTTAAATGAGGTATACACTTTTCTCAACAAACAATTTTGAATTAAAACTTCACCCATGTGAAATACATTTTTTTGGGTTAACTCTTAGCAGACTGGACTGTAAGCACATTTTTACTTGTTTTCAAAAGCGTAAAATTAAAATATTTTAACTTTGGCAGCCAATTTTTTTTTTTTTTTTTTTTTTGTACTGGTGATCAAACTCAGGACCTTGCGCTTGTGAGCCAGGTGCAGTGCCACTGAGCTAAATCCCTGGCCCATTGGCAGTTAATTTTTAAAAATTTATTTTTGCTAAAATGTGGTGATTGGTGCAGTAGTGGTACTTTTGCAACAGAACCATCTAAACTTACATAGAGCAGAACTCTATTTAATTCCTATTTTATTTATCATGGATTAATTGATCTACACACTACAAATTACAAACTCCCTATAAACTGAATGATACACTGAGTCCTAAGTATTTTAACAAAACAAAGCAAGAATTCTCAACACCTAAAAGTACATATTTAAGAATTAATATGGTAAATGTTGTCAAATTGTGAATGATTTACCAACTGAATTATATTCTTGTAAAGAATGAATTGTACCATCTTCACTTTTCTGATTTAGTAAATGCTTGGAAAGTTTTCCTCAGCAAGTCTCCTGTTTTTGTGAACCCTGTGGCCTAACAATGCTTTTGTGTGTGTGTGTATTTTAATTGTTGATTTTTAAATTTGTTAATAAGAATCTACACAACATTATGGCTTTTGCCTCATGGAAGATAAAGACTAATACCTTTATTACCATACAAATTAAAGAAATATTTTGAACCATGACATACAATAAAATGTCTTCCTACTTGCTCTTCCTAACTATTTACAATATTCTTTGTCTAACTGTGACTCTGTACTCTGTCTCTATCTCTATCTCTGTCTTTCATTTTTTGTTTTTAGGTCTCTGTCTCCCCCACTCTGCAGTCTTATTGCCTTGACATTGGAAATGATAAGCAATATAGCTTCAAATTATTAAAAATTTTTGAGATTTCTTTTGTAGCCTATCACAGGGTCTTTTGTGTAGAAAGTTTAATATGCTGCATCTGCAAATGTGTATTCAGTATGTTTTGTATATTCATATTTGAGTGACATTTTTATATTTTCATATATAACTGAGTTCTCTAATGCACAGTTCATACATATTTAGAATTGCTTTTTCCTATTATTAATTGATCGTTTCATCAGTATATAATGTTCTTCCATGTCTGATTTTACTGCATTTAATTTAAAGTATATTTGATCTAAGATGTGAATGGCTAGTTCTGCTGTGAATTCTATTGCATAAAATGTTTATCTATTTTTTTCCATTCTATATGTGTTTTTATGTAAAGTGTTTCCTGTAAATATGATATAAGTGGGCCTTCTTTGTTTATTTGATTGTTTAATCCATTCTGTCCCTCCAGGCATTTTAATTGGTTTATTGCATGCATTTACATGTAAGGAAATTATTAATAGGTCAAGTATTACTATATCTGTTTTTAAATATGTTTTCTTATTTTATTCTAGTTCTTTTCTTCTTTATTCTCTATCTTATATTTTTCCTTTCTCATTAAGTATTTTACTATTGTGGTATGTTTTGATTACTTCTTAGTATTTTTGGCTTGCCTAATACAGATTTTTCTTTGCAGATACCATGAGGCTTACACAAGTATCTTTTGATTAAAATGGACTGTTTTGTAGTTATAGCATGTTATTGTGATCATAAAGTTAAATCTAAAAAAAAATGGAAAACTCTATACTTGAATTGTATTCCTTTTCACATTTTTATTTTTTCACATTTTAATGTTTTGTATTCCAATTACAACTTTCTATACTGTAATCTCTTAAAACATTAATGTAATTACTACTTTAAATCATTTAGTTCTATAATACTTTACTAAAATATGAATGCTATATGCCACATGTTTACATTATTTATAGCATTCTAAATTTGTCTTTAAGGATATGTATCGTTACTAAAGTACTTAATCCCTCTGATGGCTTCATCTTACTCATCAACATCTTTTTAAATTTGAAGAAGTTCCTTTAATATTTCTTGTAGGTCATGTCTCATAAATATATATTTTTTCACCTTCTGTTTGTCTAAGAATGGCTATATTTCTTCATTTCTAAAGGTTAACTTTGCCAGGTACAGTATTCTTAATTAGTAGATGGTTGTTTGTTTGATTTATTTGTCCTTAAGTACTGTGAAACTCTCATAACACTTTCTCCTTGCACCTAAGGTTTCTTCTGATAAGTCTGCTGTCAGACAAATTGAGACTCCCTTGTATGTTATTTGTTTATTTTCTCTTCCAGGCTTAAGAAGCATCTCTATATCTTTTATCTTCAGATCTTGATTATAATATGATTTGGTGAAGACATATTTAAGTTAAATTTGAGAGGTGATCTTCCTGATATTTATATATATATATTCCTGATATTATATATTATGGATATTTATAACTATGTTTGGAAAGTTTTATGTTACAATATTATTAAATGAGCACTATCAGGTACCTATGAACCTAAATAACTAGAATATTTGTCCTTAATATTTTTCCACATCTCATGTAATCTTCCATTCCTCTTAATTCACTTTTTTTCTTCTTCTGTGTATTTTCAATAAGCCTATCTTCAAAGCCTTTCGTTATTTTCCCTACTGGAGCAGAAGTACCTTAAGTCCACATTTGCCCCAATCAGCCATTGGTTCCTTGTAACTGTTTCAAAAGTAAAGGATGGTCCAACCCAGGTTCGTCTCTAATCCATAATTTTGTTTCATTTAAATTGCACCAAAGGAAAATTTCATTCAACATTATATTTTTCAGGATGCACTTGGAAAATATCACATTAAGTGAAATAAACCAGTCACACAAACTTAAATACAGTATGATATCTTTTATTTGAGTGAGGGACAAACAAAGAGAATAATGAAGGATGGATAGAAAGAGACAAGGGGATGTATTTCTTGGAAATGGGAAAGGATCCAGGATATCAAATTTGAGGGGTAAAAGGGGAGTAGAAATATATATAATAAAAATATGCCATGTATAGTAACCTGATAACCTCAAGGAATTTATATACTATATATAGACTATATATATATTTATATAAAAGGAATTTGTATATTATTTATGTACTATAAATAGGAACTAACATTAATAAGATTAAAAAGATGCCATGTATAGTAACCTGATAACCTCAAGGAATTTATATACTATATATAGACTATATATATATATTTATATAAGGAATTTGTATATTATTTATGTACTATAAATAGGAACTAACATTAATAAGATTAAAAAGAATGAAATTGGAGGAAAGGGAATTAGAGGGTGAGAGAGAGACAGAGAGAGAGGGAGAGAGACAGAGAGCGAGAGAGACAGGGAGAGAGGAAGGGTATTAAAAACAATGGATGTATCTTGAGACCATACCCTTAAGTGAAATAAGTCAGACTCATATGAGTAAATATTGCATTTTTCCTCTGGTGTGAGAAATAAAAAGTGTAAATGAGGATCAAAATATATATTAGATATTGTGAAATCGGAAGAAAATGTTCAAATGGGAAAGGAAACAAGAGAGGGGTAGGGGGAAAGGAAGGAAGGGAAAAGAAAAAAATGAGAAAAAAGGAAAAATGGAAACAAAGCTTTTGTACATAAGGAAGGGAAAAGAGGTTGAAGGGAGTGTAGGGTATGGAAAAATAAGAAGCATCAAGATATACTATGTATGGGTACAGATTCCTTATGATGAATGTGATCATTATGTAGATCTAAAATGTACCAATAAACTTAATTCAAAGGGAAACAAGTTGTATTATGTACATGTACTCCCCAAGGTAACTATAAATGGTATTTACTGCAAACATGTACTAATTTTTTAAAATGTACCAAAGGAATACTTATAAAAGTAGTCTATCCCCAGAACAACACTCTGCCTGGGGTTGGGATAGGCTGAGAGATGCCTTTTCCAGTCATCAGCCAGATACTATAAGATTCTTCCTGGCTCTAAGAAGATTTACTATGGAAAGATTAGTTCCGAGTTTTTAAACCACACCTGTGGCTTCCAATGCTGCAGACCTGTGTCACATTATGAACACACAGCCCGCCAAGAATATGACATCAGCCTCAGATGAAGGTACATACTGCTATGAAACATCTTCTGCTGAGGTAGCCTTGTAGGCAAAGACTGTTACAATCAATCACACATGATGCCCAGAAATCAAAGACTAAGACTGAGTCCTGGTACCAGGTTTGTTCCACAAGAAAGTCAAGGAATAACGGCCATACTTCTGCCCAGTGTTAGGTTACACAACCCCAGCACTAAATCCCAAAACAAAATTCTTTGCTTACTACTCTGTCCTAATCCCATTGATTTTAATATTGTTCCATAAAGTGCTGCTTAAGTTTAGGGTAGTTGGTGCAGACAGATTTTTGACCAGTAAGGCTGAGAATAAGCAGGATTGCACATGAATCTCACAGCTGCATGTACATGAAATGTCTTCAGGTTATACAATGTCCAAAAACAGAATTAGCATCGATGCACCCTGAAACATGAGTATGCCCATCTGGCACAAATTTCTGCCTGGTGTTGGTGAGTGTCTAGGGCATCATTTAGGAATGTTGGCTTGAGAATTGTTGTGCTGTTTAATGTTGAAGTGTAGATGATAGACACATTCCTTTGGCTGCCAAAGCTGATGATAAAGTAGGTTGTAATTAAGTCTTATAGTTACAGAGATCTATGCAGTCTGTTGTCACTCTTATAGCATTAGGTTTGTCTCAAATCCACAGTTACTGTGTTGTTAACACATACTGAGCAAGCAACTAGAAATGGCATTCTGTGCTACAGAAGACTCTGAGTAGTGTGATGCCAGGTGTTCTGAGGATAAGGAGATTAACTCAGGGCCACTTTGAGGCTGGCAGTGATGTAAACTAAAATTTCAGTCTATCTTACCAGCATATAGGTCTCTTTTTGATCCTGAGGCAGGAGTAGAAGCTCTGTCTCTGAATTCTGCTCTGGATGAATGGCCTTTGTTTTTTGCATGATCCAGAGTCTCACCGAGGCAAGCCCAGGCCCAGCACTGAGTTCCCAATCAAAGTGTGCTCTTTTGTACCCTCATCCACACTGGGTGGAGTCTTTCTGTCTTCTCTGCCACTTGTTGGGTGGAATGTGGTAGAGGTGGTTTCTTTGCTGCCTGGGTGCTCCAATTCCACTGGTTCAGGCCAGGAGTATTGGCTAAGAGGAAGTGGACAGGGGGCTTTTTCAAGCACCGGGTTTCAAGTATAAAGCCAAAACTTCATTCCTTTTTTTTTTTCCTCCAGTAGAAAGCATCTACTTTCTTCTCCCTGAAGTTAGAGGAGTGGTGGGATGAGTAAATCTTTTCTTCCTGCCTTCTATGGTGAATATTTTCTTTTTATTTTGCTAAAGCCAGGCACTGTGTTCTATTGTCTGGCTGTCTTAGTTCTTGTGATGTCACCTTGGGGCATAAATAGCTGTCCCAATTTTGTGTGAATGTGAGGACCGAATTATCATTAGATGTTGGTTCTCATCTTCCCCTGCCTCCCTGAAAGTGCTATTATTTTGTAAAATTTTATGAATAATTTTAAGGTTTTTGGTAGTATATGAAATTACCATACCAAAGTCTTGTACTAATTTTTAAGAGAGATGAATCTCTTTTAAAGGTATTGCTTTATAAGTCACCAAAATTTTTAGCTTTCTCTTTCCATTTCACAATATATTGGATATGAGTTAATATTAGTTTATGACCATGGCTGTGTGAAGAAAGAAACATTTTTCTCATTCTCAATTTATTTTTGTTCTTTGAGTAGGAAGAAATATGGCAATAGATCATAAAGCAATACTGAGTAGTGATTCAGTCTTGCAATAATAAGCATTTTCTATATATCGGTATCAATGTTTTTTTAAATGGTTATATGAGAAGTATCAATACCCTTGGATCTTTCACCTATTTACAGGTGGACTAGTTTCTGCCTTCTCCCCACAATGAATGACTGTTTTTGATATACTGTCTTGATAGGAAAGGGAAATTTTGAACATTTCCCATTTCATCACTTATGAGTCAGAAAATTGTATGGATTTTCTACAAATTGCTGAATAAGTCAATTGTAATTGTACACTGAATATCATGACAGGTAAGGCTTTCTTAGACTTATTGGATCCACTGTGGCTCAATTTTGGTTCAAAACTTGATTTATCATTGCACTACTATAAATGTCTAATTTGATGGGTGTCTTGTAATAGTTTTGGCACCTCAAGAATTTTCTTTGAGTCAGAGAAAATATATAAACTCCTTAAAAGCTGTCAGCATTTAAGTCATTTTTTTGCCTCTTTGAAAGCTATCATATATATAGCAAACAGTGATGGAAATCTAAATGAGGGAAGTTTCCTGATTTCTAGATAAGAATAAATTAAAAATAGCATAATTCTATGACTAGACTTTACTAATATCTAAAACTAATCAAGATGTTGAAGACTATTTTAGAATCAATTGAATCACACTAAGAGTCTGTGGATGTAGCTCTGAGAATATGATGCATTCTCAATGCAGGAAAAACTTGTGAAAGGAACTCAATACTTGATTTACAAGATAGGAATGAAATATAATTTCAAAAATATAAATCAAAGGGCATGTTTCTAGAGACCAGTGTTTCAGTTGAATTAGGATGTTCTGCAGCTTATTCAATAGAAGTGAAAACAAAAAGAGATAAATTTTGAGACACATTTTTAGCCTTATCAGATATTAGATACCTAAGTCTCATTCATTGCATTGATAACTGGATACAATGATACACAATATTTCATCTAAAATTAATGCTATGGGACCCTCACCACATCAGAGTTCTGTGAGAAAACTCCTGGCAGGAGAGACATTGTCAAACACAAAATGTACTACACTGGACTCATTATTGCCATGCAGTGTAATGGAGCTGGCAGCTAAAAATGAACACAAGTTGATTGCCTTTCCTTTCTTTTGCAGCAATTTTTTGCTTCAGAGAATTATTATTTACCTTGAGACTGCACTGGATTCCAAATATTCTCCTTTGGCAAAATGCTACTTTGAAAAAATTTTATTTGCCTTATCAGGTGACATTCTTAATTCAACATTGTTGCACAGAAATTACATATATTCATTACATGATTCAGCTAGATGGTCTACTTTCCATATCTTAACATAGGAATTAATATATTGAATTTATTTTAATACATTGGCTTTAAATTAGCCTTTCTAATAAGAAAATTTTTTGTATTTTCCCAATGAGTTTTTATAACTGTGCAGAAACCTTACATTTAAATATAGTAAGTGTATAGTTAACCCTGATATAGCATAAGACAAGCTATCTATACGTATAATTTTAATAATTCCCAGGAACTCTAAATATATAAAAAAATCACCATCCTAATTTTCTTGTCCCTTATGTGTTTGTTATATTGGTGCATAATGAACCACACTGAGGATAATTATATCTTCTAACAAAAAGTAAACCTGTTAAAAGACATAGGAAGAAAGGCTTTTGCTTTCTTCCATTTTTATTTTTTAAGAAAATACTCCCCTTCACTTCCATATATGAAGGATATTGCAAGTAAGTGGTGGAAACTCTTAAACAATTTAAAAATATTACATAGATGTATCATAAAGAGCAATTTATCTAACAATAAATGAGATATATATTGAATGAATTTGATGTCTAGTAGAACACTTGCAGTAAGTCCTGGAGAAATGATAGAAAGATAAAACTGGAAAATTCAAATTATCTTGTTGAATAGAAACTATTATTATATTTTACTCTCAAGTATTTTTAACAACGGAGGACACTAACTTAATTTTTCTTAGAGGTAGAATGACCTTTACACAAAATCTTTGTGATTTGAGAGAGTGGTATAGCATCCCTGAGCTTGACCTTCATCAGACTTAGGAAATACATGTAACAAATGATCAAATTCAATTAATTTGGAAATTAAATGAGATACCACATGTGCATTTTCCTCTAATAACAGACTCAATAAACATAGATTTTAGTCTTCAAACACTTCAACTCAGTATATATTAGATTGTTCTACTATCCTCCAAAGGAGGGTGTGAGAGAGAGAGAGAGACACACACACACACACACACACACACACACACAGAGAGAGGTCACTCATACATGTTAGCACTTTGTACATTTTGAACACAGCTTTATTGCCTGACATACATCAAAAACCTCATTTCAGGATTTCAGGTTAGGTTTATTTTCAGTTACTCCCTCCTGACCTTGCAACATTTTAACATATTGCTATATATTTTAGGGAATTGTGGAAAAAAGAAAACAAATGTTTGGTTTTTTTTTTCATGAAAAATTAGATGTTCCTTTTCTTATTTTTTTAAACAGCTCATTTTATTTTTATTTTTTTGTAACATAGCATCACAATAAAGCAGTGGTGAATGCCTTAGTGGGAGTCTTAGGCTTATTTGGCCATGAGAGCTCCTACCATGATCCAGTTTTACCCTATACTTTAATGTTTCATATCCTCGGAGTAAGTTATGTTTGTGATATCTGAAAAAAATGTTAAATTGTTGTCTGCATTCTTGAAGGAATATAAGACCCAAAATGAAACCTCAGCCATTAAATTTCAGAGATTTGCACAAGCAGTGGTTTCCTGTTTGTTAAATCTCATGTATAAATGTGAGGAAAATAGGTCAATGAAGAAAGGACATAGGATTGATTCATTTTCTATATGAAAAGCACATGAAAACATATATGAATATCTAATTTGGAAATTGGCTTAAACATGTATCATTGTGCTCAGTGTCCATGAAGCCAGGCAGTTAAAGGGCTTGCTGCACTTCACTGTAGATATGCCTAAGCATTCAACCATGCCAATTTTGAAGGCACGTAAGTGATTCTTGGACGGTAATGGAAAAATGGAGGTGTATCTTTGTATGTGCCTAGGACCAATCCCAGGCTGTGCTTCACATGTCCAAACACACAGCTATGAGAAGCTGTTTTCATTCCTTCAGTTTTCACTCACTGTATTCAAAAACAGAACACTGACATTTATATATAGTATCATGCAGATTTTGAAAAAAAGAAGCATCAAAATTAACTGTCACTCAGCATCCTGTAATAAATCAACCTAATGTAAAAATAGTGAGATTAAATACATATGTAAATAATATAGAAATATATTTTTAAAGTCTGTTTTGACAACAATTTCAACATAAAGCAAACTTTATTTTATCCTTTGACTTGTTCAGAAAAAATTGAATAAATTTATTGAATTTAACAAATTTATAAATACATTGAATCTAATAAACTTATTTACTTAAATTTATATTGATTCTTGTTCAAACTGAGTTAAATTCTCCCTTATGTCTTGTCCTTAAAAGACCATTTAAAGCTTATCAGCACTTGAGTCGGCTTATATTTCATCTTGATTACCCCCAAGTTATTTACTATGCTTGGGGTAGCAAACCAGAAATCTGATTGAAGGAGATTATCCCCACCCTCTTCACTGTACAGCCATACAGCCCAGATGGGCTCATCCCTTTTTCCAGGGCGTAGTCAAAGTTGTCTGGATCTATGGGACTTTGGTACAGGGCTATGTACCTGACATCAGCATGTGTCATGTGACATGTGTGAAAGCTAACAGAAAAGTGATTCCTGCTGACCTTTCCCGGTGGAAGGGTAGAAATCAGTGCACAACCATTTTATATTCACAGAGAAATACTAAGAATGAAGAGCAGAAGTGAATTGAGTTAGAAGGTGGTAAAGATATGCATCTTGATTACTTCATTTTTGCTTTTATATTCACACAAACCTGAGAGCAGATCCCTGGGACTCTTGGATTTATCAGTGTAGGAGCCAATAAAATTCTTCTTTTGCTTTAGTTGGTTTCAATAAGGATTTGTGTTATTTGAAACTAAATATGCTCAACACCAAGTGAGATAAGAGGTTTTCTTCATGCTGTGCTCTTTTAAAATATTACAATATTTATATTAATAACATTTGTAAGGTTATTGAAATACTGCAAATAATAGCGTGCCTTGACATGCAAAAGGTAATCCTAAAATAATGCCTACTGCTATTTCCATTTAATAAATCTCATGATTATGAGTTGTCACACTAAGGAATAGTGCTGTCATTTTTCCATCATGTAGTAATTTAGTTATTTCAGTAAGAACTAGCAGTCATGGGGGAGTAGATAGATATAAATATTTATAAAACAAGTTGACTTTTGTAATATGTCTATAATTTACTGTTATTCATAAATATGATATAAAATTGTCCTTATCTTTATATCTTGACAAACCTCTTATGTTATAAGTAACAATTGAATCATAACCCTATTCCTTGATTTATGGACGGCTTGTCAGATCGGGCTGCTTTCACAGAGTGCCATAGACCTGAGTGGATTATAAACAAATTCTCACTGTCTCTTCACTTCATAGAAAGGGGCTAAGAGCTCTTTAGGGTCTCTTTTATAAGGGAACTAACACCTGTCACTGTCTAGTCAACCACCAAGAGCCCCACTCCTATTATCATCACCTTGGAAGTAGGTTTGCAATATATAGATTTCAGAGAATGGGCAGCACAAACATTCAGTACATGATAAAGATAATGTAACTTTTAACCCTGCCCTTTATTTATGAAATCTGTATCACTTTATCTCTACTTGTTTGTTTAAATGGTTTTCATTGAAGAGAAAATATTCCTCAATAATACTGGGATATTTAGCCAGATCTCACCTTCTAGATGATTCTGGGTTGGTGGAAAAGATCTTATATAACTGAAGTCTTACTTTCTCAATACTTCTTGGAGCTCAGGATGATTCATCTCTCAGGTCGCAAGGATGGTGTGACCATAAAGTTCCAAACTTGTGGTCTGACTCACCATTGTTTGAAACCAATTCAGGACTGAGAATTGTTCTGCTGATTCTGAAAGTTGAATCTGTCTCTCGCCACACATTTTTCCTACTCTATGAATAGATCTCATCTCCTGGTTTTAAGTGTACAGAGTCCAAAGGAACTTTTCCTCATTCTCATTGCAGTCTTTTGCATATTGCAATGAGGCCCCATATTACATACTGCATATTGAGGTCCCATCGAAGGTACATGCTTTACTATTTTTAGTCTCTATTTTGGGGAATGGAACCCATATTCCAATCATGTGGTTGTACATCTAGAGAACAAACGTATAAAAAGTCTGTTTCTGAATTTCAGTAACTTGTTGAAGACATTCTGCTACTGTTTGAACTGTTTACACCTGGATAGTACACTCTCTAAATAATGTTAGAGTGTATTTGTGGCTGAAATTCTTGGGCAGTATGCCTTCTCCTTCCAGATGGATAAGCACAATTCTTAGAAAATTTTGCTGCCTTATTGTAGCCAGCATGATCATTATTATTCTGCCTCATTTTCTTTCTTACCTGTCTTCAACAACCTCTTTGTATAAAGTCTCAGGAGAAATCACAGAATCCATGTGGATGTTAGAAGAATGATACATAGTTTACATTTTGCAATATGGTTATATTGTTTTTAATTTGGCAATTAGATGTTTGATATGGGAACAAAGTAAGACTGTGACCACTCTTCACCTGAATGACAGTACAGGCTGTTGTTGCAGTGAAATATTTCAAGGGAAAACACAACACCTCCCTCTCTGACAGAGTCCACTTGCTTAGTCACTGCTATAAAGTCATTTCCCCCAAGATAAGGTTTCCTTTCTGTATTGTAACTTGTTATGAGTGCATGCATCTAGTTTGCATTTCCTCTTCCCTGTGAGAACTGTGTCCCACAGAACTGGCATAAACATGCTTACTCCCATGTGAGTAATATTTTTTTTTCTAATCCAGGAGTCTCATGAATCCTGTCACCTTTCATGTAACCATAGCAGGCCAATTAGTTAGCTAGTAGAGTAAAATCATAGAAATTTCAGAGTTATTAGCAGGTAGACTCAGGGGACACTTTATAAAAAAATATACATTAAGTTGTTTTTTTCATTCACTTTTAAAATAAAAAATAAATCTCATGACCAGAATACAGCTCAGTGGCAAAGCATTTGTCTAGTATTTGCAAAGTGATCAGTTCAATTCCTAGCACTGCAAAATTAAATATATAAATTAAATTAAATAAAACTTCATATAAATGAGTAATAATTCCACGGCACTGTTTTATATAAATATAACTAATAAACATAAGCTAGGATGGACTTTTTCATAATTATTCATAATAGTGGAATTATTGTCTGGCAATTACATAAAAAACCCATATTATCCAACTGCTAAAGACTGTGGCAATGATTTAATAATGCAATATGGTCATTTGTTTTTGAAATTATACATTTTATCTTGGAGTTTAGAGTAGTACATTATCTTTGGTGTGTTTTAGACACAGAAAATTTATTTTTCAAACATATTTTTACTAAATATCAATATATTTATGACTGTTCTATTCTTTTCATCTTATTAATAAGAATATGATATAATTTTATCAGGTAATCAAAACATAAACTCATACCTAGAACTATACATTTTATTCACATGGGTAGCTATAAATATCTACAAACAGCAAGAATGGCAGTATGGAAGTATGTACTTCTTCAAAATGGGGAAATAATGACTAAAGATAAAGGTTAATAGGCCTGAGCAAGGTGACGACAAAGATATGTAGGTTAGAATTAATTCATACTTCTGAATATGCTAAGTTTTATTACTATTCTTACAAGTCATTTGAGTTTCCTTGGAACACATTTGACTTTAAAGTTTAAGAAATTATTTGAAAATAATTCAAATTCAAAATATTCAGGTTATCAGTCTTAAGTTTATTTAGAAGCATACCCTTTCCAATTGATAGAAGTATAAGATAATTGTGCATCTAAACCTATAAAAATAGAAGAAACCTGTAAAACTAGAGGAAAAGTATATGTAGAATGAGACAGAATAATATTTTGGAAAAATCATGTTTCTTGGTCAATTTCAACTTAGTAAATAGAAATTGATTCATTATATTTTATCACAGCCAGAATTAAAGCAAATAAATAGGACCTATAATAAGATGATATGATATCTATAAATAAAAGCAAGAGAACTGTAATTGTTTATTTTGCTCACCATCTTATAGTCTCTTTAATCAGAAAATAGATGCACTAAAAATTTAAATTTTAAATCAAAGCTAGGATTGCTTTTCTTACCACAAAACAAAATAATCTCTTTTTTTTCAAAAGAAATATCTTGATTGACATGGCTAAAATGGGTGTGTTATACAAAAAAGTAGTTGGTGTTTACCTTACATATAGATTGGCAGAGAAAATGGAAAAAAAATCAGTTCTTATTTCTTTTATTAATGCATGAGTAAGGCAAAAGTTCACTAGAGCTGTTGACTTCTCTGCATATAAAATGTAGAGTGTTATCCAGGAGAGACTGCTAAATTCTACAGCACTGCAAATTTGCATAATGAAGAAGAGAGTGCATTTAATTTACCATTAACTTGTTAAACCTCTCTGTAATATTTTCTCTCTGTAATTTATTTTTATATGCATTACAAGGTAATTGAAATCAAAACTGCAATAGGTTAATGGAGTAAAAGGAAAAAAAGAAATCTATGAACTGGATTTGGCCTTAAAATATTATCATAAAGAGCCAGGATATTAGAATCTGTAAGTGTTAAAGGCTATTCACTGAAGCCTGATATTGGACTTCCAGATGGTAAGTAAAACACTTTCTAATAAATTTTTATTTATACCTTCTGTAGAGATTGTGCACTAGCAAACAAGAATACAATACACTATGGAACATTATCTTACATTTTGTGTGATGCCTGTAATAACTGTAATAACTGAAAATTCTGAAATGAAAAACGGGATAAACCAGACAAATTGGAAATAAACATGGGTGAATGGGTGCCATCCTCAACATTCAAACTAGGTCATTTAGAAAATATTAAGAAAGCGTGTTTGTAATGAGTATGAAAATAATGCAGAAGTATTTAGAATAATAACAGTATCTATGAGTAATACTTTAGTATATTCTTCACTATAATCACAATTCTCATTAAATTCAAGTCTCTCAATTAGGATGGGTGTAATATGTTACATTCTGCACATGATGTTAAATTCATCTTTTAAAATAGAACACCCAGAAAATTTACATAGCAGCTCATGGAGTTTGGAAACATACTCACTCTTTAAAGCATCTCAAAATTGAGCAGGGAATACCTGGGTATAGGGACAGATTGAAATTGAATTATTAAAAAAAAAGAAATTGAATTATTCCCCAAATTCTCTTCCATGTCTTACATTTGCATTTAGAGAATTATATTTTTTAATTTGTATATGTTATCTGAAAAATGTACACATTTTAGCAAATGTCTCTTACAAATAATGAATCTAAGCCAAACAATCTTTGTTAACCCCTGTAGTGTAAGCTTTTTAAATAAAAATCCATCCTTTCTTCTATTTTCCAACATAATCTTTCTGTCTAAAAACAACTTTTGTTAACTAAAACTATTTTTTACATCTTTATAGTATTTTTAATTTTAGATAGTATTTAACTGTTCCCTTATCTGTCATTGCCTCTGACCCTTCTTCCTATCTTCTTATTCTCAGTGACATGAAATCCTCTAGATTTAAACTCCCAAAGCAAATTAAATATTCCTGGATAGAAATGGGTTTAAATATCACAAAATCAGTTTTATAGAAGTTATATTCAAAGTGCATATTAATAAAAGCAGGTATTTGTTCACAAGGCTCACATTAGTCCATACAGTGAGCTTGAACACATTGTCAGAAATTGCCTGCTGCCTGCAACTGCCCTGGCAGATACTACATTGAGATGGTAGAGATAGGGCTGGGTGCTCCTAGGCAGCAAAAAATATACCCATCTGGACCCAATGTTCTGCTTGTTTATTCCCATATAAATCACAATCTCTAGTTTAATAACAATGTTACAGTCATTTCAAAAAGTGAAATGTGTGCATCTATGTAAGACAAAGCTGGAATAATAGTGTACTTGTGGATATATGATACTTTTATTAAAATTACATTTATGATTTTGTTTTCAAGTAATAAACACAAAGTAATCTTTCTTAATCTAGTAAACTATAAGTTTATAATGGTTGAAAAGTGCAGGAACATAAAGTAGAAAATAAAATTCTTTTTATCTTTAAAATTAGCTATTTTTAACATATAATTTTGCAGTCTTTTACAATCAATATTGAATAATGAGGATATCCTATGCTATTAAAATTCACTAAATTATATTTATTAGTTTAAAAATCACATTGATGATAATTATTACATAAATAAAATATATGTAATAAGTTGAATAATGTACTATATGCTTTGTCCTAGCCTAATTTTCTTCAAAAACAAAGAAGGCACCAACACTAGAGATGAGCATCTATGGGAAGAATGCTTTTGATATTACTATCTTTCCTATGATACACTGCTACTAGAAAGGATATTCATCATGAAGTTCAGTATCTAATCCCAGGGATTTGGTTTTTTTTAATCTTCCTATATTAAAAATTCAATAATGTTATATATCAAGGGAATATTTATTATTCTATGGAAAAGCCTCAAATATTTTAAAAGCAGAAACTCAAAGCAAAGATTATGTAACTGAGAATAGCTTTTAAAATATTCTGCATTTTTAATCTAACAAAGACTTGAGTTGATGTGTACTAGAAAGGATGTCATGAAAATATTACATAATGGGCAATATTTCTACACAGAAATCTGCAAAAGCAGAACATGTTGACCCATACTACTTTTATTGTAGTACCTACTTATTTGAAAAGATTCCTTCCTGGAACAATTGCACAACTGAGTTTGTATTCACAACATATTTAAAAAGTGAGATATTTTGTCAAACAAGAATAAATTCCTTTCTTACATACTATCAAACACTACAAGGAAAAGCCATTCACAATCCTTTTTGATGTAGATAGATTTTATAAAAAACAAATTATTCTTATAATATTTGAATAACATTTAACAGAATCCAGGTTTAGAACTTTTCAAGGAAAAATATCTCTAGCAGTTATCAGTTGATATTTTTTTCTAAAAGAAACTCACTAATTGTTAGTGAGTTCTTTTCTATTGGATGATAACAGAATTAGATAGAAGAGGGGGACTGATGAATCCCAGTTTACTCATATTCCTGAGGACTTAAGAACTAGTGTCAATCAGGTTCTAGCAAGACAGCTACTAATGACACAAAAGCCCTGAATTCGAACCTCTTGGATTTGAATATGAAGTTTCCAGGTTTTTACAAAGAATCAAATATCCATTTCATAGTTATGGTCTTTCACCCACGTGGCTAATGATGACATATTCATTACTCTTCAAAAGGATCAAACAATATTTCCCATGC
Organism: Heterocephalus glaber; assembly: GCF_000247695.1. The sequence continues at coordinate 12,129,815 of NW_004624745.1, read as the reverse complement.
TGTAAGCTGCAACCCTTTATTTTTGTTATGAAGAGGTTGGATCAGTTTGTGAACTCATTAACAACTACTTTATGAGAGAAGTCTTTTGTTCCTTCATATATTCCACTGAAGCTCTTCATGGGAAGTGCTTCTCATTCACCAGGCAACCTGAATTTTGTCTAAACCATGTCCTTTTTCTAAACCATGTACTTTGTCTAAACCATTCCCTTTGTCTACACACTAACATTAGAAGCAACCCTGAATTTGAAACCAATGGTCTGAGAAGGATACTTTCCTCTTGTCATCTGATCATTGTACCAAATAAACAGGCATTCCTTAATGGTCTTTCCTCATGAACACAATGCTTTGTCATAGTATTTAGTTAAAGGATAACTTAAGAAAAATTTCATATGTGTGAATTTTGCTAAAAAATATATTTTAAAAATTTAGGGTTTTTCTCAGGCCCAATCTAGATATCAATATTAGTAGTAACTCTGGTCAACATTACTGGTGAATAATTCCATTACCATTCACAATACCTTGCAAAGAATGCTCCTTTCACAGAGGTGCTACAACTTTTAGAGACAGACAGTACACCCCGTCTATCTACTTGTCGTTCCGTATTACCAAACTTGCAGAGACACTCAAACTTTATTGACTGTTCTCATTGGGTAAATGATACTAGTATCTCTGTCCACTTCCTTTCAACTGATTTTAATGGTGTGGTTTACACCAGTTGCCAAGTACCATACCAGATATGGTTTCCTGGCTTAAACAGATTGACACATTTCTTGGCACTTGGTATGTAACGATTTATTTAGCAAATACCTTTTTCTCGATAGCAGCACACCAGAAGTAACTTATTTATATCTTGCAAAACCCCTAGTACATCTTCACTGTCATGTCACGGTTATAGCAAATTTCCATCCTTTGTCATAACTTAGTCCTAAGTGATCATCTTTCCTTTTCACAAGGTATCACATTGGTCCAATACATTGATGACATTTTGCTAATTAGACTAAATGAGCAAGAGGTAGCAACCCTAATGTTTTTCCCTTTCTGAACAAAGAACATACTTCCTGGACAAAGAAGTGTGGCAGTAGGCCCAGACTTATGGAATTCACTGATCTTACCATGTTTCCCACCATCTAGAATGAGCTGGATAGATAGAACAGAGGAATGGCCTGCAGAAGATCCCATTGTATCTTCAGCTTTGTGCCAATACCTTGCATAGTTAGGGCAAAGTTCTCCAGTAAGCTGCATGTAATTTCATTTGGTATCCATTACAGAATACTGCTTCTGCCATTGCCAGAAATCACTGGTCCAGAAATCAGTGAATGGAAATGGATACTACTCATGTCCAGTGATCCGCTTCTAATAGTTTGGCTCTTTTTCACCATTATCTTATGGTTTGTTGGCCCAGAAGTCATAGTTCCATTAGGCAGAATGTTTTTACCAAGAGGCACAGCAATGATTGCATTGACCATGAAGTTAAGATTATAAGGTATGAGGTACTATGAGGACTAAGGGGCCCTTATACCTCTGAGTCAACAAGCTAAAAAATAAGCTGCAATTTTGGCAGATGTGACTGAGATAGAAGACTAAGGGAAAATGTGATTACTATGCCACTATGGAGACAAAGAAGAATGTTTAAAGTGCAGGAGATCCATGAGGGTATCTCCTGATACTTTGCTAATGAGTGTACCTATATACATATACATTAAACAGATATTTTTGTTTTCTTTCTTTGTATTCCTATGCTGTGTATTGACTTAACACTGATTGACTTAATATCACTACTTAAGTTTTGTTAAATTTACATTATAAGTTTGGTAGCACCAAGAAAAGAGTAAACATCAACAAAAAAAGAACTTTGCTGCCTGTTCTGGGGAAGGCATGAATGCATTTACATTTGATAATTGCCTTACATCAGCTAGGATTATGAACTTGCTATTATTTATATTTGGAGATTAAGGGCCGGGGATTTAGCTCAGTGGTTTTGCTGCCTGCTGAGCAAGCTCAAGGACCCAAGTTTGATCCCCGGTACCAAAAAAGAATAAATAAATTTTTAAAAATTTAAGAAAACAAAATATCTGGAGATTAAGTATGATGTGAAGAAATGTGCCTGATTGCCAAGTTGAAAAAGCATGAATTACAACAGTTAGTTGTGATATGTCAATTTGAGTAGACTACACCTAGCATGTCAGTAAAGCCCATTAGTAAAGACACACAAAGTGTGTTTGTGGGAGTGTTTCCAGAGGTGATTGGCAAGCAGGCCTGCAAACTGAGGAGAGAAGATAAGCCCTGTCCGTGGGTGGCACCACCCAATAAGTATGGAACAAAAGGAAAAGAAAGAGAAATTGGACACATTTTTTCAAAGCTCCATTCTTCTTGAATGGTTATGCCTTTTGCTACTGCTGCCCCCTTTAGATATCAGACTACAGTTTCTTCAACAATCCAAAGTAGCTTCACATCAGCAACGCCCCAGGGAGCTTTCAAACTTTTGGTCTCAGCCTGGAGCTGCATCCTTGAATCTAATTTTTCTGCAGTTTCCATCTTCTTGGTCTGAAAAGCTACAAGATCCTCTGACTCTCGGTACAGCCATTACAGACATCAGTATGGAGATTCCTCAAAAAACCTAAAAGTAGAAATTCTATTTGACCCCATTATGTCCCTTCTAGGAATCTTCTCAAAAGAATTAAAGACAGTATATTACAGTGATAGATTTTTTTTCACTGTGTGTTTCGATTAAATGTCTGGATGATTGACTGATGAGCCTTTTCTCATTGGGCTGAATTGATCGTGAAGTACATACTCACATTTATAGTAGCAAAATTCATAATAGCTGAATCTTAGAAGCAGCCTATATGTCCATCAAAAGATAAACGGACAAATAAAATCTAGTGTTATACATAATGGAGTATTGTTCTGCCATAAAGAAGGATAAGCTTGAGTCATATGTAGGAAAATGGATGCACTTTGAGACCATAATGTTAAATGAAATTAATCAGACACACAAGCTTAAATATTGCGTGATTTCTCTTACATGAGAAACCAAAATATGAATAAAGAGTAAAAAGAAGATGGATAACTGGAAATAAAGAGATAGGTCTTTTGCAAGTGGTAAGGGGATAAAGAGAGGGTGGGAGGGAGGAAGCAGGGGACTAAAAGAGGGTAAAAAAGAATTGAGATGTGTTATGTACATGTACCAACTTCCCAGGAGGAATGTGATTGTTCTGTAGTGCAAATATGCACTAATAAAAGCAAACATTAAAACAAGCAAAAATAAAACAGACCTTATGGACTCTTCAGCCTTTTTCTGTTACTCTAGAGAACCCTGACGGATACAGTAATATAACATCCTTGCTGAAACACAATAAAATTAAACAGAAAAATAAAGGTGTTCATATATTTTCAAAGAGCATGACAGTATGTTTTCTGCACTGCATTTTAAAATTAAGTCCAAATTCATGTCCAGTTTTTAGTTATTTCTCAAGTGGGAGACAATTATTCAAATGATTTTAGATAACGTAAATTGTCTATATATAAATGATGTACTGTAAAGTTTTGACATATGCTGTAAGATAATTAAATTGATTGTAAGACATATTGAGTAATAAACAACTTAGTTTGTAATTGAAAAAGAAGGTACTACTCTTTAGTGAGTTTTAGAGATGGTAAATATGTAGATGTTTCTGCATCTATAGGAATATATCTTGTAATGAAGAGTGTCCTGAATATCAGACAAAGAAGCAAACACATTGCTACCTGAATGCTACAATTTTATTTCACTTTGTTGCTGATTTGATGTGTATTTGACATTTTGAAATACAATTCATTTTTTTCTATTATAACAAGATTACACTGTTTTTGAAACAAAATGTATTTTTTTTCTTTCATTCGTGATGGTTTGTAAACATAGGGAAAGATATAATTACTTTTTAGAAAAATTATAGTTCAATCAAAATCCATTGTAAATAACCTGAGGCAATTAAATTCATGGGAGAGAAAAAAGAAGAAAAAGCAACTCCATCTTTTATTTGACAAGGAGGAAACCCAGCTCTCTCAAACCTCACACACCTTTGTTGTTCAAGTAATCAAAGTTCAATTCCTTTCAGATCCTTGTTTGATAGATTTTTTTTCATTGTGTGTTGTGATTAAATGTCTGGGTGATTGATTGATGGGCCTTTTCTCATTGGGCTGAATTGATTGTGAAGTTTCCTGCAATAGAACAATCATGTTGGTGATATTGTGAATAGATGTTACTGTTAGTCCTCCTTATGTAGTTTATATGAGATTACAAATCATCCTGCATTGGAATTTCAAGGCTAACCTCCAAGCCTATCATTTCCAATAGTAGTTTATACTGGATATTTAAAACATATAGTGTATATCAAGTAGAAAGGTAAGGTTTATGATTATAAAAAAGTATATGAATATTTTAAAGATGTTATATAATTACTTAATTATACAGTAGATTTTAGTGAAATGCAATAAGCACCCTCTGAACTCTATCTTCAACCACGCAAATATTTTAATAACTTTATACATACATAAATAAATATGACCCAACAAGTTTCTGGTTCTGACACTGTAGGCATAAAAAGAATTTGGAAGCCTAAAGTTGGTGGTCCAAGTAGAATCTTCATGAATCTCAAAGTGATTCTATTGAGATTAATTGTTGGATCTATTTCTTCATAACTGAATGATCTTGGGCACTTCACAGAACCATTCTGTGTTTTAAGTGTCCTCAATTTTAGAATAGAGAAAGAAGTTGTTCTACTGTCTATCATAATGACTTAGGAGAAAATGACTTTAAATGATGAAAACATGATAATTTTTGCAATCGAATCTTAGTGGAGGGGAATATCGGTTATATAATAATATAAATCATCTAGGTTTAATTTTCAAATAATTACATAATAGGAAACCAAAAGTATTTTATATAATATTTACTCAATGGAAAGATATTGTTCTTAACATAGTACAGACAAAGAATAACACGGTAAGGAAAATTCTTTTTGCCCAATAACTCATCTAAGGAGCAAGTGTGAGCAATTCCAAGATATGTAAGAGTATTATTAGAAGACATAAGAAGGGCATATCAACTGCATCTGCTTAGAATCTACTTTAAAATATTTTAACTGAAAATAAAGTTATTTGTGTTCAAGTTTTTGGGTCCTTTGAGATATCATTTTAAAAAATCTTCACATTAAATTTTAATAATACTAAAGAAGAGCAATAAGCTTAATAATATCCCAATCTCTCAAATATCTTGCTTGGCTTGTCAAAGAATTTCCCCATCTTTCAGACATGTCTGCTTATTTATGATTAATTTTAATTGAATATATGTTTACCTGTCTGTTGATGTCCAGTTTTCGAGAGGCAAAATTTTAAAGATATTGTCATTTTTTTGAAAATGCTCTGACTCTACTAAAATATGGAGGCTGAGATTCTTGTGAGTAAACAGATACTGTATAATGATGTTGTGACATTAGATCTTGTATGTATGTGGATATTTTGAGGATTTATGATGATTATACAATGAAGAATATTTACAAAAATAAACACCCTCAAAATAACAGTTAATTTTACTGAATAATATCTTGCTCAAGCAAGCATCTCATCTACTCCAAATATCCTTTTGAAGTTGTCTTTGTAGGTTTCAACATTTTTTTGAATAGGAGGCATTGAAATCAGGGAGAATTGTGCAGGTTTGGGAGAGGCAGAGACTGGAGTGTGGGTTTTGAAAATTGACTCGTACTTATAGAGGTGGGACTGTGGATAAATACTTTAAAATTTTTTTTCAAGCCCTCACTTCTGTAAACTGAAGAATACTTTGAGAATTTTCAATAACAGTGTCTGAAAGAAAATTTGTTACTCTTGTATTCAGTAGAAAGAATGAGACCACAGGGCCTGGGATCAGTGGAGCTATGCCTGTCTGACAAGCGCAAGGTCCTGAGTTTGATCCCCATTACTGGAAGAAAAAAGAAAAAAAAGAATGAGTCCACAAATTCTATCCACAGTAGAACAGGAAGGTTTGTTTTTTGTTAGTTCATTGGGTTTGGTTTTCTTCTTGATTTCACACTTTTTTGAGAGGTAATTCTTGGATTTCTATTCTTGATTTGATGTCTATTTGCAGCCATCTTCCTCACTGAAATGTATTCACCTTCAAGAAGCGTGTAACCACAAAAATATAAAGCTTCTTAAATGTCAGCATTTTCTGAGTCACTGTGACTATTGTGGAACCATGCATTATTCTGGCACCTCCAAAGTTTCTGACTTAATGGGTCTGGGGTGTAGTCTGAAAGTCGGTATTGCTTGTAAGCTAACTGGGGATGCTACTGCCAAAAGGGAGCTGAGAGTAATGAAGACCACCCTGTAAAGAGCAGCAGATCTGCAGCCAGTGTCTTTCCTTAATATTACAGGCAGAAATGGAAAATACCATTTTTTTGATAAATAAGTCTTGCTAAATAACAGTTGATTTTTTTCTGAAAATGTACTTATCTGATAGTTAATATGTAAAAGAAATTTGTAACAGATTTAATTGAAGGAAATGTAATTTTATAAATTCTAGGTAAAATTCATCAAGGAAATTATTTCTTTGAAGCATAGTATATTTTTATTTTTTGCAGATTGTGTCCTCTGATACTCTGTAGCCCACTCTTCTGGCTTTAGAAAATCAGCTTAGAATGATGGCTTTTCACCTCTTACAAAGATTTACAATTTATAGGAAAGTAATAATTAAATGAACTTATAATAACAACAAACACAGCCATCCATCCAATTTTTGCAATTAGTCCCCTAAATAATTTTGAAAATTGAAATAATCTTCAACACTCTGTGGGGTCAAGTCTAATATCTCAACATGTTTTCTCAAAAATATTCAGTCCAACTCAGAAGGGAAAAAAAGCTTTTTTAAAAAAAATCAAGTTACAAAATATGGAGTCTCTACATTTGAAATTTCAAGAACTCCTTCTATCCCTTGGTTATTTACACAACATGAACACATTTGCCACCTCTTAGAGGTGATAATGATTTTCACTGAGGTCGCTGACTAATAGAAGGGAAACATCAGAAACGGTTTTGTATTGAGCTCCTGTCTCTCCACTTTTCCTGGAATTGCTTTATTATTCTTTGTTGCTTCCATCAAAGGAAGAATAAAAACTTGTAAGATATGACACACAGGCATATCAACATGTATATTGACACATCATTTAAATCACTTTCAACACTTTATATACAATAGCATTTAATCACAGATGTCCAATCTTTTGCTTACCTAGACCACACTGAGTGTGGAGGAATTGTCTGGATTCACATATAGCATTTATAATATTGTTAATGTATATACACAATGAAACTTCCTTTTTTGTAGTTTAATTTGTCAAATGATTTTATGAGAGAACATAACAAGCTCAAGTTTAATTAGAAATCTTACATGTCTGCTTAATAACAATAAGCATCTGTTTTCACATGCTAACACTTCTAGGGAGGTTGAAATACTGCATCAGTAATTGCTGCATTTTACTTGGCAAGTTGCACAGTTACTTACAAGTCCTTATATATGTGGGCTTCCCCAAAGATGGCCTGTGTGTGTCAGGTAAAGCAGGTGGGATTAACACTGCACTATTTCTCACCCAGGTTTTGATTGTTGCCTACAAAGTCTGTGTGGTAGCACATATAATTGGGTCATGAAAGACTTTCTAAATATCACTCAATGATGTTAAAAGTTAATCATCTTGGGGGGCTTATTTCTAGCTGTCCAGGGTCACATTGTAAACTTTCAGTTTCAATAATGAATTAAAGAGACAGAGTTTATAATAAAGGAAGTTGGTTTATTTGGAAAAGGACATGAAAAAAAAAGAAGATAGCTACTTTTGGGGAATGTTGGAAATCAGAAGTAAGTACTCCTGGGATGTTTTCCTCAGCTCCTTTCTGTTTAGGACTAATGATTTTTACCATCCCTCCTGTGGGCACCTAAAAGTTATAATTATTTGATTGGCTCTCTTGCTGTCTTTGATCTTAAGCTGAGCACATCTCTCTATGTTCTTTCTGGCCACTTGATTTCTTTTTGCCCTTTTGTGATGGATAAGTGTGTGAGGAGAGCCTTATAGATGAGCAAGTTAGAGTTAGAAATTAAGGGAACATGTATATATCTGGTGCAGGTATAGTGATACCAAAGTAAGAAAATACATGTAAGTATATATGTTTAGGTGTCTATGTCTTTTATACATTAAATAAGAGTTCTTAGGTAGCTGCCCCTTACCTACTTTGGATTTTGTCAGAGGTAGGTGAGGGTGCTGGTTTCCTTGGCCTTTCATGCTCTTGGCTACATCCTGTGGTTCCTGTCAACTCTTCCTGTTAAATTCTTATATTTATTGTGTTACCTGGCTCCTTCCTTGGTCTAGTTTTTCCACCTTCACTTTTGCCTTTCTAATTGCTGGAGTCTAACTGCAGAGGCATAAGTTGCCTTTACTAAGATATCCTATTAATTTCTTTAATAAAGCTTAAAGAGAGCTTACTTTGTCCTTTTTCCTGTCTGTGACCCACTGTCCCTACATTCCCCTCTCTGAGACATCTATCCAACTGCTGTTGGGTAAATGGGTGACAACTGATCTGTCTTCTTCAGGCTCAGTGGGGTCATTAGGGGGCAGCATAAGGAAGTCTTTAGCAGGGAAGGTTGCCCAATTAGCCTTGCAGAAGGAGTCTGGCACCTTTACCATGGGTTTCATTGTATGATCACTTGGGGTGTGGCAGACTGTAGGTAATAATAAACAAACTTTACCAAGAGATTAAGGCACATATGACCAAAGCATGAGCACTAGAATGGAAATGCAGATTGGGGAAGGAGCTAAATGACACTCTTCTTAAGAGGTTGGAATAGTAATTGTAACCAGTGGCTCCTAGACCTGTTTACAGTTGTATCTGGAAACCAGCATCAGGGATCAGTGATTGGAGCCCTTTTCTATGTTTAGCCTATATTGTCATTACTTTATATGTCTTTGGTTATACTCCTCTACTGAGTGTTCAAGACCAAGTTAAAGTGAGACCTGCATCAACCAAATTTTACCTCTTGTTATTTATATAGATTAAGGTCAGTTAAGTCTCCTCAGGGATTAATTTTGAATCATGTGCAGATCTCAACTCTATCAGTGCCAGCTGCCAGGATGGGACACGGCCTCGCTTGAGCATCTGTCCTCTTGTGGAAGCTGGAGAGATATTTTTCTCTCTGGTGACACTGTACACTGGTTGACTTCTGTCCTCTACAGTCCAACAATTTTCTTGTTCAGGAGTGACTCACCAGAGTTGTAGGATCCTGTAGAAAATTCCACTCATGTCTTATTCATGGTTTTACTTTCTATGGTTTGAGTTAGCCATAGTCCAATGTTGTTAAATGAAAAATTCAAGAAATAACCAAGCTTTAAATTGCAAGCTGAGAAATTCTATCATTCCACTCTGTCCTGGCAGTTTGGAAAGGCCAGTCCAATGCCATTAAGTACTTCCTTTAAGTGAAAAGGTTAAAATTCTCAACTTAATAAGAAAAGAAAGAAATTGTATGATGAGAATGCTGAAATCTGCATTAAGTTATTTCTAATCGCTTACTGTACCTTATTTCCAAATTAAATTTGATGATAGGCATAAATTTTCTTGGCACTCTACTCCCAAAGCAGCAAATAGAGAAAGATTTCAGAAATGTAGAAACCTCCCATGTCCCAGATTTCTGCATTTCTGAAATCTTTCTCTATTTGCTTCTTTGGTCCCCGTTTTTAGTGAGCAAACCCTTTTAAGTCTTTGATGTCCTTCTCCAGTTTACAGCTTTATAGCTGAAAGTCCAGAATGTACAAGATTCTAAAACTTTTCTCAGATCCATGGCCTCATTCTCAATCCACAGCTGCTGTTCCAATATGTAATTTTTGTTTTATTTTTAAGGTTTATCTCATATTGCTTTGCATGGTAATTTTTTTTTAATATCATGAAACATTTCTTTTTCACAAATACCTGTAGCTTCACCAAAGATGCATACTTTTGCTTTTTTAGAGCATGAATCGGCTTAGCCCTTCCTATCTAACCACTCTTATTGTTACTATTCTTATTAAGTATTAATGATCTAAAATATTTATCACAGACGTGCACATTATAAATTTTATCTCATCTCTATCTTGCTCCTATGTCTTACTCTGTTTCTATGATCGATAGCTGCTTCTTCTTCATACTTACCTGCAATACTGATAAGCATGTTTTAGAATGTAATAATCATCAATAGTGGCACTGGTCTCACACTGAGTCAATCCAAACCCAATCACCATAATCAACAAGACCCCATATTATTTGATCTCTCTTTTATGCCCCCATTTCATCTCCTGTCTTTGTCTGCTTCACTCCCTCACCTTTACTGACTGTTTTGTTGATTCTTAAATACAAGTACTGGTTCCCTTTTCAGAGACTATTTATCTCCACCAGAGACTTCTGTAGGATCTTAGTCTTAATTTACAGAACAAAAACATTGAGTGCAGTAATTGCAAAATTAGGACTTTCCTAGGATGATATGTTTTAACCATTCTACTAAATGTGAGGTTACATCAGGTAAACAGGAAATTCTAGAGTTCCTAAAGGAGACTATAAAACTCCACACCCAAAGCAGATGTCTGATATGTACACAGTCTCCAGACTGACACTCTCCTGCACCACTTGGGCTGGGCCACATTTACAAACATAACTGCCATTTCAGAAGAGACATTGCCTAAAAATCCTCTTTTAAAAACTCAACTCTCTCTTTTTGTAGAAATCCACCCTCTCCTAAATTTTCCTGAAGATTTTCTTTATTGATAATAGTATTTCTGGTCTACAATCAATATAGTTTTGATGTAATGTAAAAAGATCAATAACACTTTAACAGTTTCATTTCAGTATAAAAGAACCTCATTTTGTGTCTCTTCTTTTTTTGACCAAGATAAAAATATTAAAAAGGTAATGTTAAGATATTAGACCATAGAATACATCTATGTGACAATTCTGATTGAAAGTATATTAACATAATCATTTAAAGTATTACTTTAAGATGGCTATGGAATTTGACTTTTCTTCCTTACAAGTGAATTTTAAAAAACAAAAGGGAATAGTGTTACACATATGACATTAAAGGACCATATTGCTGATATTTTCTAAAATAATTACTAAAAATCACAGAAAAACAAATCCCATAAATATTATACATTAAATTAATATGCAATTTTCAAGGTTATCAAGAACTCCATTAAAATTAACTCACAGAGATAAGAGATATTCTACAGTACATTTTTAATATTTCTATGGTTATAACTCATAGAAAATAGATTTTTATCAGTAACCTTATTTGAGAAGAGATTTTTCAACTTGAAATTAAACTTATCTATGGATCTTATTTTGATACCTTTGCTTAAAACTTGGTGAATTGACCTCTTTTTAACTATATAATGAAGCAATATGGTTCATAATGCATTCTATTTGAGATCATGGGAAATAAATATTGGAGTTGTGCATATGTTTGTGCTTAGTGCATATATATTAAATATTTTGAATAAATGTACATGCACACACACATACATGTATTTGTATTTGGTAATATATATTTTATATTTTGAGTATATTTGTAAATATTTACATTTAGTAAATGGACATACTGTACAGTTCTCATACTCATATAAATTAAAAAAGGTTGAGTTTTTGTGCTTTTTATTAGATCCCTAAAGATTTGGCTTTTGAGAGATCCACTTGTAAGAAATTGGGAACCAGACAAAATTGGCAGTGTTAAAGAGTTATTTGCAATGGGATTGCAATTAAAGGCTCATTCAGCCTCTCTTGCAGTGAGCTCTGGAGCTCCCAGTCTTTCAGATTTGAAAGTCCTTTCTAAACTGAAGCCAAGTGTCTTGACTTTTGTAGCAGCACATCAACCAGACATTGACTGACAGCTACCCTTGGAAGGGGATGTAACTTTCCTTGATTCAATTTCCTGTGGCTAAGGTTAATTCCCAACGAAGAAAACAGCTGAGAGCTTTGGCAGCTGATGTTCTTAACAGAAGGGGCATAGATACCTCAGCTGTGAAGAGGATGGTCTCCATGAAGAAACACAGTATCCTCTACAGTTTAGAACTTGTACCATTGGATCATCCATTATCCTTTCTATTTGCCCAAACTAAGAGATTCCAGATTTTATTTTTTAAAATTCAATAGGAATAACCAAAATCCATGCTTCTACAGTTAATCTGCAGCTATTTCAGATATCCTCAACTCACTTTTCCTTTAACTTCAAGTTCTCCTTCACTCTTAACCATCTCTGCTTGTCCAGGTGGCTTGTCTGGTGTAGTGATGCATCCTCTCTTTGCTAAAAGCATGTTGGTGCTCTTGCTAGAAAGTTTAACAATGTCCTTACTATGTCCATAGTAGGAGCATCCTTGCTTCTCAGAATCAAAAATTTAGACCAGCAGAAAGAATCAATTACTCTTGTGTATCACTTGGAGAAATGGTTTGTGATCATCTTCCCTTTCATCGTTTTTTTCTTAGATTCATGTATTGAACCATTTAGTAACAAATAAATATATCCTGCTTCATGATTTAAGGTATGTATTCCACCCTAGAAGATGCTTAATCATCACATTATTTATCTTAAAGTGGCATGGCAGATTCATTTTAAAAGGTCATTTTGATGTTCTAATAGAGAGGTGGGTACTGTGTGATATGGAAAGTGGTAGAACTAGTATCTCATAGTTATTTTTCTACTTAAAACCCTCTCACTCCCCCTTGATGTTGACGGGCACCTTTAGTCTTAGACAATCTTATGTGGAATGTTGTTAGTGATAAAATTCTCTATAATTCCTCAAATAGAGGTTCTAACCCAGTTGTTGCCATATAGAAAGACAAATCTGTACCTAGAATAAACGTTTATTAAATTAATAATACACTGGCATGTTCACTGTCAAAAGGTACAATGTAGTTAGCTTACCATTGAGTAGATGGTTGATCTCATTGAAGGACAAGCACATATTCTTTTTTGTTGTTGTTGTTAAATTCTTTTATTGGTACATTTTCGGTATACAACACAACTACATTTCTCGTTGGGAATTGTACTTTTACATAATGCATCTTGGTTCTTATTTTTTCCCCATTCTTAGCCCTCCCATCAC